>CM069861.1:188478363-189678363 GCA_036172795.1 Pelodytes ibericus
TTTCAGTGCTTGGCAGTGCAGAGGTTTGGTAAATATATGTCCAATGATGCTTGCTCAGCCTTATGATTGATTGGGAAATTCATATCCCATTATGCTGAAACATCTACAGTGCTGAGGTTATCACCTCAATAGGAATACAATGGATTTGTGACATACATTTTTGTGATGAAAGAATTCACCTGAGAGAAAAAGGAATTGATTTTTTCCCCCCAGTTCAATTAAAGGAAACAGTACTTTGTTCATTTAATAGTGAAGTGCCTTTTGATTCCAATTCACAGGTAGTGGTGTATCTTGGTATAGTGCTGCCCTGGGCGAGTGCCTTGTTTGCCTTGGGGCAGATACAGTACTGTTCACAGGGGTTATGTATAAGGAAAATATTGTATAAAGGAGCAGTCCCCAAGAGAAATATTGCATTTACTGTGCTGCTCAATATATAGAATTTGGGCCCAAAACCATTCTCTAAATGTAACCTCGAAAGTTCTGTATTTCCAAAAACCCAAGCTGCTACACCATGGTTCAACTCTAACCTCTTCCTCTTTTTTTTTTTTGAAAGAAAGGAAAGTGTGTCTGGCTCTGCGTGGATGACACTTGTCTGATGCAACTAAAAATACTGTAATACAGTAATTTCTTTAGTCTTTTATAAGCATTGATTCTATACTTCACTCACCGTACTTACTTGGTAGAATTTAATGTCATCATGTAGTTTACCCATCATAAGTTACTCTTTTTCGAATGCTTTGATGTTATTGAAGTTTCGGACCTAAGACCAGGAAAATTGTCGAGGAACAAAAATGGGTGTTTGCCAAATCTCCTGGAATTACAATCAAAGAGCTATCATAGAGATGCATGTGGGTGACTACTGCAGATGTCAGTGATGTCACTGGTTACATCATAGCACTGGCCAAAATCACTGCTGTTACAAGAGGTGCAAATCCATCTGCCTGGCATTGTTTTCTATTGCATACTAAGCATCATTTGTTGCAGCGACATGGATCCTGCATTTGATCAGATCGGCTCTTCCATATATAAGTCATATAATTTGGGCACCTTCTATCTATTTATGGAGTTTATTCCATGTTCTTTGAATTTACTGTTTCCCATATCCACAGGCATTTGATGGAAATAATTCTTATCACTGTTTAACTTACTGTAACACAAATTAAGTTACTGTGTCCCAGAAAATAAATAAACGAATGAAACGTGTGTTTTTCAATCTGCTATTATTACCCAACCCATTGAGCTGCTGTGGGTAAGGATTTGAAGACTCTACAAGCTTTATTGAGCTGGGGCCAATCAAGTTCGTTTGTTAAAGAACAAAAAGCAGTTCAAATGACACCTCTTTTAGATACCCATTTAGATTCCTAGATATGGCGTGTATTAATACGCAGCAATTCACAAAGGAGGTGGGCTGAGCCCCCACCCCCCGAGAAACACACAGAGGTCATAATGTCTGCAGAGAACAAATGGTGCATTGTTCCAATCCTTAAAAAATGGAAAAACTATTAAAAAATAAATAGAAACAAAGCTGAAATCCATCATGTGAGGAGAGCAAGAGACCCCCAGAGTAGGGGTTGTGAAACGTCAGATGTCTTTTGTGCACAAACACAGTTAATCATTGGCATAAAGGACCCCAATCACCACCCAGCTATAAGTTTGTGAGGAGGTCACATGATCCAGTTGACCTCACAACATATCCAAGTCTTTGGATAATTAAAATAATGCATTATTTAAAATATTAAATATTTCCAGCCTATTCAAAAGCTTGAAGTGGACCCCAAATATATGTATATACTTTGTTGCATTTATACTTATATGAACTATTAATATTATATTCAACAATTTTCATATGTAATAAAATGTTGATTTTGCGATTAGTATGCCACTATTAGCCTGGCCATTAATATGCCACTATTAGCCTATCCATTAATATGCCACAGCCAGATTGCCCACTAATATGCCACAGCCGCATGGCCCACTAATATTGAAAAGTATGAATGGGTCTGCACGCTTACAAGTATCGGGTGACAAGTATCGGGTGCCACAAGGGAGCGTCATTCACGCCCATAAAGCAAAAGGAAAGATAGGAGACTCAGCACACCGTTTAAGGGAGTTTAATCCACCAACAAATAACGTTTCAGCCCAGCACTGAGCTTTTTTCAAGTCTGTTATTTGTTGGTGGATTAAACTCCCTTAAACGGTGTGCTGAGTCTCCTATCTTTCCTTTTGGCCCACTAATATGCCACAGCCGCATGGCCCACTAATATGCCACAGCCGCATGGCCCAGTAATAATCCACCACCCTCCTCCCCCCTTCCCCAGTATTCAACTGCTCCATGTGCCTGGACGTATCCTCCGTGCACCGGCAATGACAGGGAATTTTTTTTTTTTTTAATTTAAGTTTGAAGAAAAAAAGTTCATTGCAGTGATGCGACTGGCTGAGCTCACATCAGACTGCGTTACACAGCCCTGCCACACACGTCCTGCCTACTTCCAGCAGACGCGTGGGACAGGGCTTCCTAATGCATGCTGATGTTCGCGCTAAAACTGTGCAAATTGCCAGGACTGTCCCGGGGATGAGAATTCCATCCCCGGGATAGTCTTGGTTTTGTCGGGACGGTCCCAGCAAAAACGAGACAGTTGGCAACTATGAAACCCCCCGGAAATACACGAGATACATCGTGCCTCCGAGTGACAGGTATGCTCCAGACTGGCAGCACACCTGTCACTCAGGGGCACGAAACACCCCATAATCTATCCCAATGGTGATGGGCATGTAAATTATTTATTTTAAAAACATTTTTCTTTTTCTCTCGTGCTTCAATATATACAGTTTTTATAATTGTATTATCCTTATAATGTGCGCTACAGTGTAAATGATCCAAGACGTAATCTTGTCAAAAAACGAGTATATATTTTTTATTATTATTTTTTATTCCATTCTATAAAATCACCTTGTGGTTTTTACCCATTGAGGAAAGCACATCGCTGGTTGAAAAGGCTCATTGCAAAGCCACTAAAATGACCATTGATTTCTTTCAAAATATCCATTGTTCACTAGAACAGCGGCCAGTGGAAAGACTGGGGCAATTCAATATGTCATTTTGCATTTGGTATAACCCCTTAACCTTTTAATTGCTAGAGGTTTCCTTAAAGGCTCAAGATGCAGAATTTCAACAGAGAGTTTTTATTTAACACAAAGACGACTATTTTACTTTGTTTTTCTATGGCTGACGTACCTTCCCATTTTTCTAGTGATACACATTTTATTTACTTGGGAGACACAGGACATCTTCTTGCTCCCTTTAAGGAAGCAAGGGTTAAAAAAAGTTTAATTTTGTCCTTTTAATAATGCATGTGTGTAAACTGCATAGCTATGGGGTTTATTCACTAATGGTGAAAGACCTCTGCAAAAGCTAGCCATGAGAAGGTCGAGATGGAAAAGAAAAATGTCGGTGCGCTAAGCTAGTCACAGACTCAAATAATCTAATTTGTATAAAATAAAGCCTACCAAACAGGCGTAAGCATTCTGCAAATACAGTGTAATTGGCTGTACAATGTATACAAAAAGCAAAAACTGTCAGTGCTTTTTAAAGCAGAATATAGACTATTTGGTACAGTCCTAACCTCAACATCTGAGGAAAGGGATTTAGGAGTAATAATTTCAGAGGACTTGAAGGTAGGCAGGCAATGCAATAGAGCAGCAGGAAATGCTAGCAGAATGCTTGGTTGCATAGGGAGATGTATTAGCAGTAGGAAGAAGGAAGTGCTCATGCCATTGTACAGAGCACTGGTGAGACCTCACTTGGAGTATTGTACGCAGTACTGGAGATCGTATCTCCAGAAGGATATTGATACTTTGGAGAGAGTTCAGAGAAGGGCTACTAAACTGGTTTATGGGTTGAAGGATAAAACTTACCAGGAAAGGTTAAAGCATCTTAACATGTATAGCTTGGAGGAAAGACGTAACAGGGGGGATATGATAGAAACATTTAAATACATAAAGGGAACCAACACAGTAAAGGAAGAAAGTATATTTAAAAGAAGAAAAACTACCACAACTAGAGGACATAGTCTTAAATTAGAGGGGCAACGATTTAAAAGTAATATCAGGAAGTATTACTTTACTGAGAGGGTAGTGGATGTATGGAATAGCCTTCCAGCAGAAGTGGTAGAGGTAAACACAGTCAAGGATTTTAAGCATGCGTGGGATAGACACAAGGCTATCCTAGCTATAAGATCGGGAACGGGGGACTAATAAAAGTACTCAAAAAAAATTGGGCAGACTAGATGGACCGTATGGTTCTTATCTGCCGACACATTCTATGTTTCTATGTTTCTCACCCTAATAAAGTTGGCAACAAATGTATAAACATAATATAAATGAGAGGTTTTGGTTATATGAATTGGCCAAAGCATAATTAAGCTCACCCGTCACGTCAAGGCACACTCTCAATAGGGTGAGAACCTACTCTCATCTCCTATCTAGTGGGCACACAAAGCAGTTTATACTGCTACCAAAACTTTTTAATATGTTGGAGGAAGTTCTACATCTTGCATATGATTCTATCTCTGCTATTCATCCCTGGCTTTTGCAGAGGTCTTCTCAGTTTGCCACCTTTCACCTTCTAGTGAATAAACCCCGTAGATGTGCAGTATTAAAAATGCTATTGCTGTGGAAGGAACTCTGTGTTTTTAAAGATGTAGCAATGCATATCCAAGTTTAATTTAATTTAGCTTTTCTAGCAGAAGAAACTCCAAGTTTGTCCTTGCAAAAGGTCTGTGAGAGGACATGTTCATCTAGTCTCAGCTACCTTGCAGCTCATCTTTTAATGAGTCGTCCCTTTAAAGTAACTTTGGAAGAGGTTGCATGGGATTTGGCCCTCGGAAAGAAAGTGAGATGCTTGGAAAGTATAATGTAGTATTCAGAATAACTGTGGGGTGACTGGTGCTGTATGTCTGTTTAATGGACTCTTCTGTGAATGGAAGTGTTTACATAGCAGACACAGAGCCTATTATTGTACTTTCAATACACCACTCTGTATTTGTATTTTGAAAGCTTTTATTTTTCCAACGTTGCTGTATCTTGTAGCTCCAGGAGCTCTGCCATGGCATGTGCTGTATTTGTTTACATGGGTGATGCTGATTTTGGAATTGTTCATGTTCCTTGATTTCTTGTCCATCACTAAATCATTCTATAATGTTAGCTTGTTTATTCATTAAAAAAAAAGGTACCTCCTCATGTTATAGCTATTTATAGTGGCAGTTATTAATTTAAAATAATTTAGTAGCTGGTGTCCTCAAATGAGAACCGTGGATCCCACAGACAGTTTGACATTTGAGGCCCCATTAACACCTGAAATAGTAAAACATAAAGGTAAAAAATGACCTAAAGTTGTATTTTTCGCGGAGAATGCAAACGCAGATCATATAATCTCCTAGCCGGCCAGACCAAGAGAGGGGTAGAGGATCTAAACTACTCCTACTTCTAGGCCTGGCTAAAAAGTCCATTTAAAAAAAAAAAATATATATATAAATAAAACATTTCTGTTATCAACACTTGAAATGAGCTAGTGTTAAGATGTATGCGAATGAGCAACAAAGAATAGGCACTTTTAGTGTTTTGTTTTTGCCAACCTAGGCAATGAACGTTTTAATTTAAAGTTTAAAGGAGACCTAATGGCAACCTTTTTAAACCACAAATGAACCGGTCACATTAAACTGATGTTTATTACATTTAGTTTCTTTCTATCCTGTTTGGAAAGAAAGATTATATTACTCGTTAAGTAGGAGTATGGACTGCCCAAGTGCCTACAATTTAGATCTCACATTGTCCACATCTTAGAACCTTGGTGGCTTCTAAATCATTGTTTGACTGTCTCTTGCGTAACTGGGAATGAGGTAATAACACAGATTTATACATCTGTGATTTATACAGACATGAACTGTTCCTCTTGGTAAGACTACATTAACCTTGTGAACTTTTTATAACTTTTCTATGTTGCTCCTGTCTTCTATGCAGTGCTCTCCATGTTGTATGTAGAAGACCCGTGTTAGTCTGTTTGGTACCTGAATGTAAATTAAATCTTCCAGCATTTAACTTTTAATACGCTACAAAGAGATTCCAATGTTGTTAAATGTAAATGTGTATAAGATGATGTGATAAACTGTGAACATTGTAGAGATAATGGGAGATAATGCTAAATTGCTGGACTTGGGCAACCAGCAAGAGAGTAAATAAATTGAAATTCTATAAATCAACTATTTGCACTTACACTAATAATTTTTTTTAATGAGATTTTTTTGTGTGTGGAACAAAGCAATACGGTAAGGTACTGATTGTATATTAATAAAAATATGAAATAATCAACATATACTTGACTTTTCTAAAATAAATCGCCAGTATAAATATTTTGCAACATTTTTCAACTTCTGAGAATATATATAATATAATTTAATAAATACATGTCCAAGATTCAGCCACATGTGACAAAATATTGCTAATTGACTTGCAGTCAATGACACACTTGGTGACCAAACACGCTGTCACTTTGTCACAGCCCATGACAGGGCGAGACTGTAGGCAGGGCACTCCATCTGTATGTTCCACACTTCGCATAATTCTCAATTGGCATCTATTCTACACATTTTAAAAAAATGCAAAAAAAGTGAGTCAGTTAGGGTTCAAGTCTTAAAATCATTGCAATGTGGAAATAGTGGCGCTATCTCTGTGCACATATGCATAATGCACCCTCCCAACATAAACTGGAAGATGGTGATACATGTGCCGGACTCTTACTTCTGGGATAGTCCAATGCTCTTGGCAGCACTTAAAAAATTCCTGGATTTTTTGCTTAAAATCTCCACTACCCTATGGGTGGCAAAAGTGTAAAGTCAACTCGTTAAGTTTTAAGGGGGTGGGGGAGGTACAGGCTCTGTAAGACCTCTGGTGATTTTCAGGCAGGGTATTGGGTGCTGAATGTCTAACAGTAGTGTGTCACATTGCTTTTATTACAGATGCATATATAAAGGCTGCTGTATGTAAAGTGACCAATGCCTGGGAAGCCCTGAATACAATAGAATGTGTTCATCCTTTCTGAAACTATAAAATATTACCTTCACTCACCGATCAACAACAAAAAAAACACAATGTAAAAATAGATGTTGCTGCTAATCTGGATCTCCACAAGATGCAAGTCAAAGAAGGGGGGAATGGCCAGATGTTGCACTCTGTAATTAAAAATAATGATCACCAGTAGACCATTTACGTCATAAATTAGGATGTTTAATGGAGACTTATTGCTGTGAGAAACATGTACAGTGATCACAATGTTTAGCTGACAGTCCATTACAATTTAATTGGTCCTTTTTTTTTTTTATAATGATTTTTTTTAATTTTTTTTTTATTTTTACCACATGGAAAAATAGTTATCTTTTTATTCCATAAATTGCTTGATTTTAGTTTTTATGATACAGGTAAAAGGACGGCCTTATAAGTGTAGCATCTAATTGATTGGCCTGCGTGACGCGGTATGCTGTTTCATATAGAACATAAGGGAGCTTGAATGGATTGTATTAATTTCACACAGTCCTCACTATATGAAGACGCCATGCATGGTGTTGCATTCATTAGGTTCTGCAGTCGCGCTCATCCGTTAATAGCATGGGATTACCAAACATTTATATCCTTCAGACTGACACAAGGAGTGCTATTTGTGTTTAATCTGTATTAGAGCAGCAGTTGTGCATCTTTACTACTGTGCTATTGATTTAACAGGATTTGCTATTTTTAAAGACATTCATGGTTGTGCTTTTTAAACCTGTCTGATTTAGATCACTGGATTACAAGTGACATAAAGAAGTTTGTACTTCTTGGCCTTTTTAAAAGAAAAACTCTTGGTGATCTGAAACGTGTGTTTAACAAATTATTTCATGAAATCTGTGCTGTGCTACCCTTGTGAGTGTGACTCAGAGTGCCTTCTAAATTTTCTGTTTGGTATAACTAGTGAGGAAAGTCAGGCTATTAGACACGGGAAATTCACTCAAACCTCGATCCTAGTCTCCCTACAATATTTCTGGCACCCTTTTACCCACGTCTTTCTCACTGTGGCCTTGCTTTGTGCACTGGGGCGCAGTCATGCTGGAATAGAAATAGGCCTTCCCCAAACTGTTCCCACAAAGTTGTAGAAGCATTGTCGAAAATGTCTTGGTATGCTGAAACGTTAAAACTGGAAGCAAAGGACCCAACCCCTGAAAAATAGCTCCGTACCATCATGCCTCCTCTACAAACTTTACAGTTGGCACAATTCACTCAGGTTACCCAGACTCACCCATCAGACTGCCAGATAGTGAACTGTGATTTGTCATTCCACAGTCCAGAGTCCAGTAGTGGGGTGCTTTAATCCACTTGGAATTGTACGTGGCAATGTGAGGCTTGTATGCAGCTGCTCGGTCATGGAAACCCATTCCATGAAGCTCCCGCTGCACAGTTTTTGTGCTGATATTGGAATCTTCAGCTATGGAATCACCAGAACACTGGGCGACTTTTACGCTTCCATTTTCCAATAATACCGCTTACAGTTGACCGTAGAATATCTAGCAGGGATTACATTTCACAAACTGACTTATTGTAAAGATGGCTTCCCATCACAGTACCACGCTTGAACGGCCCATTGAAAACACCTGGATTTAATCATTAAGTGACGTATCCCAATACTTTTGCCCATATAATGTATCTTTTACACAACACATGATGGTAAAATAATTTCTAAAAAGTTAGTGAGCAAAACAGAGCCAATGTATGGATACTTGATACGTTGCACAAAATAAACTCACTGCCCAGAACAGCCCCTCCTTCCTCTTCCTCTGAACCCTGGAAAACATACAGGGTTATGTAGAACATTCTCAAGTGTAAGGAAGCTTTAAAAAAAAAAAACACACAGAAAAAAAGTGCGATCACCATTTCTGTATAATGAAGTTTCTCTACGTCCTGACATTTTTGTATGTGAGAATAGAACCACCACCAAACAGTGTGTGACCAAGTTTCTGTGGCACTCCTCAGGTGCTGAAAAACGACCTGATTCTTTATAAACTGGTTGCTCAGGATTTAGGGCTGCCACCTTTTCTTCAAGAAAATACTGGCAATGCTGCTGTCTTCATTGGCCTCAAGTCAATATTTAGTGGCCAGCCAGCGACCCTACTCAGGATGCTGGAGTACTTCAGAAGTTCGGGACCGGTGTATTAAGTGCAAACTCTCTCGACATTTTGTGAGGAGTTCACGTTCTACAGTGGTGAGAGAATACCACCACTTTCACATGATCTTTCCGTGTGCTTCTTGGTGATACATAAACCCCATTTTATAGAAACATAGAATGTGTCGGCAGATAAGAACCATTGGGTCCATCTAGTCTGCCCAATTTTTCTGAATACTTTTATTAGTCCCCCGTTCCCGGTCTTATAGCTAGGATAGCCTTGTCTAAAATTAGAGGGGCAACGATTTAAAAGTAATATCAGGAAGTATTACTTTTACTGAGAAGGTAGTGGAAGTATGGAATAGTCTTCGAGCAAAAGTGGTAGAGGTAAACACAGTGAAGAAGTTTAAGCATGTGTGGGATAGGCACAAGGCTATCCTAGATATAAGATTTAGGAAATTGGGCAGACTAAATGGGCCGAATGGTTCTTATCTGCCGACACATTCTATGTTTCTATGTTGTTTTGGCTTCCGAACATTTATTTTTAATTTTTATTTTTATTGCTTCTGAACTGCCAGCTATAACAATTCTATTTTAATAGGGATGGTAATGCACTCTATAAACTATGAATGTGTACAATATTTATTTTTGCAAATAATATATATTTTACAGTGGTGGTTTTTTTTTCTATAGAATGTTTTTGAATTTTAAGTGGAATTGTTCTACACAGGACCCTATGGATCTTATTATGACAAGTACTAATGTTATCATGACCTAAACTTTTCTCTTACCAAAGTGTTATGCTTTTTAAAGTGTAACACCTGTACTTGAAAAAGAAGAGCCAAAGTGATTTTGGCTAAAATACATTTTTTTTGTTTTTAATTTTTTCGTTATCGCCCCCCCTCCCATTTTGCCTTTTCCATTCTGCATAAGTAATGTATAGCAGAACTTATTATGAATGGATTATGTGTTTAACATGATGCTCCACGGTGATCATTGTCGTATGCTGTGTGAGTGTACAATATTCTTATATTTTATTTACCAATATAGTTTGTTTTTTTTTTTGTTTTTTTTTAATGTAAGTTTAATTTTTATTGTTTTTACTCCCAAAGTCGTCTTCTGATCACATCAGTGCGCTTTCGAGGGGCAAAATAAATGTCTCAATGACCTACTAAACTAGCTGTGTGTACGGTTTTTTAGAAAAAAAAAAATCTTAATTGAAATGCTAAAATATTTCAGTGGGGACATCCAAATAAGTTATTAATGCTGTTAATTTAAATTAATGGGGCCATGTGGATGGTAATGTTTTTTATAACCTTTGTTTGGTAATCTGTAACTCCCAGGCCAGCATCAATTAATCTCTGTAGTGTGTAAGGTAACTTACAGATTTGAACGCCAAGGTGAATGTAGATGTGTCTGAAGGACTGGGGAGTAGTGTGGAGTGGACACCTGGATGTTAGGGTTCGGCGGGTTCGGCCGAACTTCGGAAAAAAGTCCGGGTTAGGGGTCGAACTTGACCCCGAACTTGAACCCGAACCCCATTGAAGTCAATGTGGACCCGACTTTCGGCTTATGGAACACATGTAATACTATTGGCTTTCTATAAACCGAACTAGAGTCCCTATTCATAAGAAATGCTTATGAATGGGGACTCTAGTTCGGTTTATAGAAAGCCAATAGTATTACATGTATTCCATAAGCCGAAAATCTATAAACCGAAAGACATTCTGTTTATAGACTTTCTTTTTATAGAATAGCAATAGCATTACATGTATTCTATAAAACGAAAGTCTATAAACCGAATGTCTTTCGGTTTATAGACGTTCGGTTTATAGCCGAACCTTGAACTCCAGCACGGACATACAGTGAAATGTTCGGGTCCGGGGTCCGAACACCGTAATGTCTGGTACGAACCCGAACAGCGCAGTTCAGGGTTCGCTCAACACTACTGGGGAGTACAGTGACCCTTTTACTCTACATTAGCAAGAATGTATGCAGCTCTCTTAAAGGTTTTAAACATCAGGCAGTGTTCACCCTTCTCCATTTCATGTTTAATTTGTAAAGCGTAGGATATTTTTCGACTTTATTGAAAAATATCTCTGTAGCAACAGAGGATGGGATTATTGAATAAATTACGTTTTTAAATAGACTCTGACATTTTTAGGGTAAAAAAATGTATTCCTGATTTTTTTTTTAATATATTCTGTTTACATATGCGCTGTTTGTGAGATTTCTCACTTTTAACAAAATAAGCCTTAATTGTAAATATTAATATATAATATAATAAAACAGGTTCCATTGATCTATGCTTTTGGTATAGTCCTGTTTTTCTTTGCTGTTTATGTATCGGAGTTTCTTGGTAGAGTGAATTGTTACATTTACCAGCATTTGAGCAGTGTATTGCTCTGATTTTCAACATCACATAACCTTCTACCCAGTACTTATTTATTTTAGGGGGGTTTAATTTGTCTGATTAATAAGTATCTCAAGTTATATATATTTTTTTTACTATTATTTCTTTTTATTTCCTTATATGCGCTCCTTCTAGCTCTATATATCTGTGAGATGCTGTATTCACCTTTTTATTATTTAAAGCAACAAGCACCTTTTTTTTTCCCACCACTTTTCCGATCGCCTAAAAAATCCCTATAAATTGTAATCTAATAAATCTATTTATTTCTCCAAGATGTCCTTTTCAAATGTCACTGAATTAAGGTTGCAGAAAAAATTTGGTAGGTGAAACTACCCCTTTATATAAAGGGATCTATGAAAATTACTTCAGACAGAGATATCTTGAAAACCTTCCCTGTAACATGGCCTTGGCCTGGCTTGACTGACTTGTTAGAACATGACATGCTTGCTAGTTTTAAACACAGTGTCTGCTGGCATGACATCTTTGCTGCTGTTGTCTTTCAGGTTATTGATACAATTTAAAGGGATACACCCGCACCAAAAATGATCTTTTTCTTTTGTATTGTTTGTAATCTCCTCTCTTTGTGTTGGAAGGCAGGTAAAAAAAAGTTGTACACAGCCACCTGGACCTGCCACTATGATACAAAGGAGCCAGTAAGAGAGCAGGGGAGGATATTATGACATCATCATACAGGCTTTGGCCACAGTTGTAAAGTGAGACTGGCTGGTAGATTTTGGACAATGTTGCATCGTGGGAAATATTCACAAAATGGATAAAGGAGATGAACACTCCTTTTTATTCAATCATATTAAAAAACAACAACAGTGGCATATGATTTATATATGTATTTGCTTAAAATAGCCAGATTATCTAGTTACATTTTATGTAAATGGTAGTGTCCCTTTAATCACGGCAAGGCCGCCATCAGAATTTCTAGGGCCCCCTACCCTGCAAAAGTAATTTTATCCAGGCTTTTGTCATGTCATGTTAATGAGGTTTAAATGCACCCCAGTTTATGCTTCATCACCCACATTGCATATCCAGGACTTACCCCTGACCCCCAGACATGCCCCATCACTCACATTGCACACACAGGACTTAGCCCTGGCCCCCAGGGCATGCCCCGTCACTCACTTTGCACGTCCAGGGCTTAAGCCTGCCCTGAGTGTTCACTATTTCGGTAATATCATGAAATACAGACGTATACGGGCTTGACACTTTGGTTTGGAATGTTGTTTCTTTGAATAGACGGGTCACTTAATGAATCTGCTCTCTCTTCACTAACAAACTTTCCATTTAATTTGGTTGACATATTTTAAGATCATGTTATTAACATGATTTTACATTACTTTATTTTTCCCTTGAGTTAGAAAAATGCGTGGCTGATTTAATTTGATTCAAGTACAAGTAAGAAGTGTGTGTGTGTGTATATATATATATATATATAGATATAAATAAATATATATAGATATAAATAGATCTAGATCTATATATATATACCGTATTTGCTCGATTATAAGACGAGGTTTTTTTCAGAAAAAAAATCTGAAAACTACTCCTCGTCTTATAATCGAGGTCTTCTTATAATCTGACCTCAAATTGAGGTCAGATTATAAAACATGGATCCAGGTCCCCAGCAGAGCTGCAGGGGACCTGGATCCCCCTCTCTAGCAGCAGGGGATGTCTGCGCGATGAGCGCAGACTCCCCTGCTTCCGCCCGGCACGACCGCCGGGGCTTCTGTGAAGAAGCCGGGTACTTCCGCTTTCGTCACAGAAGTCCCGGCGAGCGTGCCGGGCGGCAGCAGGGAGGTCTTCCTCTGCTGCCCCACTAGGCACCAGGGACAATCGGGCAGCTGGGGGATGTCTGCACTATACGTGCAGATATCCTCCATGCTGCACGACACGGCAGACTATTATGACGGACAGCTGTCCGTCATAATAGACTGCCGTGTCGGCCAGCATGGAGGATGTCTGCAAGTATCGTGCAGACATAGCCCGGCTGCCCCCACTAGCCACCAGGGATCAAGGTAAGGGGAAGGGAGGGAGGGGGGGCAGAGAGACAGGGGGAGGGAGGGAGGGAGGGGGGCAGAGAGACAGGGGGAGGGAGGGAGGGGGGCAGAGAGACAGGGGGAGGGAGGGAGGGGGGCAGAGAGACAGGGGGGACAGAGAGACAGGGGGGCAGAGACAGAGTCAAGGGGAGGGATGGGGTTAAGAGACAAGGGGAGTGAGGGGGTTAAGAGACAGAGACAAGGGGAGGGAAGGGGTTAAGAGACAGAGACAAGGGGAGTGAGGGGGTTAAGAGACAGACAAGGGGAGGGGGGAGAGAGAAAAATGGGGGCAAGGGAAAGAGAAAGGCAGCATTGGCATATAAAAAGAAATAAAAACTAGAAATACATTTTTTGATATCATCATTTTTTATTAAAAAAGCAATTTACATATGAATATATACAAGTTGAACTTTTTTCCTAATGGAATATCCAAAGTTTGGGGGTTCGTCTTATAATCAGGGTCGTCTTATAATCGAGCAAATACGGTATATATATATAAAATATAGAATATATAATTTTAAGATTTATTTGACCAATATGTCTTAAAGGTATCCTTGCATGGTTTGGTGATGGCTACACTGCACAATTGTAAGCCAATTGGGGTTATGTCTTCCATCGCCATTTCTGTTCAGTCCAGTGCAGGGCTTGATAATGCAAAAAATCAGCTAATGGCAGAGGTTCAGACTACCTGGCTCCTGGAATTTGTCAAAAAGTGCTCTTCTCTTACCTAATATTTGTGTGTGTGTTTGTTTGTTTTTCAGTAAATGATAAATTGTCAAGTGAGCTGCAAACATCTGGCATTGAGTGGGATTAAGCATAAAATGAGAAAACAACTGTGTACTCCACTCACCGGGTAGATGTAAAATGAGATCCTTTAATGGTGAAAACAGTGTTTCAGAACAGACAAAAAAGGATAAATCCACAGATGATAGAGTCCACAGGAAGGCAGCCTAACGCGTTTCGCGTGAAAAACACGCTTAATCATAGGCCTCTCATTTTACATCTACCCGGTGAGTGGAGTGCACAGTTGTTTTCTCATTTCATGTCTGATTTTAGCACCTGATCAGTGCTGTGGAGCACCTACCACCTCAAGCATATTTGTCATAAGTGTTTGGAGCCGGTATAGCTGCTTATACTATTGAGTGGGATTAAACCTGAAAAAATAAAACAAAACTTTTTTTTTGTCATATAAAAGACTTCCTCTAATGCAGTTTAAACCCCTCTTATAACGCCAGGCGTTCTAACGCAGTTCCTGTTGTAACAATATGTGCTTTGATGGCTCCCAATGGAGCCATTGGGGCACCGGATCTCATAATTTTGGCATTAAAGTATCATGAGATCTCTGCCTTGCCTCACCTTGTGATCCCAATTAAGTTTGAGGCTCCCGAGCCCTGCGATATAGAGATACTTCCTATAAAATGTTATTAAATAAAAGTAAACCCTTCCCGTCCCCTGCACTCTCTTTCTGTTTTTTTTTTATTCTGGAAATATATATATAATTTTTTCGCCAAGTAGCTGGGATAAGTGGGGTAGCTTTAGAGTTGTGCTGGTGGTGTAGATTATTATTAGGATTTTTTTCCTTCAAAACTTTCCCCGTTGTCTTGTCATGTATTTTTGGATGCTAAATTGTAGCTCTATCTATGTATGTATGGTATCCAAAGAAAGCTCTAGCTATCCTTTAAAACTGTATCAGTGCATTAAATCACAGAAAGAACAATTATGTTTAAGCAACCTCTCTAGTCATTGGCCCATGAAAACCCTTGTTCCTTAAGGTGTTCAAATCTTGTTTGTTTTGCTAGAATAGCTTACGCCTAGCCCACACATCTCTATTATGGACAATTGGATTACATTTGTTGCACCGGGTTATTAAGTTTTACTTGCCCCAAAAGCACCATGGTACTTGCAGACTAGTCAAAAATACAAGTACAAATACACAGGGCCGGCCTTAAGTGTTCCGGCGCCCTGTGCGGGCTTCCCCAGTGGCGCCCCCCCCCCCCGTCTCTTTCACCCCCCTATGTTTGTGTCTCTCTCCCTTCCCATGTTTGTCCCTTTCCTCTTCCTTGCCATGTCTGTCTCTCTCTCTCTCCCTCTGTTCTGTCTCTTTCCCCCCGTCCCCTATTCTGTCTCTCTCCCCCCGTCCCCTGTTCTGTCTCTCTCCCCCCGTCCCCTGTTCTGTCTCTCTCCCCCCGTCCCCTGTTCTGTCTCTCTCACCCCGTCCCCTGTTCTGTCTCTCTCCCCCCGTCCCCTGTTCTGTCTCTCTCCCCCCGTCCCCTGTTCTGTCTCTCTCTCTCCCCCAGTTCCGTCTCTACCCTCTGCCCCTGTTCTGTCTCTCCCCCCTCCCCCTGTTCTCTCTCTCTAGCCCTGTTCTCTCTCTCTCTCCCCCTCCCCCTGTTCTCTCTCTCGCCCTCCCCCTGTTCTGTCTCTCCCCCCTGCCCTGTTCTGTCTGTCTCTCTCCCCTCCCCCTGTTCTGTCTGTCTCTCTCTCCCCTCCCCCTGTTCTGTCTGTCTCTCTTCCCCCTAACCCCTGTTCTGTCGGTCTCTCTCCCCCCTAACCCCTGTTCTGTCTCTCTCCCCCCCCTCCCTTACCTTTGCCTGAAAAGGTGGATCCAGGGAGGGGGCGGAGCTAACCGACACAGCAGTGAAGCTCCGCCCCCACCTCGGGAAGCAGAGCAGAGTCTGCATTACGGGGAGCCATGGGCAGCAAGACAAAGTGCTGCTCGGCTCCCCATGCTTAATGCAAGCATGGGGAGCCGAGCAGCACTATCTCAGACGCTGCTCTGCTTCCCGGGGTGGGGGCGGAGCTACACTGCTGTGCCGGTTAGCTCCGCCCCCTCCCCGGACCAAGCAGAAAATGCCGAGCAGAGAGCTGGTGAGGGGGGATCTTTTTATCTCCCCCATCCAGTGCCTCTACCTGTTTTTTTTTCTTTCTACCGGCCTGGCGGGCGCCCCCTGGGGTGTTGCGCCCTGTGCGCTCGCACAGGTTGCACACCCCTAAGGCCGGCCCTGCAAATACATTGCATGAGTACCATTAAATTGAGTAATAAATATCTGCAGAACCGTAGCGAGCTCTACCTGCCCCTGAGACAAGAAATGAAAATTACACCCCCCCATTTTAAATAGTTTCAAAACAAACCAGGGCTGATCTATGACTTTATATAGCATGCTCTTGTCTGATTCGTCCAGATACTCAAGGGCAGAGGCCTAGAGCTGCATTGTATGAGAGGGCATTAGACTAGCCATGAAGACTGAACCTGTTCAGAGCATGGGTTTTTCCCATCACTTGCACAGTGGTTAGGCGTAAATAAGTTTCACGCCCTCCCCTGAAGAATGTATAATGCATGCATCTTAATCAAGGAGCGGATCATGTAGGACCTACCGTGATTGGTTTCTGACTACACACATGGATAATACATTCTGCAGTGTCAGTGGCGTAGCGTGGGGGGTGCAGGGGGGGCCGGCCGCACCGGGCGCAATATCTGGGGGGGCGCACTAGCCCTATGCGGCCGCGTGGCCGCCAGGGCCGTCTTTAACGCGGGGCAAACGGGGCAGCTGCCCTGGGCCCATTTACTCCTGGGGGGCCCCAAGGCAGCTGTCCCGTGGGCCCCCAGCCCCTGCTGCCGCGTTCACAGCGCATTGCGCTTGTGAACGCTTTTTTCCGGCAAGCCGCATCCGATGGATGCGACGGCCGGAAAAAAAAAAAAAAAAAACTGACGCCGGATGTGACGTCGCGTCACATCCGGTGTCTGCTTCCCTCCTCCGTGCAAGAGGGAAGACTGCACGGAGGAGACATCCGGCGGGGGACACGGAGCCGCTTCATGTAAGTACGGGGGGGGGGGGGGGCTGGCTGGCACAATATTCCTGGTATCTGACTGGCACTATATTACTGGGCATCTGATTGGCACAATATTACTGGGTATCTGATTGGCACTATATTACTGGGTATCTGATTGGCACTATATTACTGGGTATCTGACTGGCACAATATTACTGGGTATCTGATTGGCACTATATTACTGGGTATCTGATTGGCACTATATTACTGGGTATCTGATTGGCACTATATTACTGGGTATCTGACTGGCACAATATTACTGGGTATCTGATTGGCACTATATTACTGGGTATCTGATTGGCACAATATTACTGGGTATCTGATTGGCACTATATTACTGGGTATCTGACTGGCACTATATTACTGGGTATCTGATTGGCACTATATTACTGGGTATCTGATTGGCACTATATTACTGGGTATCTGAATGGCACTATATTACTGGGTATCTGATTGGCACAATATTACTGGGCATCTGATTGGCACAATATTACTGGGTATCTGACTGGCACTATATTACTGGGTATCTGATTGGCACAATATTACTGGGTATCTGATTGGCACTATATTACTGGGTATCTGATTGGCACAATATTACTGGGCATCTGATTGGCACAATATTACTGGGTATCTGACTGGCACTATATTACTGGGTATCTGATTGGCACAATATTACTGGGTATCTGATTGGCACTATATTACTGGGTATCTGATTGGCACTATATTACTGGGTATCTGACTGGCACTATATTACTGGGCATCTGATTGGCACTATATTACTGGGTATCTGATTGGCACTATATTACTGGGTATCTGACTGGCACTATATTACTGGGCATCTGATTGGCACTATATTACTGGGTATCTGATTGGCACTATATTACTGGGTATCTGATTGGCACAATATTACTGGGCATCTGACTGGCACAATATTACTGGGTATCTGACTGGCACTATATTACTGGGTATCTGATTGGCACAATATTACTGGGCATCTGATTGGCACAATATTACTGGGTATCTGACTGGCACTATATTACTGGGTATCTGATTGGCACAATATTACTGGGTATCTGAATGGCACTATATTACTGGGCATCTGATTGGCACAATATTACTGGGTATCTGACTGGCACTATATTACTGGGTATCTGATTGGCACAATATTACTGGGTATCTGATTGGCACAATATTACTGGGTATCTGATTGGCACTATATTACTGGGTATCTGACTGGCACTATATTACTGGGTATCTGATTGGCACTATATTACTGGGTATCTGATTGGCACTATATTACTGGGTATCTGATTGGCACAATATTACTGGGCATCTGATTGGCACAATATTACTGGGTATCTGACTGGCACTATATTACTGGGTATCTGATTGGCACTATATTACTGGGTATCTGATTGGCACAATATTACTGGGCATCTGATTGGCACAATATTACTGGGTATCTGACTGGCACTATATTACTGGGTATCTGATTGGCACAATATTACTGGGTATCTGATTGGCACTATATTACTGGGTATCTGATTGGCACTATATTACTGGGTATCTGACTGGCACTATATTACTGGGCATCTGATTGGCACTATATTACTGGGTATCTGATTGGCACTATATTACTGGGTATCTGACTGGCACTATATTACTGGGCATCTGATTGGCACTATATTACTGGGTATCTGATTGGCACTATATTACTGGGTATCTGATTGGCACAATATTACTGGGCATCTGACTGGCACAATATTACTGGGTATCTGACTGGCACTATATTACTGGGTATCTGATTGGCACAATATTACTGGGCATCTGATTGGCACAATATTACTGGGTATCTGACTGGCACTATATTACTGGGTATCTGACTGGCACAATATTACTGGGTATCTGAATGGCACTATATTACTGGGCATCTGATTGGCACAATATTACTGGGTATCTGACTGGCACTATATTACTGGGTATCTGATTGGCACAATATTACTGGGTATCTGATTGGCACAATATTACTGGGTATCTGATTGGCACTATATTACTGGGTATCTGAATGGCACTATATTACTGGGTATCTGACTGGCACTATATTACTGGGTATCTGATTGGCACAATATTACTGGGCATCTGATTGGCACAATATTACTGGGTATCTGATTGGCACAATATTACTGGGTATCTGACTGGCACTATATTACTGGGTATCTGATTGGCACAATATTACTGGGCATCTGAATGGCACTATATTACTGGGCATCTGATTGGCACAATATTACTGGGTATCTGACTGGCACTATATTACTGGGTATCTGATTGGCACAATATTACTGGGTATCTGATTGGCACTATATTACTGGGTATCTGAATGGCACTATATTACTGGGTATCTGATTGGCACAATATTACTGGGCATCTGATTGGCACTATATTACTTGGCATCTGATTGGCACTATATTACTGGGCATCTGATTGGCACTATATTACTGGGTATCTGATTGGCACTATATTACTTGGCATCTGATTGGCACTATATTACTGGGCATCTGACTGGCACTATATTACTGGGCATCTGGCTGGCACAATAATACTGGAAATCTGACTGGCACAATAATACTGGGCATCTGACTGCCACTATATTACTGGGCATCTGGCTGGCACAACAATACTGGGCATCTGACTGGCACAATAATACTGGGCATCTGACTGGCACTATATTACTGGGCATCTGGCTGGCACAATAATACTGGGCATCTGGCTGGCATAATATTACAGGCATCTGGCTGGCACTATATTACTGGGCTCTGACTGGCACAATATTACAGGCATCTGACTGGCATAATATTACAGGCATCTGACTGGCACAATATTACAGGCCTCTGACTGGCACAATATTCCTGGCCTCTGACTGGCACACTATTACAAGCATCTGACTGGCATAATATTACAGGCATCTGACTGGCATAATATTACAGGCATCTGACTGGCACAATATTACAGGCATCTGACTGGCACAATATTCCTGGCCTCTGACTGCACACGATTACAGGCATCTGACTGGCATAATATTACAGGCATCTGACAGGCACCATATTCCTGGGCTCTGACAGGCACCATATTCCTGGGCTCTGACAGGCACAATATTCCTGGGCTCTGACAGGCACAATATTCCTGGTATCTGACTGGCACAATATTATTGGTATCTGACTGGCACAATATTACTGGTATCTGACTGGCACATTATTACTGGGCTCTGACTGGCACAATATTGCAGGCATCTGACTGGCACAATATTGCAGGCATCTGACTGGCACAATATTACTAGGCTCTGACTGGCACAATATTACTGGCATCCGAAAGTTACAATATTACTGGCATCTGAATGGCACAACAATTATGGCATATGTGTGTGTGTGGGGGGGGGGGGGGGGGGGGTAACATTAGAGGTACAGGATTGAGGAAGTTGGCTCCATCTAGCCCAGTCTTGGATCATCTCCAGGGTATGGTTCCATTTTGATGTTTAGTTTTTGTTCTTGATATTGTTTGTCGTTTACGATGGTTGTGAGACGACATATAATAGCATGGCCCATGCTAGGTTACTACATGTGTATATTTGTATTCATAGACCTGCTGAAAATGTGGAGAATGTGTGTAATGCATGTTCGCACTCAATAAAGTGTTGGAAAATAAACTTGTATTTAGATGCATTTTACTTTAATTACATAAGTATTTTCATAACAAACAATACATGTGCTTGGGGGGTAAGGGTTTCTTTAACTAATCTAGTAGAAGAGACTCGAGTGCTAAAATCCACGGGTTAGGGGGCGCAAATTACTTGCCTTGCCCCGGGTGCTGACAACCCACGCTACGCCACTGTGCAGTGTAGCATGTGAAAGTTTGGGTTTGACTCAAAAATATGGACAGTTATACAGTTGGATGCAGACTGGGACTGGCATTGGGATCTAATCAAGTCAATACAAAGTAAATGATAGCAATTCAGATAGATGTGACAGGGATGACTGCTTATGGTACAAGTAAAAAAAAATAGTGTTTGTTTTGAATGGGCCTTTAAAGGGACTATGTCACCTAAACATTGTACTTCCTGTGATCTGGAGAATACATTTTTATTTTACTGTGCATATAGAACATTATTGAAAATGATCTAAACATTGTATTAGCAAAACTGCCAGCAAATGCCTAAATTAGGAGAAAACTGTGTGTGTTTTAAATGTATCTGTGGAGTCTCATGCTTATGACATCACCTGTGGCACGGTATGCAAATTACACATTTCCCATTGAAAAACAGTTCATTTGCATACCGTGCCACAGGTGATGTCATAAGCAGGAGACTCCACAGATACTCCACACATACAAAACACACACAGTTTTCTCCTAATTTAGGCATTTGCTGGCAGTTTTGCTAATACAATGTTTAGATCATTTTCAATAATGGTCTATATGCACAGTAAAAACACTGTTAAGGTGATACAGTCCCTTTAAGGGTAAAGTAGAAAGGGTTTTTTAATGAAATGAAATCACACTATTCTGTTAACCTTTCACTACAGCATCCTATAAATCTTCCAGAAAACTACAAAATCCGCTGAGTTTGCGAACTTCGCTTGAAACCTCAGAAACTTTTCATTTCTTTTTAAACGCCAGACATTGAAGAGCATATGAAATAAACCAGATAATCCAGTGCAGCCATACTAAATAATGCGCTGCGAAAAGTGACGCTAAATGCACTCGCTGGATAAATCAAGTTAAATTGCTCTTTGCAAAATGTAATAATTGATGTGTTTGGTTGAACAGGTTAATGGAAGCCTGCTTATCTGTACCATGGTCTTCTGCATATCTTCCTGTATATTGTCCTAACTTGCCGAGCCTCTATGGCAGGATGTGGGTAAATTACATCTTCCAGATACAGGTTCTCAAGAAGGTTAAATGGCCTATATGCTCATGAGCCACTGTGGTTTCTACAGAAATGCACAGATTGAAAGACTGGAAAATGTCTTCAGTATAAACTTCAGAAATGCTCTAAGAAAAGCTAAGCTTTGTTGCATTGTTTTAAAGTATTATTTTATAGTATAGTTCAGGGGTAGGCAACCTTCGGCAGTCTCCATGTTGTGAACTACATTAACCTTGATGCTTTGCCAGCATTACGGTTTTAAGAGCATTATGAGAGATGTAGTCCAAAACGTCTGGGGTGCTGAAGTCTGCCTATCCCTGCTCTGAATGGCTTGCATGCCTGTGGCGGACATTATTGGACAGGAAGTTTTAGGTCTGAGATTGAACATTTTTAGTATGTGGTGAAAGTCATTGGCCAGTCGGGGCCTGTTTTGTTTTTGTTTTTTCTTTTTTAATATACAAATCACTACCCATAATTAGGGTTGCCACCTGGCCGGTATTTAAGTCTATGGAGACTGTACCAAGGCTGGTATTTTTTTTTTGAGGAAAAGGTGGCAACCCTACCTATAATCCTTGTGCAAATTTTAGCCACACTGTGTCTGACAATGGGTTAAATAAAGCTTGTGTTCTAGGTTTTTGTAAGTTGTGTTTTTGTTCTGTACATATGGAATGTACACTAACAAAATATCTCTTTTCTAGTCTCACATTGCAGTGATTGATTATAACTTGCATATTTCCACAATGGTTTCTATTTTTTCTTTCAGGAACACATCCGAAGTCAAGCTTGCACACTCTTGTGTATTTTGATGCAGGCCTACCCTCTCTGGTAAGGTCACATTCTTTCCTTATGATCTTGATTAACCACTCTGTTCTTTCGTTCATTTTTTCCACAGACCTGTTATGATGTGCACAGTTGAGGCTAATGCGACTGCCTAAATGTGTTTTTTTTTAGTTTTCCTGAAGATGTTTATTCCATTCAGTAAAACTTTAACTCGCTCTAAGATTTCTGTCTCATTAAAGTGCACCTGACAATGTAACATGAAGCACTGTGATACAATATAACCAAGCTAATGTAGATTTAGCTGCAATGAGCATGTATTTTTATAGAACTGCTCTCAGTGTGGAGGTGGCCATTTTGTAATTGGATCACACCCTAAATGACTGTTACTGTATAAAAGGCAAAAGCCAATCACGAATCTTTGTTTCCTAAGCTATGATGACTACCGTTTTTCATTGTGGAAAAAGGAGAAATGATGTAATATGTTGCATAAATACATCCCAATGAAAAATTATTTGACTTTATTAAAGAAAAACAATAAACTGCAGATATTTTTTCTCAAAATTAAAAATCATATTTAAAAAAAAAATACTTTATGGCGGTGCCAAGAAATGGTCCGCTTAAAATGTTACCTATTCGGCTGTACGCAGTGTTCAGGGATTTAACGCTGAGCATAATGAATGCTTGAATGTCTGCACAATGCTAGCCATAATATGTCATTTATATCTGTAAAATATCAGCATGCCAACAGCTTACACATTGGAGCTGGAAGGTTATTCTAAAATAACTTTTTTTTTTTTTTTCTTTCATGTTTACAACATAACAAAAATGACATCTCTTCATATTTTACATTTGCTAATAATTTTGAAGATAGATTTAATGTTATACCAGATTATTCATTGGTGGGGAGAACAGCCAAAATCTGTGTGTATTGTAAAATAAGGATGCTTATAAAGTCTGTCTGTTGTGTAAGTCTAGTATATTTTTTTTCAATTACTGTCTGTATGGAGAATAAGAATACGCTTTAAGTCCTTGGTTATCTCACCCCTGATCTTTGTAAGCAAGGCGAATTGCTGTACTAGGGGTCTTCATAAAGGGAAGAGCAGGGCTGAGATTCGGCAAGAGCTGTTGGACGTGGCAAGAGCCTTTGTTGCAGAATGTTTGACACTTTGTTGAGGCAATGCAATTTAGAAACCCGTAATCTATGGATGGATCGCATGAGAGCAGTGCAATAAATAATGAATCGGTTCAAGATATTTAATACTGCTGCAGAAGGAACCATCAGACTGTAATGCTCTCCAGAAATCTATAGTGAGAGGATGTAGGCATCAGTGCACAGTGACTGGTAAAACATAAATTATTCATTCTATTTTTTTGTTTTGTGATTATACCGGTGTAGGGCAGGACGCACACTTTGCAGGAATGTGCAATGCAAGCAA
The DNA here is from genome assembly GCA_036172795.1 of Pelodytes ibericus. Taxonomy (NCBI): domain Eukaryota; kingdom Metazoa; phylum Chordata; class Amphibia; order Anura; family Pelodytidae; genus Pelodytes; species Pelodytes ibericus. The sequence continues at coordinate 188,502,974 of CM069861.1, forward strand.
AAAAACCATTCAGCTACAACAACCATTATACAGTGTCTGATTAGACTAGCCTGGCTGTCACAGTCCCTGTACAATGCCACCACCACCTCCTCTACTTGTGAATGCAGTTTCAATGAGACGAGGTATTGTGACTCATGGTGAATGGGAACAAAGGATGAGTAATGTTTGAAGATGGGGAGTCGTCGTATTTAGCCTTGTAGTATACCCATGTAGTTCAGGGCGTGACTAATATTTGTAGGTTTTAGGAACTAGACAGTTCATTTTTTTATGAGCCAGGAAAATAGGACTTCCCTAGAGTTCTACGTAACATAATCTAAAATATTTAGCTGGTAGTTTATACATTTTAAAGGGTGGATCGAGGCCTGATTCTTAAAAACAATAATTGTTCTCTGTAACTTCCTTGCTTGGTCGTAACTATAAAATTATTCCATCCACGTAATGGTTATTACTTTGAATTAGTAAGCAGAGAACGGCATATTAAGCCAATAAAATCCAGATAATTCTAGACTCTTATTTATGGTCTATTTACTGGATTTGACTGCAATTTGGCAACAATGTGATGGCTTCAAGTGCTTTGTGGTGGATGATAACGTATGTCCAATCTCCTCCCCTACATTTGAACTAAATGCACGCTGACTTCTTTCACTGCTCAGTGTTAAGACGTCTGTCTGCTGACAGATCTGTTTGAAAAATGTAATCATCATTAAAAAAAATGTCTATTATGTGCAAACACATTTTTGCCTAAGGGGAAAACCCTTTCCAAATAGTGTAGATTACTGCAGTTTATAGTACTGAAAGGCAAGGTTCTTGCCCAGAACCTGCCTGTCTTGGCAGTGCCAGAGGGCGTAGATCATAAGGAGGGAGGAAAAGCCAAACTATAGAAGTGGCATAAATCTATGAAGACATTTTGGAATTGCACATGCTAACGCGTACCATTCACAAGGGTGAACCATATTAAAAATAATAATAAAAATACCCCACCCCCATGCATAGGCGTGCGCAGCCTATTGCATTAGGGTGTGCACCCTAAAGCACAAACACACACGCCGCACACGTGTGTGTGTATAGATATATAGATAGATATCTATCTATATATCTATACACACACATACACAAATGCACTCTGCATACTTAATACAGACCCGCATTCATATAATTATCAATATAAACAAACATTTAAAAACTGTATTAAAACTTTTTTTTTATTAATTAAGCATTTAGCAATGTAAACAAACATTTCACATTTTTTAACTTAAAAAAACACTTACTTAAAGTTTACCAGCCAGGCGGCCGCCCCAGAACCCCTCCTGGGAAAAAACGATGTGCCTGTGCTCCGCTCTGCACCCTCTCCTCTGGCACTGCGGCTGGGCCTCACCCTTGCGTTGCCGTGACTCCGCCTCTGCGTGACGTCACGGAACGCGTGTACGCGAACGCGTACATTACAGGGGAGGTCTGAGGGAGGAGAAAGTCTGTCCTTCACTATGCGGCGCTTCCGCTCGCATAGTGAAGGATCGGATTAGGAGACAAACTCGGGCGGCAGACGGCAGTGCAGCACGGAGGCAGGGCCGTCTTTAATAGTGATTGGACCCTGGGCAAGCATTTGCTTGGGCCCCCTGGACCCTGCCCCCTCCCCTGCATGCAATCCCGCCATCCATCGCAATGTTACCCCCCCCCCCCCACACACACACACATATGCCATAATTGTTGTGCCATTCAGATGCCAGTAATATTGTAACTTTCGGATGCCAGTAATATTGTGCCAGTCAGAGCCCAGTAATATTGTGCCAGTCAGAGCCTAGTAATATTGTGCCAGTCAGATGCCTGCAATATTGTGCCAGTCAGATGCCTGCAATATTGTGCCAGTCAGAGCCCAGTAATAATGTGCCAGTCAGATACCAGTAATATTGTGCCAGTCAGATACCAATAATATTGTGCCAGTCAGATACCAATAATATTGTGCCAGTCAGATACCAGGAATATTGTGCCTGTCAGAGCCCAGGAATATGGTGCCTGTCAAATGCCTGTAATATTATGCCAGTCAGATGCCTGTAATATTATGCCAGTCAGATGCCAGGAATATTGTGCCAGTCAGATGCCTGTAATATTGTGCCAGTCAGATGCCTGTAATATTATGCCAGTCAGATGCCTGTAATATTATGCCAGTCAGATGCTTGTAATAGTGTGCCAGTCAGAGCCCAGGAATATTGTGCCTGTCAGAGCCCAGGAATATGGTGCCTGTCAGATGCCTGTAATATTATGCCAGTCAGATGCCTGTAATATTATGCCAGTCAGATGCCTGTAATAGTGTGCAGTCAGAGGCCAGTAATATTGTGCCAGCCAGATGCCCAGTAATATTGTTCCAGCCAGATGCCCAGTAATATTGTGCCAGTCAGATACCAATAATATTGTGCCAGTCAGATACCAATAATATTGTGCCAGTCAGATACCAGGAATATGGTGCCTGTCAGAGCCCAGGAATATGGTGCCTGTCAGATGCCTGTAATATTATGCCAGTCAGATGCCTGTAATAGTGTGCAGTCAGAGGCCAGGAATATTGTGCCAGTCAGATGCCTGTAATATTGTGCCAGTCAGATGCCTGTAATATTATGCCAGTCAGATGCCTGTAATATTATGCCAGTCAGATGCTTGTAATATTATGCCAGTCAGATGCTTGTAATAGTGTGCCAGTCAGAGCCCAGGAATATTGTGCCTGTCAGAGCCCAGGAATATGGTGCCTGTCAGATGCCTGTAATATTATGCCAGTCAGATGCCTGTAATAGTGTGCAGTCAGAGGCCAGTAATATTGTGCCAGCCAGATGCCCAGTAATATTGTGCCAGCCAGATGCCCAGTAATATTGTACCAGCCAGATGCCCAGTAATATTGTGCCAGCCAGATGCCCAGTAATATAGTGCCAGCCAGATGCCTGTAATATAATGCCAGTCAGATGCCTGTAATATTATGCCAGTCAGATGCCTGTAATAGTGTGCAGTCAGAGCCCAGTATTGTGCCAGTCAGATGCCTGTAATATTGTGCCAGCCAGAGCCCAGTATTGTGCCAGTCAGATGCCTGTAATATTGTGCCAGCCAGAGCCCAGTAATATTGTGCCAGCCAGAGCCCAGTAATATTGTGCCAGCCAGAGCCCAGTAATATTGTGCCAGCCAGAGCCCAGTAATATAGTGCCAATCAGAGCCCAGTAATATTGTGCCAGCCAGAGCCCAGTAATATAGTGCCAATCAGATACCCAGTAATATAGTGCCAATCAGATGCCCAGTAATATAGTGCCAATCAGATGCCAAGTAATATAGTGCCAATCAGATGCCCAGTAATATAGTGCCAGTCAGATGCCCAGTAATATAGTGCCAGTCAGATGCCCAGTAATATAGTGCCAATCAGATACCCAGTAATATAGTGCCAATCAGATACCCAGTAATATAGTGCCAATCAGATGCCAAGTAATATAGTGCCAGTCAGATACCCAGTAATATAGTGCCAATCAGATGCCCAGTAATATTGTGCCAATCAGATGCCAAGTAATATAGTGCCAGTCAGATACCCAGTAATATAGTGCCAATCAGATACCCAGTAATATAGTGCCAATCATATGCCCAGTAATATAGTGCCAATCAGATGCCCAGTAATATAGTGCCAATCAGATGCCAAGTAATATAGTGCCAGTCAGATACCCAGTAATATAGTGCCAATCAGAAACCCAGTAATATAGTGCCAGTCAGATACCCAGTAATATAGTGCCAATCAGAAACCCAGTAATATAGTGCCAATCAGATACCCAGTAATATAGTGCCAATCAGATGCCCAGTAATATTGTGCCAATCAGATACCCAGTAATATAGTGCCAGTCAGATACCAGGAATATTGTGCCAGCCAGCCCCCCCCCCCCCCCCCCGTACTTACATGAAGCTGCTCCGTGTCCCCCGCCGGATGTCTCCTCCGGCGTCAGTTTTTTTTTTTTTTTTTTTTTTTTCGGCCGATGCATCCATCGGATGCGGCTTGCCGGAAAAAAGCGTTCACAAGCGCAATGCGCTGTGAACGCGGCAGCAGGGGCTGGGGGCCCACGGGACAGCTGCCTTGGGGCCCCCCAGGAGTAAATGGGCCCAGGGCAGCTGCCCCGTTTGCCCCGCGTTAAAGACGGCCCTGCACGGAGGTGAGAGAGCCTCAATTTTGAGGCTTGATTAGGGTGTGCCCAGGCACACCCGGCACACCCCGTGCGCACGCCTATGCCCCCATGTACAAGAGTAGTGATCTAAGCCATCTTTACATGTTTGGAAGGATAAATGAGATATTTTAAAGTAAAAAAAGAAAAACACATGAAGATTATAGCTACAAACTGATATTGTAGGGTAGTCCTGAGAGTGAGACCTTGCTGGTGTCACTAGCAGTCCCCTATATTTCATGAGTAATGGCTGTTTTGCAGTGAAACTTTAACCTGCACATTAAATTAACTGTTGTGGGGTGAACGAAGTACCACAAATGAGCGACTATGTTCTGCAGGTGGGCTGGTTGTCATTTCGCTGTCCTTACGTAACATTTGGGCTGTTGTGCCATGATGTCCCCAGTCCTGTCTAGTACTTGGTTAGTGTCCCTAATAAGACAGAAAATTGGAATATATGAAGGACCTGCTTGGGCGCAAGTCGTGAGTGCATCGGTGCTGGGGTAATTCCTATGTGTGCAGTCTAAGTTCTCTGTACTGCAATGTGGGCACTACAAGACCATGGCTGCAATCTGGATACAGGGGCAAGTCCTGTGAGTGGAATGGGTGCTGGGGCAAGTTATATGGGTACAATCAGTTGCTGTGGATGCAATGTCAAGGGATAGAGGTGTGAATCCTCCTTTTCAAGTCACCAAGATATGGTAACCATACCATAATATATATTGTATAACAAACTATAATTATGTAAAAAACACAAACCCTTGTACATTAGAAGGAAGAGATTACAAAAATCGCAATGCAGTCCTGAGACACAAGACATCACTGCCAGAGTTCACAGATGGCCTTAATTATATGTCTTGTTGAGAATAACTGGTCTATTCCAAGCAGTGAAACCACTGCAGATTTGGATGTCGGCAGATTATTGTAACTCCATAAATCATGTTACATGCAAACCCTGCCGCACGCCAACACAAGTGACCTACAGAGTGGCCGTGAATAAGCATCAAACAAAAAATCCCCACATAAATAAATTTTACTTGAAATCATTGGGAGATGAGGGATAATTATTTCATTTGGTCACTGAATGTGTACGTTAAATTTGGCTACAAATATTGACGGGCCAGCTTTAGAGGCCGCGATACAGTAACCACAAAAACAGCGCTAAAGTCCTTCTTTTTTATTTATGTGTTTGGAATAAATGAGGAAGAGATAATTGGAAAAAATATGCTTAAACATTAACTCTGACCCCCCAAAAATTAGTTTTGCATAGTTGCCACTCATCACTCCATTTTGCAGATTCTGAATGTACTGCTGGATTCACTGGCACGATAATGAGGTTATGTGCAGTGCGGTCATGTGCCTTTTATAGAGTTTTGTGGGGATTTCCATGTTGTCAATAGCAATGTCTAACTTGGTGTGACCAAAATATCCTTTTCTTACAATTGATGAGAAGAGGAGTCTTCAGTCTTTTTATACTTGGTGGGAATTTAAACATTGCAGCCATTGCTGACAGTCTCCACTGGACTGACCGATATCCTTCTTTAAATCTGATTTTGGCATTTCTCAGCCCCCCCCCCCCTTAATTATACTATTTTACTATGATACATTGCAGGCCACATATGAAGTAACCCATGCAGTGGCTGAATAACATGAGAAACTTAATCTTGGCTGTATAATTACACAGAGCAGGAGTCTAGTCTGTTATTTGTCTTGCTATGAATGTAACCAGCTGATTACCATAGTGACCCTCTCCCGGGTGCCTGGTTGGATGGCGATAAAACCTATTTAACAGGTTGCCATAGGCACCAATTGCAGGAGAGACGATTCATCCCAGGAGATGAGAGAAACCTGTGTGTAAATAGCTGGCTAGTCATTTTACGATGCTTACCGCACCTGAGGCTGGATTATAGGGAAGATACATACCATCAGATTTACATTAAAAATGAGTGACCTTGTTGAATGTCCGTGTCCAGCTAAGGGTGATGAGTGCTGGAGAGTGCTGAGGGTGAGGTCCCTGATGATGAAGGATATCACTATGCCCAGAGGACACAATCGTTCATCACTAACTAGGGCTGTGTATACGCTAAAACAATCGTCTCAGACACACACCGTTTCTAAATTGCTTCAGTTTTCTAGCTATTAACCTAGATAGATCTTACCTTAACTCTTCCTACTTCTAATGGCATGCATACATGTGTATGTTCAGCCAAGTATAACTTTTACATGCTGAATACAGAATGTATAATTAATCGGTATGAATTCATAAGGGAAATCCATTTAGTGAATCCAGGTAGTTCCTATGGGCTCTACCTAGAATATACATGGGTTCTACATTCTGCAGGCAAGTGTGTAAAAAATAAAATAAAAACTGGCAACCCTAACTGATGGAAGGAAACCTGCATATGGGTGCTCTTTACAGGCTTCCCGTCAATATACGTATGCACACATTGCAAGTATAGTTATCCTATCTCCTACTCTGCATTTTGCATTTGTTTTCTTCTCTGGCTATAGCCAAATGCTGGGAGATGAGTGGGAGGATTGGTAGAAGCTGCAAACCTGATATGTCCGTACATTTAATATATTTAGAATACAGATATTCACATTCTAATCAATACAGCCATTCTTGTAATTAGGCAACTTGACATTTTTCTGTCATGCTCGTTAGAGCTCTTCTTTAAGTCCTGTCTGGTCTCGGTTAACCTGTCACACACACAGTCACCTTTCTGTTTATTTTGAGAAATCTACTCCTAGGAAGCATGTAATAACCTGCTCTGAACAATGTCTCCTATGAATAAATTATTTTACAGTCTTTGAAAGAAACCTTCTGAATAACCAATTTAGGCATGCATGTATAGGAAGGGTTTGATATTACAGTAAGTACAGACATATTGTTGGGTGTGCATGCAGTGGTATCACACTGATGCACTGTGCAACAATGAGGAGCCATAGACAAAATTTTATCAGGCATCCTAGTTTAGGTAGGTAATTTAGGTAGGTAGGCAATGTAATAGAGCAGCAGGTGTCTTCCATTCAGCTGCATTGGAGAATCTTTCCAACTCTGCTCCAATGAGCTAAACTTTGAAATTCCCATCTTCGTTCCTTGCAGTCCTCTCTTCATTAAGTAGACCCTATAATTACTAACGTCATGGGAATTGAAGCTTGTTAATGAGGTCGTCATTATTAAAAGAAAAATTATTATTTTTTAAAAGCAATCCCTTTTTAATATGTTTAAGTGTTTCAGATAAACAGTTACTCTGACATCTGGCAGAAGCAGCAAGTTAAAAATACCATGTCTGTGTGTCTATATGTATAGATAAAAATCCTCCACCCTTGCTCCCTGTCCTCTCCAGTCACTGTGTTCACTTTGGGGGAGTTGTGTACAATTTGCACTGTGTTTGTAACATAGCAGTTTGGTCCACTTACACTGTGTATAGAACGTTTTTGTGACCAAACATTTTATATAACTTTAACGAGTAACTGGACAGTTCACTACTAGCGCTTTCTGTAGTGCAGCTAAAAATAGAGCAGCAGGAAATGCTAGCAGAATGCTTGGTTGCATAGGGAGAGGTATTAGCAGTAGGAAGAGGGAAGTGCTCATGCCATTGTACAGAGCACTGGTGAGACCTCACTTGGAGTATTGTACGCAGTACTGGAGACCGTATCTCCAGAAGGATATTGATACTTTGGAGAAAGTTCAGAGAAGGGCTACTAAACTGGTTCATGGGTTGAAGGATAAAACTTACCAGGAAAGGTTAAAGCATCTTAACATGTATAGCTTGGAGGAAAGACGTAACAGGGGGGATATGATAGAAACATTTAAATACATAAAGGGAATCAACACAGTAAAGGAAGAGAGAATATTTAAAAGAAGAAAAACTACCACAACTAGAGGACATAGTCTTAAATTAGAGGGGCAACGATTTAAAAGTAATATCAGTAACTATTACTTTACTGAGAGGGTAGTGGATGTATGGAATAGCCTGCCAGCAGAAGTGGTAGAGGTAAACACAGTCAAGGATTTTAAGCATGCGTGGGATAGACACAAGGCTATCATAGATATAAGATAGGGAATTGGGGACTAATAAAAGTATTTTAAAAATTGGTCAGACTAGATGGGCCGAATGGTGCTTATCTGCCGACACATTCTATGTTTCTATGTAATTTGATGCACGCAACAGTTAAAAATCACATTAAGGGCAAACATGTTATTGACTAGACCTATTGTTTCCTGGAACTGATTAAAATATAGTTCATTTATCATGGGAATGCCTTACTGGAGCCATGATTTCTGATGACACACCTGCCGGCATATGTGTCTCCAATGCCATAGAGGCCTGTTGTGCTCAGAACCCATTATCCAGCAATAAGGAGAATCAAGGGAAAATTTTGATTCCCTTTGAAACCTTTAAAAATAAAATTGGGTTGATGTTCCTTTAAGAGACCTAAAGTTGGTACATAGGCAGTGATGGATAAATAATGGCATTGTTTTATGTCTAATCCATATTCCTTTTTTATTTTTTATTTTTTATTTTTTAACTTGCAATTATAAATTTTAAAACAAAAAAAAAACATTTTTAATAGATCTAGCATGAGACATTTTTAAGGTGCTGTGACTTTTCTGTCAGAAACAGTTTTATACATAGTGGGTAGAACTTAATTATGTCACAAGCTGCACTCATTTCTTACTGAAAGCTTTTATACATAATATCCAAAGATACTACAGTTACAATACACTTGCATAAAACAATGATATACCTGGCACTTTCACTGAACCTTGACATGCAACATTACCTACAATTTAAGAGCCCTGCAGTTGTCCCTGAGAAGCCCAGAGCGGGATTGTGCCTGGCAGTGCTGGTTCTTTTGGAGGATAAAAATGTGCCCTTGGTGCAGTTTTTCAAACCAACTGACCCTTTGGAATAAAAGGTTATACAAATGGATGAATAAAACCACTACACAAAGAAGAAAGACAGATCGGAACTGCTTAGGTTACTTATAACACACACAAAAAAGTTATCTGTAGACAGAGCAACTCTGTTTTGCAGGTTCATGGGAAGCTGAATAGTGCAGTGTTAGTCTGGAAGAGCTTTTAATCCCTATAAGACCCTAATGTTTATGTTGTAAAGAATGCTTGTGAACAGGTCTGTTTACTCAGGCATAAAATGAATTGGTGATGAGTAACCAGTGCGGTTTCCCATTATACAAAATGTAAATACTACTTTGTGAAAAGCAGCTAACCGTTTTGCATGGTGTCAACATGGAAATACAATAGTTACAAATGATGGGTAGCGGATACTCTGGGCAGCAAAATAACTGGTTCATCTGTTAATGTTTTTTAAACTGCGCACTGGAAATGTTTTTATTTTTTTTATTTTTTTGCTTGAAATTATTCCTTTTTGAATCTGTTGCACAGATTCCAAGCCCATGCTTTGCTTTCTGCGTACTTTACTAGGATCAGCGCAGCTGCATCAGTTCATGAGCATGTGCAGTAATCACAAGCTAGTCTGTGTTCTGATATTGTTTTGGTGACCTGGTCGCTTTAACAGCTGACTACTGGCCCTTTGTGGCAAATCCTGAGTGTTGTTATTGTATGTCTTTGTTTCTCTTTCGGCTGACCTAACCATTCCTGGCTTCCTTTGTGTATTTCTAGTTAGGATTTGTGATAAAACACCAAAGCAGCAATGGGAAGGGCACTGTCGTGTGTGTGTGTGTCTGTGTGTGTGTGTGTGTATGCATTAGATCTGCAAATTCTCTGAATAGAGCTCTAAAATTACCCATTAAGTGGTTTGCTTGAGGCCAGTTTTCTACATTGTCAGAACAGGATAGATGGCTTAGAAATCCATTTTTTGTTGTTTTTATGTTTTTTGTGTAATTTTGTCATTTTGTATGCATTGTATCTGGTGGAATTGCAGTATGCCATTAGTGTAACAAATGCATTTCTGGCTCTAGGCTCCCAATGTAATAGATAGTATGTATACCCGGAGAAAGGATCTGTATATAAAAGCCACCTTCAGGAGATGCTAAAGTGCAGCTGTCCTGTATTTTGTTTCTGTTCATTTTATTTTTAGATTTAGGTAGAACTGTGTGAGTATCTGCTCTCTGTATCATGGTTGGTTAAACCTTGCAGGTAATGTTTGTGTGCAGCGACACTTACACAACATATTTTTTTTTATTACTGTTTCAAGGTGAAAACATGGATTTGAGCCGTTACACCGTCTTTTGTCAATGTAGCAGCTCTTCCTTTTGAAAGAACATCTGTCTTCTATTGCTAACTGATGGACTACTGCAAGGCCAATGTAGCCTAAAGGGATCATTTTTTCTGTATTAAACCTGGAACCAAATATAATGGACCATTCGGATTTTGCTCTGTTTCGGCCCAAGAAAGTAAATTTTCCTGCTAATGTTAACACAAGCTATATTACTTACCCGGAAAGGTTAAAGGATCTTAACATGTATAGATTGGACGAGCTATAGGAGATATGATAGAAACAATTAAATACATAAAGGGAGTCAACACCGTAAAGAAAGAGAGTATATTTAAAAGAAGAAATTCGACCACAGATTAGAGGGGCAAAGGTTTAAAAGTAACATCTGGAAATATTGCTTTACAGAGAGAGTAGTGGATAAATGGAATAGCCTTCCAGTGGAAGTGGTAGAGGCTGTATTCGGATCCCGCTGCAGGCACTTGCAGCGGGATCCCACCTGTCATCTCTAAATCGCGCCAGTTCGGGCACGCCTCCGTGACGTCACGTGACGTCCGGAGGTCTCGCGATATTTTGGCAGGGACCCACAGGGTCTATTAAGACACTGATCGGGTCTCTGCCAGAGTGTTCCTGGCTACCGGGTGACCAGGAACAATTTGTGACGTTTTGGTGCTTGCGTCGTTTGGGACGCAAGCACCTAGCGTCATGAAGGGGTTAATATAGTGAGTTAGTTAAACATGAGCTGGATAGCAATAAGGCTATCCTAGATATAATAAAAGGCCTGGGCCTATGGAAAATATTTAGAAAACTGGACAGACCCAAATGGGTCTGCAGACCCAATCTATGTTTCTACAAGACAAGGAAAGGTGTTACTACATTACCTTATCTATGCTATATAGCTGGGCTGCAAGAACGTTTTGTGGATAATTATCTGCACTATCACCCGTTTACGTATCAAGCTTAAGATTACAGATAAAGGGAATGCTCTCCTTTCTTTTCCTTCTTCTAGGGTTTTAGCTTGTATTGTTAATACTCCACCCCTGACGTCCAAGGAAGCAAGGGTTAAAAAAGCAGTTGAGTTGTCCTTTAACACCTTTTTAAATTTTAAATTTGTCTTTTTGGAAATCAAAATGAATACAGTGTGTAGTCAATTATTCGATTTGTATACATCCATTTTCTGATGATGGATACATTGTTGTAGACTCTTTAGCACAAACAGTTGAATAATAAAGTTATCAGCCACAGACTTAGAATGTATATTCAATATGACCATTCTGATAATGACATCCTTTTTGATTTGCAGATCATTTTTGCGGTATCCCTGTGCTGATTGTCATCTCAGACGCAGCTGTTCCCCTGTTGGCGCACCTTTTGTTGTTTCTAATTGCGCTGCAGGAGCAGCTGTGTTTAAAGAACCAATCTTTATAGATAGATTCATGTACTAAATTCTACTAAATGACTTGGATATGGTCCTGTTAGGGAGAGTGTTGCATTTAACCTGTGTGTGAAATCTGGTTTAATTTACTCACTTCGTCATTAGGTACAATGTATCAGTGTAATACTGGTCACTATTTGTTACAAATGTTACCCTATAATTGGGTTGTTATTTACACAATTGTAAATAAGTGACGTATGCCTTTGATAGATACACGAGTTGCATTGCACTTAAATTGGTGTTGCACTTGGAGAATTAACTGCACCCCTTCCAAAATTTGTGTATAAATTGTTTGCAGAAAACAAAGAAAAAAACGCGTGCACTCCAAGTAAATATGGTGAAAAACAGAAAAATGTTTTAAATATAACATACACGTAGACACTTAAGACAGAGGACCCGGTGAGAGCGATCCGCCTGACGCGTTTCGCGTGATAACACGCTTATTCATAGGCTCGTGTTATCACGCGAAACGTGTCAGGCGGATCACTCTCACCGGTTCCTCTGTCTTAAGTGTCTACGTGTATGTTATATTTAATACATTTTTCTATTTTTCACCATATTTACTTGGAGTGCACGCGTTTTTTTCTTTGTTTTCTGCTTACATTATACAGTGCTGTGGTCACTGCACTAACGAAGCACCCAGTATTTTGTGACTATATGATGATTTGAACGAGAGGAGTTCACCTACACAGCGGTGGAGCCGGCTCCATTTGTGCTCTTTTTCTATAAATTGTTTGCATCCCACACATCCCTATAGCTTCAAAAAGAGCTCTTGGTTGGAGTGTTGCCTTTTGTGGATTAAATACCTCACTGAATTGAGTGCTGAGCATTGTGTATTTATTGATTTGACTAATTTCAGAACTTTATTGTTTGTTTTACATAGAACTCTATGTAGTATAATTTTCCCTGGCTCCTAAAAATAATTATGCTGAACTCCTGGATTGGTTTGGCTCACATAGTGGGTCATGTACTAAACAAGTGCAATGGGGGAAAAAGTAGGTAAAACAAGAGTAAGGAGCAATTTGCGACTATTCGTAACATTTTCTGTTTTTTTGTTTTTTTTTCCCCTGATTTGCGCCTCTTCCGTTTATTTTCGTGTGCATTTTTTCTGATTGCGCTATAAATTGCGATTATATCTGCATGTGCTAAAGAGTTTTACGAATATTTTGTGAAAAATAATTCTTATTTGCATGTGAAAATGACACCAGCTTTTAGCAAAAGAGGTAGAAAAAATATTCGCAAAATTGCCTGTTTTTGTTTGCATTTACTCGTATGTACTATTGAAGTGTTAAATGTCTGGTACATTGGAATAGGAGCAAAGTGCAAAAATAGTTTTGCACATTAAGTATATTTGCATTTTTTTTTAGTACATGCCCCTAGTGCTGTATTTACCGCGAGGCATCCTAGGCGGATGCCTAGGGCAGCAAATTTTGGGGGGCGGCCCCCCAGCACTGAAAAAAAAAAAAAAGAGACCGCGCTTGCAGGCAGAGACGGAGGTGAGAGGGGATCGGAAGATCCCCCCTCACCATCGCTCTGCCTGCCAGGCTGCACGGGGAGCTGAACAGGCAACACAGAGAAACCTCCGTGCTGCCTGTTTGGCTCCCCGTGCAGTGTGACACGAAAGTGCCGACAGTCACGTGACGGGCGCGCTGACGTCATACGCGCGCCCGGTCACGTGACCTGTCGGCACAATCGCCGGGAAGCCGAACAGGCAGCATGGAGGGACCATGCTGCCTGCCACTAGCCACCAGGGAAAGGTAAGTGCTGATGGGAGTCAGAGTGTGTGTGATGGGAGACAGTGTGTGTGACTGAGTGTGATGGGAGTATGAGTGTGTGTGTGTGATGGGAGTATGAGCTTGATGTGAGTCTGAATGTTATGTGTGATGTGGGGTCATGAAATGGAGGTGATGGGGCATGTCTTAGGTGTGTAACGTGGGTGTGCAGCTTGGGTAGGGGGGTGCCCGGATTTTGTCTGCCTAGGGCAGCACAAAATCAAGATACACCACTGCATGCCCCTCATAGTCTACAGATATTTGCCTATCCTACTAAAGTATGCACACAGTTGTAGCAGGGGTGTAACCAATCCAAGCCGTTGATGGACTTATTTGTACGACGACCATTTTATTTTTGTACACATTTGCCTTTGAGAACAAGTGCATGTGCATATTAGGCCACAGGTGATGTCATAAGCAGGAGACAACACAGACCCGTTTAAAACAAGTTTTTCTCCTAATTTAGGCATTTCCTTGCAATTTTGCTAACAAAATGTATAGATCACTTTCACGTGTTTTGTTTTCTCTGCATTCACAGTAAAAAATATTTTATTTGATACAGTTCCTTTAATGTAACTTCATAATGCATCTCGGTGTGCCAAGCGATCCTCACACAACCCTCCCCATGCTTTAACCAGATCTGTGGTACTTGACATTCATGTGAGGCAGGGAGTTTTATTTCGCTTCAGGCATCTCAATTCACCTGCAGCTTCCAATAAACCAATTTAAAGAAATAAAACGGACTCGCTGGCTTCATTAGTAGCTACTGACAAATGGCACGGAGGGTGGTATAAGCTGACCGTTACATTGTGCACATATGCTACACGGAGAGAGGTACTGAAGAAAGACCCTCCAGGCTTTTGTTTAGCTAATAGACGGATAATAAACCAGTCTTTGATTGGGAAGAATGTAGAGCAAGTCGGTCGTTGTCTGTGGGAGATTAATTGGGTTTATTAAATATCATGTAGACCATGTTTTACATCATAGAACCTCTTATTTTAATTGTTCAGATGAGCACCCTATTCTGTCTGTCTGTCTCTGTCTGTCTGACTCTCTGTCTGTCTGTCTCTCTGTCTGTCTGTCTCTCTGTCTGTCTGTCTCTCTGTCTGTCTGTCTCTCTGTCTGTCTCTCTCTCTGTCTGTCTCTGTCTGTCTCTCTCTCTGTCTGTCTCTGTCTATCTCTCTGTCTGTCTCTCTGTCTGTCTCTCTTTCTCCTTGTCTGGTATACTTGTATGCAGCAAATAAGGTCACAGGACTTTGACCTCTCACCCCAATCAGAAATTGCATTTATTCTGTTGAAAACCAGTTGTATTACATTTTTTGAGTTGCTTAATCTATATCTGTTAGAGATTAAAGTGCAAGGGTCAGATCTAGGCCGGGTTAATTAAAGGGTCTGCTCTACCGGGCTTATTTTCTGTGTGTTGTACGTGTGGTCAATAAATGTGGCATGCGCTTGTTTTACTTTAAAGCAATTTACAGCTCGTCTGATGTTTTTTACACGGAAAATAATTTCACCGCGGCCTCTAAATGCAGTGACATCCAATAAGGAGGGCTTGGAGAGATGGACAGGGCTGCTGCTATAGCCTCTATCCTTTGCATGCGGCGCTGCCTCTACCCTTTGCATGCGGCGCTGCCTCTATCCTTTGCATGCAGTGCTGCCTCTACCCTTTGCATGCAGTGCTGCCTCTACCCTTTGCATGCAGTGCTGCCTCTACCCTTTGCATGCGGCGCTGCCTCTACCCTTTGCATGCGGCGCTGCCTCTACCCTTTGCATGCGGCGCTGCCTCTATCCTTTGCATGCGGCGCTGCCTCTACCCTTTGCATGCAGTGCTGCCTTTACCCTTTGTATGCAGTGCTGCCTCTACCCTTTGAATGCAGTTTTTTAGGAGATGGGAAGAGTTGAGGAGAAACCAATGAGACAGATCATCTTTTTCTTTAAATAATGCAGCAGATATTTAATAATCTGAGACTGTTCATTATCCAACATGAATTGCTTTGTCTGTACGTTTTCCTCTTGGCTTTGTGATTTCTTATCCAAAACTTTATTTAAACATTTACTATTATTCTTTTATACTCTGTTGAAGTCACCAAATGCTCCAGGACCATAATGTCTGTCTGCACAACATTTAAATGACATATACTTAATGTACCTTCCCTATAGTATGGGAACTTTCGTTTATCAGGTTTAACCCCAAATTAACTGAAACTATATTTGGCTCAGTTAGAAGTAATCATTTTTTACTGTTGCTTTCACCTCCGAGATGGAGAATAGTCCATGCAAAGTATCCTGCTATATTAAAATCACTACCAGAAAATAAGATGCTGCTCTATTTGTGCATTGAATGTAGTGTAACCGAGCAGCGGGCAGGGCTGGTTTCATCACTGAACGCTGTGTTGAGCTGCGTGTCTAGACATAATGAATCTTCATTGATTTTGCTGCTATACAGCATTCCTAACCAGGCTTCAATTGGAAACATGAGCCGGCTCATGCTGAATGCCATCATCCTCTTTAAACCCACTGTCTTGTAATCATTTTACTCCACATCTCTAATTACAGAAATCAGACGTGCACATATTCAATTAATCACCTGACCATTGTAGCAACATACGGCTCTGTTCATAAAATGTCTTTGTGACAGACCCCTGTGTCTTGGAACTATACTTCTATTCCGTTGCCTTCGTCTATCTTTCGGTTAATTGCCTGCCCGTTTATTTCACAAACTTCCGAATAAACTACTGGGTGGAATTGTCTAATTCTGAAAAAGGTATGTTTTAGGGGAATGTGATGCATATTTTGAAAGTTATCAATATTGTTAGTCCCATTCTGTGAGCATATTGCTTTACGTGTAATGTTTAATTCTGTGAGTAGACCACTCTAAAGATTTATAATGTGTCCGTGACAATCCTGGATAGTTTACTCCAACATCCATTGTTCTGTATTAACTGGATTCACTGATTTATGTTGGTTCATTATGTTTCTTACTGTGTGTAAAGTCTAATGTGTTCCTAGCCCCAGTTAGTTGGAGAAATATGTTTAGTTCCATTCTCCCTCCCCCCCCCCAATTGTATACTAATGTCTGTGATGTCAAGTTTATGTCTTTTTATAAGTCTGTGTTGTTACACAAATAAAGTAGATCTCTGTTTAACCCTCAACACGGAGCTCGGTCTCGTACCTGGGGGTATGGGATTGGTATGATTTACTTGTGCGGTTGTTTGGTTCGTGAAGGATTTCGTATGGTTCCTGTTCGGCTAATTGGAACTGCTGTTAGCTGCTTCTTCATTCGGAAAGGGAACATCCTCAGCGGTATTAACCTCTCTTATACCGGGGTGTACCGTAACAGTCTTTAACCCCTTCAGGACACAATGACCGTCCTGGCACATCCCAATTGTAAACGTGAGGCATGGCCATTTCAAAAACAAAAACAGGAAAATCCCAAAAAGCTCTTAACCTTAAGGGGCTAATCATAGTTGCCAACTGTCCCATTTTTCACAGACAGTCTCAGTATTTGTGAGTTTACAGCTGTACTTTCGGTGTCTACCTTTAGTAGGAAAAAATGAGGTAGTGCGCGAACAGTAGGTGGCACCTACATGGAGTGGGGAGTGCACAGAGGATCCTCCTGCTGGGGATCTGGCTGCAACTCCGCTCCATGGAGCAGGAAGGTAGGTGCAGATGCGGGCACATTGGGCAGCAATCTGTGTTCCCAAACAGCTTGTTAGAGGCAATCTTTGTCCCCAAACAGCTTGTTAGAGGCAATCTCTGTCCCCAAACAGCTTGCTAGAGGCAATCTCTGTCCCCAAACAGCTTTCTGGTGCCTTAAGGTGATACAATTCACGTGACTGAACCTGTGCTGCAAATGTATCTACGGCATACCAAGGATGTATGGTAATATGGTGGGAACTTGGTGATTCAATCTGCACCATTATAACTAGTTGGAGCTTTGGGACCAGGGGGGGCGAGTGTTAATTGTTTAACACACAAACAAAACCTAATAAGAAAGCTAAAAAACAGGGCTTATTCACGTCGACTACTTTTGTTGAATGAAAACATGATCGCCAGTTCAGCTGGACAGACTCCAGTAAAACTGTGCTGGTGACAATGTGTTGGCTTAAAGCATTGAGAGAACTTGTATCGGGGGTCGGACATTATTCATCATTAGATGATTATATTAGAACGTGCTGGATTTTTAGTTGCGGTCGGCACAGAACAAAAACCTTTTGCCGGCCCCTCGGGCCACGTGTGAAAAATGTAACGTTGTGAAGAATTTAATGGATGAATTCTTAAAATTAGTTTGTGGAGGGAGTGAATTATTCTCATAAACCTTTTTATAGTGTGAAAGTAGAAAATGAAATGTAAAGCAAATGCATGAATTAACAGGGAAACGGGATTTTAAAAGTCTCTGTCGTCTAATTTTTATGCAAATCGATTACAATGAAAAGGACAATTTTCTTAAACAATTTTTTATATGAATCAACAGGATGATGTCGTACATGGGAGACGCCAGGGACATTTTAAAAACCCATATTTCTCTTAATTAATGCAATTCTGCTAACGCAATGTATGGGTCTTTTTCTATATTTTTATTCTTTACATTGACAAAATTAGCATTTTTCAGGTTGCATAGTTACATAGTAGTTTAGGTTGAAAAAAAGACTTGCGTCCATCAAGTTCAACCCTTTTCCTATCCCATGTTTACCGCTGTTGATCCAAGAGAAGGCAAATAAAAACTCCTTACGGTGACAGTCCCTTTTAAGAATAATCAGTCCTTTTTTTCTTTTTTTTTAGCTCAAAGAACTATCCTTTAAGAATACATAAATATTTTTTGACAATTTGCTTTTTTTCCCTACCAAATAATTTGTAGAAATTGACAATAACGACCATGCCGGTTCATCAGGTTTACCTTCAAATTTACTGAAACTATATTTTGCCCCATTAGAAGTCATTTTACTGCTGCTTGACCATTTTCACCTCCAAGATGGACTAGAATTTATAAAAAAAAAAAAATCCTTAAGTGCAGTTATTTTAACAGTATTTATTCAGGTCTGACACAACCTTACCACAGAAATTGCTGTGCTGAATGAATTTGCTAACTTTCCCATGCCTCCCAATTGTCCCGCTTTGCACGGGATAGTCCAAATGTTTTTTTTTTTTTTACGCTGTCCAGCTAAGCTCTTCCTCTGTCCAGCTTTTCAGGACAGAGGTACAGCTCGGCGGGATTCAGGACAGCAATCCTGCATGTCCATTTTTCTCTGGTATCTGGGACAACAGAGAAAACACACTGTGCATGCGCAGTGGTGCTTTCGGCTTGCGCTGATACACGGCCTTCTGAACCCGCCCTCCTGAGTCACCCGGGGTTCCGAAATTGGAAGATATGCTTTCCTACGCCGCTATTTATGCCTGATTTGTTGCAGTTCGCCACTTTTTAGTGAGTAGAAACCATTTGTTGAGATCTGCAATAGTTGAAGCGGCCACAGAAGGTTGAACTGACCCAGGACTGACAAATGCTTATAGAGCTTAGTAGCCAGACAGGACAATTTAGGATGCAGCACCGCTTTTTTTTTAGGAGCCTGTAAGTCTTCCATGTATTTTATCAGGAAGGGGACTTGGATGTGCTGGTTCACCTAGGGACAAATGATTTGGCTTGCAATGAGCTTTCAGAGGTGAAGGACTTTTTAGTGTTCTTGCCAATGATATACGGCAGGTTGTGTCCACACTGTTATTTTCTGAAGTTCTGCCTGTGCATAACATTCAGAATGATAGACGGATGTGTAGTAGGGACTTTAACTTGTGGCTTGGGGAATGGTGTTGGGAGCAAGGATTTGGCTTTGTTTCTCATGGTAGTTCTATTTGGGATAGAAATGAACCGTACAAAAAAGATGGTTTGCATCTTTCTCAAAAGGGAACGAATGTTCTCAGTGAAGAGTTCAGAGGTTTTGCAATGAAAATAGGGGGGCAAAGTGGCCTGGACAAATAGAGGAGTTAGATAAACTACTCGTTGAGAAAATAGCTAAAATAACAATGAAGGGGAAGTGATCATCATGGGTGATTTTTAATCTTCCTGATGTGAACTGGAAATCCAATCCCTACTGGGATTATCTCTAAAGCAAGTAGTTGAGGAGCCAACTCGAAAGCAGGCCATATTAGATTTAGTGTTCACAAATGGAGATTTGTTATCAGATATTACTGTAGGTGAAAGTTTAGGATCTAGTGATCATCAGTTAGTGTGGTTTAATATAAGAACAGTGACGCAGTCACACCACACAAAAACAAAAGTTTTAGATTTTAGAAAAAAACACTTTTGTCGGAATCAACACAGTAAAGTCGGGGAGTATATTTAAAAGAAGACAAACGACCACAACTTGAGGACATAGTCTTAAATTAGAGGGACAAAGCTATAAAAGTATTATCGGGAAGTATTACTTTACCGAGAGGGTAGTGGATGTATGGAATAGCCTTCCAGTGGTAACAAGGTAAAGGAGTTTGAGCATGTGTGGGATAGGCACAAGGCTATCCTAGATATAAGATAGGGAACTTAGATTAATAAAAGTATTTATTAAATTGAGCAGACTTGATGGACCGGCACATTCTATGTTTCTATGTCTCGCCGATACAATAGGGCATTAATTCCGATGTTAAAATGAGCAGAGTTTGTTGTATTTAGTATATATTCTAAATGAGAAATACTGATTTGCTAATGTGTTCCCCACCTTGTTTGGATGCATGATCGATTCCCATTGTGTGCATTACCATAAATCTTTTTGAGCTGTGTTTGAATTGGGTATGTTTGCTTTCATCATCATCATTTTTATCATTATTATTATTTTGTAAAGGTATCTCGATTTCTCTGCTTGGCTTTAAGAATGCTTTGTATGTTCAATGCAAACTTGACTATGTTAAAGGGACACATCATATAAATGCATTATAAGAGCTAAGTTGTGCAAAAAAAATAGTTTTTGTATCATATAATCCCACGTTTTGGTGGTTAGCTAGTTATCACCTGTGTGTACCCTATTTGTTTAAGTTCTGCAGAGATTTGGCGTAAAAATCCACGTAGGTTGTTCTTATACGCAATATGCATGATTCACTAAACTGCTAACTATATGATGAATTGAGAGCTGAAGTGCAACTATTAGGGTTGCCACCTTTGGGTCATTTAAAAAATGCTGGCTATGCTATTTGTCTCCATAGACTTAACTTTGGTCTCATAGTAATTTAGGTTGAAAAAAGACACAAGTCCGTCAAGTTCAACCCTTCTACCTATTATTCCAGCTTTTGATCCAAAAGAAGGCAAAAAACCCTAAGCCAACCATTTCAAATTTTGCCTCCTGGGGGGGGGGGGGGGGGGGGGGGGGGGGAGGGAAGGGAATCAGATTTCTCCTTGGATCAGTAAGCTCTATTATTAATGCTAATTCTATTATTAATAGCCCTGTATGTTCTGCATTTGTTAAAAAAAAAAAAAAAAAACATCCAGACCATGTTTAAATGCATCTATTGTAGTTGATAGCACCACCTCTCTTGGCAGTGAGTTCCATATCTTTACTGTCCTTACCATAAATAATCCCTTCCTTTGCTGTCTCAAGCCACTTATTTACCAGCCTGCCGGTAAAACACTGGCTGGGTGGCAACCCTTGAAACAATCAGGCTGAAATCATCTAGCTGAGAACACAAGCAAGTTAGAGACTTGTTTCGGGACACATATTGTGCCCTGATAGCTTTCTTACTCGCTTGTCTGTACACCCTTTTCAATGAAATTAAGAGGGGGGGAAAACTCAAGGTGATTTTAGTTATTTTCTCTCTAAGAAACGCCCAATAGGAATTTAATAGAGTTGGAAATTGGAGTATGTAGCCTGCAAGCTGGATTTTCACTAGCAAATGTATTGTTTACTTTGTTACACCCACCTGACGATAATCTTGTCATCCACAGGTTTTGGTTCATTTTAGTATCAGTCACATTTGTAACTTTTATACTCCCTCTCATAAAACATTTCATGTTGGGATTTATTGCTCAGATGAGTTTTTATGGTCTGTTTATTTGTTTTCTGTTGTGTAAGCATCAACCAAATAAAATAGTGTTGATTTAAAAGGTTGTTGTGTTAACATACCTGGGGAGTCTCCGATTTTGGACAGTCCTTCGAGTCAGTGACTTCTTCAACTTGGCTTGCATCACCTCTCACGGCCTATTACAGTTACTCTCGCTCTCCCCCACACCTTGGAATTTATACCTCTCCACACCTGGCTAGGGTTGCCACCTTTTTTTGAGAAAAATACCGGCCTTGGTACTGTCTCCAAAGACTTAACATTGGCCTGAAGCCAATTTTTTACCGGCCTGCCAGTAAAATACCGGCCAGTTGGCAACCCTACACCTGGCCCACAATCCACCCCACTTTTTCTGGCTTTATAAGTCTGTATAGTGATCAGAGGGATGATTGTGTGACACTCCAATGCTTCTGGGTATAGCTATCTGTCCTCCAGTGTTTGCAGCAGATTGAAATAGAACTCCATTGGTTCTAGTGGTTATACAGAGTCCATAACTGGGGAAACCTCAACATACCCTTAAAAAAGTACTTTTAAAATATGTGATTTGTAGGTAAACTTAGGAACATTTACTTCAACATGCACTGTGGTAAATAAGTCGCTGTATGGTTTTGATTTTTTTTTCAATTTAATAGAGCAGTGCCTGGGTAGAGCTATACCCCTCGTTCTTTGTCACCAATTTCAGTGGCCCCAGCGGTGGCTAAGAGATTCTTTGTTCAGCCAACAGGACTAAGTGTGAGCTATCACGGTTGGAATGTGGACAATTAGTAATATTGGGGAATTTCCATGTAGGGTTTCTTAAGAAAAATATCTGCCCTGCTATTACTTTAATAGACTTAACACTGGTCTGCGTTATTATAGCAGCTGGGTGACAACTGTATTTTGATGTGATATCACAGGAATGAAGAAAAGAGTGGCTAGAAAATCTCATGCCTGTATGTCCCAGATAATGAAACCAGCAAAAACAGATCCCACATGTCTGTAGTAACTAATACAGAACGTAAGTGGATGACTTGCTGTCTCTATTCCTTGCTCTCCTTACTACAGGCAAATAAGATCTCTTTTTTTATTTTATTATTATTTTATTTCTCTGGGACAAAGAGTCCTTGAAGAATAAATTCCCAATAAGGAGAGTGTTATTTCTTTACCTTTTTTGTATATTTCTGTTTTTTGTTTTTCAGATCATGGAATTCATGAATGTGTTATTTTTAAATTGTTGTTTTGTATTTTTTTTAGTCCAGAATGTCTATATTTAACTGCGTATTCCCCCCTTTCAGTTTCTATAATTGTAAAAAAAAAAAAAAAAAATGTAAAAATTTTTTTTTGATTATTAGTTTGTTCTAAAAGTAGTTCCTATAGTTTTCAGAACACAAATGACAACTCCTTCCACCTTCCTTCCTATTCAGACTTGTCCAAATAAAGCATATCCTTTGTTTGCATAGATCTACCCCAATGCTAATGTCCCTCGCATGAGGTCTACGTGATGATCACAGTACAGTGCTTAACCTTTCTACGTACAGAACCTCCATCTGTAATCTCCCTAAAAAAATTCCAAAATAGTGCATGCATAGCCAGGAAATCCCTTGCTGCTTTTCTAAAACGACTGTTCCCCTTCTATCATGTGCTTTGCTGGATTTTCTTCTTCTTATAGGTGTCCATGATCCCAGTGGCCAAGTCTAATTTCTTCTTACAGGCACTATAGTGCATTTGTAACCATTTATATTTGCTCACACCATAACTTATACATTTACTACTACAGTGAGTATTTTTTTTTCTTCACTTTGTTTTAGGCAAAGTATTTGTTTAAAGAGACTCCATCATCTAAACCAGGGGCATCCAAATTATTTTGCCACTTGATGGCAAATGCATCTGTGTATTTTTTTAAAAATTATCTAGTAGTAGTGAAGATTATCTATAGAAAATGTTTTAGTTACTAAGCTGTCTGAAAATGCATTTGTATAACTGCTAATGTCAACTTTGTTAAAACAAAAGGAATGCTCCTGACCTGTCTATACAGTGAAGGTAGAGAACAAAAAAAATTAGCAAAAATGATCTATATATTGTATTAGCAGAACTGCAAGCAAATATTAAATTAAGACAAGAATGTTTTTTTTTACATGTGTCGGCGGTGTCTCTGGTTAATGGCATCACCTTGTGGCTTGATATGCAAATGCACTACTTTCAATGACAAATGTGTAATTTGCATATCAAATCACAAGGTGATGTCATAAACAGGAGACATCAAAGACTCATTTAAAACACTTTTGTCACTTAACCCCTTCGTGACGCATGGTGCTTGTGTCCCAGAAGACAAAAGCACCAAAATCCCATTTTTTGTTCCTGGCCACCGATCACAAGGTGATCGCTAACCATGGACACCGATCAGGGTCTTAATAGAGGATATCAGGTTTTAAATCACAAGACCTAATGACGTCACGTGTGACATCATGGAGGCGTGGCCCAACCCGGAAGTTCGAGCACATAGCGATCTAGTAAAATTTAACCGAGCACCGGCTACATTTTCCCACTCAGACTGAGGCCACTCAAAGTGGCCTCATCTGACAGGTGAGATCCCGCTGCAAGTCCCTGCAATGGGATCCTAGCACAGCTCATCATGGGGAGCAACGGCATAGAATGTCAACGCGTCAGGAAGGGGTTAAACTTAGACATATGCATGTTTATATATATATATATATATATATATATATATATATATATATATATAAGTTGCAGTCGAGTTGACGGGCCACTGTTCACCAGCCATGTTAGCCTTAAACTTAAAATTTCATAGGATGTGTAACGTGCCAGAAGACTAAGTGAGAAGGAGCAGGGATGGCTAATTACTCTGGCTGAGTATAATGGGAGTTGTGCTCCACACCAACTTTAATGCTGAAGGTTGCCTAACCTAGAGACAGACCTTTTCATGTCTTGCATTTAAAGGTATTGCCGTGCACCACCTTTTTAAACATAACCTCCAAACTGGATAAAAAACGTGTAATGTCAGAGGTCTTTTATATACAAGTGATCGATCCTTTCTTTCACGCCCCAAGACTTTGCTGGAGCTATGTCGCTGCCTCTCCTTAGGAACCTTTGTGCTTCGCTCACCCTATAATAAGCAGAGGTGCATAGCTGAATGTGGGAGCGTGGAGGGATGACCCAACGTTGGTTTTTCATAAGTCAACAGTGGTCACTGAGAGGACAGAAATGTGTTTATCTTCTACGGGCCTGGACAGGAAATACATCTTCAGCTTAATGTCAGTTTCTAGATACTTCCTCTGTAGCTTGGAATGCACTGAGACACTGGAAAGCCTTTCATATCTAGAGATACTGCAACCTCTAGGCTATGACCAGTCGTGTTTGTTTTAAACATTTCCAAGTGTTTTACTAGACGTACACACACACACACACACACACACACACACATACTCACACCATGCTTCAAAGTTAACAGTAGTCCCGGATTTGATGGGAACATTCCCTTTTTTGGCGTTCAGTCCCGTTTGCCTGTTGCCTATAAATAGTGATGTGCATTTAAACTGTATTTGCATGGCTGCAAGAGGGACCCCAACCAACCCGAAATAACATAACCTGACAACAAGGGTGGGAACAGCCACAACCTTATTAACAAATTTGCCATTCCCTGCCAAAAAACACCAAGACCATAAATGAGCACAACAAAGCATTGTAAATAACCTAAACCAAACTTTAAAGTATAATAACCTAGACCAGAGATGGAAACCATGGGTGCGCTTCAAGGCCCAACAATGCTTATATCGTGCCATTATATGGTAAGGACACATTCCGCCACCGCAAGATCTTCCAAAACCTCAGGAGATCGCACCCCACCCCTTCCTATCCCAGCATTCCCAAAGCCTCTTCAACGGCATCTTGGAAGCCGCTGAGGAAAATGTCCAAACCTATATTGGTCAGATAGACACCATCCAGCCGATGCAAGGGAGCATTTTCCCCCTCCAACTAGCAATGTCGCAGAGCGACACTACCAGCCATATTAAGACTATTCCGATTGACATGGGGCATCCTTCACCCTCTATCCCTCTAATAACCACCCAACACCCGTTACCACTTCAATCCATTTTGGACCTCCTTGTAAAACACTTAACCCAGTCACCCAATACATTCACATCCTGAACTAATACCCCACGATAATTACTAGGCATGCATGATGCAGATGTCATGTGAATGCCTGGTGCATGGGCTTTGCAGTTGCACAGCGAGTCCCCATGCATGGGGACATCTAGGATGCTTGTGTGCCACTCTGATATCATGCATATGCACATTGGCATCCCCATTCATCTCTATGGAACCATTCTGATTGGCTCCCTGGAAAAGATATGCTAGGGACGTCCATTTTCCCCTTGGATCTCCAAACTCTTGGAAGGAACAATCTCAAAGAGAGAGCTTATTGTGAAGGCAAGTATGCATTATATAATGTATTTATTATTGAAGTACCAGCTTTACTTTAATTAGTTGTGGTTTTTTTAACTCATATGTTTTAATGATGCTCTTTTTAATCTTTTTGTTAAGCCATTGTCTGTGGGGAACACTTGTTACTTAAAATACTTGCCATCCTTGTCCCTGCGGACGTATCCTTTGTATCGCATTTCCTTTTAGAAGTCCTTACTGCTGCTCTAACCACAAGCTTAATCTGCTCAGGAAGTTGTAGTTGTGGCTGCTCTTTCGGCACATTAGATAAGCGAAGTTCATTAAATAGGCGTCGATTACTTAAAGTAATAACGTATTTAACCTGGGCTGACTTTTGCCAATGTCAGCATCTCACTCTTTTGTTACATTTTAGGCAACATTTAATTTCTTTACAACATGTTACATTTTGCAGTGCTGTGAGCACTTTGAATATAATAAAATGGATTCATTGTGTGAAAGGAAGTGTATAATCCTTGTGTAGTATTTAACCCTTATTCCCTTTAACCACTTTTTAGTGTATTCTGACTTAGAGATCTAAAAATATTTTTCTGTTTTACTGCGCATTTATTGAGATATGACTTAAAGGATTACTCAAGTCACATGCCCTACCCCCACATTCACTGCAATCAAAAAATAGGGAGGCTTTTACCACCTTTGATTTGTTACTGTGTGTTGCCCAGTTCATCTGCACTGATCCTCTTGCAATGTAAACAAAAGGACTATGGTAACTTTGAAATAAGATTTCCAGCAGGGATTTGGTTGCAAAAAAACCCTGTAGATTGTATAGGTTCAACGCTCTCAAACACTTCAAATCTAGTTTAATGTCTGTAGGGTGCCTTTTAAGGTAAACTATAATTCTAATTTAGTCTAAGCATTACATAAAGATGTTAAGCCATGTGAGGTTCTGGACCATGCCCATTTTACTAGCTTTAGTATTTGTGTACAGGGGAGAAAGCAGAAATGATTTTTATGTACAGTCATCAGGTTTTTTTTAATGCTCACTCTTTCCATGTGTGGCAAACCTTTTTATAAATCCTTTAATTCTAATTAATCTGCTTAATTATTACATTTTAAACGCATAGCTGCTACATTTTCCTTTGTTCTCAATGGATTAGAAGGAACACATAATACAAAAGCACAAAAAAGAAGAAAATAGACAACAATGCCTTGAGCTGCCCACAATTGATTGCAAGCTCTTTAATGGAGCACAATTTAGAAATCGTTTAACCCCTTCGTGACGCAAGCACCAAAACGTCCCAAACGACGCAAGCACCAAAACATCACGATTGGTCCCTGGCCACCGATCACAAGGTGATCGGTAGCCAGGACCACTCTGGCAGAGACCCGAGACCTCCGGACATCCTGTGTGACGTCACAGAGGCGTGTCCGAACCCGGAAGTTCGGGTACGGCGGGATTTGGATAAATGTTGCCGGTGCTCGCTTTGAGCACCGGCTACAATTCCCCTGTCGGACTGAGGCCACTCAAAGGCGCCTCATCTGACAGGTGGGATCCCGCTGCAAGTGCCTGGGAGCCGCGATGAGCTGTTTAATACGTACTATGCTGTCCTAACGACTTTCTGGCACTTAATGTCAGGACGGCATGGTACGTCCTAACGTCATTAAGGGGTTAAGAGTTTCTAATTTATTATGTTATTTAATAAATGAAGGAACAGCTACATGCATGGTATGGAGGGGCACCCACCACAGTTATTTGCACATGGCATCGAACGCATTATAAATGGCTGTGAAAAATTCCATTTTCAGCGAACGAGAATCGAGTGTATAATACAAAGACCTATTATAAACAGGGGTTGCAGGTGGCTGAGCAGTCCCAGTGCTTTGCCTCTTTTTAGATCTGTGGTTTACATTCCACGCACAAGGTAGACAGTTGGTATGGCAACTTTCATGGATGTGTCACAACCAAACTGCAAAACTACTCGTCTGCTCAACTTCCTAGGATTCCTATAGACAAAGCTGCCTTCATTGGGTTTACGAGGGCTGCAGACAGAATTTTGTTTTTAAAGGGATACTACCCTGAAAAGATTTTATGCTCCTTTTTTGAGTTTTAAGCAAATTATTTGGTCAGAAAAGTCCAAGGCACACAGCGGTGGTGCTGTTGTGTTTATTGGGTGCATAGCATAGGCTAAATTATTGCTAAATATTTTTTTTCCGAGCAAGGTAGAGATTTAAAGAATACCTCATCAATGACGTAGATGTCTCCTCTGTTTAGGTCTCATTACATCATTATCGCTAGAAATACAAGCACAAAATCCCATTTGAAACCTTGCATTTTTAAACACATGGCAGTGAGCTAGGGGTGGGTTGGTTTGATGTATCGTCAAAGAGATATTGGTGATAAGCTAGGATGCAATGTGGCACTAAGTGCAACAGCTGAGAGTGGACACCAGGGAATAAAAACAGAAGTGATGCATTTCCCTAGCATAGCGCAGCCTCCCAACAGGACACTCCTTGGTGTTGTGGATAAATGAAAAACGGGGGATGGCGCAGAGGATACTAGAGTTCAATGAAATGAATGCAGCACATAGTGTGATATGTTGTAGAAAACGTCAGATATTTTATTCAAAACATTAAATAAAAAAATCTTGCTTAGACGGACACAAAAAAAAAAACCCAGAAACCGGTCCATCTAAACAAGAATTTGTAATGTTTTCTACAACACTGCCGTGGATTAATTGTGTGGATCATCGCACTGAAGTGCGGCCATGCCGCATTCATACTACTGTTGGTGTGAAGGAGATTAAGTGAAGGTAAAACATTGTCAAAAATGAACAAAATCTAGTTCGTAGCCAGTATTTTAACGTTTAACTTGTATTTTGTAAGTGTGTGTTTTTTATAAATTTAATAAATATTGTGGAGTATTTTTTTTTAGGTTGTTTTTAGTTTCCTGACATAACTCTTACATACTCCCATGTTGCTTCAAGTGATAAATTGTAAACCTATTCCAGCTGTCACTTCTGGCTCCTGACTCTGCTGAAGTCTATGAAAGCCAGCGTTTTTACCCTATTATTTTTAAGCCCTGGTGACTTCCGTCAGATGGAAGTTTAAACTGCAGAAACAGAGTGTGGACTGAAAACCATTTATTGTCTGCTTTGCAGTGTAATGATCAATTCAGACAGGTTGGGCCGTCTCTGCCTAATCCTCTCTTCCATGGCTGCCATTGTTTCAAATCCTTAGACACTGAATGTAAACACATCTTATCGTTCTACCATAACTGGCAACGTGGAAGCTAGCTGCTGCATTAACACGTCTCCTCTGAGAGGGTCTTGCCAATTGATGCCTGGATTAAAGGAACATTGTCATCTAAACCATGATTGCTCTGAGCCTATAAGGCTTAAGAACTTATCTTTGTCTTAAAAGAATTGTACGAAAATACATAGGAGATATGAAGGGTTGAAAACTGGTGACTGATCTATTTCTTTAGCTTTACTTCACATGATACAAAAATAATCTTAAAAATATCAAGCCACAAGGTACGTATTAGACCACAATCCATGCATTCAAAAAAACGAAAAGGGAGGCAGTTACCAACTGATTGATGTTAATAAAAATGCTCAGTGCAAAAAGACCCAGACCATCTGCACTGATCCTCTTGTAAGCAAAAGTAAACAAGGGAACATAAGAAACAGGAGATTTTAATCTATGCATGCTGGTTAATGTTGCCCTATATTTTATAATCTGTGAGATTACACGGTTATCGTACCTCCCAACAGTCCCGCTTTGCGCGGGACAGTCCCAATTTGGGAGCTATGACCTGCTGTCCCGCTGCGCTCTACCTCTGTCCTGCTTTTCTAGACAGAGGTAGAGCTCAGTGGGACAGCAGGACTCAGGACCACAATCTCGCGGTACATTTAGCATTCTAGGGTGTCCCAGATACTACTGCACTGTGCACATGTGCAGTAGCGATCCTGACTTCAAATGCCAGGATCTAAAGTGGCTGACAGTGTTACTGCACACATATGCGGTAGTGCTGACACCCCCCTCCCCAGACTCCGCTCCCGGTGATGCGATTCGTCCGGGGGGCAAAGTTGGGAGGTATGGGTTATGGTGGTTGTTTTGCAATTAAACAGTGTTGTATATGTTTAGATATTCGGGCTAAATGCCATCCGGAATAATAAACTGAGCCGCAAATTGGGATGAGGGCTGAGTGGGAGTGTTGTCCCCCCCTGTACAGTTCGCCTCTTGTCCTGAGGCTTCTGCAAGGGAAATTTGTTGGAGAGGGAAATAAGAAGAAACTCCCTAACATCCCAACAGAACAAGCATATTTCTCCACATAGCTATCCTACATATAATCCTTACTCCCTGATTGGAAGCTTGAGAGCATCAGTCTCGCTTAGTCTGTTAGACTTTGGAAATCAGTGTTAATCTAATGTAAACTAAGAACAGCAGCAAAGGTGCATTGAGTTATTCTCCCGTCTTTGCCCATATTTCCTGGGGATGCCTCTATTGCCCCACAGTAACTACATCCAGGGAATTTTAAGAATACCCACTGGAGTAACATGCATGATTGCAGAGGTCGTTTCTGCAACTGGACCCGGGCCACCTCTGCTACCACGTGAATATCTGCTCTTTTTAAGCCACTGGCCACAGGTAAGCTGCAGCTACCAGTAAGGAGGGTATAGTGATCAGAGGCTCTTTTACACCCTTTCTCCCTGCATGCTGTGTTTGATACAGAACGCAGGAAATGACATCACGTCCACTCCTGCATGTTGGATCAGTCTGTACACAGCTGCGAGGGGGATAGATACACACTTCTCCTGCTGTTCGTCTTCTGCTTCACCTAAGTGACATGGGGCAAGGATTGGCACTGACGAGATGTTTGGTGGATAAGGATGGCAATGACTAGCTGTTTGGGGCGTCAAGACTGGCACTAACCAGCTGGGGCTAGGCAGGCGCTGAAGAGCTGTATGGGGCAGCCTAGGCAGGCGCTGAAGAGCTGTATGGGGCAGCCTAGGCAGGTGCTGAAGAGCTGTATGGGGAGGCCTAGGCTTGCGCTGAAGAGCTGTATGGGGGGCCCAGGCAAGCACTGAAGAGCTGTATGAGGGGGCCCAGGCAAGCGCTGAAGAGCTGAATGGGGAGGCCTAGGCAGGCGCTGAAGAGTTGTATGGGGGGCCCAGGCAAGCTCTGAAGAGCTGTATGGGGGGCTAGGCAGGCGCTGAAGAGCTGTATGGGGGGGCATAGGCAGGCGCTGAAGAGCTGTATTGGGGGGGCCTAGGCAGGCGCTGAAGAGCTGTATGGGGAGGCCTAGGCTTGCGCTGAAGAGCTGTATGGGGGGCCCAGGCAAGCACTGAAGAGCTGTATGAGGGGGCCCAGGCAAGCGCTGAAGAGCTGTATGGGGAGGTCTAGGCAGGCGCTGAAGAGTTGTATGGGGAGGTCTAGGCAGGCGCTGAAGAGTTGTATGGGGGGCCCAGGCAAGCTCTGAAGAGCTGTATGGGGGGGCCTAGGCAGGCGCTGAAGAGCTGTATTGGGGGGGCCTAGGCAGGCGCTGAAGAGCTGTATGGGGGGGGCCTAGGCAGGCACTGAATAGCTGTATGGGGGGTCTAGGCAAGCGCTGAAGAGCACTGGTGGTGATGTGGTGTTTGGTGAAGCTGGCACTAGTGGTCTGAGGATTTCTGCTATCACCCCAACAATTTACTAATATCCCAGGGCTCGACAAATCCCAGGTCTCATTTGAATCATTTTAAATTATTTTCGTTGGCAGACTGTTCCTTTTAAGGATCCCATTCGCCTTGTAACAGTGTGCAAAAAAATCATGGCCCTTTAAAAATAACTATTAATAACCACAAGAAGAGGGTAATTGCACAGTTCCGTAAGGACCCTTCACAATGCTCATTAGCCAATGCTGTTTGGAGAATAGCCTCTGCACATGATAAATGATTCATTCCATCTAGATATTAACAGGGTCAGTTTATTAACATTTGTTTTTTCTCCTTTGATATTGATCTCCTGTCTTCGTCCCCCCACGTGCTCTCCACTTTTCCTCGTTTCAGTATGTGCACTGGCTGCAAACAGAGCTTTCCGATTGGACCTCCCATGTGAACAGTAAGCCTTAAAGCAGCTTTGTGCTGACTGTTAAAGGACATCTGTCAGGTAAAGGATATGAAGATCACCATGACCTACTGGGCAGATTATATTCTCAGAAAAACCTTTTATTGTCTGTTCTACGGCAGATTTGCCCTCCCAGCGAGCCTCCGTGATCATGCTAAACATGAAAGCTGCAGCCGCACTCTACTACAGTATAGATTATCCCTCGGTGCCTGTTTGGAAATGAACAGTCTCTGCACTAAATAAATGCTAGATCTGGCTATCTTTTAGGCATGCTATACACTTTCTATTAAAGGGACAGTTCCACCTGCCTTGTTTTCTGTACGTGTGTTTAATACAGGGGAATTTATTGGGCAGACTAGATGGGCCGATTAAGCAGACTAGATGGGCCGAATGGTTCTTATCTGCCGACACATTCTATGTTTCAATGTTTCTAATGCACTTATTACTTTCAAACTATTTCCTAGTTCTCCTGTAGTTTTACACTGAAAATTAATTTCACAGAGTTTATTTATCTTTACTTGACACTAATCCTAAAAAAAGGAAACTGCCCCTTTAAATACACCTCAACATTTCCCTGGAAAAAATATAATTTGGTTATTTTAAGGTATATTTTTCATGTATTTTATTTACGTGTGTGTTTTATATATATATAGTGTTTGTGTACAGTTTTAAAAATCCTCCCATTGCTGTTTTTCAGTGTCTGAGAATATAACCTAAGGGTCTACTAAATAAAGAGAGAATTTCAGACTTAAGACCACAGTAGTGGTTTGAAAATGTCTTCCATTCAGCTGCATTGGAGAATCTTTCCAACTCTGCTACAATGAGCTAAACTTTGAAATTCCCATCTTCGTTCCTTGCAGTCCTCTCTTCATTAAGTAGACCCTATAATTACTAACGTCATGGGAATTGAAGCTTGTTAATGAGGTCGTCATTATTAAAAGAAAAATTATTATTTTTTAAAAGCAATCCCTTTTTAATATGTTTAAGTGTTTCAGATAAACAGTTACTCTGACATCTGGCAGAAGCAGCAAGTTAAAAATACCATGTCTGTGTGTCTATATGTATAGATAAAAATCCTCCACCCTTGCTCCCAGTCCTCTCCAGTCACTGTGTTCACTTTGGGGGAGTTGTGTACAATTTGCACTGTGTTTGTAACATAGCAGTTTGGTCCACTTACACTGTGTATAGAACGTTTTTGTAACCAAACATTTTATATAACTTTAACGAGTAACTGGACAGTTCACTACTAGCGCTTTCTGTAGCAGGTAACTGAACAGTTCACTACTAGCGCATTCTGCAGCGGGTAACTGAACACTTCACTACTAGCGCATTCTGCAGCAGGTAACTGAACAGATCACTATTAGTGCTTTCGGCAGCGGGTAACTGAACAGTTCGCTACAAGCGCATTCTGCAACAGGTAACTGAACAGTTCACTACTAGTGCATTCTGCAGCAGGTAACTGAACAGTTCACTATTAGCACATTCTGCAGCGGGTAACTGAACAGTTCACCATTAGTGCATTCTGCAACGGGTAACTGAACAGTTCACTACTAGTGCCTTCTGCAGCGGGTAACTGAGCAGATCATTATTAGTGCTTTCGGCAGCGGGTAACTGAACAGTTCACTACTAGCACTTTCTGCAGCGGGTAACTGAACAGTTCACTGTTAGTGCATTCTGCAGCGGGTAACTGAACAGTTCACTGTTAGTGTATTCTGCAGCGGGTAACTGAACACTTCACTACTAGCGCATTCTGCAGCAGGTAACTGAACAGTTCACTACTAGCACTTTCTGCAGCGGGTAACTGAACAGTTCACTGTTAGTGCATTTTGCAGCAGGTAACTGAACAGTTCACTACTAGCACTTTCTGCAGCG
Organism: Pelodytes ibericus; assembly: GCA_036172795.1. Taxonomy (NCBI): domain Eukaryota; kingdom Metazoa; phylum Chordata; class Amphibia; order Anura; family Pelodytidae; genus Pelodytes; species Pelodytes ibericus. The sequence continues at coordinate 188,536,965 of CM069861.1, forward strand.
GGTAACTGAACAGTTCACTGTTAGTGCATTCTGCAGCAGGTAACTGAATAGTTCACTGTTAGTGCATTCTGCAGCGGGTAACTGAACAGTTCACTGTTAGTGCATTCTGCGGCAGGTAAGTTTAGTTCCATACTCAGCGTTTCAACTTGTATCAGTATGTCAGAGTTTCCCAGTCTGCTTTGGTTAACAAGGCAACCAAGCCGCAGGGAGTCTTTACACACAGCCTCTTCTACCTTTTAACTCTGAAGGGATGTAGCAGCGACATATACCACGTCTATTCTCAGCCTGATTGCTGCACATTATGTACACACGCTGGGTTTTCTTACGTTAGGGCCGCCGGGATGAAACAGCAAACTAAACAGCCAGTTGTTTTTCCTGATTAATACATTGCTGCAGCTAAACAATCCTATGAGCGTGGCCAATTCACAGCAAAGCTATGATTAAGGAGTTTACTGAGCAAATGGCCCAATTCAATGTATTGTTGTAAATCTTGTAACTCGCGTTTACTCGCTAATCCTGGCACATATACTGATGGCATCTTAAGTGTATCATTAGTTTACAAATCACTTCTTTAGTTTCACATACAAGTGTACCATTTGTTTCATGGCAGAGTTTTCCAGATGGTGACTTTTCATGTTTGTGAAACACATTTTATACATGCATCACTTCACGACACAGTAATTGAGTTTTACTAGCAAACCGGAGGTTGAACTTACCCCTTATGAACATATGCCCCAGTCATGTGCCTATTAAATATGCCACTGTTAGTTTGCCAATTACATATGCACAGTTTGCCCATTAGCATATGCCTCAGCCAGTTGCCTGTTAGATTTGCCACAGTTTGTCATTAACATGTTCCCCAGCCAAGTGCCCAATAAAAACATACCACCCTCCTCCTCCACCCTGGCCTCCTCCACCCTGACTGCTGCTCTTTGGTGGGCCCAGCCGTCTTATCACTGCTCACCTTAGCCTTCCGTCTTGCATGCAGCATGTAGGAGGAGGGAAGTATGCGGTCTGCCTACCGCGGCCCTAGCGTGACTGTCTCCATGTGAGGTGTCACAATGGCTTCCTATGTCGCGTGTATGACCTGGCAGTGACAAAATAGAATAGTGGTACACATCTAGAGTATGGATAAAGATTTCTAGTACCCAGGACGTACACTTTATAATTATGAAGTGAAGTCTCTCAACACAGGAGAGATAAAAGAGAAAATTTACAGCAACTTAGTGTAGAGGGTTGAAAGAAAAGAGTCAAAGATATATATATCTAGCACTCAGCAGGGTGGACTCTTACATAGATGGAGCAATCCTGCTCTGGTTTAAAAGCTTGCACAACTCCTTTGATTTGGCTGTAGATTTCTCCCTCCAGGTAAAGGGATTTACTGCCGATATAAAGGAATGAAGAGCATGGTGGCTGGCATCACAATATTGGCACTTTTATCACAAAAATAATAATCATGTGGGATTAAAGTTTGTGTTGATGTAAAAAAAAAAAAAACACACTGTATGCCCTCATATGTATCTTGTATTACCATTATATAGTCATCCCTGGTCTTGATTCAAGGAGGGAAGAGTCAGACTGTGAAAAAAGGGAGAGCCAGAGCCTTAGGGAGTTGCATAATTTTTTTTGCATTGAAATACAGGGAGTGCAGAATTATTAGGCAAATGAGTATTTTGACCACATCATCCTCTTTATGCATGTTGTCTTACTCCAAGCTGTATAGGCTCGAAAGCTTACTACCAATTAAGCATATTAGGTGATGTGCATCTCTGTAATGAGAAGGGGTGTGGTCTAATGACATCAACACCCTATATCAGGTGTGCATAATTATTAGGCAACTTCCTTTCCTTTGGCAAAATGGGTCAAAAGAAGGACTTGACAGGCTCAGAAAAGTCAAAAATAGTGAGATATCTTGCAGAGGGATGCAGCACTCTTAAAATTGCAAAGCTTCTGAAGCGTGATCATCGAACAATCAAGCGTTTCATTCAAAATAGTCAACAGGGTCGCAAGAAGCGTGTGGAAAAACCAAGGCGCAAAATAACTGCCCATGAACTGAGAAAAGTCAAGCGTGCAGCTGCCACGATGCCACTTGCCACCAGTTTGGCCATATTTCAGAGCTGCAACATCACTGGAGTGCCCAAAAGCACAAGGTGTGCAATACTCAGAGACATGGCCAAGGTAAGAAAGGCTGAAAGACGACCACCACTGAACAAGACACACAAGCTGAAACGTCAAGACTGGGCCAAGAAATATCTCAAGACTGATTTTTCTAAGGTTTTATGGACTGATGAAATGAGAGTGAGTCTTGATGGGCCAGATGGATGGGCCCGTGGCTGGATTGGTAAAGGGCAGAGAGCTCCAGTCCGACTCAGACGCCAGCAAGGTGGAGGTGGAGTACTGGTTTGGGCTGGTATCATCAAAGATGAGCTTGTGGGGCCTTTTCGGGTTGAGGATGGAGACAAGCTCAACTCCCAGTCCTACTGCCAGTTCCTGGAAGACACCTTCTTCAAGCAGTGGTACAGGAAGAAGTCTGCATCCTTCAAGAAAAACATGATTTTCATGCAGGACAATGCTCCATCACACGCGTCCAAGTACTCCACAGCGTGGCTGGCAAGAAAGGATATAAAAGAAGAAAATCTAATGACATGGCCTCCTTGTTCACCTGATCTGAACCCCATTGAGAACCTGTGGTCCATCATCAAATGTGAGATTTACAAGGAGGGAAAACAGTACACCTCTCTGAACAGTGTCTGGGAGGCTGTGGTTGCTGCTGCACGCAATGTTGATGGTGAACAGATCAAAACACTGACAGAATCCATGGATGGCAGGCTTTTGAGTGTCCTTGCAAAGAAAGGTGGCTATATTGGTCACTGATTTGTTTTTGTTTTGTTTTTGAATGTCAGTAATGTATATTTGTGAATGTTGAGATGTTATATTGGTTTCACTGGTAAAAATAAATAATTGAAATGGGTATATATTTGTTTTTTGTTAAGTTGCCTAATAATTATGCACAGTAATAGTCACCTGCACACACAGATATCCCCCTAAAATAGCTAAAACTAAAAACAAACTAAAAACTACTTCCAAAAATATTCAGCTTTGATATTAATGAGTTTTTTGGGTTCATTGAGAACATGGTTGTTGTTCAATAATAAAAATAATCCTCAAAAATACTACTTGCCTAATAATTCTGCACTCCCTGTAGAAGAGGGAGCACAGAGCATGCTGATTATCCATAGATCGTTTGCTCCAGCACAAAATGTAATCATTTTTTTAAAGGGACACTACCACTTACATAAGATTTAACTAGATAACCCGGTCATTTAAAATAACACATATATAAATCATATGCCACTGTTTTTTTATGTGATTGAATTAATTGCATAGAAATGGAAAACTAAAATTAGGTGCTGATCTCCAGCATCCATTTTGTGAATATTTCCCATGATGCAACATCATCCAAAATCTTCCAGCCAGTCTCAGTTTACAACTGTTGCCAAAGCCTGCATAATGATGTCAGAAGATACTCCCCTGCTCTCTCACTGGCTCCTGTGTATCATAGTGGGCAGGACTAGGTGACCTGCCTTCCAACACAGAGAGGAGATTGACTTCATCAAAAAGGATCATAACTCTGCCCCCTTGTGATGTAATAGTTACATTACCCTCCCATTCAGTGCAAGTCTATGATCAGAATTCTGACTTATAGACTGCATTCTGTGTCCCCAGCCCCAAAGTGAGATACTAGTGCTGTAAAGTCACTAGGGAGTGGCACCCAAAAACATTATATTTCACAAAATGGCGGCACCCAGTCACACTTGTTTAGTTACATATTTTATTAAATATAGTCACATAAGAAAGACAAAAGACATCTGAAATCATCAATACAAAATAAAAAAAGTAAAACCTTTTCATTTTTTGGTTGGAGTGTCCCTTTAAGGGGCCTTTTAGCCCTAAAATGCCATGCAAACCGAATTCCATTATATAGCTAATTGCAGTGATTGAAACTCACACCTTTTATACATTGCTTTTAATTCTATGGTTTATTCTTTCTTCACATCAATAGATCTCAATCAAGCTTTAAACAATAAAACAATTCTCTAGACTCTCTAGTTAATTGTATTTGAATGATGTTGGCCTAATCAAAATGCCATTAATGGTTATTTCCTTAAGTATCTGTATTCCACGACCATTGAAACTGTAAATATCAAAGCAGCAGTGACCGTGCTATAACACATTAGAACCAAGGGAAACAAACAGGAAGCTCCCCAGCTGTTTCTGAACTACAACTCCCACGATAATCAGCTAGGCTTTGGCCAGTAGAGCATCACATGGGATGTAGCTCTACAAATGTGTGCAAAGCTATTTGTTGGTTATATTTGTATCCGCTAGGGTTGCCACCTGGCCGGTATTTTACCGGCAGGCCGGTAAAAAAAATTGGCATCAGGCAAATGTTAAGTCGATGGAGACAGTACCAAGGCCAGTATTTTTCTGAAGAAAAGGTGGCAATCTTAGTCTCCAGCTTTGCACTACTTCCTAAAACAAATGATGAATGGAGATGCTTAAAAGTGCACTAAAGGTTTTTATTTATTTTTTACGTTTTCTTCACCCATAGTTAATAACCCCTTAGTGACAAGACATTTTCACCTTGACTTTCCCTTGGTGACAATGGCTGTTTTGACATTTGTGATGTGTTTGTGTTTAGCTGCAATTTTCTTCTTTCTCAGATACTGTACCCACACAAATTATATGTTGTTTTTATCGTCATAAGAAGGGCTTTCATTAGATACCATTATGTTCATCATATCTTATAATTTACTACAAAATAAGATAAGATAAAATATGATGAAAAATTTAAAAAAAAAAAAAACACTTTTTCTAACTTTGACCTAAAGTATAATTTAGACAAATGCAATCATTAAAAAAGACCCCATCTAAATAGTTTCTAAATGTTGTCCCGAGTTCAGAAATATGCATGTTTCCATATTTTTGGGTATTTTTTTGCGAGTTATGGGGCAAAAACCAAAAATAGTGTTTTTGGTTTTTTTTCCTATATTGACCTTTTGACCCCAACCCGAACCCAAAATTTAACCTTAACACTAAATTTAACCCCAACTCTAACCCTTATGCAATCCCTTAATATATTTTAATTTAATTTTAACCCTATCCCTTATGCTAAACATTATTTATTTAATTTTAACCCTATAGGCTAATTTAACTATATAACCAGTTTTTAGTTAATTAAATATTTATTTTACATTTTTTCCATTGCTATGCTACTTAACTACCACTAGGGAGCATAGTAGCAAGTAGCATATTCAGAGCGACGGAAGTGAAGTTACTTTCACTTCCGAAGCTCAGACCTTCATGTTGCTCCGTCAATATGGCTCCCACGATCGCTCCGTGGGGCGATCGTTTGTGCCCCAGAAAAGAAATTTCGGTGTTGGCTATTGCCTCGACATCAAGGCAATAGACCAGCACCGTTAAAGCGGTTTTCGCGATCGTTGATCGCGAAAACCGCTTGAATCACCCAGGCACGTCCTTTGTCTCAAAGGTGATAATAATCCTTTGCCGCCTGCCATGTAAGTGTAGAGATCCACGTTGGTTTGCTCTCCCTAGCAGATGTGGCAGGGCTAGGGTTGCCACCTGGCCGGTATTTTACATGCAGGCCGGTAAAAAAAATTGGCATCAGGCTAATGTTAAGATGTTAAGTCTATGGAGACAAGACCAAGGCCGGTATTTTTTTGAAGAAAAGGTGGCAACCCTAGGCAGGGCTGGTCTGGACTCTGGCGTGCATGCTCATTCAGACAGTCGGTGTCGGGGCTTGCCACTTGCATCTGATCAGGGTCTGTTTGGTCTTGCAGTAAGAGGCTCCCTTTTATTTCCATGCCACCAACAGAAAGGACCTAGTGCAGGGGAGGGGACCAGGTTCTTTTATGCTAAAAACACAAATAGAAATAAATACATCTGAAGAGGAAATAAGTTATTCTCAAGATCCCAAGGAGGTGATGTGACAGAATGGGTCATTCTATGTATAAAGGTGATTTCTGGTGCAGTTTTCTTAAAGTGATCTAAGCAGACTGGACCACTTTTAGAACTGTGCTCCACAACTGACCTTTTATACATAACTCCCAATGGGCTATACCATTCTGTAGGGGTGGCCAATATGGTCACATCGCAGATATTAGGTGTGTAGGTGATTTTAATTCTGTCGCTGGCTGTTTACTTTTGCTACACTCTGGATATCTGACAGTATACAGGTATTTATTTATTTTTATATAGAAAATGCACAGGGCTTTTTAAATAAAGAAAAATATATATAGTGGTCAAAAATAGAATAAATTTAATCAGTTCACCATAAAATGAACTGGAGGAAAAAATACTAACCAGTAGTAAATGTACACAGATACAAAATTTGGGGGAGGGGACACAAAGTGAAATGTAGAGATAAATCTCCCAAATTTGTGGAGGGAGGGTCTGCATCCTCTAGTATGTTACCTCTTGTATGTTATGGTCGTAGGTGTATAAATTGCAAAATTGATCTCAAAAACGTGACGAAAACAATTAATTTATTTTACAGTTTCTAGAATTCAATAACGATGGAAGCCCAAATATTCAGTATATCATAGTTATTTACGTAGAACGATCCTCTCCACGAGAGGGAAAATAAGGCGCACGATTTCGGAAGGCTGACTTTGTTCCGCGCCATTCCCAGAGGATTAGCGCTGCATCCCCTGTATTTACTATCAAAGCAGTTCCCAAAATAAAGACAATATCAAAAGATGCACGCCAGAGGCTACAAAGTGCACTTAAAAGCAAGGTGTTCTACACAATAAAATCCAAAACCTTTTTATAAAATTGCGAGAGACAGTTCCTTTTAGGGGACCGCAGCCAGTGACGAATAGCTAAAAGTATATCTTCCTGCCACCATAATGCAGCAATATATACATTTAGGGGAAAGGTGCAATATAGCAGAGTGTGTGGCATGTGTGCATGACCGGTTGCAAATGGCAAGTTGTCTAATTGGCTCATGTGGTCCTAAAAAAAAAAAAAATCCCTGCAGCCAGGTGTGTATGACCCAAGACTGGCCCCTGTATGTAAAATATTTAACTTTTAAAATGTGTCTTGCATGCTTTGATTATAATTAGGGTTGCCACCTTTTCTCCAAAAAATACCGGCCATAGACTTAACATTGGGGCCAAGCTAATTTTTTTACCAGCCTGCTGGTAAATATAGGCCAGGTGCCAACCCTAATCGCAATCCTTGAAAACAAATAAGGTCTATCAGCACTCTTCAAACGGTGGTGGGTGTAGAACTCTACCGGGTCTCATATAATAATGAGATCAATGGGGGTTTTTTTCTCTGGAGTTGATCATGATCCTGACCTGTGTTTGTGTATTCCAAGCATTATCAACATATCTAAATATATATTTAAATATCTAGACATAGAGCAATAATTTAATGGAGGAGATCAAAAGGCTGCAGAAATAGAAAAGTTTGTCAGATACGTCTAAACCATTCATACGAAGCGGCACTGCTGTGGATACATCACTCTTTTGTTCAGTATTGCCCGACATACTCATGAATACTGTATATGATGTTGAAGAATGTCATGCATAATTATAGAGCCAATAGAGTTTTGGTGGTACTAGTTACTGTGGTTCTATAATATCTGTGTAATGTGTATAAAATCTGCATAATGTGTGCTTTAACAATGCAGTCAGTATTTTTGACATCCTACCTCCAATTAAATGTGCGTATTTTGCCACTTAAAGGCTCGTTGAGCATTTTTGCTTCTTTTGTGGGTCATTAGAACAGACTCTGGGTCGCCATCATCCAGCACTAGGCAATAATTTGCAAGCATGGTCACCGATATGGGGCTCCACATGGAGGCTTGACCTGCTGTGCTCATTGGGCCTTCAGAGAATATAACATAGAATGCAGAGGTGACGTGAGAGTAAAATGGAACACGTGTGGTTGTTTAGGGTCGAGGCTCGTGCCGAATTGATTTCACTCTAGTGGCTGTGTGACCTCATCATTCACTGAACAGTTCATGGCTGTCTCACTTTGGAGAGGATATAAAAGGGAATTAATTGAGGTTTTTCCAAGTAAACTAAATGTGCAGCATGTGGTGATCCCGTCTTCACAGATTCCAGAGTAATAATTTTTGGGCCGTCACTATTGCTGAAAACCGGACCTGTCAAACTTAACACTTCTGTGTTCTTACACCCAGTAACCCAACGCATTTCACTAACCAGTCACATAGTTAAATTGTGTGGTTTGGTTAGACCACATGGCCTTATTTTGTGGTTCTGGTTTGTGGCCTCCAGTTGGTAATACCCAGAAAGTTCCTAACTACAGTTGTCTCCAAAAATACACAATGCAAAAATGTCAAACAGCCTGGTTGGGTTTGCTTTCTGAAATGATCCTGATTACGGTTTAGACTCTCTTGTTCTGCTATTTATATATCGGTTACGTTTTATTACTGTGTAAACCAAATAAGGTGGAAGTTCACACTAAAAAATCACACTAAACATTTTTGTTTAATATGAGTTTTCCCTAATATGAGGATAAACTGGCATGTCCTATTGAAGGTACACGACTGTTTATCCTCAGACCGGCAGCCATTCCCTGGTGCAGAGAGAGACCTTCATTTTGACATACCGTCAACAGAGGAAACCTAGCTAAGGTTGGTGGCATGTGAAAACTGGGGTCTCTGACTCTGATCAGGGTCTGTTGGTGCACAGAAAGAACTTAATTTTAACATGCCACCAACAGAGGGGACATAGTTAAGAGCGACTGGCAGACCCAACCGACCTTGATCAGACGTGCAGGATGAGGTCCCAATCTGATAGGTGAGCAGATGCTGACCATGACAATGTGCTCCAGGATCAGAAGAGCTCTGCCTCAGCTAGGAGGCAGAGCTCTGAGTAAACCAGTGTATTTCTGCAAAAGATAACTCCAGAAAAGTAGCACTACATTTTTAACTTTTGCTTCTTGTAATGAAGCAAAAGTTGAAAACAATGTTTATTGCCACTTTAACTAATCTGACGTCTTACCTTGGTTCACTGAGCATAATGGGGCATTATGTCCAAACACAGGCATTTTGTTATATATTCCAGTAGACTGCACATTTTGTCCCAATTATGAAAGAAATGCCGTATTTCTTAACAGAGAGCGTGCCAACATTGATCTCCAATCCATTCTTTTTTGGCTGTAAATTAGCACACGTGCAGGCTACTCACTGAAATCACATTTTTCCAACTCCACTTTCCCACCTTTCCAATTGGGATATTAATTCTTAGCTTTGCAATTCACTTGTCGGTTCACTTTTAAAATGCATAGCCCCCAGAATGACCAGAATCAAAGCTGTGTTTGTAGTGGATGTCTACATAAAGAAGAAATGAACCTACATATTCCGTGCAGTACATGTAAAATGACATAAAAGTGCATTGTTATTTGACAACACTTGTGGATTACCAGTTTAGTTTCAGATACTCCATACACATTAAAACTATGTATTCTTTGGCTGTATAAGCAAGATACAGAGCCGAGATATTGTAGGTGGTGGCTGTCATTTGTGTTGGCTGTTGTTTTCACCCACTACGTTTTTGCCATAGAGGTAATTCTGTATTAGCTAGACACTATGTATTAATAAGAATGCTACACGTGTAGAAAATCATTATACATACATTGGGGCTGATTGAGAGTGATGGCATTTGCAATCTGCTTCCTAAAGCAGATATAATATGCCTTATAAAGACACTTGAGAGGTCTTGAAAGCTTGCACTCTAACCTGACTCCATTGGCCAATAAAGGTAGCTACTTGACTCATCTACCTGTGTCCCAGGTCTTGATCTGTATTATCACGTCGCTCTGTGTGTGTCTGGTGAGTGCATTCTGCAGATGGAGCCTCTTTAATGGGTTTTGGAAGTATTTAGGAAGCATTAGTAGAGGGCCATGAGGATCAGCTGATATAATTACTGGTGTGAGCCAGTGCTCCGTACTGTTCTGTGGCAAATCTATTGTTCATTTTGTTCTTTGAGTTTTCTGTGTGTTGGATTTATTTAGATGCCTGTTTGGTATACAATCCATTGGATTTATTAGCTGCATTGGATTTGTTAGATGCTTGGTTTGGTATGCAATGCACTGGATTTGTTAGATGCTTGGTTTGGTATGTGATGCATTGGATTTAGTCGACACTTGGTTTGGTATGCAATGCATTGGATTTAGTCGACGTTTGGTATGTGATGCATTGGATTTAGTCGATGCTTAGTTTGGTATACAATGCATTGGATTTAGTCGACGCTTGGTTTGGTATACAATGCATTGGATTTAGTCAACGCTTGGTTTGGTATGCGATGCATTGGATTTAGTCGACGCTTGGTTTGGTATGCGATGCATTGGATTCCGTCGATGCTTGGTTTGGCATGCGATGCATTGGATTTAGTCGATGCTTGGTTTGGTATGCAATGCATTGGATTTATTCGACGCTTGGTTTGGTATGTGATGCATTGGATTTAGTCGACGCTTGGTTTGGTATGTGATGCATTGGACTCCGTCGATGCTTGGTTTGGCATGCAATGCATTGGATTTAGTCGACGCTTGGTTTGTTATGAAAATAAACCTTGTGGATTTCCGATGCCCTGCATTATCACTCCACACGGGGAGCGTGGAAGGGAAGAAAGAAAACAGGGGATGGGTGGAAGGGGAGAGAACAGAGATGGGGGTAGGAGGAGGAGAGAACCGAGATGGGGAGAGAAGGGAGATGGGGGTAGGAGTGGAAGAGAACAGAAATGGGGGTAGGAGTGGAAGAGAACAGAAATGGGGGTAGGAGTGGAAGAGAACAGAAATGGTGGTAGGAGGGGAAGAGAACAGAGATGGGGTTAGTAGGGGAAGAGAACAGAGATGGGGAGTAGGGGTCGAGAATAGATGGGAGAGAACAGAAGACGGGAGAAAACAGATGGAGGGGAGAACAGAGATATGGGTATGGGACATTTCATCACGGCTGCATAAAAAAATCCTTCCACCGGCCCTGTAGGGATGGTAAGTAAAGTTCCAATATCCTGATGTAGTGTCTGTAGTACTCTTTCCAGTGTCGGCTTTCCCAGAAAGTGATCTTTGCTAGTGTAGCTATATAATTTGGGGGTAAAATGGTTTCTGTGAAGAGCTCCTCTACCATGCCTCTTCTCTTGTCAGTTGCTAGCTCTACCACACACACAAATTGTTTTTAAATATCTGCTGCTTTCTGTTCTATGGCCAAGCCTTGTGGGGTCATTTTCAAAGCTATAATTATACTTTTGTGGGGGGTTTTTTAATATATATATATTTTCCTCTTGCAATTCACATTAAAAACACAGTGTTTGGTGACCAAATTTTCTTTAAGGCATAAATCTTTCAAAAATATTTAGAAAATATTCACTTCAAGTTTCAATACAGTAGACTGAGGCCGAATCAAAGTGAGACATACCCCAAGATCTAATACAGGTGATGCATATGTCACTAAAGCCTTATACAAAGGAACCATTGCAGACAGAATGGGAAGGAGTATCTGCACACACAAAAAATAACCCTGTTAAATATATATACATTACATTTTGAATACATATTGTGTATATTTATGCAAAATCTACGATAAACAGTTAGTTCCAGACAATGCACAATGATGCCTCTGATGGCATTGCACTCATTCAGCAGGATAATGCTCCCTGCCACAAAGCAAAAATGGTTCAGGAATGGTTTGAGGAACTCAACAACGAGTTCAAGGTGTTGACTTAACCTCTAAATTCCCCAGATCCAAACCAATCAAACATCTGTGTTGGAAAAACGATTCATGGAGGCCCCACCCCGAAACTTACAGGATTTAAAGGATCTGCTGCTAACGTCTTGGTCCCGATACCACGGCACACCTTCAGAGGTCTAGTGGAGTCCATGCATCGACGGGTCAGGGCTGATTTGGCATCAAAAGGGGTCCTACACAATATTAGGCAGTTGGTCATAATGCTATGGCTGATTAGTGTTTATAGATAGAATATATATCTATTTTCATTTGTTTTTTTTAATGTTCCATTTCCAGATTTGCACAGGTTTTGGAATATTTTGGGAAAACATATCTAAAAAACACTTGTAAAAAGCACACGAGTCCCCGTCGCACACTGTCTGCATAAATTACTGTTTTACTACTTCTGATTAGTAGTGGAGTAACTGGAGCTACATAAACCAACTATTTTTCCTGCCAGATTTAATTTGTGCTGTTAATTTACACAGCTGGGCGCATGCAATGCCTGCCTGAGACACAATGACGCTTATCCAATAATTACTGCGTGCATGAAGAATGACGCTGCCATTGGCTATGAAATCCACCAAAAACAAGTGCTTGAAACAGCACTGCAGGTGTCACGTTCCCGAGCCAGGCTCCACCAGGTCCTGAATAATTAAATACACCATGCCCAGCACTCAGTTCAACAAGGTGCTTAATCTGGCTTGTGTGGTGTGTAGGTTTGTGTTTGATAATGCCTCTGCTACCCACTGAATTTCAGGTGGATGGGGTTTTTCCATCATCCTTTACCCCACCGTTACTTAAATACTTTTTGTATTTGTAGCTTTCCAATGCAGTGTTCCGATAAGATCATGTTTTTTGTTTTTATTTAACTGTATTTTTCATACACCCATACCCAAAAAAAAAAAATAGTATTGGCTAACCTTTTTGCACTGCAAGTTGTGGATTAAAAATCTCATGCTGCTTTTGGGTGAACTTGATGGGAGAATGTTCCACACCCGCTGGAGTGTAAAACATCAGACATAACCTGTTATAGAGGTACACACATTTATTTATATACAGACACACACAACCGTGTATTCACAGATCCCTTGAGGAGCAGCAGCCTACAGACTGGAGGTCTCCCAGTAAAACACCCTGAATGCGCTGTTCTATGCTTGTTACATGGTTAGCCATGAGTTTAAGGCACAGGATGGAAGATAGGCTGGTTAGGGAATCAGTCGTTTGACTTATTTGCCTCTCTCAGAAATAAACAAAACTTGTGCTGATAAGCGCAATGTTTTTATGGACATACTAATTCACTATAACCCCACAAATGCCTCTCCAAGTGCCATCAAACAATAAAAAATCATAGGGTCTGTGCAATCTGCAATCAGCACATACCCTACCGCCTGCTCACCCACTGTCCGAGCATCGACAAAGTTGCATGGGAAGGCAAGGTAAGCAGGAGGGGTCTGTACTGAAGGCAGATTGCATAGGCCCCCCTGCAGACCAGCACAACAGACCATGCCTGCTGACCACCAGGGAGGCAGGATCCAGTAAAACATGTGTGTCGGGGTAGGGGGCTAGAATGTGATTTTTGGAATTATGGCACTGGGACGGCTAAAATCCCTCAGTGACACACACTGTTTTTGCCTTTCTGTGGTGTTTGTGTTGAACTGTAATTTCCCTCTCCCATTTAATGGATCCACACACATTATATACTGTTTTATCACCGTAAGAAGGTCTTTCTTAAGATACCATTATATTCATCAGAGCATTTATAATTTACTATAAAAAAATCTAAATATGATCAAAATTGGGGGGGTTTAATTTATATTTTTACATTTTTTTTGTAACTGAAAATAGTTTTCTAATATTTGTCCGTAGTGTAGAAGTACCCATTGTCATCATGTTTATGTTGTTTTTTGCAAGTTAAAGGGCAGTAACCTAATGTAGTGTTTTCCCCCTACAGTGACCTTTGACCCACACATTGATGATGCATCGGGCACCACTGATCTTTGGAGGAGATTATTGCCTCAGATGGTCATTTAGATACAGGACACACATGTAAGGACAGCATGTTATCTGGCTGAGCATCATGGGTGCTGTAGTTAAAAGGAGATGGCATTACAGACATTGCCTGTTACATTTTCCTTAATTCCCAGCCAGCCAATTATTTCCAATATGCTCACAGTATAACCCTATGTTTATCCAATGCATGCTCCTTCTAATTAACCCGTGGACAGCAGCCTGCAACCAGGCCAAGGCTTAATTGCACCTTCTCCAACACATTAAAAAGGTTTTTGTAGCAGTATAAACTATTTTGTGTGCTCAATATATAATAGGTGAGGTTCTCAACCTATTGAGAGTGTGTCTTGATGTGGTGGGTGAGCTTAACTCTGCTTGCTTTGGACAACTCATATAACCAAAATCTCTCATTTTAAATTATGTTTAAACAGTTGTTTCCAACTTGATTAGGGTGAGAAGCACCTTTTTTTCCCATATAGTTCAGGAGCTAGCCTAATTTCGTTTAATAGTCAGGGAATTCTTTCTTCCATTGGGTTCTATGAAATATAATCAAGAAAGTAAAGTGCCAGCAGTGGGTAGATTATAAGAGCCATGGTTCCCTGGGTTTGTCGAGCTCTGTCCTAGTGTCACAAGATGCTTCTTCCATGCCTGTGCCCTGGACAGCTGCCCCACCATGGTGTCTGCACTAGATTATTCCACATCCTGCCAGTTTTGTGTGACTGCCGACTGATTTTGAGCATGGTCTAGAGCGTTATTTAAAATAAGAAAAACATCAACAAATCCTCTGATCAAAGGACACGCCTGGTGCAGTTTATTCTTGGAAGCGCATGCCAATTATAAAGGGTTCCCCTGGGTAATCAGCAGCAACCAGAAGCTTGGTGTACTGCGAAAACCTCTGGAACTGCAAAACTTGTAGCTTGAGCGAACTGATAAATGTGTCTTGTAGTCACTGCAGTGCAACCTGTACGGATAAATGTGTCATGTAGTCACTGCTATGCAACCTGTACGGATAAATGTGTCTTTTAGTCACTGCTTTGCAACCAATACGGATAAATGTGTCTTGTAGTCACTGCTATGCAACCTGTACGGATAAATGTGTCTTTTAGTCACTGCTTTGCAACCAATACGGATAAATGTGTCTTGTAGTCACTGCTATGCAGCCTATACGGATAAATGTGTCTTGTAGTCACTGCTATGCAGCCTATACGGATAAATGTTTCTTGTAGTCACTGCAGTGCAACCTGTACGGATAAATGTGTCTTGTAGTCACTGCTATGCAGCCTATACGGATAAATGTGTCTTGTAGTCACTGCTATGCAGCCTATACGGATAAATGTGTCTTGTAGTCACTGCTATGCAGCCTATACGGATAAATGTGTCTTGTAGTCACTGCTATGCAGCCTATATGGATAAATGTGTCTTGTAGTCACTGCTATGCAGCCTATACGGATAAATGTGTCTTGTAGTCACTGCTATGCAGCCTATACGGATAAATGTGTCTTGTAGTCACTGCTCTGCCTGCAAGCGCGGCCTTTTTTTTTTTTTTTTTTTTTTTTAATTTTTTTTTTTTTCAGTGCTGGGGGGCCGCCTAGGATGCCTCGCGGTAAATACAGCACCGATTGTAAGCCAGTATTATTATTTTTTTACCATTATGCTATATGGGTAGTTGAAGGGACTCTATTATCCTAAATATCGCTAATAAGTTAGAGAATAAAATTATGAAAAATCAATATATTGTGTTATAATTGCAAGCATATACAATTTGATGAGTATGTGGTGTCTCCAGCTTATTACCTTGTGGGCTGATATGCAAATTGCACATTTCCCATTGAAGATTAGTTAATTTGCATATCAAGCCAAGCGTGAGGTCATAAACAGGAGACACCATAGGCGTGTTCAAAACACGTTTCTAAAAAATAAATGTTGCTATTTCTAGGCTGACAGGTTCCTTTAACCCACACCCTTAAAGGGACACTTCCATTATTTTCTGTATGGTGTACTTTTTTAATATTTGTTCCAATTCCATAATTCCATATGTTAAGTTTTACTTCAAGCAAATTACAGTTCTCCTGTGGTTCCCCATGTGAGGGGGTACCTTGGCTGCCTCCCTGTGCAGCAGTTTCTCAGGTGCGGTCATTAGCTGTTACTATGCAATAAACCTCTCTATGGAATGTCGCTGTTTCAAGTGTGTGAAACGCAGAGGGGCGGGGCTTCGGCCAGGTTTGTAAAATGAAGGTTTGCTTCTGATTTTGCATTCAGTAGGTTAGTCTTAGGGTGACCAAGCCACCATTTTATTCACGAGGGCTTCCTAAAAACTTACACTCGAGGGCTAAATTCGATTAACTATAGTTTTAATTATATCCGATGCAGCTCTGATGTTTCCTTTTTTCCTTTTCTTTATAAGTATCTCAGAATAAAATGCTAATGTGGTCGTCCTAGTTATTCGGACTGATACTAATTGTAGGTTTGCACTGTCTGTGTGCGTATTAGTAAAGTGCTTTCAGTCTGCCGAAGAGAAATGTGCTGTAAGTTACAAATTCTAAAGTGGCAATAGAACCATTCGGCCCATCTAGTCTGCCCAATTTTCTAAATACTCTAAAAAAAATAGCCTTGTATCCTACGCATGCTTCACTGTGTTAACCTCTACCACTTCCACTGGAAGGCTATTCCATACATCCACTACCCTCTCAGTAATGTAATACTTCCTGATATTACTTTTAAACAATATAACATATTAACTCCACCCTGAGCATATTGAAACCATGAATGGAAATCTTGGCACAGGGCGCAACTTAGCAGGGGGCGCCGGAACCGTGGTTTAAAAAAAAAAAATCCTCCCCCTTATTTACCTCCTCGCTGCTGCTCTGTCTCCCGGTGCTGCAGGTCCGTGGCTGTGAGGGAAGCGTTGTGTGCTCCCCTCCAGCCGATGAGGATTCAATAAAGTTTGTTTAAACTTTTTTTTTAAACAAACTTTATTGAAGCCGCATTGGCTGGACGGGAGCGCACAAAGCTTCCCTCACAGCCACAGACCTGCAGCACCGGGAGACAGAGCAGCAGCGAGGAGGTAAGTACTTGGGAAGGGGGGAGGAAGAGGGTGGCTAAATCCTGGCACCTTGAGAGGCATAATCCTGGCATATTGAGGGGCATAATCCTGGCATATTGTGTGGGAAAATCCTGGCATATTGAGTGGCATAATAATCCTAGCATATTGGGTGGGAAAATCCTGGTATATTCAGTGGCATAATAATCCTGGCATATTGGGTGGCTAAGTCCTGGCATATTGAGGGGCATATTGAGGGGCAAAATCCTGGGATAATGAGGGGCATAATCCTGGCATATTGTGGGGGGAAATCCTGGCATATTGTGTGGGAAAATCCTGGCATATTGAGTGGCATAATAATCCTGGCATATTGGGTGGCTAAATCCTGGCATATTGAGGGGCATAATCCTGGTATACTGAGGGGCAAAATCCTGGGATATTGAGAGGCATAATCCTGGCATATTGAGGGGCATAATCCTGGCATATTGTGTGGGAAAATCCTGGCATATTGAGTGGCATAATAATCCTGGCATATTGGGTGGCTAAATCCTGGCATATTGAGGGGCATAATCCTGGTATACTGAGGGGCAAAATCCTGGGATATTGAGGGGCATAATTCTGGCATATTGTGGGGGAAAATCCTGGCATATTGTGGGGGAAAATCCTGGCATATATAGTGGCATAATAATCCTGGCATATAGGGTGGCTAAGTCCTGGCATATTGAGGGGCATAATCCTGGCATATTGTGGGGGAAAATCCTGGCATATTAAGTGGCAAATCCTGGCATATTTTTATTTTGGCTAGGGCGGCAAAAATCCTTGCACCGGCCCTGTCCACGTGTGGCCATTTCCAGTGATTTCCGTTTTACATTGACTGCTCGTTGTGTATAGTACCGTATTTGCTCGAATATAAGACAAGTTTTTTTCAGAGCTAATGCTCTGAAAAAGCCCCCTCGTCTTATATTCAAGGTCGTCATATAATCTGACCTCAAATCGAGGTCAGATTATAAAACTGGGATCCAGGTCCCCCTCAGAGCTGCAGGGGACCTGGATCCCCCTCGCTAACAGCAGGTGGATGTCTGCGCGATGCATGCAGACATCCTCCGCTGCTGCCCGGCATGACCGCCGGGACTTCTATGATGAAGTCGTGGTCCTTCCGGCTTCATCATAAAAGTCCCAGCGGAAGTGCCAGGCAGCAGCGGAGCAGACATCCCCCGGCTGCCCCCACTAGCCACCAGGGAGATACAAGGTGAGGTGGGGGGGGGAGGTAGGGCGGGAGAGACACACAAGGGGAGGGGGGGAGAGAGACACACAAGGTCAGGGGGATAGAGAGACACACACAAGGTCAGGGGGAGAGAGAGACACACACAAGGTCAGGGGGAGAGAGAGACACACACAAGGTCAGGGGGAGAGAGAGACACACACAAGGTCAGGGGGAGAGAGAGACACACACAAGGTCAGGGGGAGAGAGAGACACACAAGGTCAGGGGGAGAGAGAGACACACAAGGTCAGGGGGAGAGAGAGACACACAAGGTCAGGGGGAGAGAGAGACACACAAGGTCAGGGGGAGAGAGAGACACACAAGGTCAGGGGGAGAGAGAGACACACAAGGTCAGGGGGAGAGAGAGACAAATGTTTGGGGGGAGGGAGAGAACGAGGAGGAGAGAGAATGCTGGGGGACAGACAGAGACTAAGGGGGGGAGAGAGAGACAATGCTGGGTGGAAGGGGGGAGAGAGAGACAATTCTGGGGGGAAGGGGGGGAGAGAGAGAGAGGCAGCATTGGCACATAAAAGGAAATAAAAACAAGAAATGCATTTTTTTTATATCATAATTTTTATTAAATATTAAAAAGAAATTTACATGTGAATATATACAAGTTAAACTTTTTTCCTGTATGGTAGTCTTATATTCTTTTAGTTTTTTTCCTAAAAAAATATCCAAAGTTTGGGGGGTCATCTTATAATCAGGGTCCTCTTATATTCGAGTAAATACGGTAATAGTGCATCTAGTGCCACAGGACCTGTGGATGTGCTGCAGAGGTCAGCGAGGGGCCACATAGTCTGTTCTGCAGATTTATTATTTACTTTACACAGTGGCAATATTTATCATAAACCATTTTTGTTCCTAACCTCCAGTGGAAAGAGCTCCTTAATAGCCTTGTGATCTAGCACTTTAAATATTTTAGTAACCATTTCAGTACCACAACATTAAATGTGTTATTACCAGCCTTTTTTTTGTTCAATTAAAGTTTATTTATTGAGTACACATAAGAAATGTAGACATAGTGTCAGGATGCCAGCCTACCTCACCCCTTGTCCAGGGAACACTCACCATCCGCAGGGTCCTCCGTTACTCCCATGTCCCACTGCGCTGGAGCTCCATCGCGTAGTAGGCTGCATCCCTGGCCTTGAGAAGCACGGGTGCTGCGTTCAGCGTGCACTGGAGCATTGCACTTGGAGGGGGGCATGTCCTGGCGTCTCGTGCTGCTCCCGTATTGGGGGAGATATGGACAGAGGTGGAAACTTCTCTGAAAGGTCCCATAGATTCCTGTGAAGGTGGCAGTAGACCCCTGGAGCTGAGGGGAGGAGCTGGTAATGACAACCATATAAAAACCCCTCACACTATTAAGTCCTTACTTGTTTATTAAGCTGCTAAGTCTGGTTTTTCTTGCTTGTTCCCTTGTTCCCTGTGTTGCTGTGCGTCCGTTGGGAGTTCTATGATGAAGCCGGGACCTTCTGGCTTCATCATAGAAGTCCCGGCGGAAGTTCCGGGCAGCAGCGGAGGATGTCTGCGCGTATCGTGCAGACATCCTCCGGCTGCCCCCACTAGCCACCAGGGAGAGAGAGACAAGGTGAGCGGGAGGGAGGGGGGGAGGGAGAGAGACAAGGTGAGGGGGAGGGGGGGAGAGAGACAACGTGGGAGGGAGGGGGAGAGGGATAACACTGGGGGAGAGACAGAGACAACACTAAGGGGGGGAGAGACAGCTGGGGGGAGGAGAGAGAGAGGCAGCATTGGCACATAAAAGGAAATAAAAACAAGAAATGCATTTTTTAATATAATTTTTATTAAATATTAAAAAGCAATTTACATGTGAATATATACAAGTTAAACTTTTTTCCTATAGGGTAGTCTTATATTCAGGCTTTTTTTTTTTTCCTAAAGGAATATCCAAAGTTTGGGAGGTCGTCTTATAATCAGGGTCGTCTTATATTCGAGCAAATACGGTACTCGAAAAAATACCAGTAGACACATCGTAGATTAAAAATAAGAGAAGAAAACCCAGGAGAAAACGCAGACTGTGGCGTCGGTCGGATTCCATGGATACTACCATTGGACTATTATAAAAAAGTAGTATGTTAATACAGGGAATTAGAACATTATACATTGGAAGACTCTCCAATCCGTTCTTATAGCAATAAAAGTAAAGCTGGAACAAGGCATAGATTGTGGATCTGGAGCCTCAGTTACGTAAAAATTCTATAAAACTTTTGCTGAGAATCAAAGTCGCATTAACCAAATTTAAAGCTTCCGGAGTGTAGAACTAAGAGGACAAACTAACAAAAGATAGCTGGAGAAAAGGGAGACAGGGAAGATGAGGATAATACAAGCTGCCAGGATGGCGAAATAGAAGAGGGAGTCAGGGCTGCCACAGAGTGGGCAGGCCTGCAAAACTGAGAGAGTTTTTTTAGAAAGCGGACCAAATTGCTGCCAAATGCGGAACAAAGCCCCCAGAACCCTGAAAAAGGAAAGACTGGGGTGCGATGTTGCCGGGGGGGGGGGGGGGGGGGGATATTAAGTGCGAGACAGTCATATAAAAACATCTGGATAAAAAGAACATGAGTGGGCCTTGAAAATCTAGACTGCTACACCGGTAGTGTAGCTGTAGAAGTCCTTCATACGCCGAATAGGGTGATGTCTTGATATCAGTCGTGGCTCGTCATTTCGGATGTGGAGTCATTTCTAGGTATGAGTCTGGTATCCATCGGGTCAGGCATTTGTAGGATTCCACCGATTAATTGTTTTCCATCACGTACTACAGTTAAGGAATTTGCCGAACCCCAGCAGTATTTGACTTCCACCGTTCTGGGGTGTTTGGTTAAAGGTGTCATGACCCTTCTCCAGCACAGTTTTGCAGTGGCAAATCTTCATGAATTTGAAGAGAGACCCCTTTGTGGGATAATATCGGGAAGAAGAGTCTTCCGTATCACTCCTGGCGGGAAACGCTGCGGAGGTAGGTATGGCTACGTTAGGTTTAACAGGCCTCGATAATAAAAGTCCGATATCTGGACCGTGAGTCTGCAAATTATTTTCTTTTTATTCCTCATGGCATGAGGAGGATTATCTCTTTTTTTGTCCTGCTTCACTAGAGCAGGAGCTCCACTAATGTGTGCCCGTTCTCTCTCGCAGCTAACTCCGCCCCTCCACTACCAGTCTTTTTAAAGTCGCTGCTGCATTTAAATGCATGGTCATCAAGGGTTTATTCTGTCCCCATATAAAGTTTTTTGTTTCATTTAATCACTTCCTGAGCTCTTCCAACTGAATACATTATGTGGACTCTGAATGACCTTGCTCTTTTACACAGTGGGATCTATTAACAGTACAACACATTGTCTGATAACATCACTAGCAAGACAGGAAATTGCATTCATTTGAATTAAATTATTCTCATTGGTTCCTGCAGCAAAAAAAGAAAAGAAAATTACTTTTACTCGGCTAGTGTGGGCAGTCCTGGTTTCTTGCAAACTGCTGTAATTTCACAATTTCATCTAGCTGTAAGTATTTTATATTTTAAGCAATGCAAAATGAAAAACAAACGTTAAAGGACTTTGAAAGCACATTAATATGCATTCATATTTGGAAGATGCATTTCGGGCACTAGACAGTCCCTTTAAGGACATGAAGATGTTGTCCTTTTAAACACAGTCCCATGAAAATAAATAATTTGGACATTACTGCTCCTTTAACATCTTGATACATTATATGGTGCAAGAATATTACTCTGTGTACATTAGCATAGCAACACTGAAGAGTAAAACAAACCATATAACATGAATCCACTGCTGAGAAATCCTGTTTTTCATAAAACAATACATTTCTTATTTTTATTCATTTGCTTTGTAGAGCCCACTTGAATTGTACATCTCACAGTGAATGGTTTCACTGTTTATCTGCCTGACAATTTTAATTTGTTTACTTTTATTTTTTGCATGTAAATTAACCCCTTGGTGATCAGCCTTTTTTTGGTGACAGAAGCTTTAAGTGTTTAAGTGTTTTAACACTTTTGCGGTGTTTGTGTTATTTTCCTCTTTTTATCACCTCATGTATTTCTTTATACCGGCTTAAGAAGGTCTTTCTATTTCTATTTTTTATCAAATCATATATAATTGACTATAAAACAAAATTATGAAAAAATTTAAGAAAAAAAACACTTGCTAACTTTTACATGAAAATTCCTAAATACATTGACAAACGCTAATAAAATCCTGCTAATTAGATTCTAATATTTATCCTGAGTTTAGAAATATCAATATTTACGTGATTTTCTGTTTTTTTTTTTTTGCAAGTTTATAGGGCAATAACTGAAAGTAGAGGCTTTTTTTCCCCTACATTGCCCTAACTCAACTTCTTTTTATTTTTTTAAACTTACTTGTATGACTGCCTCTTCAGTATTTTCTTCATTGCCTGAACTATTGTTGTGTGTTTGGTGACAAAGTCCTTTAAAGGTTTACAGGAAGGTTTATATAAAAGTAGAACTGGCGCAGGTGACCAGATTTCCTATTTAATGGTAGTATATATATTTCATAACTTCCCCTCTCCTGAACACTTCTCTTTAAGTACAGTTCCACCTACAGTGTGTGAAAAAATATTAAAGGTGACGTGTGGATACCTAACTAGGTTACAAACCAGACGTATTGCACTATTATTCCATTCCGTATTTGTTACAAGGCTTCTAATGTGAGCATGGAGAGAGCTATAGTCCAAAACCAAGGAAATGCCTCTATCCGCCTTTTCATATAGAACCAATCAAAGTTAATTGCATTCATGGCAACCGTTTTCTCTTTAAATCATAACACAGACTGCATGAAAACAAAAAAACAAACAAACAATCTGATGTCTTAGTTTCATGAGAAACTCCAGGTTTTCAGACTGTGCTGGTTCCTAATGCTTTTGCATATGTGCAGCTAGTTCCTTTTAATTAAGTGATAGCCGTGGACCTATTTCCTGCTCATATGTTTGTTTGTTTTTTGTTTTTTTATATATATTTTTTTTTACTGATGTGCAGCTGGTTATCTCTGCATTACACAGGGCTCTGTATCTCCAGGACAGGATATCTATTTGGCTGTAATTCTACAATTAGAAAATTGAAAAGCAGCAAACATTTATTTTTGTATTTGTTTTTGTTTTCGTTTTTTCTTCTTCTGTATTTGTGTTGTTGTTGTTTTTCCTTCTGAGTGGACTGTGGAAAATAAACCTTGACTAGATTTACTAATTTAATTTCCTATAATGCTCTGCAAGTCTAACAGAGCCATCCGCTACTAGGACTGCAAACAATTGATTTGTTCAGAACTGCCTGGAGATAATTGTAGAGTATATTTCGATTTGTAATCTCTGTTTTGCTTGCAAACCTGGATACAGTGTTGAAATATAAAGCAAGTGTTGATGTAAATAAAACAAAAGGGAAGTTGACCATTTATGGACAATGTATTGAGCTACACGTTACCCTGGTAAATGGCTTAAATTAGTCTGCCAGGGTGCTCTCAAAACTGATATCAACAATATCATAATGGCTAAGAAAATAAGAAGAAGATCTGTTGTATTGGTGTGTTTGGGAATCTGTTAAAGGGACACTACCAATTACATAAGATGTAACTAGATAACCTGGTAATTTAAAACAAACAAACAAATCATATGCCACAGTTTTTTTAGTTTTTTTATTTTGCATATAAAAGTAAAAATAAAATTAGGTGTTTATCAACTGGCTCCATTTTGTGAATATTTCCCATGAAGCAACATCGTCCAAAATCTTCTTTAATATTAATATTGCGATTTTCACATCTAACCGCGTCAAACCAATTACGTAGGAGAATCCATGAATGTATCAATGCAGTCACAGAGGCACGCCGATTTCCAAACTGATCACAATATCATCGCGGAGACACCAGTCTGTTTAAAGTTTAAGGACATCAACATCAACCCCTTATTTCAGAAGAAGAGATTTGAATAAGAAACTTCTTAAACTTAAGGCTTGTTGGATCTATAGGATGAAAACCCTGACCCCATATGACAGTAAATGCTTCTTTTCCATGATAACTGATCTCTAGCTCTTCAAACAATCTCTTCATTTTTTTTCTTTTCCATTTCTGTACGTGTTTGCTCAACCATTGTTGCCGATATGTATGTCCTATATAATGAGCAATTACAAGGGATTCACTATGTTTAATGAATGGTCATGGGGTTATTATCCAGTTGTGTATACAAATGTTAAGCAGTATATGTTATTATCCAGTTGTGTATCCTGATGTTAAGCAGTATATGTTATTATCCAGTTGTGTATCCTGATGTTAAGCAGTATATGTTATTATCCAGTTGTGTATCTCAATGTTAAGCAGTAGATGTTATTATCCAGTTGTGTATACCGATGTTAAGCAGTATATGTTATTATCCAGTTGTGTATCCTGATGTTAAGCAGTATATGTTATTATCCAGTTGTGTATCCTGATGTTAAGCAGTATATGTTATTATCCAGTTGTGTATCCCAGTGTTAAGCAGTATATGTTATTATCCAGTTGTGTATCCCAGTGTTAAGCAGTATATGTTATTATCCAGTTGTGTATCTCAATGTTAAGCAGTATATGTGATTACCCAGTTGTTTATCCCAATGTTAAGCAGTATATGTTATTATCCAGTTGTGTATCCTGATGTTAAGCAGTATATGTTATTATCCAGTTGTGTATCCTGATGTTAAGCAGTATATGTTATTAACCAGTTGTGTATCTCAATGTTAAGCAGTATATGTGATTACCCAGTTGTTTATCCCAATGTTAAGCAGTATACCGTATTTGCTCGATTATAAGACGAGGTTTTTTTCAGAAAAAAAAAATCTGAAAGCTACCCCTCGTCTTATAATCGAGGTCTTCTTATAATCTGACCTCAAATTGAGGTCAGATTATAAGACATGGATCCAGGTCCCCAGCAGAGCTGCAGGGGACCTGGATCCCCCTCTCTAGCAGCAGGGGATGTCTGCGCAACGAGCGCAGACTCCCCTGCATCCGCCCGGTACGACCGCCGGGGCTTCTGTGAAGAAGCCGGGAACTTCCGCTTTCGTCACAGAAGTCCCGGCGAGCGTGCCGGGCGGCAGCAGGGGAGGTCTGCGCTCATCGCGCAGACTTCCTCTGCTGTCCCACTAGGCACCAGGGACAATCGGGCAGCTGGGGGATGTCTGCACTATACGTGCAGATATCCTCCATGCTGCCCGACACGGCAGACTATTATGACGGACAGTTGTCCGTCATAATAGACTGCCGTGTCGGGCAGCATGGAGGATGTCTGCAAGTATCTTGCAGACATCCCCCGGCTGCCCCCACTAGCCACCAGGGATCAAGGTAAGGGGAAGGGAGGGAGGGGGGGCAGAGAGACAGGGGGGGGAGGGAGGGAGGGGGACAGAGAGACAGGGGGGAGGGAGGGGGGCAGAGACAGAGTGAAGGGGAGGGAGGGGGTTAAGAGACAGAGACAAGGGGAGGGAAGGGGTTAAGAGACAAGGGGAGTGAGGGGGTTAAGAGACAGAGACAAGGGGAGGGAAGGGGTTAAGAGACAGAGACAAGGGGAGTGAGGGGGTTAAGAGACAGAGACAAGGGGAGTGAGGGGGTTAAGAGACAGAGACAAGGGGAGGGAAGGGGTTAAGAGACAGAGACAAGGGGAGTGAGGGGGTTAAGAGACAGACAAGGGGAGGGGGGAGAGAGAGAAAAATGGGGGCAAGGGAAAGAGAAAGGCAGCATTGGCACATAAAAAGAAATAAAAACTAGAAATACATTTTTTGATATCATAATTTTTTATTAAAAAAGCAATTTACATATGAATATATACAAGTTGAACTTTTTTCCTATAGGGTAGTCTTATATTCAGGCTTTTAGTTTTTTTCCTTATGGAATATCCAAAGTTTGGGGGGTCGTCTTATAATCAGGGTCGTCTTATAATCGAGCAAATACAGTATGTGTTGTAAATACAATTGTACAGGTTGAGTATCCCTTGTCCAAAAATCCATCATCCAAATGTTCAGTTATCCCAAAAAAATTTGGTTTGCAAATACCACACACGCCTGTCAGATTGGAAGCGCGCAACAGTTTATTCAGTGTCCAGCTGTTATCCAAAATGACCAGTTATCCAAAGGGATATTCAACCTGTGCTTAATCCTTCATGGAGCATGGATAGAACAGGAATCCGAATCATTTTAGCATAATCATTCTCTGACTATTACTAAATTGCAAACGATAGCCTTGCTAGTGTTACAAGAGAAGACTATGGGAAAGTATTATGAACAAATAGTTTGAATGACGGTGTGCTTGTGTGTGTTTATAGATCATTTTACAATAAGCAATATTCATGCTATGAATGTAGAGAATAAAAACTTTCTAAAAAAAAGATCAATGCTTTGAGATGGAAGAATTAAAAGCAAATGTGTAAAATAAGAGGGGAAAAATGTGTTTTACATGTGTCTATTTACATGTGTCTACAGTTTAAAAAAAAAAGAAAACATTTTTTTACATCACCTTGTGGTTTGAAATGCGAACCCCATCTTTGGAAATGGATTTAGTAGCAATTATTTCAGTGGAATTTTTGGTAGGCAGACAGTGTAATGGAGCATCAGGAAATGCTAGCAGAATGCTTGGTTATATAGAACAATGATTCCCAACCCAAGTCAAGACCTAACAGTTCAGGATTTCCGGATTACCCAGTTGTGTTGAAGATGTTTTTTTTATTTATTTTTTTATAAAAAAAATACATAAATTCTTATTTAATTTTATATAAAAACATCTTCGGCACAATTGGATAATCCCTAAATCCTGGACTGTTGGAAATCAGTGATATAGGGAGAGATGTGCAGTAGAAAGATGAGAGTTCATGTAGTTGTACAGAGACCTCACTTGGTATATTGGGCGCAGTACTGGAGACCGTATCTCCAGAAGGATATTGATACTTTGGAGAGAGTTCAGAGAAGGGCTACTAAACTGGTTCATGGGTTGCAGGATAAAACTTACCAGGAAAGGTTAAAGGACAATTAAACCTTTTTAATTTAACCCTTTGCTTCCTTGCGCCGATCATCTGATGCTGGGGATCACTCTCTGCTAGTGCATAGGGAATCATCACAGTAAGGGAGGAGAGTATATTTAAAAGAAGATGATATAGTAGAATCTGATTAGAGCGCAGTTTTGCGGGTTAAAAAGCAGGACTAAGGTAGAGCACAGCGGGCCATACCCCCAAAATCGTGACTGTCCCGCCAGAAGCTGGACTGTTGGGAGGTATGAAATTGTGCAATATCACGTGCAGGTTAAGTGGTGTCCTTGTATTAGAAGAGCCTGATAAACAGAAGTCTGAGATTTTCCTTTTGAGGTATAATCTCCAATTAGATGCACTATTTGCAATTGAAGTAAGACATTTTTTAAAAGTGTAGCCAAGAAGTTGATGTTTGTTACACCTATAAAGCAAAATATGTTATTAAATAAACTTAAATGAGAAAAGCAAAGTACACAAGCACAAAATGGTTTTTGATGGTAGTGTCCCTTTAAGATTCCGAGCAAAGGCTTACATCTCTACAGAGATTCCTTGTTTATATTACACAAATAGTTTGCGAATGCCACCCTCTATGTAGTGTGCCACATTTTTGAAATGTCTTTTGCGGGATACATTTTAGTGGATTTGAATTGGGGGTTGTTTTTTTTTTTTTTACAGACGGTTCAACAAATATAAATCTAATTATTTACACCTGTGAGCCATTTTGACACTTTTTAAGGTGCATTTCTGCACCTATTTATACATTGGTTGTGCCAGCGCACCTTTGTGTAACTGCTGAAGGAGCGCACCAGTGTAACTGCTAAAGGAGCGCACCAGTGTAACTGCTAAAGGAGCGCACCAGTGTAACTGCTGAAGGAGCGCACCAGTGTAACTGCTGAAGGAGCGCACCAGTGTAACTGCTAAAGGAGCGCACCAGTGTAACTGCTGAAGGAGCACACACGTGCATGTA
This sequence comes from Pelodytes ibericus, assembly GCA_036172795.1. Classification (NCBI taxonomy): domain Eukaryota; kingdom Metazoa; phylum Chordata; class Amphibia; order Anura; family Pelodytidae; genus Pelodytes; species Pelodytes ibericus. The sequence goes on from CM069861.1 coordinate 188,565,032, forward strand.
CTAAGAAAAAGAAAAACCCTTTGTGCTAGTTTTGCAATGTAATAAACATAATAGTAAATCTGAACTGTGAATAATAACCGGAATACTTGCAACAACAAAAAAAGGGACATGTTTTTTGCTAATATTTTTTTTACGTTTTTTTAAATTTCACTTGCGCAAAGCTGGTGTAATTTTTCACATGAAGGGTAAGAATTATTGAAAAAAATAATTACTCTTAAAGTAGCACAACACTAAAAAATACATGGAAGAGGAGCAAACAGGAAGAAGTAAAACATAAAATGGTACAAATATTCACAATATGCTCCATTCTTCTGAACAAATATGACCATATGGAAGAGGTTTAGTGTTTGTTTGAGGCCAGGGGATTCCAACGGGATGCCCATCTAACATCAAGATGGGATCTAGCTGGCACAACTATTTATATTCTCATAAGCCTTATAAATGTGTGTGGGGGGGGGGGGGGGGGGGGTTAGAATAAAGTTGATGTAAACAGTATTTAAACCATTTTTGTTTTGCTGCTAGATAAACATTTGCATAGCCAGCTACTCACTATTGTTTGGAGAAAAGGAATAAGGAGTGAGCAATGGAAAACAGGAACCAAAAAGTGTTGCAAGAGTGAGAATAGTGCACAATAACTAAACAATAGTGAACAATAAAGGGGGTAACCCTGCACTATTGATGTAGCCCAAAATAGAAAAGCACCCAACTGCTGCTCAATTGTGAACACTTACTAAATAAAAAAAACTGCAGGATATCTGGTGTTGCAGTGAAGGAATATAGCAACAAAAAGATACAAATAGTGCAGTATTGTAAATAAAGTGGTGATTATTGTAATATAAATAGTGACAATATTTCTGTTTGTATTGGTTGTTTTTTTTAGTGTTTGTTGCTTGTTCTTCCGATGATCTGAGGACTGCAGGATTTATCAGTGTTTAGTGACTGAGCTGCTCATTCTTTTCACACTGAAGCCAATATATCTAAGAGGGAAGTTTGATTAGACTGCTGGGATGGGAGGGAACTCCATAAACTGGTTCCAGGTTTTTACCCTTTAAGGCATTCCAAGAGTTCAGGTTATAAGACCTCTGTACGTACATGTTGGCAGGTCAGTTAGTGGCTGCTCTCGTTTATCTACATCTTGGAGGGGATGAAACACTAGTCTGTATTATGTTCTCAGGAAGCAAATCTCTTTTTACAGACATTTCAAATTTCATTAGCAAACAGTTTGCATAATACCAGTTTGCCTTTATCTATAGTAAGTATATGCTGTAATTCCTTGTATTGCTTATGTTGTAAAGTACAGAATTGTTTAACACTTTTATCTGTTTGTCTAAAACATATTGCAATGTTTACTAGAATCTGTGAAGCCACTTTGATACTTTAAGAGCAATTGTGCAACAAAGGGAACATTCCATTGTTGGTTTCCATGGTGATTGCTCCACTTTTAGAACTCTACCTCAGGACTGACTTTTTGCGGTTGCAGTACTACATCTCCCATACTCCTCTGCCAGCCTCTTACCTGAAAGAGCATTATGAGTGATGTGGTCCTGCAATAGCTGGAGCGCCGCAGTTTGGCCACCCTTGCTCTAATATATAATCAGCCATTTCCAGTTACATTAGTCTTTTACAGCATTAACAATGTCTACACTGTATTTCTGACCCATTTGGTGTTTTTTTTTATGTGAGTTTGTGGAGGCAGCCATATAATCTATCATCTGTATCTTCCAGGTTCCATTTGTAAACAAGACTCCACAGTATGGGGAAGCAGAACAGTAAGTTGAGACCTGAGGTTCTCCAGGATCTCCGAGAAAACACGGAATTCACCGACCACGAGCTACAGGAATGGTACAAAGGCTTCTTGAAGGATTGTCCGACCGGCCACCTAACCGTGGAAGAGTTCAAGAAGATCTATGCAAATTTCTTCCCCTACGGCGACGCCTCAAAGTTTGCGGAGCATGTATTCCGTACGTTCGATACCAACGGAGATGGGACGATTGACTTTCGGGAATTTATAATCGCTCTAAGCGTCACCTCTCGGGGAAAGCTGGAGCAAAAGCTAAAATGGGCGTTTAGCATGTACGACCTTGACGGGAACGGTTATATAAGTCGCGGAGAGATGTTAGAAATTGTACAGGTAAGATCTGGCTTTTATTTCTGCTTCTTATTTCTGGTTGAGATATCAGTGGTGAATAATATTTTAAATTAAAAATATGAGAAATGGGGGAGGGATTTAGGTTTTTTGGGGGGGGGGTTTCACCTTTTTGGCTGAGAAGACATGAATATTCATAAAGGATATCAATTTCTAGCAAATCTTTTATAGTATTTTTCAATAATTTAGCAAAAATCTACAGACCCTTCATTTATTGGAGGACAAACCGGTACAAACTCTAGATGCCTTTCACATTGACTGGCACTTATTGCTAACGGGGTTAGTTAACCATTTGTTGGCCTATGAATACGTTATGTGTGGATTGTGTGTTCAGGTTGGATCCCCTCATTCTGCAATATACACGTAACTTTACACCGTTAAAACTGTGGACATGTGCGGAAGTTTTTTTGCACCCGGAATTAGTTGCAAAGGTCTCTGCTCAACAATAGACCTTATCTAGCACCTGGTTTATAGATTGAATTGCTAGATGGAATTTTGTTATCATTGCCTCTATAAATTGAGCCTAAAACAGAGTTTCACTCTGTTTCACTCTAGAACAGCGACGACCTATTACAGGGGGCGGGGCAAGGCGTGTGTTACCATATAGGCAATTTTCCTCCTTACTAGGCTCACTGTAAAAACAAAAAGAATTGAAAGTTATTTTTAAAGTTTAGTGGCACTTTAACTATTGTAGAAAGTTTACAAGACTCCTGAGCACAAACATTCTTCATCATGCCTACGCTGGTGATCTACAGACCTACAGGGCAGGAGTGTCTAGATGTCAAAAGCTATGGAGAACTTGGGGTCTGGTATTCTTCTTGTGTGTCTCTGGATCTGCAAGACCTCTCGCTGTATAACGCCGGTCATTTGTAATAAGACATCTGAAAGATAAATATTTCCACAGACCCGACACAATGACTATAGCCTTGTTAGTACGTTTGAGGATTGATGGGAAGGTTCCTGTTCCATGGCTGACACTAAACACTTCATCAGCTGATGAAGCAAAAATGGTTTAAATAATAGACGTGTTGATAAGAGGAATGGTAGCTTTTCCTCACTTGTAGCAAGTTTTTCTTGTGAAGGGATTCCAGTTTTCTCTTGCATGCCCCAGGCCTGATGAAGTCGCATACCTTTTCTGATCCCACAAGAGATAGAGAGCAGACATATAAGATGCCTGACCTGCTTTAGGCCTCAGTTGATGCAGTTATTGAGTCATTACAATATACTGACCAGGAACTGAACCCCTACTGATATGGGCTCTATAGAGTGCCTGAGGGTAGATAATGAAGACCTTCCATGCTGGCATTAAAGGAACGGTTCCACCCAAGTTATTTTCTGTATGTTGTACATGTGTTTTATATTTGTGCACTCATTTTTACTTTAAACAAATTACTGTTCCCCATATAACATTTGAAATAATATCACAATTACCTTTAAATTCAGTGACCTCCCATACAGAAGGCATGAGGTAGATATGCAGGACTATAGCTATACCCCAATTCAGTACCTCGTATTACACATTCGCTTTGGAAGTTTTTAGCAGACAGGAAGCATTAGAGAAAAATACCTTTTTTCTCTTTTATTTTCATTTTACAGCAAATTGGGAAATTGAAGGTGGAACTGCCTATATCTTGACACATTTCTTTAGACTTTTAACACACGTTTAGGAGCCAGTCTGGTTATTTTTGAGAGCCAGGGAAATTGAACCTCCATAGAGTTCTGTGTAAAACAATAGAAAAAAAAAGCTTAGGAGCCAGCAGTAGGGATTTTAGGAACCGTCACTCCCTAGATTTTCCAAGCCCTGTCTCATATATCCCATACATCTCCTACAGAACCAGTGAGATGTTAAGATTATCTTGGGTCATCCCTGCTGCATTGCAAGAGAATAAAGATCTGTGCTACCTGCTATAGATTACCTTTCCTATGTTGTGAAGTTAGCTTTTATATGGCTGAGCTATATGTCAAAATTGCATATTTTAATATGACCATATTCCAAATTTGGCCCTGTACCTGCCATATACACTTGGGAAACCTATGGTACCCATGTGAGTAACAACTGTACTCAGAGGAAGTTGCTGAACATGCATTAGGGGGGTGTTTGGCTGTAACACCTAACAGTCCTTGTAAATTCACATGTGTTTAAAGGGGGAAGACTACTGCCAAGATTGGTGATAAAATACCACAAGTTACTTATCCTGGGCTGTCTACTTTTGAAATATATATATACATGAGCAAGGTGATTCTGGGATGCCTGACTGATATTAATATTACATTGTCACTAACTAATTTTGTAACAATAATTAGAAAACCTAGACTCATGAGGTATTCCCAAACTCAAAACAGATATTTTAATCTATTTTGCTTTTTTTCCACACTACATTAGATGTTGTTCAAGTAAAAAGATGGAAAAAGTTTTAGGGGTTTTTTTTCAGTGTCAGCTTTCCCATCCTTATTTTTTTTTATAATATGTTATATAATCAAAATGAATTGTCTGTAGAAATCCCTTCTCCTTAACACAATGTATAATTTGTGTGGGTACAGTAAATGATAGGAAAATTACAGCTAAACACAAACACAGCAGAATTGTTCCAACAGCCATTGGCACAGTATAACATTTGCGGTATTTTACTGGCAGGCCAGTGAAAAATTGACTTGAGGACAATGTTAAGTCTATGGAGGCAGTAGAATGGCCAATGTTTTTTTTTTTTTGTAGAAAAGGTTGCAACCCTTTTTGCAAACAGTGCAGTCATGAAGGGGTTAATGTCCTGGTTGTGCCACACTATTCAACAGATAGATGCTTTTTAAGAGCAATGGAAAAGTTAGATCTTTTAAAGAAGAAAAGATTGCAATGTGCTAGCCACAGATCTCTGAACATTTTTTGGTTCTGGTCACCGGTATTGTGGACATGGGGAAATACTGCCACCTAGCAGTTTGTACTAGTCATTGGAAAAAAAGTGAAAGGAGCGCATGTGTAGGTATATTATAATATACAGTGAAGATAAAAAATATATAAAGAAATTCTGTGTGATAACAGGTTTTTAAAAAATACTTATTTTTTATAATGAAGAGATTCAAATGGGTTTGTTGATTGAAGATCTCAAATGAGTTGTAATACCCAGAAAAAAAGACAAAGAGAAACAATAGTGCTCTCTGTTGGACAAAGTGTTGAAAGGCCAGTAGATGATAGGAATTGTACTCACAGATTATGGAGCAGTATACTGCTCTCTATGTCGGTAAAAAGAAGATCCCCAGGAGTTTGTAAGGAACAGTGATCTTAGAAGTCTTCTTTCTTATTGCGTCTCAGTATATATATATATTCATAAATGTAAAGGAAGAAAAAGCTGACATAGTGAAATACAGTATAAATGGTGATTTAATAGATAAAAGGTAAGGCTTACTTAAAAGTTTGTGAGTACATTTCATGTAACTCACACATACGCTGAAATATGCAAGGAAGCCAGCTGACGGCAAAATGGATCAAAAATCACAAAAAATCGCGGAGTCCAGTCTCTAATTTTTAATCTTCACTGGACACAGTGATGTCTAGAACGAGTCTTCACCCTTAGATCTCAACTCGAACTACTGATATTTATTTATTGTAATATTGCAGACTGCCACTACCGGCAGTCTAGCAACTACAACCGAGCGACAGAAGTGGGGATTCACCAGGTATCAAACTGTTGGCCACAAGAGGGCAGCGCCATTTCCTACATGGCACTGCTCTTACGGCATGGCGCATACTTTCGCTCCTAGTAGGGGTCGGACGTGCACCAGAGGGGCATTTTCAGCGCCAGGCATGTCGTGTCACGAAGGGTTTAAAACCCAACTTATAAGTGAACTGCAAAAATAAGGAATTACTGGCTGAATTGGAAGGATAGAAAAGTTGGATTTGTTTCTCCCCTGACTCTCCTTTTAATGTTTCTTTGCAGTTCTCTTGTCCGTTCTATTTTGGTGAATAGCGACCTGGGAAGCTTAGAAATTGTATGTTGACACATCGTGGATGACCCTCTGATAGATTTCATACACTGCTTGAATGAAGGCATTCAATTAATCCTCTTGCTGTGATTAATGAATTCTCTTTATTCTGGCTTTGTATGAATTGTTCATACCACTGAAAGAAGCGTGCATGCGCGCGATCGCTCAGATATTACCACCGAGAGAAGCGTGCATGCGTGCGATCGCTCAGATATTACCACCGAGAGAAGCGTGCATGCGCGCAATCGCTCAGATATTACCATTGAAAGAAGTGTGCGATCGCTCAGATATTACCACTGAAAGAAGCGTGCATGCGTGCGATCGCTCAGATATTACCACTGCAAGAAACGTGCACACGCATGATCATATAATGTGTGATTTGAGTGACCGCACGCATGTGCAGTTCACAGGATGGGAACTTATGAGTTCCCAGACTTTGTGGTAGAACACCGGCCATGGGATGAATTGGCATGTATCCTAAAAAGTAGGTGGCAATTAAGCCACATTTCTAGGACCATGTGCATTTCACTTGTACTTCTATATTAAAAGTGGACAAATAGTGGCTCTTTTTTCCACAGACAGTTTACATCTCTACATTCACAAATAGTTTATTTCGTCTCTGATTTATTAGTAAGTCTTGACACGGAACTAATGCTTTACATGAAAAAGTAAAATTAGTTTGTTATTGTTTATTAAATCTGTATACACCTGCACCTTGCTTGTAATCTTAATTTGCTGGTAATAGATATTTCCTGCTTCCTGTTTTCCCGCTCAGGCAATATACAAGATGGTGTCATCTGTGATGAAAATGCCGGAAGACGAATCCACTCCAGAGAAGAGAACAGACAAAATATTTAAACAGATGGACACAAATAATGATGGTAATGGTTTATTTAATGTGTCCTCCACCATCCGCTGCTCAGTTTGCATACACTTTGGTTTGGAAAATAAAGCAAGTCTGTTGTATTTATACAGCATGGTTGGCTTAAAATCCATAAAAAAACAGCTTGCTGGCTGCTGGGGTATAGAACAGCATTATAGGGAGGTTACATTTTTTGTCCATTTTTATTTATTTTGCGTCTTGGTTTTTGATTGTGATATTTATGAACTACCATTCAATAGATATTTCCTATTCCTTGTTCATAAAACAAAGACTTGGAAAAATCATTTAGTGAATCTGCTGCTTCATTGAGCTGGTTGAGTGACCTTTGGTCACTCCTACTGGTGTGTCAGTGTGTCAATTATTTAAACTGGGAGAAAGGAAAGAAGATGTGTATACGGATGCACAGTGACCTGTTAGGAAGAATGACCATGTTGTAGGAGGGAGTAGGCAGATGGCTGAAAAAGAGTGGAAGAACATGTGCCTCTAAGGAACTGCACAAGATGTTGTTGCTGAAGTAGAAGAGGGAGCACAGAACATGCTAAACAGTTATAGGTTGTTCGTTCTAGCACATTAAACAAGGACAAAAGGTAAGTATTGGGTGAAAATTTTAACATGGCACATTTTTAAAGGACAGATGTTGGCAAAAAAATAAGTTCTGTTTAATTGAAAGACTGCACCAAGTGTAGGGATTTTTGCTGAACATGCACATATTTAACTCCACTAAAAAGATCTGTGTCATACCTTATTTGTAGTATTTATATTCAACATGTGATCGACTAATATGATAAAAATACATTTTAAAAAGCAAGAAAATGTATTACTAATTTGGGTATTATTGTTCTTTAACCACATTATACAGCAAAAGTGTTGCTGTACTCAAGTATTCAATAACAATGAACATGGGTGCAGAAAAGTATTTGCAGGAAAAAAAAACCTTTTGCTGTATAATGTGGTTAAAGAACAATAATACCCAAATTAGTAGTACATTTTCTTGCTTTTTAAAATGTATTTTTATCCTATTAGTCGATCACATGTTGTATATAAATACTACAAAGGAAGTATGACGCAGACCTCTTGAGTGGAGTTAAATATGTGCATTTCAGTGAGTCCCAATGAGAGGCCTTTTTGTTCATTTGAAGAGTTGCCTTTTAAAAGGCACCTCTGACAAGACAAGTTTGTTAGTCATGTTCTAATGGCCGCAGACTGGGAGAGTCAAGAACTCATGTTGTTGATACTGGTTTGGGAGGGGGGAGGAATGGCATTATAATTATAAACCTCTACAGGAGAGCTGGTTTCCGGTAATTAGATACATTTATTTTTTGGGGCCGTTTATCCTCTTTTGGATCTCCATCAGTATGTTGCCATAGAAATGGGCTATTACTGTAAGATAATAACATGCCATTTAGCAGAGGTCCTGATTCATTCTAACTCTTAATGTAATCATTCAACAAAAAAAGTGTACTGGAGACTGGCAGCTGTTCAAGGTTTGGCTTGATTCGTGTTTTCATGGCTTGTTTTTTGTAAACGTACAGTTCATGATGACATTTTGTATGTGCGTTTTTTATTTTTGTGCAAGAATTTGAATGAAAAAAATATAATATACATCATTATGCCTGTTTCCGGTTTTTCTTTATTAACTTGGCTTCCCCTTTTTTGTGGAGTTGTGGTTTATTATATTTTATAAGTTTGCATTTGATGATTTGTCCAATAGGCAGCTATATATGTATGTATGTATGTGTGTGTGTCTGGAATTAATTATTTTGAAAGCAAAGGTGAAATATATGCAGGACCCTTTCTATGTAAGCCAAGTGGGTATCTCTATAGATACATGTTGGATTTACACTCTGATCTGGCTCTCAGTTGAGGCGGAGCTAAGCCAGCTGCAGGCCAGTATTGGTAATTGATGTAGGGGCTAGTGCACAGAGATGTTCATTTTAACTATAATCTCTAGAGTGGACCTATGTAGCATCCCCTTTATTGATTATATGTACTGTGCTTGTGACCAGATCATCCTCTATATTTCTCAATGAACCATGGAGGCTAAAATGCCATGTACCTTTATAAACCATGTGCCAGTTTATGTCTATGCTAGGCCCACAATATTTTCCACTAAGACACAAGTAGGAAAATGGTTAGCAATGAAAAACCTCCTTTTAATGCAGAGATATTGATTAGCAGAGTCAGGCTTTCTGTTGTTCTGTCGTGTAGTCCAGGTAGTTTCAATTACTGTCTTTCAAGATGTTTTACTCTGTCGTCTCTCTCTCTTAATTTCTAGGTAAACTGTCCCTTGAAGAATTTATAAAAGGTGCCAAGAGCGATCCATCAATTGTCCGGTTGTTACAATGTGACCCAAGCAGCACAAGCCAGTTCTGATCCAAATCTCACCTGTAAGGACAGTTGCAACCAAACACTGGTTGGTCATTCAAGCTTCTCTTGCAAGTGGATGCCTTTCTCAGTCATTCCTCTACTCTTAGTGGATAACAAACCTTTGCCAGATTGTTTTCTATGTATTTCGAGAAAACAGCCTTGCACCTGTTTTATATTAACCAGTATCCATCGTTCAAAGAGGTTGGGCCCTTGAAGACCTACGTGGCTTTCATGGCGTGTCTCTCCGTGGAATTGTCTGGTCTGCTTATGACACTATACCTAACTGGCTAACACTTAGTATGCAGTTGGCAATCTTGCACTGCAAAGAGAAAAGAAATAAAAAAAAAATGTCAAAAGACACAGTGGTGTTGGACTAAATGTTGAAAGCACAAGCGTACAAATTTCTCCTTTTAAAGCAAATGGCTTGAAATTCTTTAAGTCTTTTATTACAAATATTTATGTATTTGCATGTATTTGTGTATAGTTATATATACCTAGTATTATATACATATGTATATACCTAGTATTATATACATATGTATTAAAGTGTACATATGTATATAATTAATTTGCTGTATCTAAATATATATATATAATTATACACAAACAGGGCACTGTACATGTTTAATATACTCACAGACTTTGTGTATACTGTATCTCATAATGTGATTTTTTTTTTTTTTCTCGTCCCGGTTAACCCTTTCCGTTTCAGAGATTTGATGGCTATGTAACCACTGACGCGCTTTACAGAGAGAGTATATCGGGTCCATCATTCACCCCATGTTCCTGTGATTATGTTGATAATCTTGATTGGACATTTGTTACTGTGATACATATATCTATGCATTTAGCAACATTTGCTGTATAACAAAATGCATGACTGGCTACGTGTCGCTGTTTGACTCTGTTTAATTATTGAATGCAAAACCTTTTTGTTGTTGTTGAAAGGGTCAGTCTTATGTTGATTGTTCCAGAGCTTATTGTGTTAAAAAAAAAAAAGTTTATTAGATATTTCTCAGCACCCAATTCTTTAAATTTCATTATCCCGTGCTCCATGTCCGGTGATCTTCATACCAATAAACTGAACTGGAACAGCTACGACTGCTTATTAATTTGGCTTTAATTTTTTGCGCTTTTTGGAATTTTCGAAGAAGATCTTGTGTATTTCAGTGTTAATGAATATTTGCCTAATGCCATGAATTGCAAAAGCGAAATAAATAATTCATCCCATGTTCAGCATTTTTGACGTGTATGCCACAGAGCCGTACTTCAGTGTCTTCACGACCTTGAAGGTAAGAGAATAAGGTAAGATAATAGAACCTACTGAGAGAGATTTTATGGAGATTCCTCAGCTCCATAAAGTATAACCGATTATAATCTTTTGCTCATTCTGCACACCTAGGGGGCTATTCATTAAAAGTGAGGTTCAGGGGAGTTCAGGTGAGCTGCATTTTTTTTTTTTTCTCTCAACATTAAAAGATTTAGCTATGCATATTTGTCGATGAGCTGCAACACCTCAACTCACCTGCAACTCACTTTTAGTGAAGAGATCCCCTAGAGTTCATTTTTATGTTCCTTGAGTTTTTGTTTTAGGATTTTTGCAGATCGAATAGCACCAAATCTTTCTGTTTTTTTCAGACCAAACCCTATAAACTGAAACTTACAGCAGCCTAATAAAAACCATAATCTCTCTTATTGGCCACTGACAGAATGACGCAAGTGGATTCAAAATAACACCTTTATCGGTTTCTTGTGGAGAATTACAGCGCAGATTCTCTCAATCTCTCCTCCCGGAATGCTACTAAAAACTGTTCTCTTTAAATACATAAGTCTTTTCCTAGCACAGTAGAGAAGATCACCAAAGAATCCTTTGATCAGTCCCTGGTAAAGGTGTGGCAGTGCTAAGGGCACAGTTTATATCTTCTGGACCTGGAGGTGGGCTGACAAAGGGGGCAGGGTGACAACTGCTGCTTGGGCTGCTCTGTAATCTTATTCATTTGCTTCTAAATTCACCCAGCCAGAGGGTCAGAAACTAAGCAGCAATCCTCCTCATATGAGGCTGGGATCAGTATGACAGGGAAGCAGTGGTGTATCTTGGTTTTGTGCTGCCCTAGGCAGACAAAATTCGGGCACCCCCTACCCAAGCTGCACACGCACGACATGCCCCATAACCCACATCACCCCCATTATATGCCTCTATTAACCCCATCACCCCATTATATGCCTCTATTAACCCCATCATATGCCACTATTAACCCCATCACCCCCATTACATGCCCCCATTACATGCCCCCATCACCCCCATTATATGCCTCCATTAACCCCATTACTTGCCTCTATTACCCCCATTAAATGCCTCCATTAACCCTATCACCCCCATTACATGCCTCCATCACCCCCATTATATGCCTTCATTAACCCCATCACCCCCATTACATGCCTGCATAACCCTCATTACATGCCTACATAACCCCCATTACATGCCCCCCATTACATACCTCCATTATATGCCCCCTCACCCCCAGGACTTACCCTGATCTGATAAAAAAAAAAAAAAAATTCCATCACTAGAAGCATGTACCCCATGAGTAACTGGGAGCTGCATGCTCTCTCCTGCCCTGTGACCAGGCCTGCCATCAGGGGGTGACGGGCGATACTGGCATCCTGGGCCCGGCGTGTCCAGGGGGCCCGGTGGGCCCCGGTTACGCCAGGAAAAAAACAAACAAAAAAACTCCCCTTCTCTTAAGCCGGTCCGCGGCTGTGAGGGAAGCGTTCTTCGTTTTTTAAAAACAAACTTTATTGAAGCCGCGTGGCTGGAGGGGAACGCACAACGCTTCCCTCACAGCCACGGACCTGCACCGGGAGACAGAGCAGGAAGGAGGTAAGTACTGGGGAAGGGGTGAGGAGGGTGGTAAATAACGAGCACACTGAGGGGCAAAATCCTGGTATATTGAGTGGCATTAGCCTGGCATATTAAATGGCATATTAATTGGCATTATCCTGGCATATTAAATGGCATAATCCTGGCATATTAATTGGCATTAACCTGGCATATTAATTGGCTAAATCCTGGCATATTAAATGGTATAATCCTGGCATATTGAGGGGCAAAATCCTGGCATAGTAATTGGCTAAATCCTGGCATATTAAATGGTATAATCCTGGCATATTAAATGGCATAATCCTGGCATATTGAGGGGCATAATCTTGGCATATTAATTGGCTAAATCCTGGCATATTAAATGGCATAATTCTGGCAAATTGAGGGGTAAAATCCTGGCATATTAATTGGCATAATCCTGGCATATTAAATGGCAAAATCCTGGCATATTGAGGGGCAAAATACTGGCATATTAATTGGCAAAAGAATGGCATATCAAGGGGCAAAATACTTTCATATTAAATGGCATATTGAGGGGAAAAATACTGGCATATTAAATGGGAAAATAATGGCATATTGAGGGGCAAAATACTGGCATAATGAGGGGCAAAATACTGGCATATTGAATGGCAAGATAGTGGCATATTAAATGGCAAAAGAATGGCATATTGAGGGGAAAATACTGACTTATTGAGTGGCAAAATATTACTGGCATATTGACCAACTGCTCCCAACCACCCTCCATATTACATTAGACCAGGATAACATGCTTGTGAGGGTAGGTGGGGGGAGTTGGAGATATTTTCGGGGGGGTAAGGGGCCCTGAAATTCCTGGTGGTGGCCCTGCCTGTGACAAGCAGCCTGCCGCTGTCATTCATCACAGGGCCAATCAGAGGGGATCAGGGGATATGAGTCATCATATTCTCACCTCCAGCCCTTATTGCGGAGAGCATCAATGGAGGGAGCAGGTCTCTCCAAGCTGGAGACCAGCAGCTCCCTCCACATCACAGCCAGCCCAGGACGGTGCCCCACAGACCACCAGGGTTCTAGATGAACCTCTCCGCAGGCCAGAAAGGTAGGATCCCGGGAGGGAGGCTATTAATATAATAATTTGAATTTTTTTTAAATGCTGTGGACTACTCTTCCAATGATGCTCAGCCAGCATCATGATGGACACCTGGCTGAGCATCATGGGATTGTGTTCCAAACCTAACATCTACAGTCTTATCTACTGTTGATTGCACTTCCCATTATGCGCAGCCAGCATCATGTAAGCAGTATGTGTGGCTGAGCCTTATGGGGACTGTAGTTAACAGGAGATGGTGAGGCAGGTGTTAGCTCTGGACTACAACTTCCATGATGCATAGTCATGGTGGACACCTGATTGTACAGCATGGGATTTGTAGGTCACAGCTAACATCTGCATTCTTATCTACTGTTTACTGCATTTCCCATAATGCTCAGACAGTCATGGTGGACTCGGCTGAGCGTCATAGGAATTGTAGTTCACAGCTAACTTATGCATCTTTATATAGTTTTGATTGCACTCCCCATGAGGCTCAGCCAGTATCATGAAAGCAGGGTGTCTGGCTGAGCCTCATGGAAACTAATTAACAGCAGGTGGTGTGCCAGGTGTTAGTTCTGGACTATAACTGGGTGCTGGGGGGGGGGGGGGGCGACACAAAAGTGGTCCGCACAGGGCGCCTGAACACCTAAGGCCGCCCCTGCCTGCCATACATGTGGATGTCTCATTGACACGTACCACCTAATAAGCATAAGACCATGTACACCCTTTCATGGAAACGCGGTTCCCTGGTGGTATTGGCCTCTATCAGCAGGATAATGTGCCCTGCCACAAAGCAAAAATGGTTCAGGAATGGTTTAAGGAACATAACAACGAGTTATGGGTGTTGACTTGACCTCCAAATTCAATCCAATCGAGCATCTGTGGGATGTGCTGGACAAACAAGTCTGATGCATGGATACCCCACCTCATAACTTACAGGACTTAAAGGATCTGCTGCTAACGTCTTGGTGCCAGATACCATGGCACACCTTCAGAGGTCTATTGGAGTCCATGCCTTGACTGGTGAGGGCTGTTTTGGTGTCAAAAGGGGTCCTACACAATATTAGGCAGGTGGTCATAATGCTATGGCTGATTGGTGTATATATAAATACACACTGGATGTATGTTCAATAAAAGTGATCAACCCTTTTCTCATTACAAGACCTGTGAGTACATTTACTGCTGTGGAAATAATAAATATTTAGATATATTTTACAAACTTTGAGCTTCCTTTAATTCTTGACAAATGGGATCGATTCACTGAAAACTATTGGGCTTTAATTGCAGATTTGATAAGATAGGCAATGGAATATTATTCCAACTCTGGTGTTAATATCTGATTTTTTTCACACAACACAATTCACTTAAATGGACATTATAGCGACAACTGACCTTTTCTTTTTTTTAAATGTGTATTTCATTATTGTAGCAGCTTTTTTTCCTGCATGTACAAACAGGGTGCGCAGCAGATAATGCCACTCTCTTTGTGTGTGCCTACCAAAAAACGTTAGTGTGCAATGTAACAATCCCAGTCTGTAACTACAAATCCAATACAGTTGAGGTAGCAATATGGCTGATTGAATATTATTGTAGATGCAATCAACACAAGTTAGTGTTAGTACTGTAGACTTACTGTAACATCATTGCCCCCCCTTGCACAGCCCCATCCATAGTTAGCAACTAGCAATGTTACTTGCTCAACATCATGGGAGTTGCAGTCATCAAAAGTTAGTGTTGTGTAGTGCAGCTCAGAGATGCACAACAAATATTGGGAAGTGTTACAAAAAGGGCATTTATAGGCAATACAAAGTAGCATAGAGGTCTGGTTCCAAAATAGGGCACTTGGTAGTTATGCAGCAGTGGTAGTAACTTTTGGCACTACAGGTGCTGTAATTACATTTCTCATGATAGTCAGCCAACCAAATGGATGGCTGAGAATCTTGAGATGTGCATTCCACAGCAGCTGCAGTATCCAATCCATAATCATATGATACCTAACCTTTGGCACTGAGAGGCCTCACCAAGTTTGTAGACTAATCCAAGCTGTTCCAATGAATTCACTATCCTTTTGCTTTGCTTGTTTGCTTATTGCCTATGCTCGCTCCTGCTTTTGCTTTCCTCTGGTTTTGCTTATTACCTATGCTCCTTCTTGCCTTTGTTTTGCATACCTTTACCTTTTTCCGTCCTTGCTCGGCCACATAGTGGTATCTCCCACAGAGTGGCATCCCTCTCTCGCTTGGCCACATAGTGGTATCCCCCACAGAGTAGCATCCCTCTCTACTTTGCACATAGAGGTATCCCCCACAGAGTGGCATCCCTCTCAAGCTCGGCCACAGAGTGGCATCCCCCTTGAGCTTGGCCACATAGTGGTATCTCCCATAGAGTGGCATCCCTCTCTCGCTTGGCCACATAGTGGTATCCCCCACAGAGTAGCATCCCTCTCTACTTTGCACATAGTGGTATCCCCCACAGAGTGGCATCCCTCTCAAGCTCGGCCACAGAGTGGCATCCACCTTGAGCTCGGCCACATAGTGGTATCTCCCACAGAGTGGCATCCCTCTCGAGCTCGGCCACATAGTGGTATCCCCCACAGAGTAGCATCCCTCTCTAGCCTGGCCATATACTGGTATCCCCCACACAGTGGCACCCGTTTGAGCTCGGCCACATAGGGGTATCTTCCACACAGTGGCATCCCTCTCTAGCTCAGCCACATAGTGGCATCCCCCACAGAGTGACAACCCTTCCCTTGTTTGGCCACTGACTGGTACTCCCCCAGAGTGGCACCTGGCCAATCTGGCTACAGTCTAGATCCTGCCCTGTTCCAGAGTAGCCTCTACCTATGAGCACTCTGTAATAAATAACCAGAGAATCTGTACATGTGATGACTTCTGTTCAGTTATCCAGCAAAGTAATAGTGCTGGTCGCCTCCAGAGGTTGCTCATGTAATTGTAAGCTTAGTCTGCCCTTATTCCCTGTATCCTGATTTCCTGGATTTCTCAGTCCTGCTATTGCTGTCCTTTTTAAGTTACTTTCTTGTTTATAATTCAGCCCTGTACTATCTCAGACCTGTCTCAGAAATCTGTTAAACTGTAAAGTGCAACCACACCTGTTTCCTCTGTTTGCTTTCTTCAGCTCTGCAGGTATTTTCTCTGTTTGTATGTCTGCGGATTATTATTAGTTTGCTATTTGACGTAGGGAGCTGCCTAATTGTGAGGTACCTTGACGTAGTTGGCAAGCTTCATCTTATGGCTATAATTTAACCAAATCCTCACTGCATGTTTGTTTGTATGTATATGTTCCCTTATCCTCTCTCCCTGAAACATCTCGCTCCATCGCTTGTGTTCCTTTAGCCCTTACCCTGTCCTCTGTATGTTGTTCTGTGTTATACATGTATCTTTGTATGTCTCCTTAGTTATGTAGTTATGTGTTATGCTTTGCCTTTTCTCTGTATTTCTACATTGCTCTGCTTGACTCCTCTTTTGCTTTAGCATGCTACATCCTGATAACCTGTTCTAGTTGTACTCCATGCTTGCTACTGGATGTTTGCAGGATCTCTACAGTTATCCCCTAGGCTTCACTGGATTCCACGGCTGCTTCACAGGGCCTGGGAACATGGCTGCATGAACTTGGGCTCTCAAACCACTGAGGGATTGCCGTTTCCCAGCACCAGGTCCTGTGTCTCCATTTCCAGCGCATTGAACTCTTGCATAGGGCGCTCAGGGTCAAATCACATCTTAGACCCATCCCTGACATTTAGCTTTGGGCTATAGTCAGGAGCCTGACAGGTACTCTAGTTGTTGAGTACTCTCTTTCCCATGATACTTAATACACTGGCTGATAGTTTTTTAATTTATAATCCAGCCCCCTTTGGTTGATTTGGCATGAAAATGGTTACAAAATAATGATCTTCTTACCAGTTAACAGCTCCTGCACAGGCAGAGGAAACAAGAATAAAGTGGAGGAAATAAACAGCCAATCCCAAGGTAAAGTAAGTCATAGTGACTGATGGAGAGAACAATAGGATGAAATGAGGGATCTAAAGGGAAGCTGGCCAATAGGTTATGTTAATGGCCAATGGGGTGAATGAATGGTAGATGGAAGAAGCTAAAGGGACTTGGACAATACCATGATGAAAGAAGTTTAGTTGTGAGTGAGGGAAAGAATACAATGAATAATCATTTAAACCAGTATAAGGTCATCCACCCTGGCAAGAAAGAATATTGGAAAAAAAAAGGATTCATAAACTGTAGTGCTCAAATAGCATAATCAATGGACCCTGCAGTTAGTCCACTTAGGTCCGTTTCCCCTTTTTGCTCCATGGTAGAGACAGCCCTGAGAGAGCAGACCAAACCACTCTGACATGGGGGGTGTATTTGGGAAGGATTTTGTTTTGTGAGGGGCTCTTTTAAATTCTTTAAGGGGTTTTTGTACCCGAAAGGTCACATTTTGGTGGCCTTATCAATGAATAAAGTGGCCTCCTTTGGATTATATTCTGGGGGGTTTGTTGCACCACTTTGAAATAGTGGTGTCCTGTACCTACAGCAGCACAGAGCAGTGTTTACATCAGTGTTTAATACTGTAAATACTACCTTATCTTAATCACTTTATCCCCAACTCGTATAACTGTTTATAATTATTCTACATTTTCTGCTTTTTCTATTTATACACATGAAAAAGATGTTTGGTAAGTCTTAAAGGTCTATTCAATAAAGTGAGAAACACAGGGAATTGAGACAGGAATTTCAAACCTAAGGCCAAAGTAGCTAAAGTGAACAAATTCTCCCATTCAGTTGCATTGTGGGAGTTTTTTCAACTCTGCTACTTTGGCCTAAGGTTTGAAATTATTACTTCTTATTGAATAGACCCTTATCTTTCTCTTGGAGTCCTTTTCTCATTGGCCACTTTAGTTCATCTGCTTTTTTTAAATTTTCTGGTATAATCCTTTTCATTTTTTAATAGTTCTTCTTTTCCATCTTTCATAAAAGTTTACTGAATTAATTATCTCGCAGTTACTTCTAATTCTTCTGGGTTTGGTCCCCAAAGGTATGTAGTTATCAGGAGTTTCTCCCATCAGTTTAATGATCATCCTTTTTTCTTGGCTAAAGCTACATGAAAGAGTGTGATCCCAGTTAATACATTTCAGTGAAGACCTCAACTAATACAATATTTATTTTTATATTTAGTGGAGTTTCAGTTCCTCCATAAAAAATTGTTTATCCAAATACCTTTTGAAAGAGACCATATTGTGAACATTATTACCCAGATATTGCTTGAATGGGAGAATGCTCTGCATCATCACTACGCGCAGGGAGCGTGAGCAGCACTGCATCACATCAGGTAGGAGGGGAGGGGAGGAGAGAAAAGAACAGGAGGGAGGAGGGAGGAAGGAACACAGGGGATTGGGAGAAGAGGGAAGAGTGGAGAGAGGAGACAACAGGGAGGATGAGTGGAGAGAACAGGGAGAAAGGGGGAGTATGCAGGGGAGATCAAGGAGAGAAGGGTAAGAGGGGAGAGAACACAGGAGAGAAGGGGGGCGAGAAAGAGGATAGAAGAAGAGGCAACACTCAATAGAGAACACTGACCGTGGGGGAGGGGGGGGCAGAGGAGAGAACACAGATGGGGAGAGGAGGAAAAGAGACATACATGGGTAGAGGGACAAAGAGACAGTCATAGGAGGTAGAGGAGAGAGAGAGACATAGGAAAGAAAATGAGACACAGACATGGGAAAGAAAATGAGAGACAGACATGAGATGGCAGAGAATGGCAGAGAATGACAGACATGGGAAGACAAAAATGAGACAGACAGACATGGGAAGACAAAAGTGAGACAGACAGACATGGGAAGCCAAAAGTGAGACAGACAGACATGGGAAGGCAGAGGAGAGACAGACAGACATGGGAAGGCAGAGGAGAGACAGACAGACATGGGAAGGCAGAGGAGAGACAGACAGACATGGGAGGGCAGAGAAGAGACAGACATGGGAAGACAAAAGTGAGACAGACAGACATGGAGAGGCAGAGGAGAGACAGACAGACATGGGAGAGGAGAGACAGACAGACATGGGAAGGCACGGGAGAGACAGACATGGAAAGGCAGAGAAGAGAGACATGGGAAAGAAGAGGATACAAAGAAAGACATGGGAAGGGAGAGGAGAGAGACAGGCGGACATGGGAAGGGAGAGGAGAGAGACAGGCGGACATGGGAAGGGAGAGGAGAGAGACAGGCGGACATGGGAAGGGAGAGGAGAGAGACAGGCGGACATGGGAAGAGAGAGGAGAGAGACAGGCGGACATGGGAAGGGAGAGGAGAGCGACAGGCGGACATGGGAAGGGAGAGGAGAGCGACAGGCGGACATGGGAAGGGAGAGGAGAGAGACAGGTGGACATGGGAAGAGAGAGGAGAGAGACAGGCGGACCCACTGAACTTATTTATGTAGACCAGGTCTGGAGATGAGGGGCCATTCCTTTTTGCCAATGGGAAGCCATTTGCTCAGCCTTGTGGGAAGGAACAGAACAGCCTACTTATTATAATGAAAGCTTCATAGTATTTTACATCAATCAGTGTAAAAATACCTTTTATTGCTGGTTTCATAAACAGACAAAGACCTCCCATAGGGTCTACTTAATGCGCCGAGATTTGAGCCAAAAATAGTGCGTCTGAAGCCCGCAATGATTCAGGGACATATTGGGAACCGAAGTAAAAGCTACCCAATATGTCCCGAGGTGCCCCTGAATAGGTCCACAATTCGGACTTCGTAGCCGATTACATGTCTGTAGCTTTCAAATGCAGCCAAAATATGCCTGAAAAGTAGCAAACTGAAATGGTAGCCTCTAGTATAGACTTCTATTCTGAAAAAGTCCTCCCAAAATGAAAAAAAAATAGGCTGGTAGTGCCCCTGAAATAATAATAAGTAGCCCTGACCCCCTATAAGAAATGGGTCTGGGAGCTGACCACATGAGGTCTCCCAGCCCCTGTTATATATATGGGGGGTCAAGGCAGAAATTTCCTGCCCCCATATAAATCAATTTTAAAAATCTGGGGTTCAGGGACTGGGCAAATTCCCCCAAACTAACCCCAATACAAATAATTGTTTCAGTTGGGGTTCAGAGGCTACTCTAAGCACCCCACACCCCAAAAATGTAAAATAAAATAATTCACTACCTACCCAGGTTGATTCACATGAAAATCACTGCCCACCCCGCTGGCACCCAAAGGATGCCTTGCAAATAAAATATTACCTGTTTCTGAAGTCCCGCAACAGTCTACGATTTCCTTGAGTCCTCAGCAAAAGACGGATACAGCATGAAATACCTGCTCTAGAGCAATGATTTCATTTTAGGGGGAAAAAGGCATCTGATTGGGTGACTGTGTCTGTCAATCAGAAGCCTTCAATTACAGCTGCACCAAAACCAGCCAATGGTAAGTCTGGGGGGGGGGGGGGGGGCGGAATCTGGGGGCCTTTGGCAAGCCCCTGAATTAAAAATGGGGTCTGGGGCCATCAGCCCATAATGCTCTATTATCCTAACAGCAGACCATCAACAGCTGGAGGGTTGTAGTTTGCTCTAAACCAGGGTTCTCCAAACCAGTGGCGTAGCGTGGGTTGTCAGCACCCGGGGCAAGGCAAGTAATTTGCGCCCCCTAACCCGTGGATTTTAGCACTCGAGTCTCTTCTACTAGATTAGTTAAAGAAACCCTTACCCCCCAAGCACATGTATTGTTTGTTATGAAAATACTTATGTAATTAAAGTAAAATGCATCTAAATACAAGTTTATTTTCCAACACTTTATTGAGTGCGAACATGCATTACACACATTCTCCACATTTTCAGCAGGTTTTAACCCTTCACATGTAAACATAGCAGTTTCAGAGAAACTGCTACGTTTACATTTGCGGTTAAGGCAGCCTCTAGTGGCTGTCTTCCGGACAGACACTAGAGGCGCATCTGCGACGCTGGAGCCTGGAGGCACATTTCGCCTCCATCGCGCAGAGTGTCCATAGGAAAGCATTGAGAAATGCTTTCCTATGGACACTTTGAATGCGCGCGCAGCCATGCGCATTCAGCTCCAGTGACGTCGGACGGGGAGCTGACGTCAGACAGGTCACCAGCACCGAGGGAGCCTGGCGCTGGATTAAGGTAAGTAACTGAAGGGAATTTAACCCCTT
Source organism: Pelodytes ibericus (assembly GCA_036172795.1). NCBI lineage: Eukaryota > Metazoa > Chordata > Amphibia > Anura > Pelodytidae > Pelodytes > Pelodytes ibericus. Next base: position 188,586,515 of record CM069861.1, read on the forward strand.
CAGCGCCATGGGAGTGGGACCCTGAGGGTGTGGGCACCCTCAGGGTACTAAAGTGTCAGGAAAACCACTTTGTTTTCCTGACACTATAGTGATCCTTTAAGAGTTTAAGGGGTTATTTTGGCCTGGGGAAGCCAAATGGTTATACACCTATGCTTTAAACCAGGAGTAGACATCCTTTGCCACTCCAGATGTTGTGGACTACACCTCCCATGATGCTTTGCAAGCCTTAATGGAGATGTAGTCAAAAAACAAAGGGAGTGTCAAAGGTTACCTACCCCTGCACTAAACCAAAAATATATAATACAGTTCCTACCCCATAAATATAATATTTAATGCTATGATATTTAATGCTCTCATCCAACCCCCTTCCCTCCACAGTTCCTAATAAATATATTACAAATATAATTCCCTCACCCCTGTAGCCCCACCTATTTACATTTCCTTCTACATACACACATATATATAGATTATTCATTAGGCCACAAATGTAAAAAATATAATCATTGCCTCATCTCAAATTCCCAAGTCAGATCTTTCCCATCCCCCCCCTCTTCCCCTAATACACTGCTGACCCCTCCCTCCCCTAATACACGGCTGACCCCTCCCTCCCCTAATACACAGTTGACCCCCATCCCCTAATACATTACTGCCCCCCTTCTTCCCTTCCCCAATACATTACTGCCCCCCTTCTTCCCTTCCCCAATACATTACTGCCCCCCTTCTTCCCTTCCCCAATACATTACTGCCCCCCTTCTTCCCTTCCCCAATACATTACTGCCCCCCTTCTTCCCTTCCCCAATACATTACTGCCCCCCTTCTTCCCTTCCCCAATACATTACTGCCTCCCTTCTTCCCTTCCCCAATACATTACTGCCTCCCTTCTTCCCTTCCCCAATACATTACTGCCCCCCTTCTTCCCTTCCCCAATACATTACTGCCCCCCTTCTTCCCTTCCCCAATACATTACTGCCCCCCGTCCCCAATACATTACTGCCCCCCTCCCCCATACATTACTTACCTCCCTCCCCCATACATTACTTACCTCCCTCCCCCATACATTACTTCCCCCCTCCCCATACATTACTTCCCCCCCTCCCCATACATTACTTCCCCCCCTCCCCATACATTAAATGACCCCCCCCTCCCCTCCCCCATACATTAAATGAACCCCCCTCCCCCATACATTTAATAAACCCCCCTCCCCCATACATTTAATAAACCCCCCTCCCCCATACATTAATGAACCCCCCTCCCCTCCCCATACATTAATGACCCCCCTCCCCTCCCCATACATTAATGACCCCCCTCCCCATACATTAATGAACCCCCCTCCCCTCCCCCATACATTAATGACCCCCCTCCCCTCCCCCATACATTAATGACCTCCCTCCCCTCCCCCATACATTAATGACCTCCCTCCCCTCCCCCATACATTAATGACCTCCCTCCCCAATACATTAATGACCCCCCTCCCCTCCCCCATACATGAATGACCCCCCTCCCCCATACATTAATGACCCCCCCTCCCCCTCACATTAATGACCCCCTCCTCAATACATAATACAATAGGTCCCCCAAGCCCCTTTATTCTTACCTTTACAAATTCCACTTCCAACAGCTCAGGGAAGAAAGGCCGCGATGCAGTTTCAGAAGAGCCTCCGCCGCGCAGCCGCCGGATGTGACGTCACGCCGTCATTTGCCGCTCACATCCGGCGGCTGACAGGAAGTATCGCGCGGTTGTGGCTGCGCCCCCCCAGATATTGCGCCCGGTGCGGCCGGCCCCCCCTGCACCCCCCACGCTACGCCCCTGCTCCAAACTACATCCCTGTTTTTAACCACCCCTCAGCTGGACATTTTAAGGCTTTTGGCCGCGGCTGCCACAATAGGGATTTTGGCTGCAGCTGCCGCCACAGCTTGATCAATTCGGCAAAATCTTTGGCACCACCGGATTTTAGACAGGATAGAGAGAGGAGAAAAACGAGAGGGGGGACTATAAAAATGAGAGGGGGGCTTAGAATTGTGAGGGGAGAAAGACTTTAGAAATTATGGGGGAGAGAGACTATATAAATTATGTAGGAGAGGGGAGAGAGTGACTATATAAATGAGGGGGAGGGGGGAGAGAGAGACTATAGAAATTATGGGGGGGGGGAGAAACTGTAGAAATCATAGGGGAGAGGGGGAGAGAGAGAATATAGAAATTATGGGGGGAGAGAAACTGTAGAAATCATAGGGGAGAGGGGGAGAGAGAGACTATAGAAATGATGGGGGAGAGATAAACTGTACAAATGATAGGGGGAGGGGGAGAGAGAGACTATAGAAATGATGGGGGGGAGAGAAACTGTAGAAATCATAGGGGAGAGGGGGAGAGAGACTATAGAAATGATGGGGGAGAGAGAAACTGTACAAATGATAGGGGGAGGGGGAGAGAGAGACTATAGAAATCATGGGGGGAGAGAAACTGTAGAAATCATAGGGGAGAGGGGGAGAGAGAGAGACTATAGAAATGATGTGGGAGAGAGAAACTGTACAAATGATAGGGGGAGGGGGAGAGAGAGACTATAGAAATCATGGGGGGGAGAGAAACTGTAGAAATCATAGGTGAAGGGGGAGAGAGAGAGACTATAGAAATGATGTGGGAGAGAGAAACTGTACAAATGATAGGGGAGGGGGAGAGAGAGACTATAGAAATGACAGGGAAGATGTGGGTGCAGAGGAAAGAAAATAAAAAGAAGAAATGGATTCTTTCAGTAATGTTTTTTTATTACATATGTAAAAAGTTGAATTATAATAATGGTTTTTTTCTCGTACTGAAAAGTTTGGGGTCCTCTGCTCTAAAGGAACTATAGACCTCATGACACCCTTGGCTGTTTAGAGTAAATGACCAATAATGACTATTACAATTTTGTAACTGTACAATTTACTTTTAGATTTGTTCTTAGCTCTATTTCTTTTCTAACAAAAGGTTATTCAGTTTCCTATTCCATTATCTTGGGAAGGTAAAAAAACCCGTTTCAGTGAGGATACTGCTGTTTTTTTATAGTGCTCTTTTAAATATTTAATCGGGTTATTGCTAGTAATATCCATTTAGAAGTCAACTACGGATGTAATGTAACCTTGAATTGCTATGTTGCAATTGTTTCAGCCATTAAACCCTCTAACAATATGAGAATTCCCTTTAATTAACGCTGGCAATGTTTAATGAGCTCAGGGAGGAGATGTTTTGCTGTGAGGTTACATTTAACATTTGAAGCTTTGTGGCACGTTGAGAATTCATTTGAAGTGCCACAAGACATGGGAAATCACGTTTGAGACATAAGACACTTACTCTTGGATAATTATGTGTCGACTAGATAAAAACCCATTTAACATAACAAAGGAAGGGGAAATAATAAAATATTACATTACAGAAACTTTTTATCTCAAACTACAAATACAAAGTACAAACAATCCAGGGTCTAAAATTAAATGTTTACAATGTTTTTTTTCTTTAATTTTTAAAGCTAAAAAAAAAATGTTCACTTTCTAAACATTTCCATTTTTCTATCGTATAATTATGTATTTTAATGTATGATGGTATCAATATAATTTTCTAGCAGTAATAATGAACCGAAAAACCTGGCGTTGAAACTATAGGTTGTTGACAACTATTATGATGTGCAGAGCCGGCCCGGGTGGGTCCTTTGGACCAAAGTGGCACTTTAACAGGTACGTCCTGCACCCGTGGTTTTTTTTCTTTTATATTATTGACTCCCAACTGATGCCGCTCTTTTCTAGGAGCACATAACCTCCACAGACTTAACACGCCCATTTTTTACAGGCCTGCTAGTAAAATCCCGCCTGGGTGGAAGGTTTAAGCACAGAATTTTTGGTATGGATTGGGGTATCCCAGAAAGTTCCCTAAATATTGGAATAATAAAGAGCTTTAAACAGAAGTCGCTGCCTTACAAAAAAAAAATATGTTGCAAATTATATAAACTAAGATCTTCCTAAAAACTGTTTAGAATACACAAGTAATATTGCAAATCTTTCATATCCTTTGCTTGTGTGCTAATTTATTTACTTTATCTGTTAGCTTAGCTCTCCTTACACTCTGCATTTTTCAATTTAAGTGGGTGTTTGCATGCTAATTACTAAAGGGTCTACTCAGTAGAGAGAGAAATGCAGGGAATTGACATTGGAATTTCAAACTTGAGGCCAAAGTAGCCGAGTTGGAAAAATTCTCCAATGAGGCTTTTTCCAGCTTAGCTACTTTAGCCTTAAGTCTGAAATTCCCATCTCAATTCCCACTTTATTGAGTAGACCCTATCTAGTTACTGTCCCTTTAAGAGCTGAATATATTTTGTCTAAATGTCAGAGGTTCATGGAGGTATAAGCTGCCTGGCATCGGTGCAGCATTTCATTTTCAAAGGATTTTCATTCATATAAATACCTTAAAATCTGTCCGTTTGCCAATTATGTCATAAATGACGCATTCCTATTCTGAGTAATTGCAGAACATCTGGACAGGAAAATAGAGGGACCTGGTTCAGGTTTCTGAATAATTATAAAATGACAGGGGTGTAAATGTGTACATAGGGATTTTTAAAATATGCAGGTTTGATTTTTAGATCCTAGTGGGGGGTTTCGCGCACCTCCCCCCCCCCCCCCCCTCCCAGATATCAGCATTTTAGTTTGATCTGGTATTTTGCATTTTATAAATTCACATTTGATTTTATATTGTTTTCACAAACAGAACATAAAGAATAAAAAAAAAAAACAGAACATAAATAAGAAACAGTACCTAAGAGGAAACAAACAGAACACAAAGAATAAAGAAACAGAACATAAAGAAGAAACGTAATGTAAGTTGACCAAGAAGCTATTCACCAGGGGCTTTATTCAGTAGTTGAGCTGGAAAAATTCTCACATTCAGCTATACTTCAAACTCAGCTTTGTGGCCTTAAGTTTGAAATTCCCTTGTCAATTCCCTGCAGTTCCCTTTTTCATGGATAAAGCTCTAGGTGAACTGCACAACTCAGGCATTACAAGGACTCCATCACCTAAGCAATGTTTATGCTGTGAATGTAGAGAATAAAAACGGATAAATAATTATTCATATATCAGGCCTCTTTAAGTCCTGCTATAAGCGGGTGAGTCCCAATTTTGGTTTGCAATCACGCAGTCCAGATTTTCATCCTACGGTGTCTGGACAGAGGAGAACAAATACAGCGGCCTTGCAGCAGTGCTGCCACTAGTGCGAGAAGGAAAGGATGGGAGATTTGTTGAGAGCCAATCAGAGGTATGAACATGCCTGGTGCACATTCACAAATCAACCCGCATACAGGCTCATCCAGGCATTTATGTATCACTTTTTTTGTTTGTTTATAGTCTATGTTCCTGTCTGTTCTTTATATCTGTGCATCCTTGTGTTTTCATTTCCTAGTTCCGCCACATGGTGGCACTCCTCTAGTTATGGCCACATGGTGGCATTTCCTAGTTTGGCCTCAGAGCGACACCTACCCAGAGTGGTAACTGCCCAGTTTGGCCACAAAGTCTAGCTATTGTGATTAGACTGGCACCTTCCCTTTTCTGAGGCATGTAAAAGAGGTGGCCTGAGTCCCTTAAATGGGATGCCCTGTTATAGTAATGCTCTGTCATAGAATCCCGTTATATCTGTTTCTTGCTTCTGTTCCTTTGTTCTTCTGTTCTGTCCCAGTTCTGGTTTTCTTGCCATTTTTTGTTCTGTTCCATTCCAGGTTTTTATTGTTTCTCTCTGCCTTGTTTGTCTGCTTTGTATAAATGTTCAGCTCTGCCCGTTTGTGCTCTGTTCAATTTCTCCAGCCTTGACGCTCTAGGTCTGTGTCTCTGTGGAATGTCAATCTTTAACTTCTTCATTTGCTAATATTAGTTCATAGTTAGGGACATGCCAAATTGTGGGGTACCTTGATTTGGTTGGAAAGCTTAATCGTATTGGCCAATAGGTGAACTGAACCCCAACCATTCCATTTTTAGTATTAGGCTAGTCCCTGTATATTTTCCTTAGCCCTATCCTCTCTATGTAGTCTTGGTTATATCTGTGTCTGTCCCTTTAAGTTCTGTAACAATGCCTTTTATCTGTGCCCCGTCTTTCTCTATGTTATTATTTGTAACCCCGTGACCTGTATTGTTTATCCTCGGTCTGGTTTCTGCTTTATCTTGCTTATGTTTGCATCTGTCCTGTAGCCCTTCACTCTGTATTCAGTTATGTTCTGCCTCAATTCCTTTTCTGCTATCGTTCTGATTGGTCTATCTGCCTGTCCTAGCCTGCAACATCCTGCTTTCCTGCCAAAGTTATTTTACATGCCTGCTCCAGGATGTTTGCAGGGTTTCTCCAGTCCTAGCCGTGGTATGCTGGATAACCTGAATACTCAAAAAAATGCAGTTGCCCTACATCAGGCCCTGTGTCTCCATATCTGCAGCATAGCTCCTGTACACCTGGACCCTGTTCATGACACACATGTGGAGGATGTCTGTAAAATTGCCAAACTGTCCTGCCCCCCTGAAACACTACGCTACACTGTAAAAAAAAAAAGTGAATGAAACTATGCCTACACAATGTCATTGCAAAAGAACCCCAGTCCCAATATACAGGTTAAACTCTACCAGATGAATCAAAGTTAGTTTGTTGACAGGAATGTTCATCTTTATATACATAGTATCAACATAAGCAAAATCTCATAAAACATTGATGACCTCTATCACCTTCTGTGATCTGTCTAAGAAATCCTCTACGGACTTTGAATGTATGTAGCTTTCTAATTCATGTGACCTGCAATTAGGGTTTGTCGAAGATATTGTGCTGCCTAGGTCCAGAATATAATTATTCCTGCCCTCCCACACATATTCCACGTGCACACAAGATCACACACAATCTCAAATATACAATATGTACGCAAATACATAATCAAAAACAATGTTGCACACTCACACACAGTCAAGCATGCACACTCAGTTACATAGACTAAGTCACCGGGGCAAGGTATAGGGAGGGGGAAGTATGTACTGATTCGTTTTATTTTAAATGTATTGATTTGTCTGAGGGCCTTTGGGAAGTTCCCAGTCCTGTGTTTGAACTTGAATTTAATTTATTTCCAGGTGTAATTGATAATTTTGTTAATTGGAAGCACTACAATAGAGGTGTTGAGACACATGGTGTCACCTATGATTAAGTGAAGTCTGTGTGAAACAAGGAAGGTGTTGCGCCTGTCTAATACTGTGTATTCCGCCTGCACTGCCAGTTTTTAAACAATTTGAATAAAGAAGAAAATGTTACTTTTTGATGTGAAGTTTTCATGGGGTACTGACAGTGTTTACCTTTTAATAGCCATGGCCCCTGCTTTATACAATATGGGGGCTGGGAACCATTTGGCCGGCTCCCACCCCCGATTATGGTTGGGGGGGGGGGGGGGGGGCAAGGCTACCTTCCCTATCTCCCCATATTAATAATGATCCAATGGTTCCCTGCCCCATTTTTATGGGGAGTCAGGGCTGCTTTACCTGCCCCCGCATGTATTTTAAGGGGACTGGGAACAATTTTGACCTGTTTATTTTAGGGGAACTAGGGCTACTAGGGCTACTTTCTATTTAAGAGGCCATTGGAAGTCCGCTGCCCGGGAAAGTGGGGCTTTTTAAAATCACATTTTATTCATTTTTAACATTTTAATTTCAATTCTCCAGCTTAGAGGGAAGACCAGACAGACTGCATGTGTTTATGTGTGTTTCTATCTGTATGTGTGACTATATGTGTATCTGTGTGACTGCGTTTATGTATGTGACGGTGAGTCTATGTAACTGTGAGTATATGTGACTGTGTATCTGAATATGTATGTGTGTGCATACTTAATCACATACACATTGTGTGTGTGTATGTATGTTCTTGCATGGCTGTGTATGTGTGACCTTGTGTGCATGTGGTATGTGTTTGTAGGGTTAATATTTCAATTCTGGACAATGCCGGCCTTGAATGCAAGTCACATGGTTTTGAAATCTACATACATTCAAAGTCCGTAACAGCAAGCATGCAATTGGCTGACGCAATTAAAAGTGTTAAAAACAATTAAATTTAGACAAAGTCATAAGTTAGACATAGTCCCGGGTCCGGGTCGTATACACCAACGAGTATTTACAGAGCTTTCCCAGACCGTTATTTTTGATTTTCAGGGATTCTTTTCTTTCAGGCATGGTGCCATAGATTGGCTTAAAGCCAATGTGGTGCTCATATTTAAAAATGGATCAAAATCCCAGTTGGACATTACAGACCTGTAAGCTTGATGTCTGTGGTGTGGAAACTGTTTGAAGGGTTGCTGAGGGAATATATTCAAGATTTCATCTTGAACAGGAATTTCATTAGCCGGAGCCAACACAGCTTTGTGAAAGACAGATCTTGACAAACTAACTTAATTACATTGTATGAAGAAGTGAGTAAAAACAGATATATTTTTACTTGGCTAAGGCATTTGATACGGTTCCACACAAAAGGTTACTGTACAGATTGACAAATAGGCTTAGGGCCAAACTTTTGTGTGTGGATTGGCAATTGGCTAAAAGGTACAATGCAAAGAGTGGTGGTAAATGAGAAGTTCTCAAGTTGGATAGATGTGATAAGTGGAGTCAGGCCCGGACTGGCCATCGGGCCCTCCGGGCAAATGCCCGGTGGGCCGCGGTGGCCATGGGCCGAGGCCGGCAGGGGAGGTCCCAGAATCTCCCCTGCCGGTCTATGCAGGGCCGGCACTATCCGAGCGCCGGCCCCGCTGTTTGACATGAAGGGCCGGTGAGGACATCAAAGATCTCCCCATAATGCCTGTTATTTTATTTGTTTATTTACCCCCCCCCCCCCACACACACACACACACACACACACAATCCATTCTAACATTTATACAGAACTCTCACACCCATCACACACAGCACTCACACCCAGCACTCACACCCATCACACTCAGCACTCTCACACACACAGCACCCTCACACACACACAGCACCCTCACACCCATCACACCCAGCACTCTCACACCCATCACACACAGCACTCTCACACAGAGCACTCTCACACAGAGCACTCTCACACCCATAGAGGACTATGTATGTTAGTATTTTTTAAGCCTAAACTCCTGTGTAAAATAGATAGATAGATGATACAACAAATACATAGATAGGCCATCTCTTGCTCTTGATAGAGCATTTAGACTGATAGCTGCATCTAATTAATTAACTTAGGTTTAATTTATCCACTGCCAAGTCATGGTCTATTTTTCAACATATTTTCAAAGCAGATCATTTCATTGTAGAAATGTAATTATTTATAACACTGTAGATCTAAAAGCTTTTATGATATGGGATTACTCCATTACTCTAAATCAGCCATCTGTCGCTTCATTGGGTTAGTGTTTAACTCAGTAAAAGCACTTTAGTGCCATCCAGTGGCAGTAACTGTCAAAAGCACTGCAGAAAAATTTGGTGTGCGTTACATTCTGTGCAAGTGGCATAAAGTTGCCTTTCTACTGCCAGATGAGCCATTAACCCCTTCATGGCTGGACTATTTTGGACTTTTTGTACCCTCTGTAACAATGGTGGTGTTTGCACTCTGGAAAAGAAGGTCTTTCTTTAGATACCATTATTTTGATCATATCATATAATTCACTATAAGAAAATAATTATTGAAAATTGAAAAAAAAATTCTAGCAACACCCTCTGACCAGCGGAAATGACCACTGAACACTTCTGAAACACTTGCCCGTACCACAACAGCACCATATTGGAACGGCAAGCTGGGGAATGTGATTGCTGAGTGTAATGGTAGTGGAATCAGAGTTTAGGATCCACGATGCATGGCCTAAATTAAACACTTTAGATCTTCTTGTACAACCGGTCACCAGGTTTTTGAAAGGTAGTAGGAGGTCTTTGTTCCAAATCAGAGATATCCTTGGTTTAGCCACAGACACTACTGAAAAGGTAAATAGCTGCACCCCTTCCTCTCTCCGAACACTGGTTAAGGAAGTAGTAGTGATAGAAGTTTCTTGAGTAGTTAGCTTGAGAAAACTGGAAGACTGGATTAGCTGGACCCACAGCAGTACTGGTTCTGAGATAAGGAATAACACACAGCCACTGGTACTGAGATATTGGATCTTGGAACACGCAGCTGTACTGGTTCTAGAACTCAGGATAGTACTGGAACTGAAGACTTGGATATCACACAGCCACTGGTTCTGAGACACAGGATTATCCACAGCCACTTGTACTGAGTTTCAGGATGATAGAACATATAACTATACTGGTTCTGGAACACTGGATATATACAGCAACTGGTTCTGAGGACTTGGATAGCTGAACACACAGCCACTGGAACTGAGACACCAAATGCAGGAATCCGAGTGGAAGCCAAGGTCAGGATTACAAAAAAACAGGATAATCAAGGGGAAGCCGAGGGTCTGGTACACAGGAGTAAGGATCAAGAATAGTCAGGGAACCCGGGTCAGAAACACAGGCAACAGAATCACAAGAATAACCAGGGAACTAATAACAGGCACCGAAGCACCTATTACAAGTTCATCTACAGTAATAATTGTATCAAAGTATTATTGGATACAACTGCAGTCAAGGGAGGGCTGGCAGCCTTAGGCCTGGGGGGCAAATCCAGTCAAGTGGCCCATTGCATCATCGAATCGCCTCCCCATCCACGGCCATCTTTTCCTTGTTTTATAACGAATATTGCCAGGATTTTCCCCCACAATATGCCAGGATTTGCCATTTAATATGCTAGAATTTTCCCTTACAAAATGCCAGGATTATGCCCCTCAGTATGCCAGGATTATGCCCCTCAATATGCCAGGATTATGCCCCTCAATATGCCAGGATTTTCTCCTCAATATGCCAAGATGATGCCCCCTCAATATGCCAGGATTTTCCCCTAAATATGCCAGGATTATGCCCCTCAATATGCCAGGATTATGCCCCTCAATATGCCAGGATTATGCCCCTCAATATGCCAGGATTTAGACACCCAATATGCCAGGATTTTCCCCTCAATATGCCAAGATGATGCCCCCTCAATATGCCAGGATTTCCCCCTCAATATGCCAGGATTTCCCCCTCAATATGCCAGGATTATGCCCCTCAATATGCCAGGATTTAGACACCCAATATCCCAAAATTTGGGCCCCCCCCCCCTACCCACGTTGCACACCTACGACATGACCCATAACCCACGTTGCACACCAGGACATGCCCCATCACCACATTTACATGCCTCCATCACCCCATTACATACACATTTCCAATATTATTTGCCATTAATATTCCCCAGCCAATTTGTCCCATAATATGCCAGTGTTATTCTGCAATTTAATATGACTCAGTAAATTTGCCCAATAATATTCCAAGGTTATCTGCAATTTAATATGCCCCTGCTAATTTGCCCAATATGCCAGTGTTAATTGCCATTTAATATTCCCCAGCCAATTTGCCCAATAATATGCCAGTCTTATTCTGCCATTTAATATTCCCCAGACGATTTGTCCAATAATATGCCAGTGTTATTCTGCCATTTAATATTCCCCAGCCAATTTGCCCAATAATATGCCAGTCTTATTTGCCATGTAATATTCCCCAGCCAATTTGTCCAATAATATGCCAGTGTTATTCTGCCATTTAATATTCCCCAGCCAATTTGCCCAATAATATGCCAGTGTTATTTGCCATGTAATATGCCCCAGCCAATTTGCCCAATAATATGCCAGTCTTATTTGCCATGTAATATTCCCCAGCCAATTTGCCCAATAATATGCCAGTGTTATTTGCCATGTAATATGCCCCAGCCAATTTGCCCAATAATATGCCAGTCTTATTTGCCATGTAATATGCCCCAGCCAATTTGCCCAATAATATGCCAGTCTTATTTGCCATGTTACATGCCCCAGCCAATTTGCCCAATAATATGCCAGTCTTATTTGCCATGTAATATGCCCCAGCCAATTTGCCCAATAATATGCCAGTGTTTTTTGCCCCCCCCCCCCCTTACCTTTTCCCCTGGTGGCTAGTGGCAGGACTTCCCTGGTGGCAGGCAGCATGGTCCCTCCATGCTGCCTGTTCGGCCTCCCGGCGGTTGTGCCGACAGGTCACGTGATCGGCGCGCGTCTGACGTCAGAGCGCCGATCACGTGACTGTCGGCACTTCCGTATCAGACTGCACAGGGAGCCGAACAGGCAGCACGGAGGTTTCTCTGTGCTGCCTGTTCGGCTCCCCGTGCAGCTTTGCAGGCAGAGCGGAGGTGAGAGGGGATCTTCCGATCCCTTCTCAGTCTCTGCCTGCAACCGCGTTTTTTTTTTTGTTTTTTTTTAAACACTGGCCCAGCGGCCGTGTTTTACATAGCTTAGGGCGGCCTGGGGGGCAATTGCCACCCTGCCCCCCGGCCCAGCCCGCCCCTGACTGCAGTGTCAGGAAAAATAAGTCAGCAATACTTACTCCAGACCATGCAGCATAAATGGAATCTATACTGTATAATAAATTATGAATAAATAAAGTTAACATTGCCAAAGTGCTTCAGTGTGACAATTCATTCAAGTTAAAAAAAAGAAGCTGATTGGACGAATTTAGTGAAAAGGAATTTATAAGGTTAAAATGTATTGGAAGTACATGATATGTTCCTTTGCCATTATCAGCACAATTAGAAAACTTGCTACTTATTGACATATAGACATATTACTAGTGTTTATTACAGTTCTCCTCTCTACCAGATGAGCTATCGAAGGATCACATATTAGTGTGTTAGAGTACTGTGGAGGGATCAGGCTAAAATAAGCAAGTAGATCACCATTAAAAAAGGTCACATGGAGGATCTTGCACATCAATAATCAGATTTTGCAAATATTTCAAGGGGCTCTGCCACCCACATGGACTGATTAAAACAATCATCTGTACATTCTGTTAGCAGGATTTCAAGCAAAGGCATGAATGAAGAGACAATGTGTTTATACTGTGTCGGTGGTGTTTGTTGTGCATGATGAATTCTGTATACGTCTGTGTCGGTGGAAACAGAACAGTAGAAAAAATACAGCTAGAAAAGGAACAGAACTGAAGAGTCTTCGAAAACAAAGGAGCAGTACCTTATTGCTCCAAGAAACATACAAGTGTGATATAGTGGTGTGAGCTCTATTAGTGATTTAACAGACAGTTGATTTTTAATATTCAATGTTTACTCTCAACCAGCAGGCATTTAGGGGGAGACTGCACTGCCTATCCTTCTCAGCCAGCTAGCCTTTATTGGGGGACTGCACTGCCTATCACTCTCAGCCAGCTGGCATTCATGGGGGAACATTGCACTGCCTATCACTCTCAGCCAGCTGGCATTCATGGGGGCACTGAACTGCCGATCACTCTCAGCCAGCTGGCATATATGAGGGGCACTGCACTTCCTATTACTCTCATTCAACTGACATTTATGAGGGACTGCACTGCCTATCACTCCAGATGGTATTTATGTGGGGGGATGGAATTCTTTGATGACATGATTGACATTACAAGGTGACAGGGCACTAAAGAAGGGAGTAGTAGTTCCACAACTGCTACCTGCTAGCAAATCCTGGCCATATTAGAATACAGTTTAACTCCTTGAGCACCAAGTGGCCAACAGTGCTGAAGTCTCCTTCACGCATTTAATGCACCTGTTTCTATACAAGGCAAATATCTAAGCAAATATATTAGACATATTATCAGTATATTTAGAAATGTTTTTTGCCTTGTCTCTGTGCTAACAATTCTGCTTCTAGATCTACAAGTGCATCAGTTGCAGTGGCCATGTTGTGGATGGCACCAAGAAAATTAACCCAGCAAATATATATTAGGGTTAAATGGTTATAGCTGAACACTTTTCGTAATGTAAAGGGTAAAAATCTATTCTCTCCCTCCATCTTAACACGCCTCTCACCCTCTATCTTATTACCCCTCTCACCTTCTCTTTCCAGCTTATCACGCCTATTCACCCTCCACCTCACCCCTCCTTCCAGCATATCATCCCACCCACCCTCTATTTCACCCCCTCTCCAGAATATGACCCCTCGCAATCTCCATCTCACCTCACCCTTATCATATCACACTTCTCACCCTCTTCCTCCAGCTTACCCCCTCCATCCAGCTTATCATCACCCTCTATTTATCCCCCTCTATTTCACACCCTCACTCCAGAATATCACCCTCCATATCACCCCACCCGTATCATATCGCACCTCTCCCTCCATTTTACCCACTCCATCCAGCTTATCACCCCACTCACCCTCCATCTCACCCAATTGGCATCATCATATTAAGCTATTTATATGTATTTATTGATTATATTATATAAACACCTAGAGAGTCATGTGTTCATTAGTTCATTTTCCTGTGGATCATCATACATTGCATCATCCAGAGTTTCTGGGTCTTTCAAAATTGCGCTCAAAATTGAGTTCTCAATTCAAAATTGAGTTCTCACTTTACAATCAGCACCTTAATGAGAAGAAAGAAAACATATACAGCCACTATATCAAACAAAGCCACAATCAGACCAGTCACCAGTTTTGCTCCAAGTGAACCGAGCCATCCTTCAAGATCAAATGGATCCTATTCATCATTAACCTAGAGTTCTTCTAGATATTTCTCACTTATTATAGAGGCATTAATTTGGTGGGGTGTCTGCAGTATGTGGAACAATACTTTTGTGTTTTAGAATAAGTATTCTACAGAAATACACAATCCCATATACAACCTAACAAGACATACAACAAAACATTATGATCTTTCCTTCACATTGGAAAGGTTCAGCCTAAAATATTTTTCTGTCTTGTTTTTGGGATTTTCCATAAATTGGTTGCATGGTTTCACCAGTGGCCTCTTGGCCTTTCTTGGCTTACGTAGGTTAGTCAGCTGGGGATTATTGTGCCCGTTGGAAGACTAACTTGTTGATTCCCTTGGTACTGGGACAAACTTTAAATGATTACAATGAATCCAAGATGCAATTTAAGATACCTTGACAGCTGTGTTAGTTAGTAGCAAGACTTGATATGGGCTCTTCCAACGGGGCTGAAGAGCTTTCTTCTGGAACTTTTGACCAATACATAGTCTCCTGGTTTGATTTGATTCATTGGTTTGTTGTAGTCTGTGTCCGTGCGCACTGCTTGCACCTGTGATTTGAGAGACTTAACGGACTTCATTAGAGTTTAACAATACACGCTACTCGTTTCATTTATGATCATGCAATAATACGTCTAATGAATTAGCAGCTAGCATAGGACGTCCCATTATGAGCTCATCAGGTGTAACTTTTATGGCTGAATGAACTGAGTTTCTCAGGACATTAAAGGGGAGAGCCTCTGGCCAGGGCATATGGGTTTCTGCACATATCTTGCTAATCTTATTATTTAAAACTCCATTGGCTCTTTCTACTTTTCCTGCACTCTGGGGTAATATGGACAATGTAGATGGTACACAATCTTTAAAACATAAGCAAGATCTTGTACTATTTCTGCAGTAAAGTGAGTTCCCTGGTCGGAAAAGATGTGCTGAGATATACCGTATCTAAAAATAATTTCCTGTAGTAGCTTCTTTCCTACAGTTCTTGCATGTGCATGTTGGCATGGGTACTCTTCTACCTAGCTGGAATACATACATACTATGACAAGTACAAATTTACAATGCAAAGATCTTGGCATGTCAATAAAGTCAATTCAACCATTTTCTTCCACTCCTCTCCAATATTGTTGAGTTTTCTTATCCATTTGGGAATCACATTTCTGTAAATCTATGGGAATGGTTAGTGAGGTGGGTACTGCAACAGCAGCTCCTTGAAAACCATCTGTGAAGGGCTAGCCTGCTGCTTCCTCAGCTGACTGGTCAGCAAATTTATTACCTTTTACAGTGAAATATTTGGACTCTGAAGGGATAGAGGACAGGGTTAGGAACAACAAGAAAAACGGGTTGAACAACTACATTTCCAGCTCTCAGATCCTGTACAAACCTATACGTAGGGGGATCAGAACATGGCTTTACAACAGGTAGAATCGAAGTGTTGCAAGGACTAGTGGTAGGAACAATTATTGCTTGATGCAATAATTCTTGTAACAGAGGTCCAATACCTTCCAAAGCATGTCTGCTAAGAGAATATTGATTAACTTCTTCCCTTCACCTGGGATCGCCCATATCCAATCAGGTAGCCCTTTCCACATTTCTTTTGTAACCTGCTCTGTCAGTGGATATGCAGTTTCCAAAATGTTTAAGTCATTGATAATTATCTATTGTTAACCACTTCTTCTAAACTACCCCAAATATAATGCCTCATACTAAGGAAGCTCTAAAATAATATGGCCATTGGGAGTACAAGGTATGGTACATCCTATATCACACAGAGAGCCCTTTCCTAGCCAATTTATGGGACAAGTGGGTCTTACAAGAAATTGTACCTGTAAATTAATTCCTGCCAATTAAAAGGTTGAAGGCTGAGAAAGAGGGCGAGGAAAGAGTCAGAGACAATAGGACCAGGGGTGTCAGTGATAGCTAGTCAATCTCATACATTACTGTCCTGTCTGTATAGTGGGGGTATCCTTGTCTGTGGACCGGTTGCACTGGAAAACTGTCTGCTGTCAAATCTATAACCTCATTTTTTACCCACATTCATATTATTTCTTGACCATTTGCAATTCCTATCTTTATGACCAGGTGTGCCATAATTAAAACTTTCCTCCAGCAGAGGTGGCTCTCTAACTAGGCAAGTTAGACGGCAGCCTAAGGCCTCGCATTAACGGGCACCTCGCTGCTACCTAACTCGCCAAATTGCCTTTGATCTTACAGGAAAGCTTACTGTCATACTAATGTCCGCAGCTTAAGGAGCGGCATGCCGCCTTCACTTCAATTCAGGTTTTTTCCCCATTCATGTGTACGCAATCACGAGGCTCCGCCCCCACTGTCAGCACATCCAGTGCACTTAGGAAGAGCCAATGAGCAGCACAGAAGCACCATCACAACGTGGTCTGTAAGAGCACTTTCAACTTTGAGACCCTCTCCTTCTGGCTGAGTGAGTGTGTGTGCTGGCTGAGTGAGTGTGTGTGCTGGCTGATTGTGTCTGTAAGTCTGTTCTGGCTGAGTGTCTAAGTGTGTGTGCTGACATAGTGGGGCTGTGAGTTTGTGCTGTCTGAATGGGTCTGTGAGTGAGTGCATGCTGGCTGAGTGGGTCTGTGAGTGCATGCTAGCTGAGTGTGTCTATGAATAAGTGTGTGTGATAAGCTGTTTGGGTCAGATATGGCCCTGACAAACTATTTGGGGACAAAGAGGGCAGTGTCAGGTTTATGGACATTGACAGCAGTGATTAGCTGTTTGGGCATAAATATAGCATTGATTAGATGTTTGGGCATAAATATAGCATTGATTAGATGTTTGGGCATAAATATAGCATTGATTAGATGTTTGGGCATAAATATAGCATTGATTAGATGTTTGGGCACAAATATGGCATTGACAGGATGTTTAAGGACAATGGTGGCCCTGACGAGCTGCTTGAGATCAGAGATGGCCTTGGAAAAGCTGTTGAAGGTCAGAGAGGACACCGGCAAGATGTTTGTACAAAAATGGAACAAGTCCTTTTGGGTGCAAAATGGGTGCTGTGGCGAAATCCTTGTGGATGCAATTAATATGCTTTGGTAAGTCCTGTGGGTGCATTATTGGACTATTGAAATAATAATTGGCAAGTCCTGTGGGTGCTGCAATGCAGTACTGTGTGTATTTGATCACCATATGAATGTGTTTATTTATGTCTCAGATGTCTCCTAAATGTGAACACTAACACACATATACTTACACTCGTTTGCTGATCAGATAGACACACCTTGAGCGTGCTAATGTGTGTATTTGATCAGCATATGAGTGTGTATGTGTGTGCTTGCGTGTGTATACGATCAGCATATGAATGTGTATATATGTGTTCACATTTAGGAGACAGCAATAAAGATAGTGAGTTAGTCAGCCACATACTTTTTATCTATAACAAGTGTTTTATTTTATAGGTACTTGTCGAATAATTATGAGAAAAATAAAATTCTAGGAGCTGTGAATTCCTAATTGCTGGGATTTAAGGTTGGTCTTCAAATATGAAATGTATACAGTTCATTTTTATTATCTACGGAAAATATTTTATTTAATTATAAGTGTCCGTGAGGGCCTCATGTTCAAGTTTCGCCTAAGGCCTCACAAAGTCTAGAGCCGCCTCTGTCCTCCAGGTTGCTGCACCAACTGATCAGTAGTTACCCATCGAGCCACAGGCTGTGAAGCAGAAACCACCACTCTCATTGCAGCTCTATACTCCTTAACTCCACCAACGTTCTGCCTTTAACATCTTCTTTATATTTCTCAGAATGCTTAGTAGCAGAGACAACATCCTTTCAACTCTTTTCTTCCCAACCAATTTCTGCTCCTTTCTCTATTTCTGGTAACAAACCTTTCACAAAAGCAGCAACTATCATAGGTCTGCACTCTTTGGGTCATTCATACCACTCTAACCTCTAATCAACTTCTTAATTCTATCAGTAAACTCTTTCATCTGTATCCCAATTCAAGTTATGTACTACTTTAGGAAATGCTGCTTTAAAACTAGTCAACTCTGTACTGGTACAAAATAATCTGCCATAATTGATCATAATCTTGTTTAAAAGGGCCATAAGCAGTCATCAGTCCTTTCAGTACATCACAAATGTATTAATATCATCTCCAGGACGAGGAAACTGTTGTTTTAGAATTAACAGTTCGACGGGTGCCCAGGGGTGATGAAAAATAAGGGGAACCCCAGCATTATCCCTTTGTCCTAATTCTCTCATATCAGTTTCCTCTTTCCTAACAGGATAAAGAAACTGGCGGCCGCATCAGGGTGTTGAGAGTTTTCAAGTGGAGCAGACTCATTATGCTTGCTCCAGATTTTGAAACCTTCCCTAAACCACATACAAAAACACTCTCCGTTCATTTTTGGAGACATGTGACATGTCTTTCTTTCAAGTAATACAGAGTCCTTTTAAAGATGCCATACTGATCCCTGAGAGGACCAACAATAACGGTTATCCTCATCTGGTTCTGAGGCTATTTTTCAGTTCACCATACTTCTTAATCAAGGTCTCTAGTGGGGACCCTGGGTAACTGTAGATTTCCCATCTTATTCTTCTCTACACTAACCTATCAAGGTTAGGTATAAAACACAAATCTTCAATAGCAGGTAAGGCCATGTACTAAATAAAAATCTACAATAGAGGACAAGGCTATGTGCTAAATAAACATCTCTTACAAAGATACAAAAGAAAAAGACAGGCATGTATTATGATACTTACTCAAATCTTATGGATCCAGTCACTCAGATAGGTACCCAGTGGCCGACCTCCGTCTCTTCTACCCAATAGTTTACACTACAG
Source organism: Pelodytes ibericus (assembly GCA_036172795.1). Lineage (NCBI taxonomy): Eukaryota > Metazoa > Chordata > Amphibia > Anura > Pelodytidae > Pelodytes > Pelodytes ibericus. The sequence goes on from CM069861.1 coordinate 188,605,945, forward strand.
GCATTTAGAAAAGGTGCCTTACCTTATATCAGATGAGCTCAGAATTAGGTAGAAGAGGGGGAGTCTGCGCCATCGGGACCCTGATTCCGCAATGCTGGGATCCGGTAGTTACTGAATGCTCAGTAACTTTGAGACACAGGTTCTTCACAAGAGTTGAAAAAAAGTAGATTTTATACCATGTGCACAAGAGGAGCATCACCAGCTAGACTACTCTCTCTCTATATAGAAAAACACATAACTTGATATACTATTACAAGGACAGCTTCCGTGACAGTAATGGAGTACGACAGATAATTAGTATCTTGCTATATACCCTATAATTTGTTGCCTCTTAACCCAGTCATCGGGCTATGGTCAGTTTACTGGAATGAATATACCTGTAGCTGAGATAATGATCTCTTCTGACCATTCACCCTAAGGCGATAATCTACCTATGTCATTGTGAGCCTTGGAGAAAGAAACAGTTTCTCATAAACGACTTGGAGCAAACAGCATGTCCACACGTAACCGTTGCATACACAGTCATACAGAAAGGTAGAAACATAGGTATGAATAGAGTAAGATGGCTGCTGAGAAGCTAAGGCACAACTACATATTAAAAGATCTATGTATATAGGATACAATGTCATAAAAGTCCCTTTTGGTTTAATGGTTAGATGTCCCAATCATTTTGTCCATATAGGTGTATATTTATGTGTGGGTATTACTTGCCACAGTGAATAAGCAATGTACTTACTAAATGTGTATGTCTATGCTGCAAATACCAACACCAAAGTGGATCTTAGATAAATGGGTAACGTTAAGAAAAACTTATGTTTAAAAATAGGTCTACTAATGTTGGGACTCATGAACCAAATAATGGAGCTGAATAAAATGTTGCAAAAGTCAATAGTTTGTCTTATATGTAACAATGTATTGTTAGACATTTATTGCAATCAAGATATCAAACAGTGGCTTGTCTAATTTTTTTTAATTGTGCAGTGTATTTTCACTTGCTATCATTTTAGGCTTCCATTTTGCTATAGGTGTCTATCGATGTTTTCCCCACTAATCGATCAAGTCCTATATTGGATTGCTGTGGACGCATGGTGTTTTAGCCCAGTCTTGGCTACACTGAGGTTATGTTTTTTTTTTTCCCTATAGTCTTTCTCCGTTGCTTCAGTGCATTAATCTGTTGGTCCGCATTTAACTTTAATTTTTTTATTTTCAGGTTTCTGAGACGGTTATAGGTTTCATGCTGATGTGTATCGTGAGTTTCTTTAACTGAAGTGGCCCTACAGTCAACTTCTCATCTAAAGTCATTTTGTAACTTAATTCTTAATCATTTGAGGTTTCACAAGTTCCAACATATAGTTTCTCAAATTACCCCATTGAGATTGGGTTTTTATTGGTTAGAAAGTCTGCAAACCTTTTATTGCACACACAGCAACAATAGTGTTTTATTGAGCATTTCAAATAAACATACCACTGTTTAAATAAAATAAAAATAAAACTTGGGCCCTTAGTTCAAGGGCATAAACATTATAGTGTTAATTACTACAGACAGGAGTTGGTATGTACCAATAAAAACTTTATTTGTAAAACGGGTTTCCGGTCACATTGCCATTACACAAGCTACAAATGCTTGAGTGGCACTTTAACATATTTAGCAAAATTGACAAATAAAAAAAAACTAAAGGTTTCCATAGGAACACAAATAATGTGAACCCCATCTCCCAGTCATCCATTTTGTTGCATAAATGCTGGAGTTACTCTATTAAAAATAATTAAATATGGTCCCAAACCCTCAAGCTAACATTTAACCTTCTGGAGTTACTCTATACATTTACAGAAGCAGAATTACAGGTTGCTGAAGTAAGTTCCATTCCGCTTTCCCATGCACAAGACAGAGGAAGAGTGCTCAATTCTGGCACTTCTGGGATGATGCCATGCTCTTTAATGTTCTGCATTAATTGCCTGAGGGGAAAAGAACAAAAAAAAAAATTATATAAATCCTATGTAACTTTACTAGAGATTGGGGGGAAATAAAATAAAAAATAAACTCACCAGTATGTTCTTGACATCACATAGTACAGTGTTGGTCTCTGGAATCCATTGAATGTTGAAGATGCAGCAACAGTATAGGCTCCCATGTTCTCAAATAACATCCAGTCACCAACTTGTAGATCAGGTAAGTCGAAACGTTCAACTATCCGATCAAGGCCATCACAGGTTGGCCCCCAAATACTACTTGAGTAGAACCGCTCATCTGGTTTTGGTTTCTGCAAAAAAAAAAAAAGAAAGTTTTCTTTTACGAAATTATATAAAATTTACAGTTATGCTATCTACATACTGGGAAAGAGCTCCGCATAGACATAATGGGCTACTATAGGGCCGAACTAAAGAGACCATTAGTGCCCTCTTTGCACCACCTGACAGCAGTCTACGTCATTTTTACAAAAAAAAAAAAAATATTTTATATATAAAAAAAATAAAAAAAAAAAAAGCCATATGCATGCCTTTTAGTAATTTGAAGAAATAACTACATACCTTCTGCAGGACTGGCTTGACATGGGCATGATCATACAAGATGCAATTGAAGGAGCCATATACACCATCATTTACATAGTACATAAGAGTCTTGTCATTGGCACAATCTTCCTCATCTAAAAAAGGGGGAGAGAAAATATACGACATTTAAACCACCATTTCATACTGTTCCAGACTGTTGAAAGACATTATAGAACCTGAATTTGCTAGATGACTTGACCATGTTGAAAATTATTAAAACATGCCAAAGCTCCTGACTGTCCATCCCTACCCCCAACTGTGGAACTTTGTGAATGTTAGAAGTTTGCAGTTTAAATACATACCATCAGAACCTGTATGTTCACTCAACATCACTTTCTTTGCAATGATATTAACAGCCAGTGTAAATGCTGATGCAACATAATATCGCCCAGGCTCTGCAATGATTTTTACGCCTGAATCAACTGGGAAGTATTTATCCAGAGCTGGATTTATTACAGATGTGACCTAAAAAAAAAAAAAAAAAAAAATTAAAAAATATATTTTTTTTATACTATAGCAATTGTGGATTGCAAGATTTTAATGTTTGGACACATTACCTCTTCAAATTTAAGTTTCACATCCTCCGAGCCAGGGAAGCCACCACCAATATCAAGCAAATGCATGTTGAATCCAAGCTCAGCCTAAAAACCAAATACAATGTTAGAATAGTCCCTCCTTTAAACCTGACCAATGTCAAAAGGATAGTTCTGGATAGTTCAGAAGCCAGTCTAATCACCCCCCTGAAACGCATCTAATATTCTGAATTGCCGAAAATTCAGGTCGAAAAAGAATTTCTGCCTTAGGCAGTTATACTTACTCCCATATCAAAGACACAACGGGCATCATAAACAGCTTGTACAAAGGTTTGTGGGTCTGTGCATCCACTGCCCACATGGAAGCTAAAAAAATTAAAAAAAAAACAAAAACCATTATGTTACAAATATATCTCTAGAATATAAAGGTGTGACAATCTTTGATCTAGCAGCATTTATTTAGAACATACCTTACACCTATGATATCTACATTCAGTTCCTTTGCACGTTCCAGGAGAATTCTGCTGGTCTTAAGAGTGGCACCAAACTTAACACTGAGGCGACAAACTGCTTTGGAGTCATCTGTTGCTATACGCAAAACAAGCCTTTGGAAAAGCAAATATAAATGTTAGACTTTAAATAGTCAACTAGCAAGAAAATTCTACATTGGAGAAATGAAAGCATGTGTGACTAGGGAGTTTTTAGGAAAAAATAAACCCCTGTATGGAGCAACCCTAGCAGCTCTGCATCTAACACACCAAGTCACGTTTACATCAGAACTCTAAAGCATGACATTGTGAGGCAACTTACTTTGCATTAGGGTGATTCCGGGCCACCTTCATCAGTTCAACTTCACTATCAAAGGTCATCTTCTCAACACCAGAGCTAGCAGCATATTTTATCTGAGAAACTTGTTTGCATGGGTTGGCATAGATTATTCTGTCTGAAGACACCCCAATGCTCTGCACAAGCTGGATTTCAGTCTAAAAAACAAATTCAAATAGAAATCAAAAGGGGGAGAAGTCTACCTACAATGTAATGGAAACACTAGCAATTAGTGGTGCCAGTGTGTGTAGAAGTAGCTTCATACAAAAATAATATTTTGTAGACTTCCAGTAAGAATGCCAACATTTGAAGTCATTACTGGACACATTAAATTGCATCACTTCTAGACATTGCATTAGTGTACAGTTGTGACACCCACCTTGCTGGCACAATCAAATCCTGCCCCCAAGATGGAGAGAGTCTGCACTATGGCTTTGCCGTCATTGCACTTAACAGCATAATAGGGAGTCACACGAGGGAGGGCTTTAAACCAACGCAAATGCTTCTTGACAATGTCACCAAGATCAGCTACATAAAAAGCATCTTTGTCATCCTGAAAATAAGACATTGGTGTTAACTCAAATGTATTGTTTATTAACAAGAGTGCTTTTTTTTTCCCTTGAAGTTCTCACTTACAGACAATGACACTTCATTGATTTTCGCTTCTACAATATCTCTGGCAGTAAAACCTTCCTCCAGGAAGCTGAAGTCAAAGTCTTCGTTGCTGAAGCCGTTCATTGTTGCGATAGAGGATTCAAAAGACACAAAAGTATGCAACAAACTGCAAGACACAAGCAAAAAAAATATAAATACAAACAAGTATAATTTGTGGGGGGGGGGGGGGGGAGAATTACAAGACACCAACAGCTATAAACTGTCAAATTGTACTCACATGGATAAGTAAGAGATGGGGTTTATACTAATGAGGGTTTCAGCTTTGTGCCCAAGGAGGCTCTCCGGTGAAAACAAAGCCTGGCAAGTATAAGACAAGACCTACGCTCTCAAAAGAGCCCTTCTTAACTGCTGTGCTGTCGGCGTTCTGGGGAGGAAGGGAAACGTAAAATATAACGATCGGCAGTGCATATGGTGACGTCTACAGGCAGAACCACAGCCAGTGACACATCTTTGAAAGCAACCTCTATTTAGCGATTTGTAACTGGACTCCGTACGTCAGCGGCCCATCCTATCTAATGAATGGCTGATCTGCAGTGGGTGGAGGCGCATTCTGAGAAGGCAAAGTTGCGTGTCATCAGGCGGGTGCACTGCTAACATGCGGCAAGCGGCCAATCCGAGCAGACACCGGCTTTTTAAGCTGCCTGCCTATTGGCTACTCGGCAAGCACTCATTTTTACAGCATGTCCAGGTTGCATTTGAGTCATTTCTACCACTTGTCATCTGTGACCCACCCCACCCTCAGTACAGGGGCAAATGTGTGCTTGGCAGAAAGCGAGGTGGGGAAGTAAGCCACGGAACCAAAACCAGAACCTCATTAGACGATCTTAATGGACCCTGTACAGGGCCGGGGGAGAAATAGCTATTGAGGCTACTGGGGCAAGGGCGTTCGGTTGGCCGTGCTCCCCAACCTCAGCCATGGAGCCCAAGTAATAGTTTCACAGCGGAAAAAAAAAAAAAAAAGTAACCGTACGTTATTCCACATATAGCCGTGTATACTGCTGGTACAGGGATAGACACGTGTCACGGCCCCGGCAAATCCTCCCAAATCAAGTCCACACACACGGAGAACAAACTAGGTCTTCAAGGCTGACAGGGATCTGACTGAGCGTTAAAGATTCCCCCAGAAACTATTTCCCTAGCTTCGCCGGTTAATAAGCCTTCGCCATACACCAGCCTGTATCGCTTCAGTCTGTTACACGGGTTTAGACGTCGCCCCTTTTCCATCAACGAGGTAAATCGCTGCCCAAAACCCAACATATGAACCAGGAGAAACGCCGACTTACCTTAAAAAGCATTTACGAAATCTGTACCCATCGAGGCACGAAATACCCAAAACGAGAAAAGGATAAGGCACTGCGGACGCTGGGAGAACTGCAGCTAAGCGACACGAACACCAAGGAAGCAAGAGACTGACTGAACTCTAGCTCCGCCACTCGCTGTTATTTATAGCGCGCTCGTGGTTTACATGGCAACGCACCAGCTCAAACCAGACCTGATCGGTTTGCTCCGGGAACTCACCTCAGCCACACTTCGCGCGCACCCAGCCTCGACCAACCCCTCCCCCCCACTCGTAGTCTATTGTGACGTCAGCGTCCGCTGGTCTCGTGCCTTCGAATCGCATTCTATGGATATTTACCGTTAGCGTTTGAAACAGAAGTTACTGCGATTACTCGGCCGCTCTTGGGGCGACCATTATGTGACTAGTCGCATATCATTGTATAGTGTTTTATTTCTTGAATTCGCTGTGTTTTTTTTTTTAGAAGCCTGCATCTGTCTAACGATCATTACATACCACCGTGTCAGGCTTCATTTCTCCACAAATATGGGCAAAATAAAATGATGGATCCCGATGAAATATCGAAAAATACAATATAAATTAATAAAAAGCTTAAATTCATAATTAAGTAAAATGTTATTATAATGCATTAATATAAATCATTACTAAACTTTGTTTAAACAGATCTAATTTATATTATTATTGTGACGTGCGACCAGCACTGGAAAATCCAGTAGGGTAACAATTAATTATATACATAGCATTAGGGCCTATGGATTTAGAGGCAACAACCTTTCCCAACCTTAAAGCTTACACATGTCAGATATTCTTTCTAATATCAAGTTTGGTTTCATTTGAGAAACTGCCTGCTACTGGTCTACATTTGTTATTTATTTATTTACTGCTGATTCAAAATGTAATTTGTGTTTGTTTGTTTTTTTATAATTCATTTCATAAATAACAGGAGCTGTGCAATTTGTCACATTTTTATCCAAGGCTCTGCATTCAAAAATATTATACCAAACTATGGTATATGCAATGCAAAGAAATAAAATTGACCCACCAAATACCCTGATTTATGCTAAGAAAATTGAATCTCTTCTATAATAAAATATTTAAAGCGGTTTGTCAGTAGTAACAGAGTGGGGGGCATACATTGTAACAAACTAGGTTGTAAAATGTCAGATTCATCTAGAAATTACACTCAGCCCCCAGCCAGGCTGTGTGAAAAATATATATAATATAAAAAAAAAATAGGGAAGGTCTGGGAAAATAAACCAGTACATTATTATCAACTGTTTTTTTTTTTTTTTATTATATATAAATATATATATATATATATATATATATATATATAATGTATATATTTCTCAGAAATATATATATTTAATTTGACCCATTTCAATGAAATATTACAAAAATATAATCTTCTTACAAAACAAGAGTAAATAATATAAAGGTCATTTTTTTTTTTTTAAATTGTGGTATTTAATGAAAAAATACCACATGTCTTACCAAAAATAATAAATATGTAAACAATAAGGTCACTGGATTCCCTGGTTTTCAAAAGACACTCACCAGAGATGTTAAACTGTAACAAATACATGATTACAAATACAATATCTGCTGAAATGTCTTTGGACCACATTCCGGATAACACTTTAATAATATTAAATGTATTTGAGATAAAGTTGTGTATGTATTAAATATACTTATAATGTCTGGTGTTACATCAGAATCAGATTTTTTTTGTTAAATAAAAATACGGTTTAATTACAATAATATTGTCATTTTATAAAAGTTGATGATGTACAATATATACATTAATGTATTTTATGCACATGCCCCTTCATTCAGCATTTGTGCATACAAATTATTTTTTTGTTAATTAGGTATAATGTTTTTTTAGAATTGATTTTTGAAATGGCTATTTACTGTGCCTGCTCGCTACCTTCTCTGAAAAGGTTTCAGCATAATGTTTTTGAAACAAGGACTTTCTTATCTCACTCGCTGTACAAATAACTTGCCAGCAGTGTTAAGCAGGTTCCTTCACTAGTTCTTTATAAATGCCACCTTGTTAATCAATGATATCCTGAAACGTTTCCTCCAAGTCTCCACCCTCAGGCGCCTAATTACATTGCCACACTGATTTGGAGCATACCTCTGCCAAAAGACTGTGTTAAAGGATTACTGTTGGCAAAAAATACATTCTAATTGATTTGAAAGTTTGCATCAAGTGCAGGCATTTTAAATAGCAATACTTTAACCCCTTCGCGACCATATGACGAGTTAACTCGTCATAAGAGCCGCAGCGTTAGCGACCTTATATGACGAGTTAACTCGTCATGCAGTCTAGCCAGCGGTTCGCTCCGTGGGCACCGCCAGCTAGTCTGCAACGGGTCCAGGACTAAGCCTCGCACCCGTGGCAAAGCTCCTGGACCCGATCGGTGGATTTCCGGGCATGTGATCGCGGTGATAACGTGATCACTGCGATAACATGCAAATTAGATGGCAAAGTCAGTGTGTTCACACACTGACTTTGCCTCTAATTCACTCTCTGTACTTCATGTTCTTATAGTGAAGCTCAGAGAGTGACCTGTAAGTAAAAATAAATTAATAAAGAACGTTGCTGAGAGAAAAAAAATTAACCCTTTCATTGCTGATCACAGTTTGTAACTGTGATCAGTTTCCTTCCACTTTATGGCCCTCATTTAGTTTTTTTTTTTTTACAAATTCTTTTATTTTTGCAATTTATAAAGTTTTTTTTTTTTAATAAATAAAGGTAATTTTAATATATTTATTTAATAAAATGTAACACCTGCATGCCTGTTGCATGCTTTTTATGGATCTGACATCGCACTCTTCAGAGTTTTTTTTCTGCCTTTTTTGTTTAGGGGGGTTTGGGAACCAATATTTTTCTTTTTTATTAGTTAGTTAATTAATTTCCCTCCAAAATTTCCTCTTTTATATGTATTTTTTAATACTAAAATGTAAATCATTTTTATGTATAGGGTATCAAAAGAAAGCTCTAACTGTCCTTTAAAAAACAACATATAACTTGTATGGGTACGTTAAATGAGAGAGAGGGAAATTATGTTTTAAAAACCGCATATTAAAAATTGAAAAACGCTCTGGTCCTTGGCCCAGGAAAATCCCTTGTCCTTAAAGGGTTAAGAATCCAAATAAATCACCTTATTGAGCCCTCTTTGCTCTATATAGCACTTATCATGCGTCAGGAGGCAGACATCTTGGGTCAGATGGTTGAGATCTTCATTCATCTGACCCAAGATTCTAAACAACATGTCCGCCCCTGATAGAACTAAATGGAGCAAAGAGGGCTCAGTAAGATACTTTATTTATATTCTTTCATTAAAGCATTTCTATTTAAAATGTATACACTTTATGCAGTCTTTCAATTAAACAGAACTTCATTGTTTGCAACAGTTGTCCTTTAAACGGGTCACATGTTCACTTTCAAAAGCCAAAACTTGCAAGTCATAGATCCGTATCAGCCATTTGTTCCATTAATGCAGATGCCTAGTCACTGCAGTAAAGCATGTGTAATGGTATTGCATAACAAAATGACTTACTCAAAAGCAGGAAACAAAAACGCATAATAAATACTGTAAAAAATGTAAACAAAAATATACCACAACTGTCTGGAGTATGATGCTGCAGCATGAAGCACTAAAAATAACACTTAATGAATAAATATAAAGTGATCTGCAAAAACTGGTCTTTTAACCCCTTCATGAATCTGGGACGTTCTATGCCATTCTAATTTAAAGGTCCCAAAAGACACTATGACGGCATAGAACGTCCTACTGTTTAACAGTCATCGCGGCTCCCAGTGGTGAGCTGAGCTGCGAATTGCTCCGCAGGGACTTGCAGCTCAATCTGACAGGGAAAATGTAGCCGGCTACACGTAGCCAAATCGTGCCACGTGACGTTGGGAGGCATTGCGATTTTTTGGCAGGGACCCACAGGGTCTGTTAAGACCCTGATCGGATCTCTGCCATTGTGTCTCTGGCTCTGGAACAAAAAGTGATGTTTTGCTGCTTGCGTCGTCTGGGACGCAAGCACCATGCGTCAATAGGGGTGAAATGGACTATCTAGTGCCAAAAATGCATCTTTCAAATATCAATGCATATTAATGTGCTTTCAAAGTACTTTAAAATGCATGTTTTATATTTTGCATTGCTTAAATTATAAAATACTTACAGATGTGAAATTACAGCAGTTTGCAAGAAACCAAGACTGCCCACACTAGCTGAGGAAAAGTAATTTCCTTTTTATTTTTTTTGCTGCAGGAACCAATGAGAATAATTTCATTCAAATGGATGGAATGTCCTGTCTTTCTAGTGAATGTCATCAGACAATGTGTTGCACAGCACTGTTAAGAGGGGTCTAGGACACTTCTTCGCCGCATCTTCATCGCTGACAGTTCAGCGCGGCAGTTAGAACGCTGAACTGTCAGCAATGAAGTATAATGCGGCCGTTTCACCGCGGCTGCAGCTATGTAAGAGCTGACAGTTCAGCGCTGAACTGTCAGCTCTTACAAATCTAAAAGTAAAACGAAAATAACCCCCCTAATAAATGATTCCCCCCCCCAATAGTAGCACTAAACACTAAACCCCAATACTAACACTAAAATTAACCCCAATGCTAAAATTAACCCCCTAAACACTAATACTAACCCCCCGACCCCTAATACTAACCCTAATACTAACCCCCGACCCCTAATACTAACCCTAATACTAACCCCCGACCCCTAATACTAAAGTTAACCCCCTAAACCCCAATACTAACCCTAATACTAACCCTAATACTAACCCCCGACCCCTAATACTAACCATAATACTAACCCCCAACCCCTAATACTAAAGTTAACCCCCAAAACCCCAATACTAACCCTAATACTAACCCTAATACTAACCCCCGACCCCTAATACTAACCCTAATACTAACCCCCGACCCCTAATACTAAAGTTAACCCCCTAAACCCCAATACTAACCCTAATACTAACCCCCGACCCCTAATACTAACCCCCGACCCCTAATACTAAAGTTAACCCCCTAAACCCTAATACTAACCCTAATACTAACCCCCGACCCCTAATACTAATATTAACCCCCTAAACCCTACTACTAACCCTAATATTAACCCCCGACCCCTAATAGTAAAATTAACCCCACTAAACCTAATTCTAACCCCCTAAACCCTAATTCTAAACAAACTAAAATCGGTAAAATACTTACCTTTAGCGATGAAATGTCCCGCGATGAAATCTCCAGCGATGATCTGTCTTGTGCTGTAGAGTCGGCGGTGAAGCGGCTGCGCGGAAGCGGCCGCGATGAAGTGTCCCATCCCCTGTTAAGAGATCCTACTGTGTACAAGAGCAAGGTCACTTAGAGTCCACACAATGTATTCAATTCCATGAGCACAGGAAATGATTGAATATATAAAGTTTTGTTTCATTCAGTGACTATATCCCGTATTTACCCAAATCTAATGCGGCATCATATCTAATGCGCACTTCAAAACTGGACACATGGAAGCCAAAAAATGTTTTTGCCGACGAATGTAATGAGCATTTTTACAAGAAGTAGTTTTTTTTAGAACAGTTTATGCTACCAACTTACGGTAGTTTTATTATAAATGACACAGCTATACAACATGATGGAATTTTGATTTTAGTGTTACAAGCTAAGCAAGAATACTGCAAAAACTCAAATGACCAATTTACCTTGAAACTACAGTATATGCTGTAGGTAAGTTAACCCCTTCACGACCGAGGGTGCTTTGGTCCTTTACAAGACGGAGGTGTCGGGCAGCATGGAGGATGTCTGCACGTATCGTGCAGACATCCCCGGGCTGCCCCCACTAGCCACCAAGGATCAAGTTACAGGTGAGGGGGAGGGAGGGGGCAGAGAGACAGGGGGAGGGAGGGGGCAGAGAGACAGGGGGGGACAGAGCAACAAGGGGAGGGAGGGGGGCAGAGACAAGGGGAGGGGGGCACAGAGTTCAGTAACAAGGGGAGGGGGGCACAGAGTTCCGTAACAAGGGGAGGGGGGGCATAAAGTAACAAGGGGAGGGGGGGTGGCAGATAGAAACAAGGGGGGGAGAGACAGAGGCAGGGGGGAGTCAAAGGAAGGGGGAGAGAGAGACAGCACTAAGGGGGGGAGAGAGACAAAGCTGGGGGCAAGGGAAAGAGAGAGGCAGCATTGGCACATAAAAGGAAATAAAAACAAGAAATGCATTTTTTGATATAATTTTTTATTAAAAAAGCAATTTACATGTGAATATATACAAGTTTAACTTTTTTCCTATAGGGTAGTCTTATATTCAGGCTTTTAGTTTTTTTTCCTAAAGGAATTTCCAAAGTTTGGGGGGTCGTCTTATAATCAGGGTCGTCTTATAATCGAGCAAATACGGTAATTGAGAATATATATGTTAAGGAATCCAGCTGTCCCTCAAGAATGTTGCTATTCTTAACACCGATACCCTTAACTATAATAAATCCTTTTAGTAGTGTTGCATGCTGTAAATAAAATTGACAAGTAACATTGCAATCAAGGGAGGGGTGAGGCAGGATGGTTGTGGAACAAAGTTTGGGGACAGAGGAGGTATTTTTCTAGAACACACAGACGGCATAGCATGTCAGTAAATAAAACAAGCAAAAACATATTTATTGTGCTGATGCCGATGGCACGAAGGTTAAAGCTGCCACACATAACACGCAGGCAGCGATAATCTCCCCTGTCACCTCAAAAGCAAATAGGTTAGTTAGGCCCCTGCTAGCGGGAGGCTTTAGGCGAACGCCTAACTTGCCTAATTAGAGAGCCTACTCTGCCTTCATACGATGAAGACAGTATCCTGGGAGCCCTTTGGCTGGATGACCATTATGGGAACTGTAGACATTCCTTACTGGGGAACAGTAATTCTCTACGTGTCACTATTCTGTATATATATATATAAATTAATAAAGTCAGAATGAACAAAATAAAAAAAAAGAATACAAGAAGTTATGAAAACAAAAACAAATTACATTTATTACGAAATTTAGATAAAAATGGATGCCCCTATTTGCATCAATAATCCAGCATTATATCTTTTAATGGTTAAGAAATGTATATTTAGCACAGCCTTTCCTATTTCCTAACCCTTTTTGCAGTGTTCTGTGAGTTTCTTTAACTTTAAGCAGTATCTTACTTCTTACTCTTCACATCTTTTTTTCATTATTTATTTCCTTTACTTTCATTGATAACTATGCAATAACCTGCTCATATCATTTGTCCTTGATATTTTTTTTCTTAAAATAGGACCTGCTCTTTGGTCATTAACAACATAGGTAGACAGGTTGCTTTGACCAGGCAAATATCTAGGCAATTTGAGCAGAAGTGAGTTAATACACTATATGGAAAAAAGTATTAGGACACGCCACTTAATTATTAAATTCAGGTGTCTCAATCAGACCCATTGCCACAGGTGTATAAAATCCAGTACCTAGCCATGCAGTCTGCATTTACAAACATTTGTAAAAAAAAATTGATCTTTCTGAAAAGCTCAGTGGATTCAAGCATGGTACTGTGATAGGATGCCATCTTTGCAAGAGGCAAGTTTGCGTCAACTGTAAGTGGTATTATTGGAAAGTTGAAGCATTTAGGAACAGCGGCAATGAAATGGAAGACCATGTAAAGTCACAGAGCGGGGTCACGTAGTGCTGAGATGCATGGTTTGTAAAAGTCGGCAATTCTCTGCTGATTCCATAGGTGAAGCTTCCAAACTTCTACTGGCCTTAATATCAACACAAAAACTGTGCTGTGGATTTTTAAATAAAAAAATATTTTGGTCATGGGAAAGTATTTTGGTGCATTTATCAGGTTAAAACCCCAAATAAAGAACAACAGCCTCTCTAAAGCATAGACTGTCTGTGTTGTTTTTTGTTTACTCCAAAATCCAAGTCCTTCTACATAAAATGGGCGCTGGGCCAACACAACTGCCACCAATTGAATGAACATAATAACAGCTTAGTAAACTGGGACAACAGTTGGCACAGTCAGCCTGTGGGACATTTGTCAGGACAGTGTTGGCAATTATGCTACGCACGATTCCAGCCAAATTAATAGCAAATGTTTATCTTATTATCCATTTTGTTTGGGTTTTCTGCACACATGTACTTGTATATGATGCCATTGATTCATTAGTATGTTCAAGACGTGATGTTGTGTATTACATCACAATAATATATTATACGGTCTACTCCATAAAAAGACAATTGCAGGGAATTGGGATGGCAATTTCAAACTTAAGGCCAAAGTAACTGATATGGAAAAATTCTGCCATTCAGCTGCATTAGAGAATTTTGTCGACCTCGGCTACATTGGCCTGAAGTTTGACATTCCCATCTCCATTACTGGCAATTCCTTTCTCTCTTTATTAAGTAGACCCTTATATTTACTATCACAAAATCAGGAAACCACAGCAGTAGTGTTCAGGGGCGGGCTGGGCCGGGGGGCAGGGAGGCAATTGCCCCCCAGGCCACCCTAATGTATGTAAAAAACGGCCGCTGTCCAGTGTTAAAAAAAAAACGCGCTTGCAGGCAGAGACGGAGGGGAGAAGGGATCGGAAGATCCCCTCTCACCTCCGCTCTGCCTGCAAAACTGCACGGGGAGCCGAACAGGCAGCACAGAGAAACCTCCGTGCTGCCTGTTCGGCTCCCCGTGCAGTATGACACGGAAGTGCCGACAGTCACGTGATCGGCGCTCTGACGTCAGACGCGCGCCGATCACTTGACCTGTCGGCACAACCGCCGGGAGGCCGAACAGGCAGCATGGTGCTCCTGCCACTAGCCACCAGGGAAGTCCTCCTGCCACTAGCCACCAGGGAAGTCCTGCCACTAGCCACCAGGGAAAAAGGTAAGAGATGGGGAGTGGAGGGGGGGCAAAAAACACTGGCATATTATTGGGCAAATTGGCTGGGGAATATTACATGGCAAATAACACTGGCATATTATTGGGCAAATTGGCTGGGGAATATTACATGGCTAATAACACTGGAATATTATTGGGCAAATTTACTGGGGCATATTAAATGGCAGAATAACACTGGCATATTATTGGACAAATCGTCTGGGGAATATTAAATGTCAGAATAAGACTGGCATATTATTGGGCAAAATAGCTGGGGAATATTAAATGGCAATTAACACTGGCATATTGGGCAAATTAGCAGGGGCATATTAAATGGCAGATAACCTTAGAATATTATTGGGCAAATTTACTGAGTCATATAAAATTGCAGAATAACACTGGCATATTATGGGACAAATTGGCTGGGGAATATTAATGGCAAATAATATTGGAAATGTGTATGTAATGGGGTGATGGAGGCATGTAAATGTGGTGATGGGGCATGTCCTGGTGTGCAACGTGGGTTATGGGTCATGTCGTAGGTGTGCAACGTGGGTAGGGGGGGGTGCCCAAATTTTGTCTGCCTAGGGCAGCACAAAACCAAGATACACCACTGGGTGACGGCCTCCCCACTTTCTCAGTACTTACCTCCTTGCTTCTGTCCACCGGTGCTGCAGGTCCGTGGCTGTGAGGGAAGCGTTCTGCGCTCCCCTAGAGCCAATGCACATTCAATAAAGTTTGTTGGAAAAAAATTTTTTAAACAAACTTTATTGAAGACGCTTGGCTGGAAGGGAGCGCACAACGCTTCCCTTACAGCCACAGATGGGCAGATGAGAGCACCAGGAGACGGAGACAGAGGAGCAACAAGGAGGTAAGTAGTCAATATTCTGGCAAAAACCTTGCATATTGTGGGGGAAAATCCTGGCATATTGAGGGGCAAAATCCTGGTATATTGAGGGGCATAATCCTGGCATCGTGAGGGGGGAAATCCAGGCATATTGGGGGGCAAAATCCTGGCATATTGAGGGGGCATAATCCTGGCATATTGAGGGGGAATCATCTTGGCATATTGAGGGGAAAATCCTGGCATATTGGGTGTCTAAATCCTGGCATATTGAGGGGCATAATCCTGGCATATTGAGGGGCATAATCCTGGCATTTTGTAAGGGAAAATTCTAGCATATTAAATGGCAAATCCTGGCATATTGTGGGGGGAAATCCTGGCAATATTCGTTATAAAACAAGGAAAAGATGGCCGTGGATGGGGAGGCGATTCGATGGTGCAATGGGCCACTTGACTGGATTTGCCCCCCAGGCCAAAGGCTGCCAGCCCTCCCCTGGTAGTGTTCTTTTAGGGGGTGGTGGGATGACCTGCCGCTGGTTCCGATGTGCAGTCCAGCTCACCACCACCTCCCTACCAGTTGGGAGCCACAGGAGCAGTTTCACTGCAGTCAAATTTGGCAAATACTTCCAGGATATGCAAAAAGAACAATGACGAGGGTTATTACATGTCTTAAACACATAGAAAGAGAGTCCTGTATAGTTAATCCCACAGCCGCCTTCAAAGGAAACCCATGGAAGCTCTTAGATGCTTTAAATGCTTGTTTCTATGGTACATAAACGAGAGTCGACACAGTCGTAAAAAGAGGCTTCTCTCACACTGCTCATCAATATGAAGGCGGGCAAGAGTTTGATATAAATGGAGGGGCTGAGGGAAGCAAGTAGGTGTGGCTAAATTTTACCCAACCCATAGGTTGTGTAGTATTTAGGGTGACCACATGTCCAGGGAATGCCCGGTACACTACCACAATAGGATTTTGAAGCCTCAATCCGGGATTGAGAGCTCTGAAAAAATGAGTTCTTGGCAACTCTCCTGATTTGCTGAGAGTTCAGAAGCGTCTCCTGATTGGCTCAGTCCCTCCTTCACATGGAGCTTAAAGCTGCAGCAGCATGCCTGCACCAGGTTAGATACAAAACCCACACTCTCTCCCTGACAATGTTTGTGTGTGTCTTTGTATGTTTGAGTGAGAGACTATGTGTGTGTGTGTGTGTCTGTCTGTGTATCTGTGAGTGATTCCTAATCATAAATATAACATTACATTAACATTTATTTATATAGCGTCAACAACTAGGTTTATTTATATAGCGTCAACAATAACGCTAGGTACAGAGCATAGAAGGGAACTACATACTAATTTAGACAAACTAGAAACAGACTGGTACATGAGGTAGAGAACCCTGCTCGCAAGCTTACAATCTCGAGGGAATGGGGTCCATAAGACACATAAGGGTTGAAGAGGCCAGAGGGATTGAAGTTGTAATAACAGTAGTGTGGATGGGTGGCACTAGGTGGGATAGGCCAAAGATAAGTAGTGTGTGTTCCAGCTAGGTGGGAACTGCTAGAGGTAAAGTGACAGGTGTTCTAGTGGGTTGGGTAGTAAGCTTCTTTAAAGAGATGAGTTTTGAGGGACTTTTTAAATTTTGAAAAGAAGGGAGAGAGCTGGATGCTCTGCGGAAGGGAGTTCCAGAGAGGGGGGGAAGAAAGGGTGAAATCTTGGAGACGCAAGTGAGAAGTGGTGATGATATTGGAGGAGAGTTTCAGTCCCAGTGAGGAGCGCAAAGGTCGTGCAGGGAGGTATCGGTTAACAAGAGAGGCAATGTACAGAGGGGCGGAGGAGTATGTTTATATTACATAAAATGTGTCCATCAATGGCAGAAATAAATTGTGGTCACCCTACTTGTATAACCTCACAAAATTAGTAATATTAAGCCTCAACATCTGCACCATCGATATAAAAAAACAACACTGTTCCAAGGCATTATCATTTTTTTTTTTTTTTCTATGTTTGAATTAATTAAATAGAAAAGTAAAAATAAAATTAGGTGTCTATCTCCTGCATCCATTTTGAGAATTTTATCCATGAAGCAATATTCTTCATACATACATATTTGTTATTTTATGTATTTGTAATTTCCCTATTAACTTTGCTTTTCAATATATGGTCTTTTCATTTTAAACACATTGGCAAAGCCACCATAATCCATGGCAACGTTTGTGAAGGTCCATTAAACATCATTAAATTCTCTGTCACAAAGTGTCCATCACAAACAGTGTTAGTGCCTATGCCTGCTTCAGTGGCCTCCCGAGGGGGGGGGTGGGAGGTGCGGACCGCACCGGCTGACATCCATGCTGCCGGCATCCTCCCGCAGCACATCACGCTGCTGAACTTTTTTTTTTTTTATCTGGCAGTCGCATCTGCTAGATGCGGCTGCCCCCCCAAAAAAGTAAAAAAAAAAAATCATTGACACAGGATATGACCTTACGTCATATCCGATGACTGTGTTTCCCTCCTCCGTGCAGGAGGGAAGACTGCGCAGAGGAGACAAACAGGGCATAATTAAGGCGCATTTTTCTGTGGCAAAATTATGGGGAGCTTGTGTGTGGCATAACTATGGGCCACTTGTGTGTGCGGCATAATTAAGGGTCTCTTTTGTGTGGCATAATTATGGGGCGCTTGTGTGTGGCATAACTATGGGGTGCTTTTGTGTGGCATAACTACGGGGCACTTGTGTGGCATAGTTAATGGGCTCCTGTGTGTGGCATAATTTATGGGGCTCAAGTATGTGGTATATTTTGTTGGGCTCCTGTATGGCATATTTAATGGACCATCTGACTGGCATTACTAAGGAATCTGTTTGGCATGGTATTGGAGGAAATCCAGGGGGGTGACACACTGAGTAAACGCACCGGGTGACACCAACCCTTGTGACGCATTATTCATTATAGGTAATCCAACAGGATCATTATAATGTAATGGTTCCTAAAACTGATAGTCAACTTCCTGATATTACTTTGAAATCTTTTCCCCTCTAATTTGAGACTATATCCTCTAGTTGTGGTAGTTTGTCTTATTTTAAATATACTCTCCTCCTTTACTGTGTTGATTCCATTTATGTATTTAAATGTTTCTAGCATATCCCCCCATCTCGTCTTTCTTCCAAGCTACACAAGTTCATGGAATGAGACATGTTTTACAAAACACCCTCTGGCATCAATACGTTAAACATTTTATGGTAATTAAATTGAAACAAGATGGCCAATAAACATGCAGCGTTACCTGTACTGTAATTGAAAAATGTTAATTACTACCAGTATGCTGGTACAATCTGCCTGGGGATAGCATTCTCCTTCATACGTGAGAGTCTTGTCATACAAGTTGTGGTTTAGTTGTGCTTTGCATAGTAGTGGTACCTCTGCCAGCCAATCAAAAACAACCCTCAGTTGCTTTAAACCCCTAACCCAACACTAAAGGAAATGTTTTTTTTTTAAAACAAGCTCTACCAAACTTGTATCAGCTCATAACTCTCTGATGTGGAAAGATCATAGCAGAGATTATGCCTGTTACACGCCTGCTGTAGAATGATAGAAAACCTATATAAACCTATAAAACCTGATATAATACGATCCTTTTGCAATGTCCCTATGATCGGATTATGATTTCCTCAGGACACCAGTGATAAAATACTTCTGTTTGTTGTAATTTTTTAAAGGGACACTCCCACTAAAAAAAATGACATTTTTGTGATTTTAGGAAATATAGTTATTTGGGTGCCACCCTCTAGTGACTAGTATCTCACTTTGGGGCTGGGGGGACAGAATGCAGTCTATAAGTGTGAATTTCAATCATAGACTTGCATTGAATGGGAGGGTAATGTAACTATTACATCACAAGGGGGCGGAGTTATGATCCTGTTTGATCAGGTTAATTGTCTTGTGTTGGAAGGCAAGTAAAAAAAAAAAAGTTCTATACAGCCACCTAGTTTTGCCCACTATGATACACTGGAGCCAGTAAGAGAGCAGGGGAGGATCGTATGACAACATCATGCAGGCTTTGGCAACAGTTGTAAAGTGAGACTGGCTGGAAGATTTTAAACAATGTTGCAGCATGGGAAATAATCACAAAACGGAGCCAGGAGATAAAAACTTAATTTTATTGTTCCATTTATATGCAGTTAATTCAATCATATAGAAAAAAACTGTGGCATTTGATTTATATATGTGTTTGTTTTAAATGACCAGGTTATCTAGCTACATCTTATGTAAGTCGTAGTGTCCCTTTAAGGACAGGATCTCCATTTTCCACACTGTGTTTAAAGTTTCCTCGATTAGTAACGAGGTGCATTGTATATAAATAGTTTGCCAAGAAACCAGGTTTTCTATAGGGACTACTCAATATACCC
Source organism: Pelodytes ibericus (assembly GCA_036172795.1). Lineage (NCBI taxonomy): Eukaryota > Metazoa > Chordata > Amphibia > Anura > Pelodytidae > Pelodytes > Pelodytes ibericus. Next base: position 188,625,958 of record CM069861.1, read on the forward strand.
CAATTTGTCCTAAATTTGATTCAGGTCAGGAACCTTAGCCAAAATTCACCAATCCCTGAAATGTGGCTATTATATATATATATTTTTTTTTTTATTAATTCAGGAGGACTTTGGCTATTTTCACAATAAACAAAGTCCTCTTGACATGAATCTTTGTCCTCCCCATGGAGGGATAGAAGCTTTGGTTTGGTGCGTTTCGGACATGTTTCGGCTGCTTTCTCTTTCAGCAGGTATCGCTCTGTAATCGGCTATGATGTCCAAATTGCAGACCTATTTGTAGGCACATCGGGTCTTATTGGGTGGCTCCTTGATGTGTCCTGAACCTGCCGGGATGTGGCCCAAATGCCGACACACGTTAAGAAGAACCTATTGTTTTGAACTTCTCATGGAGCCTGTGCAGCACAAAAGATCTGTAAGCACTGTGTAATATGAATCCTGTAAAGCGATTGACTCCAATCTATGCTTGTTCATTGGCTGTACCATTGGGTCAATAAAAGACACATTGTGGAGCAAATATATTCGTTGTACCTAGCATGCCATTACTGGTTCCATCCAAGGAGTGCAGTTGGGTTTTCTTCTTTTCCTGCATGTTTATTTTATGGAAAATCTGTAGTTTGGCAAACAATAGGGGCCATGAATCGTACAGAAAACATTCCCATCATTATATATCACCCAGTCTCACAAAAAAGCTCCCTTTAATGCCATAAACAGTCGCACTGTTTAAATTAGTGGAAAAACAATGTATGGACGTCACAATGTGCTTGTCGTGGCATGGTAGACGTGGAAAGGGATAATGAGAGGATTAGTTCATTCTGGTTTTGTCACTGATTCCCTTTGAGTCATACTTTGTCTTTAGTATTTTCACCTATTTCGTGTTATTGATTTGCTTTACTTTTACTGTGCTGAGTTCTTACAAACAGGAGCGGCATATATTGAGTTCCATATAGGGTTGCCACCTGGCCGGTATTTTACCGTCAGGCCAGTAAAAAAATTGGCATCAGGCCAATGTGAAGTCTATGGAGACAGTACCAAGGCAAGTATTTTTTTGAAGAAAAGGTGGCAACCCTAGTTCCATATAAGAAATAGAAAAAAGGGCATTACGTAAAACTGCTTTTTGGGGGGCTGCACATCATGAAGAATCTAAGATTAGGGGTCTCCCCATTGTTAGTTTCATGACGATATACAATAAAACGTTTGGTCTTATCAGCCAGACTACGGGTCATGCAATAATCTTTGAAGGCCAAGGCCACATCTAACCCCTGGCCCACCAGTTGGAGATCAATATACAGGTTGAGTGTGCCTTATCCAGAAATCCGTTTTTCGGATTTTGCCACGAGTTACAAATTACACACGCACAACTGTCAGAATGCAAGTACACAACGGTTTATTCAGTATCCTGCCCCCTTAAGCTGTGATATAGCCTTTCCATGCATGCCAAGATTCTTCCACGCCCATAAAGTGTAATACAATGATATATGTGCAGACCTGACATGCCAACTTCAGGTTCCCCACGATGCATCACATCACAGCTACATCACAGTAAAAGAGAGTTATTTGTGCTGAGAGACTTTAATATATCCTATTGGTGAAAAAAATTGCATTATCAGATCCATTATACAAAATGTTTCTTGTCCTAAGCATTCTGGATAAGGGATACTCAACTTGTATTAAATAGAATAAGAATTTATAGCAGTGGGGAATATTAATTTATTCTCAGTGTCACAGAGGTAGAACAGGACTGGACAAACCCCGGACACCAGGTCGTCATTGCTACTAGGAAATTAGACCTGGTGCCTGGGTATAGTTAGCCCCAGTACTGGGGTAGTTGGGCAGTATGATCCTGTAATATGGACACCTAAAGAGGTAACAGAGTTTGCACCAAAAGGCTGCACTCAATCCATTAAAATGGCGAGTAAGCATCGAACATAATGACACACAAAATGGTTACCGATCCCATGATGGACCCCCCACCATGCTTGACAGTTGGCAGCAGACATTGGGTGGAAGGCTTTGTTCAAAAGTAAACCCACCTGTATAGATTGAAAGATCAGACCATATTACTTTAAACCATTGCTTAGGGGTTCAGGTTTTGCTTCCTTCCGCTAGAGCCTCAAATTCAAGTGGTTCTAAACAGCATCCTGGACATGAATTCCAAGTTTGTGAAATTCACGATGTAGAGGTTTTGTGGAGACACAGATTCTGAATAATTCAGTGCTATTCTTTTGTAACATTTAGAAGCTATCCTGTTCCGTGTCCATCTATCATTGTCAGTGAGCTTTGATTTGTTACCCAGTTCCTCTTTGATAACACAGTCATGATTTTTGAGATGTTTTCCCTTGCACACTAAAACATTTTGCCTTTTTTTTGTGAATCTTGAACGAATCTGCAATTTCAGGATCAACTAGTTTGGAACTCTGTTAGTTGCTTCATGTTGCTCTAAAAAATCAAATATGAAAGTGCCAAATAACAGAATCCTGATAGCTGACACGACTGTACTGAATGGTAGTTAACACAATAAAACCCACCTGTGCCACTGCATGGCTGAATGTTACTGCTATGATAGGTCATAACGTTTTTTTTATCACATTCTTAATATTAAGTCCACTACTGACTGATTAGTGACCCTCTACTGGGAGCTGAACATCGCCAAACCCTGATATGAATTATTTTCTGTCGGACTGACTTACAGAGCAGTGTCTTTGTCTGTCAATTTCCCATCAGCTTGTTCATAAAATGGCCTCCGTTATCGTTAATACTTAAATGAGAGGGAAGGAGGAAAGAATAGACGCACAGAAGAATTCTGCCCAAGATTGTTACGGAGCCTATTAAATGTCCATGTCGTGTCAGACAACTGTCTGAACTAAACGGCTCAAACAAAGGGAATGTTGGATGCGGCCTGTTACAACTTGAAGCCATGTTTTTTTTAAGATACTTTGTTAAAACCATTCCTGGATTTTCCATTCATCTGTAATCGCAGAATGCTGCGTAATTGGATATACTTTTCTAATATTAATTGAGAACCCACTTTGTCCTTTTTTGTTGTTGGGGATTTCATTTTTAACTCTTTGATTGCTAGATCATGAAATGTTATAGTTCTTTTTGAAATATTTATGTTCCTTTTTTCTCCTTCATGTTGCCATCACAGCTGTGCTCTGTTGTTACCTATGACATACTGGTAGAGTCCTGGAGGCAAACAGTGCAAATGCAGGCGTTATAGCCTCAGTGAATCAGCAATGAGCCTGTGGAAGGCACCCAGAACCAAGGCCGCCACCAGGAATTTTAGGGCCCCTTACTGAACAAATTTCTGCCCCCCCCCCCCCCCCCCGACAATATCTCCCACTGGCCCCACCTACCCTCACAAACATGTTATCCCGGTCTAATGTAATATGGAGGGTGGTTGGGAGCAGTTGGTCAATATGCCAGTAATATTTTGCCACTCAATATGCCAGTAATATTTTGCCACTCAATATGCTATTCTTTTGCCATTTAATATGCCAGTATTTTGCCCCTCTCAATATGCCAGTATTTTGCCATTTAATATGCCCGTATTTTGCCCCTCAATATGCCATTTAATATGCCAGGATTTTGCCAATTAATATGCCAGGATTTTGCCAATTAATATGCCAGGAGTATATATACTGTATAATGGTCACTCTTCTCCCAAATCATAACACAGGCTGAAATAAGTATCTGCAATGTCGCTTGATGGTGGTTTTGGCATATTCTTGGTCATCCAATACTAGTCACAACTAATATTTGCTACACAGATGTTTGGGAACTACATATACCATGATTCTGTGTCAGCCTTAAAGAACCACTAATCGTTTGCTCTTGTGCGTCAAACTTAGAAGCCAAAGTGGTATGTCCAATGGCCCTAGTATGAGGATCATGCACTTTTTAAATGTTTTTTTAATGTTTAACCTGTGACGAGCAGCCATCATGCTTTCTTTATCCAATCAGGGTTATTTCACTTTACTAAGGTCACAGTAAATGTATACGACTTTAACACAAACTTGTTCTCATGTGAGTCTCTTGTAATGGTCTTCTGTCTGCATGTAGATTCATTGTTAGTGGTCATTATTTATGTCACAGACATTTAGTACTCAAAGTGGTCACCCTATCTTAAAGAGCATATTGGCAGTGGCGTCCTGAGGGGAGTGTGGGGGGGTGCGGACCGCACCAAGTGACACCCCCAGCGGGGGTACAATTGTCATCTCGCGGGGCTCCCGTATGTCGCATAATTAATGGCGGTCCCATGTGTGGCATATTTATTGGGCCCCATGTGTGGCATAATTAAGGGGCTCTTTTGTGTGACATAATTTTGGGAAAGTTGTGTGTGGCATAACTATGGGGCGCTTGTGTGTGGCATAACTATGGGGCGCTTGTGTGTGGCATAACTATGGGGCACTCGTGTGTGGCATAGTTAATGGGCTCCTGTGTGTGGCATCATTTGTGGAGCTCCTGTATGACATATTTAATGGGCCATCTGACTGGCATTACTAAGGAATCTGTTTGGCATGGTATTAGAGGAAATCCAGGGTGGGTGATGTAACGGACCGTCTACCGGACATAGTAGACCATCTGTCCGTTGTGTGAAATCACCTCCTTAGCCCCCAATTAAAGCTCAGCATTCACCCATCAAGTCTTTCCTGGACCCTTGCTCTTTGTACCCAAATAGACAGGACATCTAGCAGTTAGGTACAGCAAGATTGAACAACTCCTTTATTTGTCAAACAAAACAGACTTATAAAAAAGACATAAACATGACATCACAGACATTAGTATACAATGGGGGGATGGAACTAAACATAGTTCTCCAACTAACTGGGGCTAGGAATACATTAGACTTTCAGACTACAAACCAAATTACCATACAGTGAGTAGACACACAGTAAGAAACATAATGTACACAACATAATCAGTTTACCAGTTAATCCAGAACAATGGATGTTGGAGTAAACTCTCAATTCTAGTCACTGACACACATAACCCTTCAGAGTGGTCTACTCACAGAAATAAACATTACACATAAACCAATATACTCACAGAATATAACTAACTAACAATATTAATGTATAGTGTTATGGCATATCCCTTACTCAGGTGGTCCGTTCATTCGTGAGTTGGTTCGGTAGACACCCAGGCAGAAAGGCACGAACAAGCCTTTCTGCAGGGGAAAATATAAGCTTTTACAATGGGCCCATAGTCCAGAGGCAGCAGGCGAGCAACCAGGCTTCTCCAGAACATAGTGGCGAGGTTGGTTCCGCCACAGGTGACACCATGAGTTACTGCACCAGGTGACACAAACCCTAGTGACGCATCTGCATATTGGCATTATCTCTGATTAGTCATTCAATGGAGGTATTTAAACAAACATAGATATTGAATATTGCTTGTAGATATCAAGTGGCGATTCAACAAAAAGGGAATTGTTCTGAACTGACAAGTGTGCAGCAATAATCATCCTTTAATAACTGACTTGGGTAACACGTGGCACTAGGGTTGCCACCCAGCCATAATTTTAACAGCAGGTTGGTAAAAACACACCATGAAGGTAACAACATGGCTGGTATCTTTATAATAAAAGGTGGCAATCATACTGGATGTAGTATTTGTGGACATGCACACTCCCATGTATCTCTTTAGGAGTCTCCTCTCATTTCATCACAGGAAAAATAAATTGTATTAATTAATTTATTGTTACATTTATTTCAGGCTGGAATGGGTTTTCACTTGTTTGGCTTTGACTTTTTAGGCCTGAAAAATAACGAGCTAATCCGCGCATCCCTCCTTTCTTTTTTTTACTGATCTCTTGTCTCTGTCACAGGCGTAAAGCTTCTCTAAACATGAGAAACAAAGTAAAAAACAAGAAAATGCTATCATTTCCTTTTGAACGGTTCACAGACTTTTCCATTTGCAGTGGGTAAAATGGACCAACAGGTTATTAAACCACATTGTTTCGATGGAAATAGTTTTTAAATTGCAACTTTCTGACTGCGGATCTTTTCCTTTTCAGTTGCAGCCCTTCATAGCATGCATTTTCTCACTTGGTAACAACTTCCATTGATAGGAACGGGTTTGGTTTGTTTGCTTTATAGCTGTGCGTAGAAGCTGATGATGATGATAGACCTTCAGATTAAGGGAGCCGTCACTCAAGATCTTTTATAATTTGAACAACTGCTTTATCCAACTGTATGTATAAGATTCGGAACTTAAGCCAAAAAGAACAATTAGCAAAAGAGACAGAACCAGAGTAAATCAGCTGCACCAGTAAAAATCCCCAACTGTCAGAAAAGTGTAGAACTAGTATTGCAGAAGGGAGAAACAGACACACTTCAAGGGAAACAATAGGGAAATTCAAATACAAAGCATAACAAATGGATACAATGTAATAGTTCAACTAGACCTAAATAGTTTGTTTCCGATAAAACATATCCAAAATAGTCAGTAGGCAATCTATAAATTGCTACTTGAAAAAAGACTTAAAACAAGACTTAGTGTGAATATGTCCTTGAATCACTTGACATTCTTCGCATAAAAGCATCTGTATAATGCTGACAATACCTTGTGATTAAATCCTCGCCCTAGGTAGCCCTGAGAGAAACAAAAGCAACACCGGCTCTAGTCACAGGAACAAAAGTGCAGGAGGTGGGTGGGTGCTCCACAGTGCTGATTAGGCACTGATTAGGTGATGACTAAGCGTGGTGACACGCGAAACGCGTTAGTTGGCCTTCCCTTTTCACTTTATCATCCGTGGATTGTACCTTACCCTGTTTGTTTGGATTTTTTGAAAGCATTAAAGCACTTTATTCATTCACTACTTGGCGAGTGGAGTGCACACTTTGTTCTACTTAAAGCCCTGAGAGAAGACAACAGCATTGTGTGTACTGAAGGAATAGCGCGATATGCGCTTTAATAATAAAACTTAAGACAAAAGGTTCAAATCAGCACATCAAAAATATGAAATAACAAAGAGGCGTCTCTCATGCAGTATGCTATTCCATCCATCCACTACCCTTTCAGTAAAGTAATATTTCCTGATATTACTTTTAAATCTTTTAACCTCTAATTTAAGACCATGTCCTCTTGTTGTGGTAGTTTTTCTTCCTGTAAAACAGACATGTGACATAAATATTGTTAGACGAATACTGCATCATTTAAAGTAAGGGAAAGGAAACAGATCTTTCTAGTCAGTTTGTTCCTCAAATCTCTTTAAAAAATGCCAAATAAAGTCCTGCCTGTCTCTGCAAGCCCTCCTTATTGGATGCTACTGAATTTAGAGGCCTCTGTAAAACTATCAGCTACAAGAGAACTGCAAATAGTTTTTGCAGAACAGTCCCTTTGAGAAGCAAAATTATGGTACATTATGAAATATTGTTCTGGTTCTTTCACTGGAAATAACAGAGCCGCCTTGTACTGATTCCAAATAAATATATCTTGGAAATTAGATGCACTGGCATAGCTCCTGACTGTAAAAGATGAATTATCTGGATCATGTACTTCTTTGCACACGGAAGATAAACACGACACATCCGCATCCCATTGTTTATGGTCTGTATTCAGCAAAGGGCTCTGGATCATGTGAGCAACATATCAGAGAAAGTGAGCAGAACCTACAGTTATCATGGGTACTGCTTAGAAGAACAGGCAATGGTCTTTCAAGTCTCTCCCAAGATTCTTTGACTGGTCAGTGATGTAGCGAACCTCTTTGTAACATCAGGCGATATCAGATTTGCCAACAATCCCAGATTTGGAAATTATAGCAAGACTGCTTCTTATTAGGGTTGCCACCTGGCCGGTATTTGCCGGCAGGCCGGTAAAAAATTGGCTTCGGCCCAATGTTAAGTCTATGGAAACAGTAGCAAGGCTGGTGTTTTTCTGAACAAAAGGTGGCAACCCTACTGCCTATGCGCAATACTTTACAGCGTCACCGTTAGCTCTTTCTGAACCTGAGAAAACTGCAGATAATTTATTTTTTACATAGCCGTTATTTTACAGTAAAAGGAAATCAGTTACACTCCTTTTTGTGGTCTACTGCTGGTTGGGGTGTTCATTCCTGACAGAGGCTGTCTCCTGTTCATTCAGTCGCATGTTGGGCAGTGATATGGCTTAATTTCCCACACTCTTTTCTGATTAGTCCTGTGTGCAGTGTGCCTGACACTAGAGAGCAGGCCAGGAGAGGCATAGACCTGCAGCTCTGTTGCATGAGAGGGCATCAGTCTAGTTATATCATCACTCCAAGCCCTCAGCTGTGTGCGTCTGATACAGGTGCCTCTGTTGCCTCACCCTCGTTGCTTTGCACTGTCCACACTCAGCAAATATACTTTCTTGAGACATACATATGTTAGACATGAAAGAAGTGAGTTCCAAACACCTGGATGGAATATGTCTCATCACGTAAAATCACATATTCCAGCCCCTGTGGTGTCCCATGACCAGGTCCCAAGATGTTGGACGGTTTACCAGACAGGTCCTGACAAAAACCAACAAAACCAGGTTATTCTTCAATCTAGTAGCTGCTGCAGCAGAGTATGGTAATCATGTAAATGACATCGGGGTTGCTATGTAAATTTATATCATTTACTGTGTGATTAACAGACATATCTGCAATATTCAAGCAGTAATTTGTAATTTCATTATAATAACTTATAATAAAGGATTCTTACATTTAAAAATAAAAATGAGATCAGAACATGTAGAACTTTTTCCCGGATGTTTACGATAAGAATAATCATAATAATAGTTATAATAATAACAATAAATAAGCATGAGTATGGGTATGATGACTATACTGTAGTTGTGGTGTATGGGGGCTGAATGATGAATTTTGTGGATGCTATAGTACCAGAATTAGCTATTTGCACTAAATGAAATCAAAAATATAAATATGGATGACAGACAAACTAGGACATTTTAGCTCTGTTTCTATCTCCAGTTTTCCTATTGCAGTTTATGAGGAATAAATGTCAATTTATCTCCAGCTTGTGAAAGATACTTTCTTCTCTTGCAAAATTGCATCTTTTTTGTGTGTCTTTCTGTCTATCAGATCTGCTAAGGCTGGTGTTCCCTGGACTGACATTTCTGCTTTGATGCATTATTGGATTTAGAACAACTTTTCCCCATTTCAAGGAATATATTTTTTCCAGCCGTGAGATCAAAGCCTTGCTTATGAACATGGTAAGTTACAGTGTAAGGGATTTTCACCGAAGCAGTCTAGATTGTTTTTGTGTATACACATGTTATCACAGGGAAGCCCTTTTATGAGGTGCTGTAATAACAGTGCTATCCAAGCATTAACAAAAAGTAGACAGCAAATTATCATTTTATTTTCAAATAGACCATTGCTCTGGCAGATTCTTGAGGTAACAAAAAAAAATGGCATGTGTTCAGTGCAACGTAAGTAGCCAGACAAGAGGCGCCTCTGTATCTTTATACCAAAGAAAAACAATGTGAAATATAAAACAACATTTCTGAACGATCCGATTAAACTCCTTACAGATCTTTTTTTCTGAGACAGCAACAGACAAGCAGGCCTCAGGTTTGAACTTCAATTGGAACGGCACTTTTTTTTTTTAAAGAGTATTCATGCTCAAAATGATAGAAGTCTTTCTGTGAAGTCTGCAAAAGCAGGCAATGAATTTAACTAGCATGGCTTAAATATCCAAGCAGAACATTTCATAGCCTGCAGGACATTCTGTGGGAGTCCATAAAGTGTGCAAATAGAATATTACAAATGTAACCCTTTAATAATGGAGGATGGTTTTGTCCTCAAAAACAGACAAACAAAATATTTTGTGGTCCTGGACCTGATCTCAGAGTTATCAGACCAAAGGGACACAAAAGTAGAGACCCTGTGGGTCTTTGACTAAAAAAAATTGAAATACTTCAGACATCACTAATGAGGTTGTGAAGCAATGTCCGAGCCCAGATGTTGGGCACAGATGGATATCTCTAAATGTAACCAGCTTTCACAGCTCATATAGGGTTTTTCACAGTAGCCTCAGAACCATCCATGTTTTGCCGTTCGTCAGTGCCCATGTTCCGGCTGAGTAATATGTATTTCCCCTGTGTTAACTGTGTATTTAAAATGTATAGTGCACCATTAAAAGTGCTTTATCACTTGTAGCAGTTTACCCAGGAATGTATTCTACGGTGAATCTGATTGGTTGCCAGGAATTCTGGCACCAAATTCAATTATCCTTTGTGTATGTATGAATTTATAATCCCCTTCGTCCTGTTTCCATTTACTATTCTATGTTAAACTTTAATCCCATTATAGTTTTTTGTTTAATCTGTGTTATCAAGATGTGTTACTGTATATATGTTCTGTTTTTTGAATCAATAAACAGTTCTTCTGATTTTATCCAACACGACCGGTCTTGTACGCTATGTTGAGAAATTGCTAGCAGAGAAACAGTGATTATAGCCCTGTTTGGATATTTGTATTTTCCTGGACCTGATGAGTGATTTTTTGGAACTGATTCCGGTAGGAGCTCCGCATCTAGTAGCCCTCCCGTGACAGGGTTTATATAGTGTTTGAGCGCCTCCCTGCACGCAAGTTATTGTGTGCTTTCTTTTGTTGTACTGCTTTTTAGGTGGTTGGGCGGCACTTTCGGGAAGGCAGCCACCAGTATACCACAGCATCCTGTCTTTTTCTAGAGCTGGTGAGTGATTCCCACTGCCAGCTCTATACACACTACACTGCTTTCACCTGTAGCCTGGTCTGAGTCCGAGCACTGGCTAGAGTGCAGGATCTGAGCCACGGATCCTGTGATTGACACTCCACCATCGCTGCTCGGGTGTCAGGTCTCTCCTGCCCTGCGGGGAAGCAGTGCGTGCACCCTGCAATGCCAGAATGGATGCTTCATGTATATTTATTAGCACTTATTATGGTAAGTATACATTGGAGGGCTATTTAAACATTCAGTTGCCATCAGGGCTTTGCCTATGAGAGTGTCTTTATTATCTGCCTATTTGGTATTCCCAGTGCCAGCCTGTTTCTTCTCATAGTTCATTGCTGCCTGTCTCTTACTCTCTGCGTGTGACCCTGACTGCTCTTGTCTGTTCCACTGTTCCTTTGCTTTTGGTTTTTCTCCTACTTCTTTTGGCTGTGCCCATGTTCCTGTATGCTGTAAATCCTGTCAAGACGTCCCATTTATCTAGCAGTACCTACTACTGCAAGAAATCCACTGTTTATCTGGGTTCTCATTATCCAGCCACCTCACACCTACACAGAGTGGCCCCTTCTGATCACCAGTCTTTGTTACCAGATATAACCTGTCTGCAGTTCTAATATCTTAGGTGTCAGGAGGTTTAGCAGAGCAGCAAGGCCCTCTGTGAATACCATCTCTCCACCACTTGGCATCCTGTGGGAGTATAGCGGTGGGCTGTGCTCTTGTTAGGAGGATGTGCTTTGTTTATTTTAGTCTGGACATACTTGAAAAATAAGAGAAATCTCAGTTTATTCTTTGTCAATATTTTGAAAGTAAATAAATACAATTTCATAACCTTCTACATTTCTGTTCCCTGCTGTTATCAGGACAACAGGGGAGTGATGGTCTCAGAAGGTGTTTTGCATGCTCAAAATCTATTGCCTGGATCCAGGATACCAGAGTAACAAATGCCATGGTCCTGATTTGGCACTGGCCCACACAAAGCAGGATAGTAGCGAACTATACTACATTATGTAGCCTCACTTGCCCCCTCCTCTCTACAAGCTTCTCATCTGACTAATGGCTTATACTTGCAGTCCGGGTCCACTCCACCCCAGCTGGCCGAAGAAATACCCTACAACTCGGAGACACTTCTGGGCGGTGAGACGGCCCTACGTATACTACCTTGATTGGACGGTTTTGCCGATCTTGTGTGTTGTGTGAGCTACAGAGGTGTACTCACACTGATTTTATGTAAGGTTTTAAAATATTTTTTCTACATTAAATTGTTTCTACGTTACTATACTATTGTGACCTTCTCTTTTATTCCTCATACATCGTTTTGGGGAGACTGTACACTACTGAATATTGAACTCCAAGGAGAGAAATAGTTCCACAGCTCCGTACAATGATTGAAAGATTCTGATATATTGTGCAGACACGATTCAAAAGAGCAGTGAACTCCCCTTTGTGAGTCAGAAATGTATTTCATTCATTCTGTTTTACAACAAATGCAACAGAGAGCACTATTGTTTGTTTTTGCTTTCTATATTTTTAGGGGTCACCTGGGTACTGAATTTGAGACCTTCAATCAAATATACATCTTTAAAAATTGTGTCATATATTGCCTCTATATATACATTCATATTTATTTAAATTTGTAGCGCATAGCACTAAGTCACCATTATACTATGTAGCCTGGCCAGACTATACTTTGTTTGTTACATAGATCATTAATACCTTAAAAACAAGACAATCCGAAGGAACAGTAAAGACACTTTTTTAAATAAATAAATGTAGATTTTTCATTATATTTAAGTTGTACCACATTTGTTTGATACCTGTCATGCTTACTTTCCGTCTGTGTACATTGTTACCACTAATTATCCATGGCAATCTCCAGGGCGGGGCAAAAGGGGCAGCTTGGTGCAGAAGCCTCTGTTTTCCCTTTCCTGCTCTCCCTGCCCTAAGCTGAGCTCGACATTGAGTTACTAGAAAGCAGTCAGAACCTCTCTTTGAAGCTGAATACCTTTAGCCAATCACAGAGGAGATACATTGGCCAGTTAGAGGGGAGAACCTTTTCCCTTCTGTGATTGGCATGCATACTAAGTCTGTGTGCTTATGATAGGGCAAGGGACAGAATCATGGTTTATATGGTGATCGTAACAAAATGACCAGATTTTATCCTGGTGATAATAGTAAGCCAATTATTCTTCCAAGACAGGCTTTTCTCTGAATATTGTTCCTGAACATTGTTTATGGAGCAGTTAGAACAGGTGCAGACATTATTGTTTAGGTAATAATAACCTGCAGTGAGATGGAATGTCAGATGTTCACCAGGTGTATTGCAGGGTGGATGGTGATGTCTAGTTCTGCAGGTGAGATGAATATTTTATCTTATTGACTTAGCTATACTTTGTGCAGGGACAAACCTGGTGAAATTCTCCAACTAGAAGAGCTCAGCACCTCAACTCACCTTTTTAGCGAATATGTCATTATGACGCCATTGTGCTGCTCCAAACCTGTCACTATGGAGCCATCACGCTCCGTACCCCATGCCTCAGTGCTGTCTCCATCCCCCCTCTGTGCAGGTGGTCTAGCTGTACCTCCGGGTGACGATGGTGCCTCTCCCAGATCTGGTGCGTCTTCCAACCGCCCAGAGTGCGCTGTAGTGTTTTCTCTTCCAATCATACACGGAAAGGTCTGTTCTGTCAGGGTACAGTATGGCTAAAACAGCCATATTAATAATTTAGTCCTTTCTTTTCTGATCGGCTCTAGGGGCAGGATCTAGCTTGTGAGGGATATTTAAACCCTCAGTCTGTATCAATTCTTGCCTGTGAGAAGTGCTCTTTTCTCTAGCCTTCCTGATATTTTGTTTTATACTGTGTTTGACCTTGCCTGATTTGACCATTCCCTTTTTCTGCCTGCCCCAACCTTTTTGCCTGTCTTGACTACGATTTTTTCTTACTTCTGTGTTCCTGTTACTGGTGTTCAACCCTGCTGTCTATTCTCTAGCCTTGGTACTACTGCTTCAGTGTGTGGCTTCAGACTGTGCTGATAAGTCATGGGTGTTTTTTTTCCTGTGGCTCAACCAAGGATATATTTCTATTTAGGTGAAAACCTCAGTTTGCTTCCCATTCTGTTTTTGGTGGTGGTTACCAGGCTTGGCAGTGCGGTTCTATTTTTGTGTTCCAGTATTTCGGACGTCAAAGAATAGACCCCTGCACTTGTAACATGGGTCATGCCTGTTTGAGAAGTATAGTGAAGCACTAACATAATAATTCCAGTTCAATTGGACTCTAGTCCAGCAAGTTTGACCTTTCTCACATTCTTGTTGCTCTTACCTTTGTTGCCAAAATAAGGCAAAAATTCCACACCATAGTGGCTTCCAACGCTGTATTAAAAAAAAAAAACATTTTAAATTCAAAAATGTGTATTATTTACTTTAATACTATTAAAATCTTTATAGTAATTACATAGGGGGCTATTCACTTAAAGGTAAGTTGCAGGAGAGTTAAGGTGAGTTGGTCATTTCATCTCAGGGACTTAATTATACATTGTTCAGGGACAAAGCTGGTGAGATTCTCTTGCAGGAAGGAGAGAGTTGGCCCTGCTTTATGCACTGTTATTAATGTGAGTTATTAAAGATGTAACAGTGTATGATCCATGGCCTGCTGGACTCTTCTAGCAGGAGAAACTCACCAGGTTTAGCAATGCAAGGTGTAAAGTTGAGTCACTGAGATTGAGTATTCATCTCACCTCATTTTTTTTATTACCTGTATATTAAAGTGGATTACACTATAACTCACTTTTAAATAAAAATATACTGTTGAAAAAGTGCACAACCTACTACTGTGGCTTCTGTAATAATCTAAAATGGGACAAAGTGATTTGTGCCTTGTAATACGTGTGGCAGATTGGCAGCACATGTATACTTTAGTAATCTGACTTGTCTGTTAATAACATTCATCTTTAGTTTTAATGAATAAATGGGACAAATTATTCACGATGCCTGGGGTTGCCACTTCAGCCATTTTTTAATGGCAACAAATAACTTTTGAATGCTGCCTTGCGGTGTGTAGACGTCATATTACATTACATTACCATTTATTTTTATGGCACCAACAATTTACGTAGCGCTAGGTACAGAGCACAGAGGGGGACTACATGCTAAGTTAGACAAACTAGAACAGACTGGTACATGAGGTACAGAACCCTGCTCGCAAGCTTACAGTCTAGCGGGAATGGGGGACATGAGACACATAAGGGAGTGAGGAGGTCAGAGGGACGGTAGTTGTAGTAACAGTAATGTGGATGGTTGGCACTCGGTGGGTTTGGCCAAAGATGAGTTATGTGTGTACCAGCTAGGTGGGATCAGCTAGAGGTAAATTAACTGGTATGCTAGTGGGATGGGTCGTGAGCTTCATTAAAGAGATGAGTTTTGAGGGACTTTTTAAAGTCTGAAAAGGAGGGAGAGAGCTGGATGCTCTGCGGAAGGGAGTTCCAGAGAGAGGGGGCAGCTCGGGCGAAGTCTTGAAAGTGCGAGTGTGAAGAGCTGATGAGGTTGGAGCAGAGCTTTAGTCCCATTAATGAGTGCAAAGGTCATGCAGCGAGGTATTGAGTCATGAGCGAGGCAATGTATGGAGGGGTTGAGGAGTGGAGGGCTTTGTAGGTTAAAGACAGAATTTTATCCTTGAGCAGAGGGGGAGCCAGTGGATGGCTTTGCAAAGAGGAGCCGCCGAATCAAACCGACGAGTAAGAAAGATGAGTCTGATTGCATGGGAGAAAGACAAGCCAGAGGTTGTCTAGTCAGGAGGCTATTATAGTAGTCAAGGTGAGAGATCACAAGCTTCTGAGCTGAGAAACGGCCAAATGCATGCGATGTTCCTTTGGTGCAGACCACAGGATTTGGCTAAAGACTGAATATGGGGAACAAACAAGAGAGCTGAGTCAAAAGTGTCCCCAAGACATCAGACACGGACAGCTGGTATGATTTTAACATTTTCAACGGAGACAGTGAAGCCAGGTGTAGGGACGGAGTTTGAGGGAGGGAAGATGATCAGCGTCATATGTAACCAAAAGGAGATCACTTAACTAATCAACCGTGATTCTGTGGGATCCACTATTTGATTAGGTAATTGATATCCTTCTGGTCACATATATGTGGCCAGTGACAAATAATCGAGGTGGCAGCCCTAAAAATAACATTAAAATATGAGTATCACTACAAGAAACATGGGTATTTTGCATCAAGAGGAACAAAAGTTCTAAAATGTAACAATCCGCAGGAATATTCTATTGGTTCCCGTGGAGATTGCTCAACTTTTAGAACCTTACCTCAAACATGGGTATTTTGCATCAAGAGGAGTATAAGTTCTAAAATGGAACAATCCGCAGGAATATTCCATTGGTTTCCATGGTGACTGCTCGACTTTTAGAACCTTGCCTCAAGCATGGGTAGTTTACATCAAGAGGATCACAAGTTATAAAATGGAACAATCCGCAGGAATATTCCATTGGTTTCCGTGGTGACTGCTCGACTTTTAGAACCTTGCCTCAAGCATGGGTATTTTGCATCAAGAGGAGTATAAGTTCTAAAATGGAACAATCCACAGGAATATTCCATTGGTTCCCGTGGAGATTGCTCGACTTTTAGAACCTTGCCTCAAGCATGGGTATTATGCATCAAGAGGAGTATAAGTTCTAAAATGGAACAATCCGCAGGAATATTCCATTGGTTTCCGTGGTGACTACTCGACTTTTAGAACCTTGCCTCAAGCGTGGTTATTTTGCATCAAGAGGAACATAAGTTCTAAAATGGAACAATCCACAGCAATATTCCATTGGTTTCTGTGGTTGACTTTTAGAGCCTTGCCTCAGAACTGATCTTTGCACCATTAATGTCCCACAAACATGGAAAGAGCTTTGACGTATCATGAAGCCATGTGCAGTAGGCCATTGCCCAAGTCCCTCAGCACTTTAAATATTATTAAAAGACACCTCTGCATTCCCAGGATTTCTTTTTTTTAATTATTATTAAAACCCTTTCCACGTTTTTACACACCCAAGTTTGTAAATAGGAAATATTTTCCAGACAGCTGCAGAGGATGTGAGGATGGAATTTTAATTTCTGTTTTTCTCCAGGGAGAGAACTTATCATGGAAGGGAAACAAACGTGTGAGATTGGGGAAGTCATCATACTGTGTCTCTAATCTGATATGGTAAATTTAGAAAGAAAGAAAATAACACATGGTGTTGGATTAGCCATGCTCGGCTGCCAACTTCACAGCTTGCGGTGAAGGGGTCTATTGTATGTAATTGGGCATTTTAATATTACTCTGTTTAATTAGAAATAATGTCAAAATATTGACATATAGGGTTCATTGTCATGTCGATGGAGACATGCAGATCACGATTTATACTCTTTTATGTTAAATATCCGTTCTTAATTAGCCACTGGATCTCTGTAATTTTAAAAAATGATTAATTGTAATTGGTAACAGAAAAATTGTAATATTTTGCCTCATTACTTCACTCATTACTAAAATCTTATGAAAATGATGAGCAAGGAGAAGGCACAATTTGTAACGGACAATTCATTGAATTTCTATAGATATCATATAGACACTTTGCCCATCCCTGATGCCGAACCTGGATTTTTACAAATGTATACATATTTATAAAGAAGGAATTAGAGATGGGTTGGGAATTAATGCCTCATTGTGTTGATGTCCAACTGGTGGTCCGCAGGCTAGCTGTGGCATTAAAGAGGTCTTGTGCAGCCTCAATGCTGGCATTTGTCTAGACAAAACTGGTTAACAAGTGACTGTCTGTGGTGGCCACAGAAGAGTGTATTGTTCCTGGCTGGAGGGGGCAATGGTAGTTGCTATGTGGGAATAGACAACCACATTTGAGAACTAGACCAGTAGAGATTAAAGAGTTCTCAGAACAAAAGGATGATGCAGAAACCAAAGGCTTGAGGGTAGCCTCTATCCAGATACACTATATGGACCAAAGTATTGGTTCACCTGACCATTACACTAACAAGGAGATTTATGACATCACATTCTAAATACATCGATGTTAATATGTAGTTGGTTCCCTCCTTTGCAGCTTCCACTCTTCTAGGAAGGCATTAAATAAGATTGTGGAGTGTTTATGTGGGATTTTGTTTCCCAGTCATCTAGTAGAGCATTTGTGAGGTCAGACATGGATGTTGGACGAGAAGGCCTAGCTTACAATCTCCATTCCAGTTAATTGCAAAGGTGTTCGATGGGGTCAGCTTTCTGTGTGGGCCAGTCAAGTTCTTCCACACCAAACTCATCTATCCATGTCTTTATAGACCTTGCTTTGTGTATTGAGGCACAGCCACACGGGAATGGAAAAGAGTCTATCCCAAAAAGGTTCCCACAAAGTTTTGGAAGAATTCCATTATCCCTCCTCCACCAAACTTTACAGTTGGCACAATGCAGTCCTGGCATCTGTCGAACACAGACTTACCCATCAGACTGCCAAACAGTGAAGACTCCACAGAAGTCTGCTCCAGAGTCCAGTTGCAGCATGCTTTACACCACTCGATCTGACGCTTAGCATTGTACTTGGTGATGTGAGGCTTGCTTGCAGCTGCTTTATGGATACCCATTCCATAAACCTCCTGCCGCACAGTTTTTGTGCTGATATTAATGTCAGTGGAAGTTTGGAAGCTTCTTTGGAAGCTAAAGGGAGGGGGGGGGGGGGGGGAGAGGAAAAGACAGACAGACATGAATAGTGCCCCTCCTGAAAAAAGACTCTGGATCCTCCCCTGCTGGCCAAGTCCTGTGGTTCTGTGTCAGCGGTGGACTAGGTGCTGGGGCAAGTCTTGTTAGTGCAACATGGGTGTTGGGTTAAGTCCCGTGAGGGCAATCTGGATGCTGTGTCAAGTCCTGTGAGTGCCATATCGGTGCTGGGTTAAGTCCTGTGAGAGAAATCTGAGTTCTGGGATAAGTCCTGGGTGCTGTGTCTAATCTTGTGAGTGCAATATAGGTGCTGGGGTAAGTCCTGGGAGGGCAATCTGGGTGCTGGGGCAAGTCCTGTAAGTGCAACATGGGTGCTGGGGTCTGTCAATATATCTAACCAGTATGTACACAAGGTTATATCCCACACACTGCCCTGATATATACCTCTGCACAGGACAATTCATATAACTTTATGTATATGTTACTGCCCTATGTATGGGGTATTAGCGCATTGTGTTAGATATAACCTTGTGTGTACATAATGGTGGTATATATTGCACTAGGCAGGGGTATATATCCGTCTTATCTATAAATATTACATTCTTCAGATGTGCTTTTAAACACATAAACAATTCTGTCAGTAAAAATGTGTGTTTTTATGGAGCAATAAAGTTATTTAAATGTATCAGCATAAAATTGCTATTGTATCACCAATTCTTGCACGTCTTTTATTCTGCTGTCTGAATTGTTCTCCCTTTCGTTTCAGTAAAACCCCCTCCCCATGTTTTCATATCCTGCTTTATGTTATAACCATTTTCCGTCAGATTATCATAGACTATTGGACGGGATCTCGAAGACTTCCACGTGAAAACATTGGAAATAAAGAATATAACGAGCAAGAGGTGGTTTATTTTGTGATTCTGTGTTGCCTTTACTGTAATGATTTGTTTTAGAAACTATGCATTAAACTAACTGTCCAGCATTTCTATGGATCTAACATAGCAGTAATACACTGGATCACGTAGACAGTGTTCTGTGAATATTGATTGAGACTTCAGTACAAGCGTCCAGCCTCCTCCATATTATATCACTATGGGATCTTGCAGGAATTAACAATTCTTCTATTGATATTTGCCAAACGGAGCTGTCTACATGCACTGTAAATGCAGAGTATCTCGGTCATGTAAAAGGGAAGAGTCATTTCTATCTACAGAGTCTAATCAATAAAGAGAGAATTGCAGGGAATTGAGATGGGAATCTCGAACTTTAGGCCAAAGTAGACGATTTCTCTCTAATACAGCTAAATGATAGAATTTTTAAAAAATATAAGTCCCTTTGCTAAGCATCCGTCTACGGCGGCAGGGGAGGTCTACACAGCACTTAACCTTTCAGTGAAGGTCGGGTGGTGAATTGAATTCAGGACCATATTGAGATAATGTTACACTTACTGGACTAATAGTAATAATTACTGTAATAACTCTCCTGAACATAGAGATGGACCAGAGAAAGCTGAGTACACATCTCTCTCTTAAAGAACAACTAAAAGTTTTTTAACATATGTCCTGGTAGCCTGGAGTAAACCCGATGTGTATCTTAACCTGTTCAGGACAATGCATGTACATGTACGGGCTCCCAATGCAATGCATTGTTGACAATGCCCGTACATGGACGGGCTGCGTTTAATATAGCGCAATCTCTGCGTTTTTGCCATGATTCGTGCTGTTTTTGGCTTTTGCTGGATGCTTCATGAGTAAAGGCATCCAGGAAAAAAAAAAAAAAGGCCGCTGGGACTGCCCATGGGCCGTCCTAAAGTGACAAGCCAGTGACAATAGTCACTGACCTGTCAATCACGCCCCCTCACCCTATGCAAATAGGCTGAGGGGTGTTTTAGACTGCCTCTGATTGAGGCAAGTCTGAAACACCCAGAAAATGGGCTGTCTTACCCACAATAGCTGAGACAGGCTGTCTCAGCCATTGCAGGGAGGACTGTGATAGCTCTAAAAGCCTAATCAAAGCCATTGCCATCCTCCATCTAAATCCATATTTGGGGGGAGAGATGGGGAAAGTTGATCCTGGTTGCATTAAGTTAGGCAGGCCAGGATCAATCATTATTTTTTGCATTTATTTATGTGATCACTGAGAAAATCAATCACATTGATCATATGTAATAAATGCAAAAAAAACATTAAATGACAGTCAGTGCTGTATGTACAGTGATTGTCAAAATCTTCCCTCTCTCTCCCCTGATACATTTTTATTAAGTGTCAGAGAGAGAGAGGAGAGAAATATACTGTGTCCCAGAAAAAAAGGCTACCTGTTCTGCCCCCCCACCCATAGGTTCAGGCTACTTGCTCTGCCAGCCCCCCCCCCCCCCCCCTGTTTATTATAAGGACCCAACTGTTGCTAATTATTTTTTAACATTTATTTTAAAAAAAATTCTATTAAAAAAATGAATGTCGGGACACATTTGCCTATTTTCATAATAGCCGAATTCCTCTGGAAATAGGTCTCAGTCATCCCATCGAAGTATGATAGAGATGTTTTTCAGCTTGATGTGTTTCGGGCTACTTTCTGCTTCAGATGCTATCGGTGTGTAATCTGCCATGATGGGCAAATTGCATTGCTATATTGAGTTGACCCCTAAATCTAATCAATTTAGCTATACATTGTGCAGGAACAATCCTGGTGAGTTTGCTTAGTGGGAGGAAGTGATCCAGTTTTGTCCCTGCACAATGTATAGTTAAAATGGTGACATGGAAATGTTCATCTCACCTCAACTTATCTTTTAGTGAATAGAATCCCCTGGGAGCTACTCACTGAAAGGTGAGGTGAGATGAACATTCCATCTCATCAACTACGCATTGTAGGGACAAACCTGGTGAGTTTCCCCCACTAAGCATACTTTGTCCCTGCACAATGTATAGTTAAAATGGTGACATGAAATGTTCATCTCACCTCAACTTATCTTTTAGTGAATAGAATCCACTAGGAGCTACTCACTGAAAGGTGAGGTGAGATGAACATTCCATCTCACCAACTATAAGATTTCACCAACTACGCTGTTTAGGGACAAACCTGGTGAGTTCCCCCCACTAAGCATACTTTGTCCCTGCACAATGTATAGCTAAATTGGTGGGATGAAATATTCACCACACCTCAACTCACCTGTGACTCACCTTTTAGAGAATACCCCCTCTGTGTATTGATTTTGTAATAATATTTACTTCAACTATTGAAACCTTGAGAACTGCACACTCTACAAATCTTGCACTGTGTATAAATGTAATTTTTTACATTTTTTTTTATAAAATTAAGTAAAATTCAGCTTATTATGGGGGCAAAATTAGTTAGTTGGGTATGTATAAAACGGGCACACCCAGAAATAGCGTAAACAGGGCCACCATTGCTGCATGCGCCAAAGTATAATGTCTTTAGCACCAGAAACACTAATGCATACACATTAGAAAGTGTTGGGATGTATAATAATGAGCAATCATCGTTATACAGAAGACATGGTGATTGTGCTGAACTGTTTAGAAGAAGTTTCTCTTTAAACCTCATATTCCAGTAACTTGAATAATTAACAAACATCAACAATAAAACAAAGAAACCTTGTTCAGAAATCTAAAATAGAATCAAGTAAAAATAATGTCACCCTTGCTACATGAGGTAGATGAATCATTTTGCTAGTATGTATCCTGCGAGTGACATTGAATATGTTCCATGCACATGTGAAAGCTATAGAACCTCGGACTAAGGGAAGCTTCAGTCTGTAACATCTGCAGGATATCGTAGTCCAGGATACAAATTGGCAGATAGAATGGAAATTATGATGTTTTTAATTTTTCTTTGACATGTTCATTGGGATGGGAGGATATTTCCTATCCCAATATAGCCTCAAGTAGAAAGGCTGCAAACTCAAAATAAAGAGCATTTGTGTAACTGCAGGTGTTTAGACACATTCCTTGCAAGTCCTATTATAATCCACATGACACGGAGGTAGAAGCAGAACCAGCTTTTGCAAAGCACATCCGTCGTGGTTTACAGGAGTGAGGATAGAGTATGAGCTCTGATAGGCAAGACAAGCAAAGCAATAGTCATAGTTTAAATATCCTGCTATTCCTTGTCTTCTTTCTGAATTGCGACCATTTTGTTGCTTTTAACCTGAATAGATCTTATCTTAGCCCTTGATGTGTGCTCTGTACAGGCTCCTGTGTCGTATGTATGGACAAGTATAGTTATCATATCCGATACTTTTGTGAAACACGTTAAAAAGTCTACTCTATAAGCCTTGCTCTGGCCATACCATGGCTTGTAACTGAATTATGGAGAAATCCACAGTTCGGCTATGCAATATGGCTGATTTTGCCTGATATCGTTGATAATTGCATATTCAGTGGATTTTCGGCCATATTTGGTTCGGGGAACGAGGCCTGGGCAATCTATAGGATTTCCCTAGCTCAAAAAATGGCCAAAAGCCCCAAACACACAGCTGGCGAGCTGAACTTAAAAAGTATAAATAAACTATGGTAAATGTAAAAAAAAAAAATATGAATAATAAAACTAAATAAAATAATTATACTAAGTACCGGTATATAAACATTTATGTTTATTTTCTTTAATATATTTTTTTGTTTTTAACATTTTTAATTTATTTTTACCTTGTCATAATTTTTAGTGATTTTCATTTTTTCTTTTATACTTGGCCATTTCAACCGAATATTGGCTATTTTCACAGTAGCCTTAATCTATGGGACTTTTATGGAAACATTTCAGCTATTTCCTCTACAGCCGAAGTTCTCCCCATAGACTTCTATGGCCATAAAATCTGATTTTCGTTTTCCCCGAGTATCCTGAATTTAGGGGCATTCGGATGACCAAAGTGATTTGATTTGGGTCACATATCGGAGATCCGTTTTTCCTTTTCTCACAGCTACCTGACTAGACCATTTATATTTGATATAAATATGTTTAGAATACAGATATGCAAATTCTAATAATACACCTACTTTAAAGTAATTTAATACGCATAAAATTAAGCAGGTCAATTTCAAGTTAGTGGCCCTTTAAGAAACATTTGCCCTGTGACACTCCTGCTGTATGTGCCACACAGATGATATTTTACCCAGTGAAAAAGTGGCTTGTGGATAATGTAAACACTATAGAGGAATATTTCTCTTGTTTTTGGTCTTGCTGATCTGAGAAGCATTGCGTTGCCTGAGATCAGGCTCATTATTCTTCTTGGGGGTTAAATCAAGGAGAGTGCTATTTCCAAATTGAGCAAGGTCCCTTGCTGTAGGATATGTCAGTATTTTGGATATAGCTACTTTGAGCAGTCGTATATACTAAACATACGACACCATATATCACTTATTTTCCCCCTTTTTGTGTGCGTGTGTGTATATATATATATATATATGTGTATCTGGAATTATTGTGGATATTTGATGAATGAACTATAGCAGGTTGAATTATCAATGGTCTCTTTATTGTATGATTTCACATTTGCATGATTTTGTGTAATTTCACTAACTTTTTTTGGGGGGGCTGGGAGGAGTTGGCATCTTTGTTTCCACTGCGTGAGGTGAAATGAACTCATACGTTTGGTGTGGCTATTCTTTCTTCTACAAGTGACGCTGTTTAGTAGTATTTTGTTCTCAATTCTCACACAGGGCTCCTCAAACCAAATCTTCCATCATTGTCCTCATGTCTAGAATGGAAACTGGACACGGCCATCCGCACCTCCAGGGCAAATGTGGCAAGAAAATGGATCTCTGCGGGTAGAACAGGCTGAACACAAAGACTTTTTGAAAAACAAAATGTTTCTAAAAGAAGTAACACCAACTAAAAATACCGAGAAAAAAGTGGAAAAACAACAACAAAAAATAAATAAGTGGTATAGACAGGTTTTCCACAAGCTGTTACTTCACCCTTTACGTTTCCCAACCTGGGGTGCTTACGAGACGGAACTCTCAGGAGGTGGTGTCAAAGAGTAGCTTGTGTTATGACAACACCTCACTCAGCCAGCTGCTACCATACCTTGAGAAGTAGTAGGTGGATGTGTATATAGTATAGTTTACATTTGATTAAATAAACAAACTTTTTATGCACCTAGTCAAAAGCTTTTTTTTTTTTTTTAAGTTCAATTTGTTTACCTGCAGTATGGTATGTGGTTCAAAAATTAGAATTTTTCATCTTTGTGATATTATTTTTTTTTTGGGTGTGAAAATTAAGAATATTGAGAACCAATGCAGTGAAGTGTTTGGTCATGTTAGGCAGTTTGGTCCTGTGCCATCCTTTGGTAGCAGAGGGCCATCTCCAAACTACAACCAGGCCCCTATGAAGTCCTGATACAAAACTAGGACCAGGCCCCCTGTGAAGTGCCAATACAAAAATAGGATCAACCCCCTGTGAAGTGCCAATACAAAAATAGGATCAACCCCCTGTGAAGTGTCAATACAAAACTAGGATCAACCCCCTGTGAAGTGCCAATACAAATCTAGGACCAGGCCCCCCATTAAGGGCCAATACAAATCTAGGACCAGGCCCCCCATGAAGTGCCAATACAAAACTAGGATTAACCCCCTGTGAAGTGCCAATACAAATCTAGGACCAGGCCCCCCATGAAGTGCCAATACAAATCTAGGACCAGGCCCCCCATGAAGTGCCAATACAAAACTAGGATTAACCCCCTGTGAAGTGCCAATACAAAACTAGGACCAGATCCCCTGTGAAGTGCCTATACAAAACTAGGATCAGTCCCCTGTGATGGGCCAATACAAAACTAGGACCAGGCCAGATGTGAAGTGCCAATAGAAAACTAGGACCAGGCCCGATGTGAAGTGCCAATACAAAACTAGGATCAACCCCCTGTGAAGTGTCAATACAAAACTAGGACCAGGCCCCCTGTGAAGTGCCAATACAAAACTAGGACTAGGCCCCCTATGATGTGCCAATAGAAATCTAGGACCAGGCCCCCTGTGATGTGCCAATAGAAAACTAGGACCATGCCCCTGTGAAGTGCCGATACAAAACTAGGACCAGATCCCCT
This sequence comes from Pelodytes ibericus, assembly GCA_036172795.1. Classification (NCBI taxonomy): domain Eukaryota; kingdom Metazoa; phylum Chordata; class Amphibia; order Anura; family Pelodytidae; genus Pelodytes; species Pelodytes ibericus. Next base: position 188,651,376 of record CM069861.1, read on the forward strand.
GTGAAGTGCCTATACAAAACTAGGATCAGTCCCCTATGATGTGCCAATACAAAACTAGGATCAATCCCCTGTGATGGGCCAATACCAAACTAGGATTAACCCCCTGTGAAGTGCCGATACAAAACTAGGACCAGATCCCCTGTAATGTGCCAATAAAAAACTAGGACCAGGCCACCTGTGAAGTGCCAATCCAAAACTAGGACCAGGCCCGCTGTGAAGAGTGAAGTGTCAATAGAAAACTAGGACCAGGCCCGATGTGAAGTGCCAATAGAAAACTAGGACCAGGCCCGATGTGAAGTGCCAATCCAAAACTAGGACCAGGCCCGCTGTGAAGAGTGAAGTGTCAATAGAAAACTAGGACCAGGCCCGATGTGAAGTGCCAATAGAAAACTAGGACCAGGCCCGATGTGAAGTGCCAATACAAAACTAGGTTCAACCCCCTGTGAAGTGCCAATACAAAACTAGGACCAGGCCCGCGGTGAAGTGTCAATACAAAACTAGGACCAGGCCCGATGTGAAGTGCCAATAGAAAACTAGGACCAGGCCCGCTGTGAAGTGCCAATAGAAAACTAGGACCAGGCCCGATGTGAAGTGCCAATACAAAACTAGGACCAGGCCCGATGTGAAGTGCCAATACAAAACTAGGATCAACCCCCTGTGAAGTGTCAATACAAAACTAGGACCAGGCCCCCTGTGAAGTGCCAATACAAAACTAGGACTAGGCCCCCTATGATGTGTCAATTCAAAACTAGGACCAGGCCCCCTGTGAAGTGCCAATAGAAAACTAGGGCCAGGTCCCCTGTGATGTGCCAATAGAAAACTAGGACCATGCCCCTGTGAAGTGCCGATTCAAAACTAGGACCAGATCCCCTGTGAAGTGCCTATACAAAACTAGGATCAGTCCCCTATGATGTGCCAATACAAAACTAGGATTAACCCCCTGTAAAGTGCCAATACAAAACTAGGACCAGGCCACCTGTGAAGTGCCAATAGAAAACTAGGACCAGGCCCCCTGTGAAGTGTCAATACAAAACTAGGACCAGGCCCGATGTGAAGTGCCAATACAAAACTAGGATCAACCCCCTGTGAAGTGCCGATACACAACTAGGACCAGCCCCCTGTGAAGTGCTGATACACAAGAAAAACAGAAAATAACCAATAGATGTGTACTACACTAATAAAAATATTATAATACAGATAGTGACAAAAACACTGTACTCCCCTCCAAGAATGCATTATCCAAAGCAAAATCCCAACTCATCGATCAAAAAACAAAAAATCAAGATGGTGATTATCAAAATAGAGAGGGAGAAAATTAACTATACTAGTCTAGTATATCAGACAAATGGGAGATGAATAAAGTCCTAAGAATGCACTTGAATGTGATTTAAACAACCGTAGAAAGATCTTTCAACATATCCTCTTTAATTGTCGAATCTGTTAAAAGCAACGTAAATACACCAATGACAGAATAACCACAATAAAAGAGATCATAAGTGAATGCAGATACACTCACAAGGACTTCTAGTAACAAAAGGTCAAACAGTGCATAACTCATATTGGTGACCGTCCAAATCCACAACGCATTTCGCTGGGGACAGCCTGGCTTCCTCAGAAGGAATATGGTCTTTTACAAAAATGTAGATAATAAAACAAATGTCTTCTGTGCTGATACAACACTGACATTTTGTCCTGGGGTAAGAGATCTACCACTAGCTTATTCCCAGCATTCCAACATGTATGAAACTTCTCACACTCTAATCTAGACAAGAAGGAATCTGCAAAAGAACTAAACCCACACCTTATGGAAAATGTACAGAGATCATTTTAAGTCACACTTGACCTAAAACCAAACACCTCTTTCACTGCAGTTTACTGCGCCCTCTCGGTATCGTTAGATGATTCATCCAGCCCTTCCCTTAACAGGAGCAGTTTTGTTAATCCTATAATTTATCTAGAGCATATAAATGGACTTGTGTGCGTCATATCTTGCTAGGATTCGGCATATGCCATTTTGGTATACCAGCCATTTCTCTCCATCAGTTATCCTGCAAACTAAAGTAGCTTGGGTAGCTAAAAGAAATGCGAGGACACACACGCGAGGCCTTATTGTAAAGTAGGTTACTTCCATGAGTTGCAGATATTTCATTTTGGTGATAATCTAAATTCTAGCTAAATCTGTTCAATGGGCCATGTGTGATTTGCATATCACGCTGAAAAGTGAGGTCATAAACAGTGGACACCGCAGCATTGAATTAAATAAATAAATTGATGAATTTAATTGCCATTCTGCCAATACAATATTGGTCATTTTCTATTCTCTACATTCCCAGTACCATTTACAACTGGAGTTATTGTCTAAGACTCAGTTCTAGGGCAGAGTTCTGAAAGTGGTCTAATCAGCAGGAACATCCAATTGGTTTCCAGGGTGATCCCTCCATTTTGCAACTTTACCAGTTAAACATTGAGGGAGATTTGGAAAAATAACTGTTTTGGGGGAGAATCACTTAATCATGACGTTTTCTCACTATATCCTGTGACTCAACGTGTTTATACTTAGCACATCCGCCTACCTACAATTACCATTGCTTGTTATCACGGGATATTTGTGTTCACAGACCAGTGTTTTAAAGGGACCGTATCTCCTAAACATTGATTATATTGACAGGGACGTATAGGATAACATGAATCTATACATTGTGTTAGCAAAATTGCAAGCAAATGATTTAATTAGGAGAAACGTGTTTTAAATTAGTCTGTGGAGTCTCCCGTTTATGACATCACCTCTGGTCTGATATGCAAATTAACGGCTTTTCAAAGAGAAATGTGTAATTTGCATATCAGGCAACATGTAATGTCATAATGCGGAGACTCCACAGACACATTGTTTCTCCTAATTTTGGCATTTGCTTGCAATTTTGTCAACACAATGTATAGATGGTTTTCAATAATTTTTTTAGTCGCTACATTTAAGGTAAAACTATGTTTAGGTGATACAGTCCCTTTAAGGAACATTAATGTTAAAAAAAACAAACATACTTCCAGTTTTGAAAAACTGGAACCAATGAGTCAAGTACAGTGTTTCTGTCAGAGCTTCTCGTCTAAACCCTGCTCCACATGGGTTAACGGCCCATCAGGGGTTTTTTAGAGGCTGCCATGCAATAACCAGTACAGATATAGATGCGATTCATATGTTTAAATCTTAGTAACATACTAATCTAGGTTGAAAAAAGACACAAGTCCATCCAGTTCAACCCTTCTACCTATCATTCCTGCTTTTGAGCCAAAAGAAGGCAAACACCCCTAAGGAAGCTATTTCGAATTGTTACTTAGGGGGAAAACTTCCTTCTTAACTCCAAAAGGCAATCAGACTTCTCCTTGGATCAAGAGGCTCAATTATTGTTTATTCTATTATTGTCTATATATTAAAAAAAAAAAATCAAGACCCTTTTGAAGGCATCTATTGTATTTGGATAGCACTACCTCCCTTGGCAGTGAGTTCCATAACTTTATTGTCCTTACCGTAAAGAATCCCTTCCTTTGCGGTCTATGAAATCTTTGCTCTTCCAGTCTCAGGGGGTGACCTCTTTATACAATTCCCTTGAACTGGTCCCTGGAAAGTTCTGTATATTGGCACTTCACATATTTATATAATGTTATCATATCCCCTCTGAGACGCCTTTTACCAAACATATATATATTAATTTAAGTATTTCCTCATAACTAAGATCCTACAATCCCCTTATTAACTTTGTAGCCCTGCTTTGCACTTTTTCTAGTTCCATAATATCCTTTTTAAGGACTGGTGCCCAGAATTTTACTGCATATTCAAATTGAGGTCTTATCATAGACTTGTAAAAAGGGAAGATGATATTCTCCTCTCGTGAATCAATACCTCATTTTATACATGCCAATATCTTATTGGTCCTTGCAGCTGCTGACTGGCATTAAGCACTGTTGCCAAATCTGTTATCTACAATTATTACCAAATCCTTTTCTTTGGTAGTTTTTTCCCAGGGAGAAACCATTTAAAGTATATTCTGCATTGTTAATATTTTTCTGATAATGCATAAATGCCCATTTGTCTATAATGAAGCTGATTTGCTATTTGCTTGCCCAGTCCCCCACTCTTTCCAAATCTTCACACAAGAAAATATACATCAATGTTAATCTGTATTAACCCCTTAGTGACATGACTTTTTTGGCTTGTCCGACGCTTGGTGACATGGGCTGTTTTAACATTTCTGAGCAGTTTGTGTTTTGCTGTAATTTATTTCTGTCTCATTTAGTGTACCCGCACAAACTATATATCGTTTTTATCGTCATAAGAAGGGCTTTCTTTTGATACCATTATTTTGATAATAGCATATAATTTGATGTAAAAAAAATAATAAAATATGGCAAAAAAATTGAAAAAATTATTTTTTTATGACTTTTATTTGAAAAATCGTATACTCATGTACAAGAGACAACAAAAAAACACTGCTAAAAAGTTTCTAATATATGTCCTGAGTTCAGAAATAGCCCATGTTTTTATGTTTTTGTGCTTTTTTATTCATGTTACAGGGCCAGAACTATAAGTGGTGCAAAGCTATTTTAAAATCCCTTCTTTCAAAATTAGCGATAGTGACATTGATACACTGATTTCTGTACTAAATCCATGAATGACCCCCAACATGTACATATTTTTTTTTTTTAAGTATTTTATTTATACAGTTTCCAAAGACATTTTTACATACCAACAGGCACAATACATTACAAACATTGTAAGACAACCATAAAAACATATGTTCATCCTACAGATACCTAATAGATCACAGTCTTAAACAATTGAGGAGGATTATTTATTATATCCTTTCCACATGACGAGCACGGGGGATTTGGGTATATTAACCTGGTTTTAAAACTGTGTAAAAAGGAAAAAAAAAGAGAGAAAAGGGAGAGAGAAAAAAAAAAAAAAAAAAAAAAGAAAGAGAAAGAGAAGAGAGGAAGAAAAAACAAGAAAGGAAACGAGGAAGAACAAGACAAAGAACAAGACAAAGGAAGGGATAATGTCATAGCATAAGGTTCCTTCCTCTTAGCTCTAATTGGTGAACCCAGAGCCGAGGAGAGAAGGGAGATAATTAAGAACCTTACCCAACGTGATATGGCACCATCTACCTACCCTAACATATAAGTCGTGGAGGGAGAGCAGGGTGAAGAGGAGGGTCTGCAGGGTCGGGGAGTCTGTCACGGAGATCCGCTCACGCTCAGGGAATCGAACCGTTTAGCTCCTCTTAGAGGGTATTACTTTCATTTCAGCTTTAGCGGGTTTGTAGTACATGTCTAGGTATCTTATATCCCGGATTTCCATCTATCATATGCAGCCTTGGGAAGATAGCTTCTTTTCCCTGTTATTAAGCCAATTTCCATTTGGAGTTGATGTTCTATCTGGTATCTTATATTTTCCCAGGTTGGGACATTAATAGATCTCCAGTTACGGGCAATTAGGATCTTGGCTGCAACCAATATATGATCAGCTAAATATTTAAGGGGAGGTGAAAGAGAAGGCCAATTAAGGTGGGCTATATATGTCTTATATTCTTTGTTTATTTTTATTCCTAAAGCGCCCATTAAGTTATCTATCATGGACCAGTATTTCCCTAGCTCGGGGCATGTCCACCAAATATGTTTAAAAGATCCAGTGTCTTGGGAGCACCTCCAGCATGATTTCGAAGTCCCTGGGAACATCTTTCCTATTTTATCTGGGGTTAGATACCATCTATACATGACCTTAAAAAACAGCTCGAGCAGGTTGAGGCAATGAATCGACTTCCTCAGATCATTCATAGGCTTTACCCAATCTGCCAAATTAACTTCCTGGCCTATGTCCATCTCCCATTTTTGAAGGGCCTTGGGTTTGTCTGAGTCTAGTGGGAAAAATATTTGACTTTTTGCAATTTTCCTAACTGAGGTATCTTTTTTTAAAGTGAGCTCAAGGGCCTTTTTTATTGGAGTATAGTCTCTCTCTGTTTTTTGGAGGAATCCTCTTAGTCTTAAGTACATGAAAACCTCTCTAGGGGGTAGTGAGAATTCTTCAGCCAAACTAGCAAAAGGTTTTAGTTCCTTTCCTCTCCAGAGCTGAAAGAATTTAGTTAATCCGAATCTAGCCCATATAGCGAGGTTCATGTTAGGTATAGTCCAATCCAAAAAAGCGAGAGAGGAGTCTGGACAGAGAACCTGGTCACAACTCTGTCTTTTCTTAAATCTGCTCCAAAAGGAAAGCAAGTTGCAAAGAACTAAGTTTCCTCTATATCTCTGTTCCAGCACAGCTTCTGCCTTCTTGTTGAGAGAAGTCAGTATGCTCAGATCTGTCAGATCCATCAGGTCGGCCTCATATATATACCAGTCTTCCTGATCATTCTCGGCCGCTAGCCACTTCGAGATATGCCAGATCTGAGCTGCGTCATGGTAATTTTGGATATCCGGGAGAGCAATGCCTCCCTGCGCTGTTTTCTTCTTCAAAGTTCTCTGTGCGATACGAGGTTTTTTACCTCCCCATATATAGTTAATAAATAGTTTCTGAATTTCTCTTAGCCAAGCTATCGGGAGAGGGAGGGGCACTAATCGGAACAGGTATATCCATTTGGGAAGGATATATGATCTGATGATGTTCAGCCTGCCCCACCAGGAGACTTCTATATTGCACCATTTCTTCAAAGACTCACTGGTCTGGAGAAGAAGACCTCTAAAATTACATTCAAGAATGTGGCGTGGGTCTGTTGTTATCTTTATACCCAAGTATGTTGTTTCTCTCTGGATCCATTGGAAATCATATGTACTCTTAATATTGTGGATCTCCTGGGGAGGTATATTCAATATAATAGCACCACTTTTATTAATGTTTAACTTATAATTAGAGATTTTAGAGAAATTATTAATTTCCAGCATTAATGCTGCTAGTGATTTTACCGGATCTGTAAGTGTTACCACAATATCATCGGCGTATAGAGCTAGCTTCCCTCTATGTTCCAAGCTTAGGCTCCCCTTAATATCGGTATTCTGCCTAACCGCTTGAGCGAATGGCTCCAGGGAGAGGGCATACAGGATTGGCGAAAGGGGGCACCCCTGCCTTGTGCCGTTCCTGATCTGGAACCATGGAGAAGATATGCCTGCCCCTATTATTCTGGCGGATGGAGATGTGTATAAGGCCTCTATCATAAACAGCAGTCTGCCATTGAAGCCAAACTTCCCCAGAGATGCAGTCATTGATCCCCAGCTGACTCTGTCAAACGCTTTTTCGGCGTCTAAAAACAGAGTCAGCGTGGGGGTCAGATGAGTGTAAGAAGAGTCCAAGAAGTGGATCAGTCGGCGGATGCTATTTGTAGCTGATCTTCCAGCCACAAATCCGACCTGATCTCTATCAATCAATACAGGGACAACTGGCTTCAATCTTCTCGCTATAATGGCGGCGAAGATTTTAATGTCTCCATTTAATAAGGAAATGGGTCTATAATTCTCTATTTTGGAGGGGTCTTTATTGCTTTTTAAAATTGGGATAATGTTTGCTCGGGTCATTTCGGTAGGGATCTTTTCTCCATTTCCGATTGCATTAAAGAGCTGTACCAGTCTAGGGGCTAATTCTTTTTTTAGGATTTTATATAGCAAATTTGTAAAGCCATCTGGTCCTGGAGCCACATTATTCTTCAGCTGATCCAGGATCAGATTAACCTCCTCCAGCTCGATTGGGGCATTTAGTTTCTCCCGTTGCTCCTCTGTGAGAGTTGGGAGGGATATTCTATCTAAATATTCCCCATAGGAATCTTGTGTCTGTGGGTTATATAAGTTATATAATTTTTTATAATAGTTCCCAAATTGGATTCCGATGTCTTGCGGTTTGTAGTAGGAATTCGCTCCCTCATCAATTCTAAAGATTCTTTGAGAAGCCTCTCTCTTCTTTATTTTATCGGTTAGTATTCGGTCTGCCTTATTACTCTTATAATACCATAATTGGCTCATTTTTTTCATGTTTTCCTTTGTTTTTTCCATATGAAATTTATTAATTTGTGATCTTAGTTCAGCTATCTCCTTAGCTCCCTCCGGGCCAGGATTTTTCTTATTATTTCTGATCACCTGTTCTAAACCGAGTATCTTAGCCGGAAGGGAGCCAAAGAAATTTGCTTTTTGCATGTACATATTTTTGAAAACTAGACAACTCAGGGCATTTAACTTGGGGTATTTTGACACATTTCATGTAGCCATTTTACCACCAATCTATGCCAAAGTTTGCAGCAAAAAATCTTTTTTTTTAATTTTTCACATATATTGCAATTTAGGTAAACATTACCTTAAAATGTGAAGGGGTATTTCCAAATAACACCTCAATATGTGTTCAGCAACATCTCCTGAGTACAGGGATACCACCCATGCATAGGTTTGTTGGTTTGTTTTGGGGCTAAAAGGCCACATTTAGGGGGTGCGCATTTTGGTTTTCCAACTTGGAATTCTGACATGCAGAAAACTTGTGCCCATGTCCCATTTGGGACATTTTTGAAGCCAGAAAGTGTATTCTACCCCACAAAACCATATATTTTTTTAAACTAGACACCCTAGGGTATTTCAAATGGTAGTATTTTAACACTTTCCATGCACTAATTATACTACCAGCCTATGTCAATGTTTTGGGTAGTAATTTTTTTTCACATACATTGAACTTTGGGCATGAATTCACAGATCCTGTTATATGTCAGTGCCAAACAACACCTCAATATGTGTTCAGCAACATCTCCTGAGTACAGGGATACCACCCATGTATAGGTTGGTTAGGTTATTTGGGGGTTAAAAGGCCACATTTGAGAGGTGCGCTTTTTGGTTTTCCAACTTGGAATTCTGACGTGCAGAAAACCTGCGCCCATGTCCCATTTGCGACATTTTTGAAGCCAAAAAGTGTATTCTATCCCACAAAACCATATATTTTTGAAAACTGGACACCCTAGGGTATTTCAAATGGTAGTATTTTAACACTTTCCATGCACTAATTATACTACCAGCCTATGTCAATGTTATGGATAGTAATTTTTTTTCACATACATAGTACTTTGGACATGAATTCACAGATCCTGTTATATGTCAGTGCCAAACAACACCTCAATATGGGTTCAGCAACATCTCCTGAGTACAGGGATACCACCCATGTATAGGTTGGTTAGGTTATTTGGGGGTTAAAAGGCCACATTTGAGAGGTGCGCTTTTTGGTTTTCCAACTTGGAATTCTGACGTGCAGAAAACCTGCGCCCATGTCCCATTTGGGACATTTTTGAAGCCAAAAAGTGTATTCTACCCCACAAAACCATATATTTTTGAAAACTGGACACCCTAGGGTATTTCAAATGGTAGTATTTTAACACTTTCCATGCACTAATTATACTACCAGCCTATGTCAATGTTATGGATAGTAATTTTTTTTCACATACATAGTACTTTGGGCATGAATTCACAGATCCTGTTATATGTCAGTGCCAAACAACACCTCAATATGGGTTCAGCAACATCTCCTGAGTACAGGGATACCACCCATGTATAGGTTGGTTAGGTTATTTGGGGGTTAAAAGGCCACATTTGAGAGGTGCGCTTTTTGGTTTTCCAACTTGGAATTCTGACGTGCAGAAAACCTGCGCCCATGTCCCATTTGGGACATTTTTGAAGCCAAAAAGTGTATTCTACCCCACAAAACCATATATTTTTGAAAACTAGACTCCCTAGGGTATTTCAAATGGTAGTATTTTAACACTTTTCATGCACTAATTCTACCACCAGCCTATGTCAATGTTATGGATAGTAATTTGTTTTTCACATTCATTGTACATCGGGCATGAATTCACAGATCCTATTATGTGTCAGTGCCAAACAACACCTTAATATGTGTTTAGCAACATCGCCTGAGTACAGGGATACCACCCATGTGTAGGTTAGTTAGATTATTTGGGGGCTAAAAGGCCACGTTTAGGGGGGGGTGCATTTCCAACTTGGAATTTTGACATGTAGTCAGCCTGCGCCCATGTTCCATTTGGGACACTTTTGAAGCCTGTCAAAGTATTTTACCCCATAAAACCATATATTTTGGAAAACTAGACATCCTAGGGTATTTAAAATTGTGGTATTTTAACACTTTCCAAGTGCTAATTCTACCACCAACCTATGTCAAAGGGATGGGATGTCATATTTTTTCCCCACACACATTGTAGTTCAGGCAGGAATTTTCAGATTCTGGTATTTGCCACTGCCAACCAACACCTCAATATGTGTTCAGCAACATCTCCTGAGTACAGGGATACCCCCCCATGCATAGGTTTGTTGGTTTGTATTGGGTCTAAAATTCCACATTTAGGGGGTGCGCAATTCCAACCTGGAATTTTGACATGTAGTCAGCCTGCGCCCATGTTCCATTTGGAACATTTTTGAAGCCGTCCAATGAATTTTACCCCATCAAACCATATATTTTTGGAAAATAGACATCCTAAGGTATTTCAAATGGTGGTATTTTAATACTGTATAGGTACTAATTCTACCACCAGCCTTTGTAAAAGTTTGTGGTAGTACTTTTTTGGGAGTTTTTTTTCCCACATGCATTGTACTTCAGGCATGAATTCACAGATTCTGGTATATGTCACTGCCAAACAACAACCCAATATGTGTTCAGCAACATCTCTCGAGTACAGGGATAGCACCCATGCATAGGTTTGTTGGTTTGTTTTTGGCTAGAAGGCAACATTTGTGAGATGCGCATCTCAAAATTCCAACTTGGAATTTTGACATGTAGTCAACCTGCGTCCGTGTCCTTTATGGGATATATCTTTGAAGCCAGCCAATGTAATTTACCCCCACCAAACCATATATTTTTTTATCGGTAGACCCCCATCACTACTTGTGGCAAGGGCTCAGCAGCCACCGATACATCGCTAGATGATGTATCAGAAAGCTGAATAGGGTCAAAATCGAACCCTGAGTCCGCGGCCTCAGAATCAGTGCGTAAGCAGTGATCTCGAGCAAAGAAGGGGTTAATAGCTCTTAGAAGAGCCTATCTAGTACTGTAATACATTACAGTACAAATAAATTAATCCATAAAACAGTGCAGACAGCAAAACATACTGTTGCTGTGCAGGATTACTGCTTACACAGTGATGAATGGCAGGGAAGGGGTTAATACACAGTGAAAGACTTTCATAAAACCTGCTAATTTTATAAAATGTTATTTTATATCACTAATACTGATCTGTCTCTTTCCGTCACAAAAATGTAAGTGAGGAGAGGGAGGCAGATCAATATTTGTGAATATTGATCCGATTAATTTTGATCTGACCAGGGCGAATGGTGAGCTTAATTGAGAAATCACCAAACCGCCTTTGCCACTAATTCGCTGTTACTGATCGCTATGCGCTCAGGCAGCTTAAAAAAAAAAACTCAAATATTTTTACTTTACATGTAATCCCCTAGCGGGTATGTGTAAAAAAAAAAAAAAAAAAAAAAAAAAAATATGCAGACAGATAAAAATTGCTTTGGCGTCAATATCATTGCGTAAGCAGTGATCGACGGCAAATAAGGGGTTAATAACTCTTAGAATAGCCTTTTTAGTACTGTAATAAATTACAGTACAAAAAAATTAACCCCTAAAAAATGCACAAACAGCAAAAATAAATGCGCTGATGTGCACGATCACTGCTTATGCAAGATCAGTGGCAGGGAAGGGGTTAAACGCAGGGAATTGCTTTAATACATTTTTTTTTATTGTTTTATTATTTGTGTGTTGTGTATTTATTGTTTTTTTTTACTTTTACTTACTTTTAGAACTTTGATCTGTCTCTCTCCCTCACTAAAAAAAATGTGAGGAGAGGGAGACAGATCATAACTGGTCAGATCAATATAGAGTTAATATTGATCTGACCAGTCAGTGGGGATGTTCAGGAGAGCATCCCCACTGCCTGTCAGTGTGCCTGGCAGTCACTGATTGCCTCTGTGAAGAGGCAATCGTGTGACAGCCAGAGAGCACAGGAAGCAGGTACTTCCTGCCTCCTGTGCTCTTGCCCTTAGAAGGGCAGCGCCATCTTGGTCACTCAGTGACCAAGATCGTGCATTTTTTTTTTGTGTTCCTGATTGCCTCGACTTGCGAGGCAATCAGGAACACTTTCTGAGCATAGGAAGCGAAAAATTCGCTTCCTATGCTCATTTTTTAAATGCCCGCGTTTTAAAGGCACTGTGCCTTTAAAACCGGCATTTCGATCGCTCTCCGGAGCGATCGAAATGCCGACGGGCATTTTTTTTAGCATTGTACGATGCTTCCACACGGAAGCATCGTTACAATGCCCTTAGAGCACTGAAAGCGGAAAAACTCTGCTTTCAGTGCTCGTTTTGACACAGGACGGACTAGGTCCGTCCTGTGTCACTAACGCCTCGGCACACAGGACGGACCTAGTCCGTCCTGTGTCGCCAAGGGGTTAAATTACCTAATTTTGTGTCATCAGCAAACACGGAGACATGGCTCTCAACACAACTTGGAAGATCATTAATAAACAAATTAAAAAGAGGGCCTAAAACAGACCCCTAAGGGATTCCGCTTAATACCCTTGTCCAGTTTGAGGATTTTCCGCTTACAACAACTCTTTGCATTCTATCTTTTAGCCAATTTTCTATCCAAATACATACATTTGCCCCAAGCCTATTTCTCTCAATTTGTAGAGTAACATAGTAAAGTAAATAGATCACATCAACTGCCACACCTAGTTCTATATTTTTAAAGACTTCTTCATATAATGTTATTAAGTATGTTTGACAAGACCTGTCTCTCACAAAACAATGTTGACTTTTACTAATTATATTCTGATTCTTGAATGTATACCTTTAGCAATCCTTCAAATAATTTCCCCACTACAGATGTCAAGCTCACTGGCTTATAATTACTCGGCTGAGATTTTGATCCCTTTTTAAATATTGGCATGACATCCGCCTTGCGCAGGTCTGTTCGCACTATACCTGAACTGAAAGAATCCCTAAAAATTACAAATCGTGGCAGAATTTAATGCACTGTGAATGCATGTTCTCTCTAAAAGCCCTGTGGACGCATCCACAATATAATATGCACAGACACAAAGCATTATATGATCCACTATAAAAGGTAAAGTACGGATGACTTTAAATTATATAAAATGAATTGCTTACACACATATAAATTAAGTAAATAGCAGTAGAAACTATACCATAGCATATGAAAACTGTCAGAGTTGTAAAACATGGATATTTTATGAGGTGGGAAGTTTTTTTTTTTTTTAAAAGTTAAACAATACTGGACACAATAATGGTGACAACTTGATTAATTGCTCATTGAGAACCCACTAATGCAGGCCCAAACTGAAGCACATCATATAGTTTGTTCACACCTCACACAGATACAAAATCCCAATATAAAAAGAATACAGAGATTTATTTATGTGGCATTGTCCATACACACTGCTCTTTCTTTCATTCAATTACAAGTGTGGCAAAGTTCAGAAAGTCTTGCTAGAGAAGATACTGTATACATCTGCAGCGGTCTCTATTTTGATTTAGTAGGCAGAAACCTTTATTCTTAGCACTGCTGTTTTATAAAAATATGCAAAATCCCTTAATTTTCTTCTTTTTTTTTTTTAAACGCAAGTCCTTTGGATTTTTAGGGCTGTCAAAATGGCCGCCCTCTGGCGGGCTTGCTCCTTAGGTGTCCGGCAGAGCGTCGGAGCTTTTTCCTCTCTTCCTGATGCTGTTTCTCAGCTTCCTGTCTCTTCTTCTGTTGTTCCGACTGGGGAGGAAAAAAAAGAAATGCTTGGAAACTCTGAACTTTATACATTTGATACAATGTTTTTACTTATTTCAGTGTGAAAGAATATAAGCAACAGATTATTTTAATTTGCAATGTAATGGTGGATGTTATTAAGTGAAAATGTGGCTGCTTTCAGCATGGAGGGGGCTCCACACTTTGATGCTCCCACTACATATAATGGGATTATCCATGTGTAGGTAAAACAGATTAAAGAGACTGTAACAAAACATTGTTTATATTGTGCACTTAGAGAATATTTTTTTTTTTTGGAAAGTGATCTATACATTGTGTTGTCAAAATTGCAAGTAAATGCCTAAATTAGGAGAAAAATGTGTTTTAAATGAGTCTGTGGAGTCTCCTGTGGCATGATATGCAAATGAACTACTTTTCAATAGCAAATGTATGATTTGCAAATCAAGCCAGTCGTGATGTCATAAACTGGAGCCGCCATGACATCACAGCTGGCTTGATATGCAAATCACACATTTCCCATTGAAAAGCGGTTCATTTGCATATCAGGCCACAGGAGACACCACAGACACATTTAAAACACCCCCCCCCCCCTAATTTTTGCCAACACAATGCATAGATAATTTTCAATCATTTTTTATTCTCTATATTCACAGCAAAACAGTGTTTAGGTGATACAGTCCCTTTAAGCATCTCTGCTAAAATAATTTAACATACATTCACATTCAGTGAGAACTACCATAGTATAGGTCATGGGACCAGCATATTCAAAGAGTGATGTGGGTTAGGTTAGTACAATGCATAGGTCTATGCTGAAAGAAAACAAAATAATTCAAACAATTAGCTTATTTGTCATCATATTTCTACATATAAAGTGAATTAGAGCTATTGCTGTCACTATAGCAACAGCTCCGCCTATCTCTCAAGCACTCCCCATTTGAAACCACAGGATACACAGCTGTCTGGAACCCCACCCCCTGCATTCTAAGCACTTGAAACAGCCGAGTTCAACAGATAGCGTTTAAGGAAGGGAAGTCAGCCATTAGTGTGTATTCAGTAGAGAGCATGAAAACCTCTGCAGAAAAAGACAGTTTGCCTTCTGACAACTGCCTCTCACCAATGGCACTGAATTAAGAAGTCCCTATTAAAGTACTTTCAATGTAAAACCAGTAAACAAAATGGTGCAATTTCACACAAAAACATGTACAACATTCAGAAAATAAGCCAGGGGATATGCCCTTAACTACTTCAGCTGTTTAGGTTTAAACCCTTTTAAATAAAGAGAGAAATGCTCAACATGTTAAAAAAAAAAAAAAAATAAAAAAAAGTTACACCACTACAGTCTTATATCATGAGAATTCCCATTAATTAAAAGTGGAAAAAGTTCTTCGTACACGGGGCAGGCGATCAAAACTATAAATATAGCACAGGAGGACTAAATACAGAGAGAAACCCAAGTAGGACGACAATTCAGGAAACAGGCCAACTGGTGTAACATAACACTGCCGGCCCTGGCCTAGCGACGTTACAGAGCCACTACCTAAAAACAGAAAGCAGGCATTGCGTGAGCACATTCTCTTAATCCAGGCCATGCTGAGCTAGAACAATGTGTCACTGTGCAAGTACTGGGAAGATGAATGAAGTGCAATCCACACGGCGCTCTACTGTAATGAGAGCGAGAGTCAAGAGCTTCCTAGTATCTGTACAAAATCACAGGGCATATCCTCCTTGAAAAAGTTAGATAGACTTCTGACATGCTAACCAATTTAGAGTTCAGTTAAGGGAATTCGCTTCAAAGGCTAGGTTCATTATCAAAGGCCTGCCTCGTTTTAATTTTACGCAATTACCATTACAAAAGGCGGCCATCTTTTATTTCCCATGCAATCCTCAAATGTTATGATTGAATAGGAATGACTGCTCTGTAAATAAATGGGGGTTAACAGAAGGAAAATGCTAAAGAAAGAACAAAACAAAATGCCTACTGTTTCTCACAGTACCAAAATTACATTCTTAAGAATAAAATAAAATCCAAAGCAGGAAAAACATGAACAGACTGTAATAAAATAAAATTATTTTCATATGAACATTTTCCATCTACAGTTGTATAGATCACTAAACCTCGTAGGGAATTTCAGAAGAAGCGTATAGCATCCTGCAACATCGCAAAGCGTACTGTTTCTTTTAATTGCAAGTATTGGCCAATCTTACCTTTTTCAGTGTGAAAGTTAACTGCTTGCTGCCCACTGCGGTGTCAGAAACATTCAGCGTTCCAAGTTTCTCTTCCACCTTCAGACGATCTTCAAGTGTTTTGCTACATGAAAAGGACGTAATCAGATTTGTTCAGACATTATAAAATATAAGATACATCTATAAACAGGACAGATCATTTATAATCGACTCCATGCCAAGGTCTTCTAAATTGTAGTGGGTTCTATCATAATCCCCAATGGAGACTCATCTCTACTTCCCAAAGCATCAATGGTGAAAACATTTACGGTATTTAGAAATGATAAACATTATGCAAGGAGGAAACCCCAGCAAAAATGGGAATTTGCAGAATACGGCACTCACCAGACGTCGATTACAAAAGGTTTTAATGTGCAAAAGTGCAGTAAAATACAAACAGTACAGAGCAGCAAAAATGGGAAAAGTGCTCTCCAATCAGTATTTAAGCTTGACGCGTGTTCCGCGCTTAGTCATACGCTTTAACGCGTGGAAAGCACTTTTCCCATTTTTGCGGCTGTGTACGGTTTGTATTTTACTGCACTTTTGCACATTAAACCCTTTTGTAATCGACGTCTGGCGAGTGCCATTTTCTGAAAATTCAGTTTTTTGCTGGTATTGATTTCTGGTGCCGAGCCATGCACCTACAGAGTCACCCGTGACTATTCCGATCAGGGAACTACTTTGGATTGTATCCACGCACCAGTGAGCCCGGACATCTTTCTTCTGTTTGCAAGGAGGAAACCCCCCCCCTCCCCCCCACTATTCCTGAGATGATACAGGAGAACTGGGAAACGTTCTGCAAAATCCAGAGCCATGGAGAACTGGGAACTAGAGTTTTACTTTAATCTTATTAAAATGCCCTTTGAACAGCGCTCCCAGATATTGCTGCAGGGTCTGCCATGTCACAAAGTTCGCCTCTGTTGCAGCCCAGAAAGCTGATCAATTGCCCATTGGAATTTGGACGAGAGATAAGGTTTCTCGTCAGATGGAAATCTACAACTTGGTCTATAAATAGAGGTAGTGAATGAAAGCTCAGAGCATCTTGACTGGTCATAAAACTGCAGCTATTATTAGGACTGTACCAAAGCCAGAGGTGTAGTTATGGTGGTCACAGGAGTTGCCACTGCGGCTGGGTTCAGCCAATCTAGGGACCAGGGCAACCCCAGCATCTGCTTGTCTGTCTGCCAGACTAAAGCCAATACATGCAGTAAATCTGCAGACAGGACTTGACTTAAGATTGTTTTTTTACGGTACAAGTGACTCTTGGTTCTTCAGTATCCGTGCGCCACCATCCCCTGTATCCCCTTTATATGAGTGGTTGTGGGAACGTGAGGAGTGCGGGTCAGTGCCTCTTCCGCCATAGATCTACAGACTGCTCCCACGTGCTGCTCACATCAGCAGAAGAGTGGGGATATTCTAGCCACGTCCCCTGCTTGGTGAGAGGCCACGTGATAACCTTCAGTGGCAGGTTTGTGCAGTAAGGGCCCAGACCTGTACCAGGGATAAGCAGCCATAACCCTCCATTGAGGACTAACAGATGAGTGAGAGGCCAATACTGCCTGCTGAACCTTGCCCCCACGTAGAGAACTGGGAGGGGGCTTTTTATTGCAGGTGCTGTGAACTATTTTTCCTATGATGCTCAGATAGCATTTGTGTTGGCTGTGCATCATGGGACTGATTGTCCACAGCTGAGCTCAGATCACATTCAGAAAGTGTTTAGTTTTATGTGTGGTCCTTTCCATTTCGAAGGAACTGATTTTAAAAAAAATAATTTGGAGGATTTAATGCCTCAATTAAGGATTCCTCTAGTTATGTTGTGGTACCTGTACGTCATGGCTTCTAGGATGCTTGTTGCATTAAACAGCAAATAATTCTAAATGTGACCCTGCACCTGATAATAAATAACTAAATTACTAGCGGTATAAAAAAAAAGCAAAAAACAATGAAGCAGGACTGCACACAAAAATAGATAATAAACATGTTCCAGTACAAAAATAGAAGAACATTCCGAGTAAGGATAGTACTGTGACCTTAACAGAATAGATACAAAAACAATTATACAAAATAAATAAATAGGGCAAAAATTATTTTGAAAAATAAAAAAGGGAGAATAAAAAAATAAATGTCACCAAAGACCCTAATATTTAGTAAAAGCACATTGTATTTACTTGTACTGCTAACTTGTGAACTACAAATCCCATGAGGCACAAGCAGCATCTTGGGAGATATTAGGATGAGCATCATGGGAATTGTAGCTTCATTTACTATTTACTATATTTATTATAATGCTCAGTCAGCATACTAGAGGGGATTTACTATTTGGCTGAGCCACATTGGAACTGTAACACACAGTAAATACACTGACAGAATTTAGCTGTGAATTGCAATTCCTGGCTATGTGGGGGCAAAGCTACTACTGTGGGAAGCTATGTGGGGGCAAAGCTACTACTGTGGGAAGCTATGTGGGGGCAAAGCTACTACTGTGGGAAGCTATGTGGGGGCAAAGCTACTACTGTGGGAAGCTATGTGGGGGCAAAGCTACTACTGTGGGAAGCTATGTGGGGGCAAAGCTACTACTGTGGGAAGCTATGTGGGGGCAAAGCTACTACTGTGGCAAGCTATGTGGAGGCAAAGCTACTACTGTGGGAAGCTATGTGGGGGCAAAGCTACTACTGTGGCAAGCTATGTGGGGGCAAAGCTACTACTGTGGCAAGCTATGTGGGGCAAAGCTAGTATTGTGGCAAGCTATGTGGGGGCAAAGCTAGTATTGTGGCAAGCTATGTGGGGGCAAAGCTACTACTGTGGCAAGCTTTGTGGGGGCAAAACTACTACTGTGGCAAGCTATGTGGGGGCAAAGCTACTACTGTGGCAAGCTATGTGGGGGCAAAGCTACTACTGTGGCAAGCTATGTGGGGGCAAAGATACTACTGTGGCAAGCAATGTGGGGGCAAAGCTACTACTGTGGCAAGCAATGTGGGGGCAAAGCTACTACTGTGGCAAGCAATGTGGGGGGCAAAGCTAGTACTACGGCAAGTGATGTGTGGGCACTGCTAGCACAGTGAAAATTGAGGGCAGTATGGCATTGGTGGTACCATGTGGTTTAGGTAGGGGCCCTGCACAATTTTCACACTGGGGCCCAGTGGTTTCTAGTTACACCCCAGATCAAAACCAGTGTATTTTAAGATAAATTACTACATGTTTCTTTAACATCTGATGTGGAACTTCCTCTGTAACACGGAGAATGAAATAAACCTTCTGTTCTCTAAACATCAACAGCTTATCATGGCCTTGAAATGTTATCGGACAGAAGAAACTAGCGAATGCGGCTCTGAAAGCCTTGTGATGCAGCATTCGTTCCAGGAGCCCAGCAACCTTGCAGATTTTGGACTTCGAAGAATCTTTGGTTTTACACATCACAGTCTGGAAGTAGCTGAAAGAGTATAAGCATCCATGTGATCCGCATATAGTGATCGTAGACATAAGATAAGAGCAAGGATCAAATAAGGACTAGATGGGCATAATGGATTTTATCTGGCAACACATTCTGTGCATCCAAGAAAAGAAGTACTAACTTAATTAGAGAAGCTCTGCATTAATAAGCAAAGTGCATGAAATAATTATGTTATGCACCAGCAGTGAAAGAGAATGGAAATGATAGTCCTATTGTGTTTTATACAAAGTATGGATTCTAACATTCTTATGCAACGCTTCCTCCATTACTCGCATTGCAACACACGTTACTCATGATGAATCAGGCTGCAGTACAAATGTAAAGATAAAATAATAATGAATCTGTTGGCAGTGGATGTAATACAGGGCTTGATAAATTCCCAGGCGCCAGGGAAGCTTGGCTCCTAAAATCCCCACTCCTAATTTTTTTTGATTGTTTTACATAGAACGCTATAGAACTTCTATTTCTTTGGTCCCTAAAAACAACAGGTCTGGCTTCTAAAGTCTACAGAAATTTGTCAAACCCTCATGTAATGCTTTTACTCACTGGTGTGTGTTCTACTATTCACTATTAGGACAAAAATGTAATATAATTTTGGTTCATAACTTTCTTACATGGAATAATTCCTGGCTCCTGAATGGGTCTGCTTGACTCCTAACGTCTTTAAATAATTGTCAAGACCGGTATGGGACTCCTTTTTTTTTTTTATAAACAATTAATAAAGGAGCAATTTCTCAACATCATTGAATAATTATATACATGATCAACTACTAAATCGTTAAGTTTTCTGTTCATAAATGACCATCTTATTTTGAAACATTTTAGATTTCATTCATTTGATTATAAATAGTATAATTTGTGTGCCCATTTATATATTTTTTTTTTTTAGAAATGTAATGAAAGCCATCATTAAAGTAATACAATTTGTATTACACGCGGAACGTTTTCTTGGAAGGCATTTCTCTTTGATGTCTTGCCCTCATTTCGGAGAATAAATCGAGTCTGCATCATTTCCCCCATTTTTGCATTATCAAGACAACTGGGCTCAGATTCTTATACAAACTTCTTGCATGTGTGGAGCTAGTTAAGCCTCATGTCTGAGCATGGCAAGAGATCAGTCGCTGGTTCAGACGGGACTCAGTGATTTCTGCATCAGACTGAAGTCCTACTTTTTTTTTTCAAAAGGATGGAGACAATTTGGCTGCTGGACCTGTTATTCTTTAGCGTGACTGATCGCGACACTAATTTGGTAACCAAAAAAAAAAAATACAGGAGAATGGCATGAAGTACAGCAGGTAGAATAATGGACAGACTAGATAGGCCAAATCTTTCGTACTGATGCCCTGTGTGTTTCTATTGGCATATAATTTTGTAACGCTGGATTTGGACCCACGATGAGGTGTAAAAAGAGTCTTGTCAAGAAAAGCAGACACTCCAGAACCACGAAAGCTAAGTACCCTAAAGTTGAGCCCAGGATGCAAACTGCCAGGCAATTGTGCGGCATCACTCCAAAACCAGGATACAAGAGAAAACGCTAATGGTGAAACTGTGGTTTAAACATAAATTTGATAGAGAGATCAGGACAGGTAATCAGAACAGAGATAAGGATTTAGAATACCACAATAGTGTAGGTGTAGAGCTGGCTGATGTCTTAGAGCCAGGAGGGGTACCAAAGTAACAGGAAAGACTGGGAGCAGGCAATGATGTAGTCGATGTTAGGGCAGGTGGAATCACAGACAGACTGGGGTGAGAATTGGAGACAGGAGAGCAGTCTGGATAGCCGGGTCAATGAGATGCAGGCTCCAGGCTGCGACACTTCAGACCACAAATCAGGAAGAATAGCATGGTGTGGATGCCCTCAGGTCTGCAAGGATGCCATGTCCAAACAATGGTGTGGACGTCCTGGCGAGACTGAGGACACCACACTGGTGGTAACCGTTTCTATGTATGAATGGGGGAAAAGCTCCCAACAATCAACCAGACAGATCATAGTACATAGCAATAGTTCATGAAAAACAAGGCACAGGAGATCTTAATTAGAATATTTTTAGAGCTGTGGTATACAATTGTCCTGATTCCCAAATTCCTATTCTAAATGCTGGCAGAAAGCTGTGGCATAAAAACTGTGGACCAAAGGTAAGTTTTAACTACTTACGGTGAGAGAGGACCTCAAACACATTTCTCTTCCATGCCTTAAAGATGATCTTACGGGAATAGCATGCAAATGAGCAGCCTCAGGCTAAACATAGATTAGCATTTCCAAAGGCTATTATTATAACTATAAGTAATTAGGCATTGAAAGCAAATATAAATACATTAAAATAAACAGCACTTATAGCTAGTGAGGGTACACTATGGGATAGTATGAGATTGCACAGTTTTCAGAAACAATGGGAGTTATGTTTAAAGGAGGACCACGTTGACATGGCACCTAATAGTGACACTATCGAAATGTGCTCCCACGTTAAACACAAACTTACAACAAATGTCAGGAGCTTGCATGGCGTGCGCACGTCTAACACTGGAGCAACCAATGTGCAAAGACTGCAAAACTTCTGAATGGTGTCGGAGATGCACTTCACCAAACTGGCAGCGGTTCCAATCACTCACACGAATGTATTTATCGAATACAAACGGTGCTGCTGCCGTCATACAGAATGAAGTACATTTGTACCACTACTACTATCTTTTCCTGAAGTTCCTAAACTTTCCGACACTTTTGGGAGTGAATAGTTATATATAAAATATCTATCAACCTATATCTAGCCTCATCATTTTACTGTGTGTATCTTTATTTTATTTATATATATACACAAACACACTTGTATTCCCCTATGAAAACATTGCTTTCCCCGCCAATACTGCCTCTGCCCTCCTAATAACCGTCTGCCCATCAGACCGCTTGCTGTGCTTTTCTTTTGTCAGTCTCCCTTTTCCCCCTCTTAATCATTTATGAAATGCTTTTTGTCATAATGAATTCCTACTCTGGCTACAAGAATGGATTTTAGCTTCACATCCGCTCTACTCCGCTCCCTTCCAAATCAGCAGCGCATCACTCATTACCAGTGAAAGCACAAAGCACAGTCTGTCCGCTTCTTCCAACTTAGACTTAATAACTAGAGCTGGGAGCAGCCAGAGTGGGAGGGGTTCATGTGATTCGGAGAAGTAGATTTTATTAGGACAGCTCAGAGACGAAATCTCCAAAGACTACATGTCCCCAGCAACACGCGTTCCACAAAGTAATCAGATCACAATGACACTGCTAGTGCACAAAGGCAAGAAACACAGCACAGGTAACACACACACACACACACACACACACACACATACATTAAAACAACAGAAGTAGAGTCTGATTGCTACATTGAAGCAAATGATACAAACCACTATGGTCCCGACTGGAAACAACGTTCTACAGTAAGCATCAAATTTGTATATGCCCCAGAGCAGGGTTATAACAGCAGAAGGGGGATGTCGTCAAGTGTGTAGATGAAGTATTCATTTTAGTGGTTACAGAATATGCCCCGTGCCATGTTTATCCATCTACAGACAAAGTGTTTGCGATCCCACTCCTGGACTACAATTCTTCAGGAATATTTGTAGACATTAGGAGTCAGTGAAATGGTACGTGGGTAAAGTTCTATGTAAAACCAACAACAACTGTTTCCATAACAGCCAAGGTCCTCCCCGAAAAATAAGCAAAATTACCACCATAGAAGTCTTTGATGAGGACCTAGGCTATGATTTCAGAAATGTTGGCATGAAAATCAGCCACATGACATTGGATTAGAGATCACGTCAGTGGTCTCTGAGTGGGCCAAATTTCAGGGATACTCGGATCACTGAAGTGATCCAATTGGGCCCCAAACTCATAAATCTTACCAACAATGACCATTCACCTGAGTAGAATTCCGAAATGGTAAAGGAGAAGCAGCTGCTACCTTTGTGAGTCTACGCCTGACAGTGTTGGCAATCGGCTGCAATTTTGGACTACAATTCCCATTAGCAGAGCTTGAAAACTATTTAGAGACCTAAGGAGCCAAAATAGGTCATTTTGGGGGCCATGGGGTGTCAGCCCAGCACGTAGCCCACCGCCAATTCAAGGACGATGATTGGAATCAGGGTGCAAAAAGGAGAACTGTTGTTGGGTGCCTGCGGGAGTACAAACTAGAGTGCACTGTATATACATTAGAACTCCAAGGCCTCATGGGAAACTACCACAACATCAATATCAAAAAAAAAAAAAAAATGCACTGCTTAATTACCACTGCAGAAAAAAAAGAACTGCAGGAGAAACTGTAAATAGCTGCACTGTAATTCCCATCATTACTAGAGAGTCTGAGGGGGATGGGAGTTGTATTGAAGAGCTTCCACTTACCTCATTAGCTTCTGTTTTTTGGCAGCATCCTGGAAGCTGCGGAACTCCTCCCCGGCTTTTATCTCATAAAACTGAGGCTTCAGGGCCGTCTGCCTGTCCTCTTTCACCCTTTCCTGCCTCCTCTCTTTTTCCTCTTGGCGTAGAAGCTTGCGCTGTTTCCTGACCTCCTCGACCCAGCCCTTTTCATCATCGGAAGTGTCTGAACTCTCTGCATCACTTGGCTTTCCTTCTGGTTCTTCCTCTTCCTCCTTTGGGACAGAATTAGAAACAAATGACAGATGAAGGAATGGGATCCCTGCTCACACGTGTCGGGCTATTTGTAGCTTAACACTCAGCACAGCACATGAATTCCAAATAGAAAAGCAGATGTAAGAGAATGAATACAGCCCATCAAAATACTTTACCAATACAATTATATTGTAACGCAAAAACTGAGGGTTGAATGTTCTAACAGAGTATATTATTATAGCATTATAGACAACTCTGGGGGACAAAATGTTCTGCAATAGACCAGAGAAGGGACGGCCAGTTTCAATCATGGAAAAGTGTTAAATACTGCAGAAGCTATGGTATTTGAACAGTTCCTATCACTAACCTAATTATTTATTTTGCAGGTCCAAACCTGATTAGTTTCTCCTGCTCGAAGAGAGATTACCCTGCATAATACATTGTTTAAAAGTGAGTGTTTGTTTAGGTTTCACTATGTATTATTGTCCATACATAGTCCCTCTGTACAATGTATAGTCAAGTTATTAATATGGAAAGTCCATTTACCTTCCATAGACCCCGATACTATACAAGCTCTATTGCACAATGCTGATAACTCAAACTCACATCAACAATGTGAAAGAGTTCAAAGGTTCCCAGTTGCATATTATGTAGGTGGCAGAGCTCCAAACTAGGGTGCTAATTAAAGATAGCGGTGTCATGTTTTGCACATGTCTCTGGACATATCAGCCAGTCAAGAATTGAGCTTCGGAGCAACATGTAGCTGACGCTACATTTCTTATTTTTTGACAAAAAAAGGTTGTCAACGTACCTGCTCCTTGGATTCCAACATCATCAGCGTCTTCAGCTTCTTCTTCCGCTTCTCACTGATCTTCGACACAAGAGGGTTGAGAAGCCTGTACTCTTCACTCTGCTCATCCACTTGGAAATCAGGGTTTTCAAACATGACTTTAAACCGGTCATCGGTAAGGAGGTTGGACAGTTTCTGGGAAGCAAACAAAGAAAACAGAAAAGAAAAAAAGTAAATAAAAGAAGATCCTTGGGAAATAAAAAACAACTAATTTGGATTAGTGCATATAACCCTTTAAGTGCCTGATCATGCTCTATCTTATCAGATTTATCTAGAACGTAATTGATTGTCATACTTCTAACAATTTAGTATTTAAGTATAAATAAAATCATAATAATAAAGTGAGCACTCCGCAACAACAATAAAATATAAAAAAAAACAAACAATGCAAAACATACTTTTTGTGGTTTCTTCTTCTGCATGGGTTGCTGGTCATCTTCTTCCTCATACAGCTTGAGAGCCAACTCCTTGTTCACTTTTGGCAATTTCTAAAAATGTTGGAGATTAAATAATGTAAGTTTGCATTGAATACAAACGCTGAAGTATTTTTTTACATTTTTTATACACCAAAACTTTTTTTTTTCAGGGTTAATTAAAAAGGCGCAATTACAGGACAAATAGTTCAAAGCAAAAGATAACTCAATGAGAAATGAAACATGTAAACATTTTTTGAGCAGTGCTCTCAGCATGCACTGGTCAAAGATAAATTGAATGTTTAATCAGATGTCCAAGAGACTTCTAGGCTAGTGGTTCCCAAACCAGCCTTCAAGACCCCCCCACCCCACCCCAGTCCAGAATTTAAGGATTACCCATTTGTGGTTAAAAAAACAAAAAACTTAAGTTTCATGTTCTAACCTTGACATGTAAAAAAACAAAAAAAACCCACAAGTAGGTAAACCCTAAATCCCGGACTGTTAGGAGAGTAAGGGCAATCCCAGACTGTTAGGGGAGTAAGGGCAATCCCAGACTGTTAGGGGAGTAAGGGCAATCCCAGACTGTTAGGGGAGTAAGGGCAATCCCAGACTGTTAGGGGAGTAAGGGCAATCCCAGACTGTTAGGGGAGTAAGGGCAATCCCAGACTGTTAGGGGAGTAAGGGCAATCCCAGACTGTTAGGGGAGTAAGGGCAATCCCAGACTGTTAGGGGAGTAAGGGCAATCCCAGACTGTTAGGGGAGTAAGGGCAATCCCAGACTGTTAGGGGGGTAAGGGCAATCCCAGACTGTTAGGGGAGTAAGGGCAATCCCAGACTGTTAGGGGAGTAAGGGCAATCCCAGACTGTTAGGGGAGTAAGGGCAATCCCAGACTGTTAGGGGAGTAAGGGCAATCCCAGACTGTTAGGGGAGTAAGGGCAATCCCAGACTGTTAGGGGAGTAAGGGCAATCCCAGACTGTTAGGGGAGTAAGGGCAATCCCAGACTGTTAGGGGAGTAAGGGCAATCCCAGACTGTTAGGGGAGTAAGGGCAATCCCAGACTGTTAGGGGAGTAAGGGCAATCCCAGACTGTTAGGGGAGTAAGGGCAATCCCAGACTGTTAGGGGAGTAAGGGCAATCCCAGACTGTTAGGGGAGTAAGGGCAATCCCAGACTGTTAGGGGAGTAAGGGCAATCCCAGACTGTTAGGGGAGTAAGGGCAATCCCAGACTGTTAGGGGAGTAAGGGCAATCCCAGACTGTTAGGGGAGTAAGGGCAATCCCAGACTGTTAGGGGAGTAAGGGCAATCCCAGACTGTTAGGGGAGTAAGGGCAATCCCAGACTGTTAGGGGAGTAAGGGCAATCCCAGACTGTTAGGGGAGTAAGGGCAATCCCAGACTGTTAGGGGAGTAAGGGCAATCCCAGACTGTTAGGGGAGTAAGGGCAATCCCAGACTGTTAGGGGAGTAAGGGCAATCCCAGACTGTTAGGGGAGTAAGGGCAATCCCAGACTGTTAGGGGAGTAAGGGCAATCCCAGACTGTTAGGGGAGTAAGGGCAATCCCAGACTGTTAGGGGAGTAAGGGCAATCCCAGACTGTTAGGGGAGTAAGGGCAATCCCAGACTGTTAGGGGAGTAAGGGCAATCCCAGACTGTTAGGGGAGTAAGGGCAATCCCAGACTGTTAGGGGAGTAAGGGCAATCCCAGACTGTTAGGGGAGTAAGGGCAATCCCAGACTGTTAGGGGAGTAAGGGCAATCCCAGACTGTTAGGGGAGTAAGGGCAATCCCAGACTGTTAGGGGAGTAAGGGCAATCCCAGACTGTTAGGGGAGTAAGGGCAATCCCAGACTGTTAGGGGAGTAAGGGCAATCCCAGACTGTTAGGGGAGTAAGGGCAATCCCAGACTGTTAGGGGAGTAAGGGCAATCCCAGACTGTTAGGGGAGTAAAGGCAATCCCAGACTGTTAGGGGAGTAAGGGCAATCCCAGACTGTTAGGGGAGTAAGGGCAATCCCAGACTGTTAGGGAAGTAAGGGCAATCCCAGACTGTTAGGGAAGTAAGGGCAATCCCAGACTGTTAGGGGAGTAAGGGCAATCCCAGACTGTTAGGGGAGTAAGGGCAATCCCAGACTGTTAGGGGAGTAAGGGCAATCCCAGACTGTTAGGGGAGTAAGGGCAATCCCAGACTGTTAGGGGAGTAAGGGCAATCCCAGACTGTTAGGGGAGTAAGGGCAATCCCAGACTGTTAGGGGAGTAAGGGCAATCCCAGACTGTTAGGGGAGTAAGGGCAATCCCAGACTGTTAGGGGAGTAAGGGCAATCCCAGACTGTTAGGGGAGTAAGGGCAATCCCAGACTGTTAGGGGAGTAAGGGCAATCCCAGACTGTAAGGGGAGTAAGGGCAATCCCAGACTGTAAGGGGAGTAAGGGCAATCCCAGACTGTAAGGGGAGTAAGGGCAATCCCAGACTGTAAGGGGAGTAAGGGCAATCCCAGACTGTTAGGGGAGTAAGGGCAATCCCAGACTGTTAGGGGAGT
This sequence comes from Pelodytes ibericus, assembly GCA_036172795.1. Lineage (NCBI taxonomy): Eukaryota > Metazoa > Chordata > Amphibia > Anura > Pelodytidae > Pelodytes > Pelodytes ibericus. Next base: position 188,679,244 of record CM069861.1, read on the forward strand.
AAGGGCAATCCCAGACTGTTAGGGGAGTAAGGGCAATCCCAGACTGTTAGGGGAGTAAGGGCAATCCCAGACTGTTAGGGGAGTAAGGGAGGGAATGGCCTGGGTCGGGAACCACTGTTCTAGACCAACAGGACATCTCAGCTATTGTGGTGTAAATCATGTGTGATACGATGCATACACCTAGCTAGGAGGAGGTGCTCATTTCCTAGTAGCGAGGGGTTGGTTGAGACACTGTAACCGGCTTGCGGATATTAGTGGCGTATCATGGCAGCCCGGAAGCCTTATTTTTAATCTGAAGTGTTTTTTTTTTTTTTTTTTTTTTTTTACACCAAAGCTTTTTTTTTCAGGTTTAATACCTTTTTTAAAAATGCACAATTACAGGACAGATTGTAATTGCTCATCCATGCAGGTAGCACAGCATTTACTAATAGGAAAGGATTAAAAGACATTTACAAATATTTAGTCTGCCCTGTTATTATTATCAGGTGGTTTAATTAACAATGGGCCAAAATTTATTTAAGACAAAACAGGTACAACTTTTTTAAAAATTACTACTATTTTAGCACTTTTTCCTGAAATACCATACATACTTTAAAAGAATCCCATTTTATCCTCCTACATTTTAAAGATTTGTTCCATTTTATTCTCAGACTGGCAGCCCCATGTTTCAATGGGAAAATCACTAGAGACGACCTCACTGGTTATATGTAAAGCAGCAGAGCTTAGAGTAAACCTGTGTCTCTACAGATACACGATGGGTTTAGTCCAGTGAAGAGGCACAGGGTATTCAACTTATGTATATAACAAAATATCAAAAGTAAAATAAACATATCCTCTAGTGCCACTTTAAGAATCTAATTATTGCTCTGAAAATACACAAATTGTGTACCCAAATTACCCTTACCTTTATCTGAACCCGATGGGCTCGAGTTTCATCTATTTTCTGCCTTATCTTTTCCTTTTTATAATCCTCGTAAGCAAATGGATTTACCATGGCTTTCACCTGTTAGAAGAAAAAAATCATTTGTACACGTACATTTCGTCATTTATTTATTTTTTCAAGCCTTTCTGCTCTAGTATTAATGAAATTATAACAAAAATCCTAAAAAAGTGAATGTTATTTAAAACAAAATGAAAATACTGATGTACTATACAAGTGCCACTATCATCACATCCATACATGAAAAATAGCATACAATATTGCAAGGCAATGAGGAAGACAAATCACCGTTTTCTAGCATATTCACTGAATTTCTGGATTTGTATGTATAAGAGTGTGCCACTCCATACATGCTACAAAAAAAATAATTTATGATGCAGTCTTAGCCCTTTGCTACTGGCACCACTAAACGTAGTCACTAAACGTAGTCACTAAACGTAGTCACTAAACGTAGTCACTAATGTTTAGAAAGTTGTTCTGTGCCGTCTGCAAAGTGTGTTTCCCCAAACATAACTGTGCAACGTAATAATCCTCTACTCCAGACTAGAAGGAACATTTTTCAAGAATTAAGGCGATTTAAACAAAATATTGAACGAGGAGTGAGTACTCCCAAAAGGTCATGCTGATTGTGTGGGGCTTGTTACGGCTTAATAGACGGTATATCAGTGGCATAAAGGAAGTCAGGTGGGTGGCAAGGAACAGGAAGTAACTGTGCTTAGAGGAAACTGCAGGCAAAGTAAGTTTACACTAGTACTACTGCATATAAAGTTATATCTGAAATGATGCTCCTTTTAAGCAATACAAACACCTATGACAATGCTGCTTACATGAAACATGTGCAAATATGGAGCTAAAATAAGTAAATATAAAGGAATACTTCATGCATACTACATCAGACATAAATTACTAATTTCTGCTAAAATCAGGCATTGATAGCAGAGTTCAAAACTCTTCTCTTACCTTATGGTACAACCGAATGTCGAGGAAGTACCCATGCATGTATGCTCGGAGCAATGGAGAGCCAATCAGGTGGGCCAGGCCTGTAAGAATTAGTGAAACACATGATATGTAAAAGATATAACTAGAAAACAGCATGGACAGGTGTAACTTAAAGGCCTTACAATAAAATCAAGGCTTCTCACTGTTAACAAAATAAATTCACACATCACTCAAAGATCTGTTTTTGAACTATGACATTTTTCTTTCATGTTCCAGTGCTGCAAAACTCTTTAGTTAATGGAGAAGACTAACTGGTACCAAAAGGAAGGGATTGGAATGATTTGGTTTTAAAAAATGAACAACTAGTGATATTTGTTTAGCCCTTTAAGTAGTCAAACATGGACTCGAAGGATAGGTAGTCATTGAGTAGAAGGGTAGGTAGTCATTGACTAAAAGTGCAACTAGTCAACGACTGGTAGTAGTCAACGACTAGAAGGGTAGTAGTCAACGACTAGAAGGGTAGTAGTCAACGACTAGAAGGGTAGTAGTCAACGACTAGAAGGGTAGTAGTCAACGACTAGAAGGGTAGGTAGTAGTCAAGCATTCTAAGTGTGGTTCTGTAATAAACTCAAGATATGTGTTTCAGACGTATGTTTCACGACATACAGACCAATAAAACTGTGCAGTTAGTAGATGCCTAGAATAGATAGTATGAAAGTACAATACACTTACAATAATCAGTGAACAAAATATTAAAGAACATTGCACACTAGGCAGCCTGAATGAAAGCCATCTTGTTCAGAGAATTGTGTCAAACTGGATTCTGCAGATGTAATCTGTGTATAACCATGCAAACTCACCAAGGTCCTCGAGTTCTTTCTTGGTCACAAACTTGTAGTCGTCGTATACTGTGCTTTCTGGATTTTCCTCCAGTTCCTCTGTTAGGTTGTCCAGGAAGGAACACCACTTGGGAGCTGGTCCTAAGGCCTAAAGATAATGGCGAATAATGTTAGGGCAAAAATGGTCATATTCAGTCTGAGATTGCAAAAAACCAACGTTTATTTAAAAATTTGCTTTGTGATCTTTATATTTGCTTAAGCAGACAAATATATGCACGTGTTAAATTGTGGATGTTGATGGGCTAACAGTATACAAGCTATTACTACTAGCATAACTAAACATATTTAATTAGTCCTAGGTATCATGTATGAATGTGCCATTTTGTTCACATAAACTAGCTAAACAGTTTTTAGACAGCTTTTTGTATTACTGATAAATAAGCATTTTTTCATTATAACAGGTTCTCCCTCCACGTTGCTCCATATAAAAAAGAAAGTCTTGTGGCCCAATAAACCTACACATTTCCGATCATGTGGCCAACTTCAGACAAAAACATGGTCTAGTTTTTCCTGTCCTAATGTGGAAAGAGTATGTAAAATGGTAAGGCCTTTGGTCCCAGGCAAGTAATGCAATTGAAGAGATTAAACTCCACTGAAGTAAAAGTATTAAGTGGTAAGACCCACACATATTGGAGTACTTTGACGTAGTGGTGGGCTCTGCATTGTACGCCCATATAATCTCCAATTCGGTCATCTCAGATAGGTATTTTTAAGTAATTTTCGTGAAAACTACAGCTTTAATGAGTGTGCGCGGATACATTTGTGTATTATTAAGGCATATATAATAATGTAGTTATTACATTAAAGTTAATACAGAATTTTAAAGTGAAATTACTTGTCACCCTGCAGCTCAAGGAGAGGTCTGTGCAACAGAATGCCGGACTTTGGAAAAATCTTGTATCCATTAGGAAATATATTTTCCCAAGACCGTTAGTGAAAATAGAAAGCAATATTGGTGGGAAAATAAAGTCATTTTAGGTTGGTATTTAAAAATAAAGAGGAGGCTTGGGCTAGAAGTCTCTGGTGAGAGGAAACCCAACCTGAAAACATTAATGACTTTCACTGTGCTTTTATTGGAGGAAGACAGGTGTCTGCAGTAAATGCCGTCTGGACTCGTAAAATCTACAGGCCAAATTCAGAGAAAAGTGAACTGAGGACATAGACCAATTTGATGTTGCATATTAATAATGCTCTTTCAGGCTGTGGTGGATACATTGTGAAGGACCTTACGTGTCCATCACTCCCCCACCGCATAAACAGCAAGGTCTAGTGAAGCTAAGCATGAGTGGGAGATGCAAAAATAATCAAAAGAAAAACAAGAATCCTACAAACCCGAGTGTTCCTCAATATATCCTCATGATCCTAAACATCGTCTTACAAAGTTTATAGTGCCAATACTTTAAGCTAAGTTACCCTTATGATAACCAGTTCCTTTAATTACAATCTAGAGCAGGGGTGGGCCACAGCTGGACACTGGTCTAGATTATAGTAATCCTCTACGTAACCTAAGATTCGTTTTACGGGTCTAATAAGTAATAGGGTAGGGAGAGGGTGATTACCACTTTTAGAAGACTAGACAAGACATATAAATAGCCTGTTAGATGAAGCCACATCTCAGAAAATATCCAGAGGAAACCACAAGGATTTCCTGTCATCAGTTTGCCTTTTCTAATGTTTACGCCTTGATAATGTTTGGTGTCGTTTAGGAAGCACATGTTTCCACTACAATCAAGCGAAATTCAGGCTGGTTGGAATCTTACCATCACTTCGCACACCTGGGTGCAACACACGGGACGATACAGCCAGGGTGTTAACAAGACACTGGTCAGACACTTCCTGTTCCTTTTTTACAACCTCTTTGATGCGTCCAGTTCCATGTGACAAATAGTCGTGTTTTAGGAATTCTAGAAACTAGCACTTCTATTGGAACACCACATGCTTTTAAGGTGCAGTTTCACCCACACTGTTTTTTCTTACTTTATGTACATTGTACGTGTTTTTGGTACATGTTAAGTAAACTTCTTTTTATGTTAAAATAAATTGCAATTACCATGGAGGTTTTTTTTATTAAAAATCATTTCAGCGGGGCTGCTTAATTCAGTCGCTGTAATTATGTATCCCCCTGTCACATCAGTGGGAGGGGGTGTGGTTTCAGCCTATTGTGTGAGGTGACATAATACAAGGAGGGCAGCTTGGGAAGACGGACAAGGCAACCTGGATTTGTCACGTCCCTGATATAGACCTATATTTAAGGATTAAAAAGAAGCTCTGGGGTTCTTTAGCTCAGGTGAATCACACAAAAAGGTGCATATGATTTGTTAGCAGATATGGCACGTTTCATATCTGCACTTTCTCTTGACGAAACCGTTGGCTTTATCACTATCACAGAAAAATATATATATATATATTCACGGGGCAAGTTCATACGCTAGAGATTTGTTTACAGCAGGGTGTAACCAAATGCAACACTTTTTGTAGAAGATATAGAGAGCTATTCTCTAAACAGCAAGCTGCAGGTGAGATGAATTAGCAATACATTATGCAGGGATAAACTTGGTGAGCTGGGGAAACTAACTAAAATGGGAAGATTATCCCATTAATTCATCATTTTAGTGAATAATTCCTATAGACGTTAGCGGCTTTACATGCAGGAATGCACGGAATAAGTCCAGCAATAGGATCAAAGAGTAGAAAACGTGGCACTGATGTATCACGGCTCAATCGTGGTTAAATATCACAACATACACATTGTGCAAAATTTGTTGAAAGTCTTGAAAAATTTCTTGAACTATGCCCCATCCTTTGGTTATTTTTGGCCATAAACATACACATGGTAAACATAATTTAATATTAATTTCAGAAATTTACATGCTGATGTATTGCCACAAATAGTTACTCATGTGGAACGGTTTGGGACGCTGCCTAATCCCAGGTAACCATCTAAATTCTAATACTCCCCTGATGCGAGTTAATGCAACTGCTGACGTAAAACAGATTAAATCCAGGGGAAACCGGCTCACGGCACATACCCTTTCATGTCAGCACTATAATTATATCAATGTATAGTCTGCGCAATAATTAATAGGGCATCCTGTTGTGGGAATGTGAAAGAACACGCCCAAAACGATATGCCAGGTTACAGTTTCAATGTATTTCCCCAAATTTCCCCACACTTCCTACATCTGGTTCCCTCACTTCATGTCTCAGCCAAGATCTGAAGGACTCTGCACGAGTCTTACGAGTGGAATAGAGAATCTCCTTTACTCCTGGTGCATTTTTCACCTCTATAATAAAGCCTAATTTCAGACTAAACCATGATGGTGTTTATAGACCGCACAGTTTGTGGAATGGCAAAACACTTAATAAAGCAATAGAAAAAGCTTCACATTCTACAGTGACCAACACATCCGAAATAGATCATTCAGGATCACAAGTGCATGCATACCAGCAAATAACATTAAAGTGTTCTAGTCGTGCAAATCAAATTGCTAGCCGACTGATTTTTTTTTTTTTTTACATAGCTCAGCACCGAGTTAAAAAGAACAAAGATGGAAAGGAAGTGCAGGAATTTGACGGCCCCCAAAACGCTTCCCCCCCAAACTACATCATCATATTTCTGACTTCCCTCCAAAATCTGACTGTATAAGGAGGGCAAGTTCCTTGTTGGACAGCAAGGGTGAACACATACTTATTTTTATTCTAAGAATAAGGCAAGTTTAATCATTTAACACAAGCACTACCAGTTTTCATTTGGGCCACTGATCTGTAACATGTTCTCTACAAACTGCTGCTTTGGATTATGGGAGATGTAGTTCTGTAATAGAGCTTCTTGTTTGTTTATGCTACTCGGTCACTTACATAATACAGGATTAGAAAACAAAACAAAAACAGAAAGATGAAATCATGAGTCATCCTGACAAAATGGGAGACATGTTTCCCTCCCCTAAAATGTACATAACTCCAACAGCTAGTAACAAACAGTCACACACTGCCGTGCAAAAGGACCACCTAATCATACACTGGGACTCTGCAATCTCACAAACAAATTTGCCAACAATGCTTAAGACTTACCGGAATATAGTAAACATTCATTTTAGGAGCCTCGTTAGCCGTCAAGAGCATTCCTGCAGACAGAGAGTGGACGTGAATAAAACAGGAGACGCAAACTACATTAGTCATGTTTTTATGATGTGCAAATTAGTGTTCTTTCCATCTTTAAAATACATTTGGCATCAGAAAGATGCTTCTTGGGTTCTAAGCAGGTATTAACCATGGGATAAAAAAAACAAAAAAACTAAAACATTATAGGCTAAAGTTTACAACAAGAACAGACAGGTGTGGTCACAATCCCACTTCTGCAGTATACAAGGCTGTACAAGGTATTCATTACACAGAAATAGACGCCATCACAATCATGACAGAAATCTATCTGTTCCCTTATAAAATACTCCACTTCTCACCTTAAACTCCAGCTGACATCACTTACCCAAAATATGCTGTATTTCTACGAAACCATAAAGGACAACAGACTTTCTTTTGCAGCTGCTGCCATCTTGGATCGGATCACTCACAATCCAACCCATCTTACCCCCTGCAATGCCTAGTGTTACATCATGCAAGATTGTGCTTTCACAGCAAACCTGTGCATTGCACAGACTGTACACCTTCCGGAGGGGATCTCCCTGCGGCCCTGTTACAGGTGTACAAGCTGCTTGGTGTGTAAGCTGAGTAGTGAAAGCTAAATATCGCATGACGGGGGTGGAACTTTTAGCAGCTTCGGTTGGATTCTGAGTGAACCGAGCCAAGATGGCGGCGCTTGCCAGTACTACAAAAGAAAGTATGACAGTTACCCTTTAATATTACCCCTAACCCAGTGAAGGCGAACCTGTGGCACCCGGGAGCCTCGGAAGTGGCACTAAGTATCTGAATGCATTGTCCTCATCATATGGGGAGGTAAGTGTAGCACATGGGGACACTGAGATGGAAAGAACATAAGGAAAGGGAAAACTAGAAGAGTCTGCAATGAAAATGGGGGATGGAAAGATAATCTCAGGGAAAATGGCACTTCCACACTTTGCTTTCTCAAAGGTTGTGAAGTCTTAGTATAATTCTATCTAACAGGCTTCTCTGCCATCTCTCCGGATAGTAGCCTGCATTGTGGCAGCAGATAACCACTTATCCATTTAGTTTGTTTGTAATGACCAATTCATTTTGGGTTTTTTTTCTGGATAGCATTATGCACATTACAGATACTCACAACAGTGTTAGCCTTTACGCCTCCCACTGAACATTTCCCCTCAGGTCTTCCAACATCATACCATGCTCACTCATTCTTTTTTGTGACATTGTTTTTTACACATGCAGTCACTCACCTGAGTCAGGATAAATGCAAACATCATTTACATCAGCTTCGGGTTCAATAGAAGTAAAGATTTTGCCCTAAAAGAGAGAAAAGTATAAAATACTCCCAGTCTCGATTACAAGTTTAGACTATCGCTAATAAACGTAAAACAAGTTGAGGTTAGACAGCATTGTTCTAACAAAATATATATTTTGCAGTATTGCTGGTTAAGTAATGCCGGTTTGCTGTAGATAGTTCAGGTTCCTATAAGTTACATATGAATTGGTCACAGCCATGGCCATAAGGAGAAACCATCTGGTTCCACCTGGAGATTCCGGCCTTTGTATCCTAGCAGCTGCGGAATTGTGCATACCCACATGGCGTGATGTCCAGAAGCTTTAAAATAGACATTTACCATGTTTCTGACAATTCCCCACCCAAATGAAATCCATGTAACAAGCTATAATTATCTTTTCATCCAGATCAGTCTGGCACCCCACCACTGAAAGAATTCATCTCCCTCATTGCCTGGAATATTTCTAAGGAAAAGCTTTCAAATCATTCTCACAATTAAACTAAAAACGAGGCTTACAGTGTTCTTGTTCCACATCTTGATAATCCTGGAGTCAGCAGATATAACTAGTTCTAATGGGCTGTGAAACTGTACAGATTTGATGGGTAATCCATATTGGTGATCCTTTACAATCACTGGACGACTGGAGCGGAGATCATATATCAGAACCTGTTGAGGATTTGATGAGAGAAGCGACATTAGTATAAAAATGTATTTGGTTTATGGCTGGAGAGAGCAACTATATTTAAAAAAAAAAAAAAAAAAAAAAAAAAAAAAAAAAAAGATAGTCAGGAGCTCAATTCAATGATATAGAAAGAGTTATTTTATTGCAGAAAAAAAATATAATAAATATAATCCTGGCGAGGATGGCAAATAAGTTGTGAAAAATGAAAATAAGTTTATAAACTTGGGTTATAAAAACAAAATATGTACAGAAATGAAACTGACACAAAAGGAACTCTGAGCACTATATATATTTATATATATATATATATATATATATATATATATATATATATATATATATATATATTAATAAAATCGCATTATGCAAAAAAGCCTAAACATGTATAGGATTTTCATGGTCCTTCGCTGATGACATAGAATGTGTAAGCAGAAAAGAACCATTTGGTCCATCTAGTCTGCCCAATTTTCTAAATACTTTTATTATAAGTCCCTAGGTCCCTATCTTATATATAGGATAGCCTTGTGCCTATCCCACGCATGCTTAAACGCCTTCACTGTGTTTACCGCTACCACTTCTGCTGGAAGGCTATTCCATGTATCCACTACTCTCTCAGTAAAGTAATACTTTCTGATATTACTTTTAAAGGGACACTAAACTTTAATTTTCACTTGTGCTTCTAATATAGAAGCACAAGTGAAATTTTAGTTTGTCCCTAGTATGAGAATAAACTGGCGTGTACTTTTGATAGTACACGCCAGTTTATCCTCTGACCGACAGCTGCCATGTTTCATAGGAAGCAGGCACCCGTCTGGTCGGCGACTGTCTCTTTCTGCACCTCCTTTTCTGTGCTGGTTCCCTATATGTATATAAACGTTTATATCATATCCCCCCGTTACGTCTTTTCTCCAAGCTATAAATGTTAAGATGCTTTATACAAACATAGAATGTGATAGAATAACAACCCTTGAATGAATATTGGAATAAACACAGGTTGGACAGAACAGAAATAAACATACATACAACTCACATAAGGGGTAGGTACAAACATTGGTCATGATGGACATTTAGTGTGGTTTGTGATGTTCCCTTTCCAGGGACACTGTTGTCCTTGTATGGACACTTTGCCTGTCCCTCCCTAACAGGCATATTTACTAGCACCAACACATTACAGTAAGGAAGTAGAAAGCTCCTATGTTTATGACCCCTGTAAGTACCTGTCCAGTTGACGTGCCAACAGCCATGTGTAAAGGGCCACTAAACTTCAGAGCTGAAACAGACGGTAACCCTTCAATTCTGAAATAGAGAAAATAAGTAGGGAACAAGATGAGCGTTGGATAGCAAGGCATAACCTTGACAAAAGGACATCATCTGGACAAAGTGCTTCATTGCTGGTAATAGTCAAAATTATCTCCCGCTGAAGCCAAAATATTACACAATATACTTGATTATAGCTACTGTAGCTGTTTTTTGTGTGTTTTTTTTTTAAATAAAGCAAACAGTATAGTGCTTATAAAAGGTTAAATATCACTTTACCAAAATGTCTTAAGGGACAGCTTTAGGCTAAAAAGCTACGCTTACTTGAAAGATTGCATCACATGTTGGCATTTTACATAGATGATCTAATGAAAGTATACAAACAAGGTATCCTTGTAAAGCTATACAGAGCAAAGAGGACAGACATGCTGTTTATAAGGGTCAGATGAAGGACGATCTGACACATTTTCCCCAGGATATGTTATGTTTGATTGAAATCTTGCATCAAGTCAGTGCGTCCCGAGGGGGTTGCGGACCGCACCGGGTGACACCTCCAGCGGGGCTGACACCCGTGCTGAAGGCATACTCCCGCGCCGCTTAACTTTTTTCTTCTAGCAGCCGCATCTGCTGGATTCGGCCACCGGAAAAAAATAATCTGGTGACTGTGTTTCCCTCCTCCGTGCAGGAGGGAACACTGCACGGAGACGGCCGGCCGGGGGCACGGAGTAGCAGCCAGGCGGTTAGTACTGGGGAAGGAATAACGAGCATGGGAACTACTGGCGTCCTAATGGGTAAATTGGCCTGGGCATCTGAATGGCACAATATTACTGGGCTCTGAATGGCACAATTACTGGGCTCTGAATGGCACAATATTCCTGGCATCTGAATGGCACAATATTCCTGGCATCTGAATGGCACAATATTCCTGGCATCTGAATGGCACAATATTACTGGTATTTGAATGGCACAATATTACTGGTATTTGAATGGCACAATATTACTGGTATTTGAATACCACAATATTGCTGGTATCTGAATCGCACAATATTATTGACATATGAATGGCACAATAATACTGGAATCTTAATGGCACAATAATACTGGCATATTAATGGGCAAATTGCCTGTGGCTTATTAATGACAAAATGATACTGGCAAATATTTGGGCAAACTAGCTGATATAGAAATAGAGAGATGTCTGTATGTTTAGATATGTATTGTTTTAGAATTGTACAATTGTCACCTCGTGGGGCTCCTGTGTGTTGCATAATTAATGGCGGTCCCATGTGTGCATAATTATGGGGCGTTTGTGTGTGGCATATTTATTGGGCCCGATGTGTGGCACCATTATGGGGCACCTGTGTGTGTGGCATATATATGGGGCACCTGTGTGTGTGGCATAATTATGGGGCACCTGTGTGTGTGGCATAATTATGGGGCACCTGTGTGTGGTATAATTATGGGGCACCTGTGTGTGGTATAATTATGGGGCACCTGTGTGTGTGGCATAATTATGGGGCACCTGTGTGTGTGGCATAATTATGGGGCACCTGTGTGTGTGGCATAATTATGGGGCACCTGTGTGTGTGGCATAATTATGGGGCACCTGTGTGTGTGGCATAATTATGGGGCACCTGTGTGTGTGGCATAATTATGGGGCACCTGTGTGGGTGGCATAATTATGGGGCAGAGGTGAGGCATAAATAGTGGGGCTCTGGTGTGGCATAATTTATGGGGCTCTGGTGTGGCATAATTTATGGGGCTCCTGTGTGTGTCATAGTTATGGGGCTCCTGTGTGTGTCATAGTTATGGGGCTCCTGTGTGTGTCATAGTTAATAGGCCATCTAACTGGCATTACTAAGGAATCTGTTTGGCATTGTATTGAAGGAAATCCAGGGGGGGTGACACCATGAGTTTCCGCACCGGGTGACACCAACCCTAGTGACGCCCCTGCATCAAGTGTAGGCTTTTTATACAGAAATGCTTTAATGAAAGAATACAATTAAAGTACCTTAATGATCTGATCTTTGGTCAGATCTTTGTTCATCTGAACCAAGGTGAGTAACATCTGACCCAAGATTCTAAACAACATGTCTGCCCCCTGAGAAAACGATATGAAGTAAAGAAGGCTCAATAAGGTACTTTATTTGTATTCTTTCATTAAATAATTTCTTTATAAATATATAAAACACTGTTTCACCTGTGCTTATATATTAAAAATTACTTTTCACTTGTGCTTCTAAGCTACAAGAATATTGTGACTTTTTCTTTATTTGTCCAATTGCATTTATATTCTCTCCCCCCCTCCCGTGTGCCCAATATCTGAGATTAATGGACTGTTCCAGGTACCCAATCAAGGCACAAATATTTAAAGGCACAGGAGTTTTTCTGGAAAAACTATATACATACTCTGTGTTTTCTGTCACACTACTCAAGGCGCAGTCCAGAACGCCCACACGATTCCTCGTCCTTGGATCCCAGCATTCCACCTTCCCCTGGAAAACATCAGCTAGTTATGAGTTGACTAAACAAAGAACAACTACACACGGCTGCACTTGACCAACACACGCACTATCACATGATTCAGCATAGGATGGTGAATGTAGAGATGAAAACACATCAGTAATATAACACCATAAATAATACCTCCACTGTGCCAGCAGCAAACAAGTGATGCGCAGAATTGAGGTCACAAACGTTAATCTGTCTAAAACAAAAACAGAAAATGTTGAGCATGAAGTACACTACTCAAAAAAAGGTCAATAAATCAGACTCAGAGTAGCGTGCAGTCTCTCGTGAATGAAAGCCACAAGAGATCATGACAGTCTAGCGCCACCTACTGGCTAAGGTGGATCATGACTGCGTTTGCTGTAGAACTGACAGTACTTACGATGCATCTGTTTGAAGGGAGTTCAGGTACCGTCCTTGCTCTAAGTTAAGTCGGTACACTTCAGAGCTGAAAACAGACAATATATAATTAATATTTATAAAAACATACAAGAAAATAACATTTTAACATGCTAAAATGAAGCAGTAATTCCTCTATCTCTGAAGGGTGCTGCCACTAGAACCCTAACCTTCTAAGACAACGTAGCTGGATTCTTGGCAAAGCCTAAGGATTGGCTGGATGTTGCAATACTGTATCTCACAATCCGTATACAATGTAATGTTCATACAGATCTGTCCTATGTGTGTTTCTTACGTGTTCTGCATCTGTGACTGAGCCTTTGTATTGCACACCCCTTGATTCATCAAAATTGGTAACAAGAGGCTGCAGCGAGACATTTGTTTTCACATGCCGCTAGCAGAGGGGACTCTGCACTAGAAGACCCGACAGACCCTGATCAGATGGGCCTGACTAGCTGATACTGTGAGCATGTGCCAGCATGAGAATGCCGAGCTCAGAGCAAACCCACATGTATCTACTCAAGATGCACTTCGGGCTTTCTCCAGCAATGTGGCAAAAGGTTCTTAACTTTCGCTTCAATTAATGAAAACAAAGTTTAGTACCATTTAAACTTTGTCACTAGTTCTCACGTGAAATGGCATCAAATTGTTCTGTACTGCCAGATTTGTAGGCCAAATGGCAAACATTACCTTGCCCCAACAAAGTACAAGTCACAAGAAGGGTAATGGTAAGCAAAATCTCTGCCAAATTTTGGTATCCTCAGTCTGAAATAACGGCCATGCTGGGAGTGGAGCTCAACATATCGGTCACACTGGAGGAAGATAATCTGATGCGGAAGAAGAAAAACAAACAGAGTGAGAATGAATTTACACTACAGTGGTTATCAGGAGTAGAAGGAATAATGTGGAGAGATAACTGCAACATAATATAAATAAAACAGTGGAAACCGTAAAAAAGTAAAGTACTGCTAAATCCATTAGCTGGCAATGTATTATAAGGGTGTGAAATACTCTGGATAACACCAAAAGCAAGAATCTTAGCTAAATGTTGCCCACTAGACTGAAACTAAGGGTTTGACAGAAGATGTGGGTGGGTTCATCCAATGATCTTTCGAAGGGTTAAAAATGAGGTTTGGTGTAGATCAGTTGGTTAGTGTAATCAAATATACAATCTGTGCGATCCCTAGTTGAATTTCAGCGTTTAAAGGGGCTCTGTCAGCCTAAACATTGCTTATACTGTGACTGTAGAGAATACAAAATGATGAAGTGATCAATACATTGTGCATGCAAATGCATAAAATAAACGAACATATGTTTGAAACGTGCCTGTGGGGAGTCTCCTGTTTATAACATCCGCTGTAGCTTGATATGAAAATCAACTAATTTTCAATGGGAAATGTGTAATTTGCATATCGACACCACAGGCACATTCGAAACCTATGTATTTGTAGATAATTTCGGGTCCTTTTTTATTCTCTACATTCACAGTGTACATTTAAACCTTTCATCCTTGGGAGGTCAATAAGAGAAGCATCATTAAATTGGGGAATAGTAAACAAGAAAAAGCTCTATCCTGATAAGAAGCTTGCTGTAAAAAAAATCTAATGACAAAAACACGGCTTGGGTGTCACTGCTACAGAGGATATGGACAGTATACTAATGTGTATACTGATAAGACATAAATGACCGGCAATAGAAGAATAGGTAATATACTGTACCTTGGAGTAATCCTCCGATAAAATGTCAAATTTAACCACTAGGGGAAAGAAAGATTATTGCAATTATTAGTGCATCAAGTAATCAAATAAATTAAACTAATTCATGGCATTTGGGGTTAGAAATTGTACAAATATAAAGTGACTGGATTATTCTTACTTTTTAGACATACATCCCAGTGTTCATCTTGTCAATTATATTTCATGGCAGCTAGCAGTGAATCTGGACCTTGCATAAAATACATTACAATATTGTAAAGATTACTGACCTTCTGCATCCAAACATCTTTCGAACTTCAGTGAGAGCTGGTATGTGTCATAACATCGCACTCTAGGCTTGTACGTTCCTGGAAAACATTTCAATATTGGAAATTGTCTCTTATTAGTCCATTGTCCTCACACTTAAAATGTTGCAATAAACAGTGCTTTTTGCGTGTGGGTGTTCTGACAAAAAACTAGAGCAAATTCTACTGCACATGCGCACAAGGTTACAGCTGATCATTCAGCTGTAACTTTGCCAGAACAGCGCATGCGCGAGGGGCGCACACCACCTCCAGTTTTACCAAGTATACAGTGATTGCTCCACTAATAAGTGACATGCTTTGCGTGAAGTGCACATGCGTTCCTACTTTACCTGTCAACGCAGCTGATCCGAAGGGGGTGTGAAGTGGTGTGTGTCCCTCGCGCATGCGCTGTTCTGGCAAAGTTACAGCTGAATGATCGCTGAGTGAATTTTACTGCGTCTGTGCAGTAGAATTTGCTCTAGTTTTTTGTCAGAACATCCGGTTCTTTTAAGCCTATGGCAGGGCTTGACAAACTTAACTGAGTTTTAAGTGCCATCAAAATAATCTAGGAGCCAGACAACAGCACACACACAGTCAGCCAGTCAGTCTGTCACATACACACACACACACACACACACACACACACACACACACAGTCAGTCTGTCACATATACACACACACACACACAGTCAGTCTGTCACATACACACACACACACACACAGTCAGTCTGTCACATACACACACACACACCCACATACACACACACAGTCAGTCTGTCACATACACACACACACACACAGTCTGTCACATACACACACACACACACACACACACACAGTCAGTCTGTCACATACACACAGTCTGTCACATACACACACACACAGTCAGTCTGTCACATACACACACACACACACACACACAGTCAGTCTGTCACATACACACACACACACAGTCAGTCTGTCACATACACACACACACACACACACACACACACACAGTCAGTCTGTCACATACACACACACACACACAGTCAGTCTGTCACATACACACACACACACACACAGTCAGTCTGTCACATACACACACACACACACAGTCAGTCTGTCACATACACACACACACACACACACACACACAGTCAGTCTGTCACATACACACACACACACACAGTCAGTCTGTCACATACACATACACACACAGTCAGTCTGTCACATACACACACACACACACAGTCAGTCTGTCACATACACACACAGTCAGTCTGTCACATACACACACACACAGTCTGTCACATACACACACACACACAGTCAGTCTGTCACACACACACACAGTCAGTCTGTCACATACACACACACAGTCAGTCTGTCACATACACACACACAGTCAGTCTGTCACATACACACACACAGTCAGTCTGTCACATACACACACACAGTCAGTCTGTCACATACACACACACAGTCAGTCTGTCACATACACACACAGTCAGTCTGTCACATACACACACACACACACACACACAGTCAGTCTGTCACATACACACACACACACACACACAGTCAGTCTGTCACATACACACAGTCAGTCTGTCACATACACACACACACACAGTCAGTCTGTCACATACACACACACACACAGTCAGTCTGTCACATACACACACACACACAGTCAGTCTGTCACATACACACACACACACACACACACAGTCAGTCTGTCACATACACACACACACACAGTCAGTCTGTCACATACACACACACACACACACACAGTCAGTCTGTCACATACACATACACACACAGTCAGTCTGTCACATACACACACACACACACAGTCAGTCTGTCACATACACACACACACAGTCAGTCTGTCACATACACACACACACACACACACAGTCAGTCTGTCACATACACATACACACACAGTCAGTCTGTCACATACACACAGTCAGTCTGTCACATACACACACACACACACACAGTCAGTCTGTCACACACACACACACACACACACACAGTCAGTCTGTCACATACACACACACACACACACACAGTCAGTCTGTCACATACACACACACAGTCAGTCTGTCACATACACACACACACACAGTCAGTCTGTCACATACACATACACACACAGTCAGTCTGTCACATACACATACACACACAGTCAGTCTGTCACATACACATACACACACAGTCAGTCTGTCACATACACACACACACACACACAGTCAGTCTGTCACATACACACACACACAGTCAGTCTGTCACATACACACACACACAGTCAGTCTGTCACATACACACACACACACACACACAGTCAGTCAGTCACATACACACACACACACAGTCAGTCTGTCACACACACACACACACAGTCAGTCTGTCACATACACACACACACACAGTCAGTCTGTCACATACACACACACACAGTCAGTCTGTCACATACACACACACACACAGTCAGTCTGTCACATACACACACACACACAGTCAGTCTGTCACATACACACACACACACAGTCAGTCTGTCACATACACACACACACACACAGTCAGTCTGTCACATACACACACACACACACACACACACACACACACAGTCAGTCTGTCACATACACACACACACACACAGTCAGTCTGTCACATACACACACACACACACAGTCAGTCTGTCACATACACACACACACAGTCAGTCTGTCACATACACACACACACACACACACAGTCAGTCTGTCACATACACACACAGTCAGTCTGTCACATACACACACACACACAGTCAGTCTGTCACATACACACACACACACACACACAGTCAGTCTGTCACATATACACACACAAACACAGTCTGTCTGTCACATCCACACACACAAACACAGTCTGTCTGTCACATCCACACACACACAGTCAGTCTGTCTGTCACATCCACACACACACAGTCAGTCAGTCTGTCACATCCACACACACACAGTCAGTCTGTCACATCCACACACACAGTCAGTCTGTCACATCCACACAGTCAGTCAGTCTGTCACATCCACACACACAGTCAGTCTGTCACATCCACACACACAGTCAGTCTGTCACATCCACACACACAGTCAGTCTGTCACATCCACACAGTCAGTCAGTCTGTCACATCCACACACACAGTCAGTCTGTCACATCCACACACACAGTCAGTCTGTCACATCCACACAGTCAGTCAGTCTGTCACATCCACACACACAGTCAGTCTGTCACATCCACACACACAGTCAGTCTGTCACATCCACACACACACAGTCAGTCTGTCACATACACACACACACACAGTCAGTCTGTCACATACACACACACACACCCACATACACACACACAGTCAGTCTGTCACATACACACACACACACACACAGTCTGTCACATACACACACACACACACACACAGTCAGTCTGTCACATACACACAGTCTGTCACATACACACACACACACACACAGTCAGTCTGTCACATACACACACACACACACAGTCTGTCACATACACACACACACACACACACACACAGTCAGTCTGTCACATACACACAGTCTGTCACATACACACACACACACACACACACACACAGTCAGTCTGTCACACACACACACACAGTCAGTCTGTCACATACACACACACACACACACACACACAGTCAGTCTGTCACATACACACACACACACACACACACACACACACACACACACAGTCAGTCTGTCACATACACACACACAGTCATTCTGTCACACACACACACACACACAGTCAGTCTGTCACATACACACACACACAGTCAGTCTGTCACATACACACACAGTCAGTCTGTCACATACACACACAGTCAGTCTGTCACATACACACACACACACAGTCAGTCTGTCACATACACACAGTCAGTCTGTCACATACACACACACACAGTCAGTCTGTCACATACACACACACACACACACAGTCAGTCTGTCACATCCACACACACAGTCAGTCTGTCACATACACACACACACACACAGTCAGTCTGTCACATCCACACACACAGTCAGTCTGTCACATACACACACACACACACACACAGTCAGTCTGTCACATCCACACACACAGTCAGTCTGTCACATACACACACACACACACAGTCTGTCACATACACACACACACACAGTCAGTCTGTCACATACACACACACACACAGTCAGTCTGTCACATACACACAGTCTGTCACATACACACACACACAGTCAGTCTGTCACACACACACACACACACAGTCAGTCTGTCACATACACACACACACACACAGTCAGTCTGTCACATACACACACACACACACACACACACACACACAGTCAGTCTGTCACATACACACACACACACACACACACAGTCAGTCTGTCACATACACACACACACACACACACACACACAGTCAGTCTGTCACATACATACACACACACACACACACACAGTCAGTCTGTCACATACATACACACACACACACACACAGTCAGTCTGTCACATACACACACACACACACACACACAGTCAGTCTGTCACATACACACACACACACACACAGTCAGTCTGTCACATACACACACACACACACACACACACACACACAGTCAGTCTGTCACATACACACACACACACACAGTCAGTCTGTCACATACACACACACACACACACACAGTCAGTCTGTCACATACACACACACACACAGTCAGTCTGTCACATACACACACACACACACAGTCAGTCTGTCACATACACACACACACACAGTCAGTCTGTCACATACACACACACACACACAGTCAGTCTGTCACATACACACACACAGTCAGTCTGTCACACACACACACAGTCAGTCTGTCACATACACACACACACACAGTCAGTCTGTCACATACACACACAGTCAGTCTGTCACATACACACACAGTCTGTCACATACACACACAGTCAGTCTGTCACATACACACACACACACAGTCAGTCTGTCACATACACACACAGTCAGTCTGTCACATACACACACACACACACACAGTCAGTCTGTCACATACACACACACACACAGTCAGTCTGTCACATACACACACACACACAGTCAGTCTGTCACATACACACACACACACACACACACACACAGTCAGTCTGTCACATACACACACACACACACACAGTCAGTCTGTCACATACACACACACACACACACAGTCAGTCTGTCACATCCACACACACAGTCTGTCACATCCACACACACACAGTCAGTCTGTCACATCCACACACACAGTCAGTCTGTCACATCCACACACACAGTCAGTCTGTCACATCCACACACACAGTCAGTCTGTCACATCCACACACACAGTCAGTCTGTCACATCCACACACACACAGTCAGTCTGTCACATCCACACACACACACAGTCAGTCTGTCACATACACACACACACACAGTCAGTCTGTCACATACACACACACACACACAGTCAGTCTGTCACATACACACACACACACACACACACAGTCAGTCTGTCACACACACACACACACACACACAGTCAGTCTGTCACATACACACACACACACAGTCAGTCTGTCACATACACACACACACAGTCAGTCTGTCACATACACACACACACACACACACAGTCAGTCTGTCACATACACACACAGTCAGTCTGTCACATACACACACACACACAGTCAGTCTGTCACATACACACACACACACACACACACACACAGTCAGTCTGTCACATATACACACACAAACACAGTCTGTCTGTCACATCCACACACACAAACACAGTCTGTCTGTCACATCCACACACACACAGTCAGTCTGTCTGTCACATCCACACACACACAGTCAGTCAGTCTGTCACATCCACACACACACAGTCAGTCTGTCACATCCACACACACAGTCAGTCTGTCACATCCACACAGTCAGTCAGTCTGTCACATCCACACACACAGTCAGTCTGTCACATCCACACACACAGTCAGTCTGTCACATCCACACACACAGTCAGTCTGTCACATCCACACAGTCAGTCAGTCTGTCACATCCACACACACAGTCAGTCTGTCACATCCACACACACAGTCAGTCTGTCACATCCACACAGTCAGTCAGTCTGTCACATCCACACACACAGTCAGTCTGTCACATCCACACACACAGTCAGTCTGTCACATCCACACACACACAGTCAGTCTGTCACATACACACACACACACAGTCAGTCTGTCACATACACACACACACACAGTCAGTCTGTCACATACACACACACACACCCACATACACACACACAGTCAGTCTGTCACATACACACACACACACACACAGTCTGTCACATACACACACACACACACACACAGTCAGTCTGTCACATACACACAGTCTGTCACATACACACACACACACACACAGTCAGTCTGTCACATACACACACACACACACAGTCTGTCACATACACACACACACACACACACACAGTCAGTCTGTCACATACACACAGTCTGTCACATACACACACACACACACACACACACACACACACAGTCAGTCTGTCACACACACACACACAGTCAGTCTGTCACATACACACACACACACACAGTCAGTCTGTCACATACACACACACACACACACACACACACACACAGTCAGTCTGTCACATACACACACACAGTCATTCTGTCACACACACACACACACACACACAGTCAGTCTGTCACATACACACACACACAGTCAGTCTGTCACATACACACACAGTCAGTCTGTCACATACACACACAGTCAGTCTGTCACATACACACACACACACAGTCAGTCTGTCACATACACACAGTCAGTCTGTCACATACACACACACACACAGTCAGTCTGTCACATACACACACACACAGTCAGTCTGTCACATCCACACACACAGTCAGTCTGTCACATACACACACACACACACACACAGTCAGTCTGTCACATCCACACACACAGTCAGTCTGTCACATACACACACACACACACAGTCTGTCACATACACACACACACACAGTCAGTCTGTCACATACACACACACACACAGTCAGTCTGTCACATACACACAGTCTGTCACATACACACACACAGTCAGTCTGTCACACACACACACACACACAGTCAGTCTGTCACATACACACACACACACACAGTCAGTCTGTCACATACACACACACACACACACACACACACACACACACACAGTCAGTCTGTCACATACACACACACACACACAGTCAGTCTGTCACATACACACACACACACACACACACACACAGTCAGTCTGTCACATACATACACACACACACACACACACAGTCAGTCTGTCACATACATACACACACACACACACACAGTCAGTCTGTCACATACACACACAGTCAGTCTGTCACATACACACACACACACACAGTCAGTCTGTCACATACACACACACACACACACACACACACACAGTCAGTCTGTCACATACACACACACACACACTCAGTCTGTCACATACACACACACAGTCAGTCTGTCACATACACACACACACACAGTCAGTCTGTCACATACACACACACACACACAGTCAGTCTGTCACATACACACACACACACACAGTCAGTCTGTCACATACACACACACAGTCAGTCTGTCACACACACACACAGTCAGTCTGTCACATACACACACACACACAGTCAGTCTGTCACATACACACACAGTCAGTCTGTCACATACACACACAGTCAGTCTGTCACATACACACACAGTCAGTCTGTCACATACACACACACACACAGTCAGTCTGTCACATACACACACAGTCAGTCTGTCACATACACACACACACACAGTCAGTCTGTCACATACACACACACACACACACAGTCAGTCTGTCACATACACACACACACACAGTCAGTCTGTCACATACACACACACACACAGTCAGTCTGTCACATACACACACACACACACACACACACACACAGTAAGTCTGTCACATACACACACACACACACACAGTCAGTCTGTCACATACACACACACACACACACAGTCAGTCTGTCACATCCACACACACAGTCTGTCACATCCACACACACACAGTCAGTCTGTCACATCCACACACACAGTCAGTCTGTCACATCCACACACACAGTCAGTCTGTCACATCCACACACACAGTCAGTCTGTCACATCCACACACACACAGTCAGTCTGTCACATCCACACACACACACAGTCAGTCTGTCAGATACACACACACACACAGTCAGTCTGTCAGATACACACACACACACACACAGTCAGTCTGTCAGATACACACACACACAGTCAGTCTGTCACATACACACACACACACAGTCAGTCTGTCAGATACACACACAGTCAGTCTGTCACATACACACACACAGTCAGTCTGTCACATACACAGTCAGTCTGTCACATACACACACACACAGTCAGTCTGTCACATACACACACAGTCAGTCTGTCACATACACACACACACACACAGTCAGTCTGTCTGTCAGATACACACACACAGTCAGTCTGTCTGTCAGATACACACACACAGTCAGTCTGTCAGATACACACACACACACACACACACAGTCAGTCTGTCAGATACACACACACAGTCAGTCTGTCAGATACACACACACACAGTCAGTCTGTCAGATACACACACACACACACACACAGTCAGTTTGTCAGATACACACACACACACACACAGTCAGTCTGTCAGATACACACACACACACACACAGTCAGTCTGTCAGATACACACACACACACACACACAGTCAGTCTGTCAGATACACACACACACACACACAGTCAGTCTGTCAGATACACACACACACACAGTCAGTCTGTCAGATACACACACACACACACACAGTCAGTCTGTCAGATACACACACACACACAGTCAGTCTGTCAGATACACACACACACACAGTCAGTCTGTCAGATACACACACAGTCAGTCTGTCAGATACACACACACACAGTCAGTCTGTCACATACACACACACACACAGTCAGTCTGTCAGATACACACACACACAGTCAGTCTGTCACATACACACACACACACACACACACAGTCAGTCTGTCACATACACACACACACACACACACACACACACAGTCAGTCTGTCACATACACACACACACACACACACACACACACACAGTCAGTCTGTCACATACACACACACACACACACACACACACACACAGTCAGTCTGTCACATACACACACACACACACACACAGTCAGTCTGTCACATACACACACACACACACAGTCAGTCTGTCACATACACACACACACACAGTCAGTCTGTCACATACACACACACACACACAGTCAGTCTGTCACATACACACACACAGTCAGTCTGACACACACACACACACACACACACAGTCAGTCTGTCACATACACACACACACACAGTCAGTCTGTCACATACACACACAGTCAGTCTGTCACATACACACACAGTCAGTCTGTCACATACACACACACAGTCAGTCTGTCACATACACACACACAGTCAGTCTGTCACATACACACACACACACAGTCAGTCTGTCACATACACACACACACACAGTCAGTCTGTCACATACACACACACACACAGTCAGTCTGTCACATACACACACACACACACACAGTCAGTCTGTCACATACACACACACACACAGTCAGTCTGTCACATACACACACACACACAGTCAGTCTGTCACATACACACACACACACACACACACAGTCAGTCTGTCACATACACACACAGTCAGTCTGTCACATACACACACACACACACACAGTCAGTCTGTCACATACACACACACACACACAGTCAGTCTGTCACATACACACACACACACAGTCAGTCTGTCACATACACACACACACACACACAGTCAGTCTGTCACATACACACACACACACACACAGTCAGTCTGTCACATCCACACACACAGTCTGTCACATCCACACACACACACACACAGTCAGTCTGTCACATCCACACACACAGTCTGTCACATCCACACACACACAGTCAGTCTGTCACATCCACACACACAGTCAGTCTGTCACATCCACACACACAGTCAGTCTGTCACATCCACACACACAGTCAGTCTGTCACATCCACACACACAGTCAGTCTGTCACATCCACACACACAGTCAGTCTGTCACATCCACACACACACAGTCAGTCTGTCACATCCACACACACACAGTCAGTCTGTCACATCCACACACACAGTCAGTCTGTCACATACACACACACACACACACAGTCAGTCTGTCACATACACACACACACACACACAGTCAGTCTGTCACATCCACACACACAGTCTGTCACATCCACACACACACACACACAGTCAGTCTGTCACATCCACACACACAGTCTGTCACATCCACACACACACAGTCAGTCTGTCACATCCACACACACAGTCAGTCTGTCACATCCACACACACAGTCAGTCTGTCACATCCACACACACAGTCAGTCTGTCACATCCACACACACACAGTCAGTCTGTCACATCCACACACACACACAGTCAGTCTGTCAGATACACACACACACACAGTCAGTCTGTCAGATACACACACACAGTCAGTCTGTCAGATACACACACACACAGTCAGTCTGTCACATACACACACACACACACACACACAGTCAGTCTGTCAGATACACACACAGTCAGTCTGTCACATACACACACACACACACACAGTCAGTCTGTCACACACACAGTCAGTCTGTCACATACACACACACAGTCAGTCTGTCACATACACACACACACAGTCAGTCTGTCACATACACACACAGTCAGTCTGTCACATACACACACACACACACAGTCAGTCTGTCTGTCAGATACACACACACAGTCAGTCTGTCTGTCAGATACACACACACAGTCAGTCTGTCTGTCAGATACACACACACAGTCAGTCTGTCTGTCAGATACACACACACACACAGTCAGTCTGTCAGATACACACACACAGTCAGTCTGTCAGATACACACACACACACACACACAGTCAGTCTGTCAGATACACACACACACACACACACAGTCAGTCTGTCAGATACACACACACACACACACAGTCAGTCTGTCAGATACACACACACACACACAGTCAGTCAGTCAGATACACACACACACACACAGTCAGTCTGTCAGATACACACACACACACACAGTCAGTCTGTCAGATACACACACACACACACACAGTCAGTCTGTCAGATACACACACACACACAGTCAGTCTGTCAGATACACACACACACACACACAGTCAGTCTGTCAGATACACACACACACACAGTCAGTCTGTCAGATACACACACAGTCAGTCTGTCAGATACACACACACACAGTCAGTCTGTCACATACACACACACACACAGTCAGTCTGTCAGATACACACACACACAGTCAGTCTGTCAGATACACACACACACACAGTCAGTCTGTCAGATACACACACACACACAGTCAGTCTGTCAGATACACACACAGTCAGTCTGTCAGATACACACACAGTCAGTCTGTCAGATACACACACACACAGTCAGTCTGTCACATACACACACACACACAGTCAGTCTGTCACATACACACACACAGTCTGTCACATACACACACACACACAGTCAGTCTGTCACATACACACACACAGTCTGTCACATACACACACACACACAGTCAGTCTGTCACATACACACACACAGTCTGTCACATACACACACACAGTCTGTCACATACACACACACAGTCTGTCACATACACACACACACACACACACACACAGTCAGTCTGTCTGTCACATACACACACACAGTCAGTCTGTCACATATACACACACACACAGTCAGTCTGTCACATACACACACAGTCAGTCTGTCACATACACACACAGTCAGTCTGTCACATACACACTGGCCTATGGAGCATAGACATATGGTTTGTTATACTGTGGCTGGACAAAATCACAGGAACCTGGGAGTCAAGGATCCTGAAGTCCTCACTGCTCAGTGTTTTACATTGAACTCTATGGAAGTTTCATTTGCCTGACTCCTAAAAATAACCAGACTGACTCCTGAATTGGTCAGCTTGACTCCTAAAGGTTATAGAAATGTGTCCAGCAATGTGTTACATGGAAAACATATATAGGGGAATACTCCATATACAAAACCTTTATATCATGTAAATAAACATGTAAACATTTGTCAACTTGCTTAAAGAGAAAACCTTTCACACAAAAAACCCTCCCCCTCAGGTGTGTTGTGCACCCCAGTCAGGCCAGATCTGTAACATGGGAGCCTGGAAGACTCACACAGACTTCCAAATCAAATGGATACAGCTCCTGAAGCATCTTTTGCTAGCTAGTTTAATCACACAGATGTTGCCTCCCTCGTTCTTGGCTGTGTGCAGTGCAATTTCTGGACAGTTTGATGCTCTGTGACATACAGACCCCTATTCTTTGCTATGGCAAAGACCGAGACAGAATATAGTTTGAATGGTGCATAGCTGGCATGCTGCTTAAATAGCAGTAATCAGACGTGGCCACCAGCAACAGAACCCTAGGAGCAATGGCTCTGCATCCACATGCCAATAAAATTCCACTCTCATTCCATGAAGCCACAGTGGAAAGTATTTACCTGTTGCCATTATGTATTGTCCGTCTCTTGAGACTTTGAGGTTTGTACTGACGGTAGGCATTTCAAAGTCCTGAATAAGCTCAATTCTCCTCCGGACATCTGTAGGGCAAAAAGAAACACATTGGAACCAAGTTTAGACTGCACAATAAACACAGACTTTACTGGCAACATGGAGTATAAGTGTAAAAAAAGATGCCTAAGTATAATGAAACCACTTGATCACTAGTAAGTAAAAAACTGTCAGCTAAAAAAAAGTAGTGTGGGGGTCTGTGTCGGAGCGCGCGTGTGCGGGGGTCTGTGTCGGAGCGCGCGTGTGCGGGGGTCTGTGTCGGAGCGCGCGTGTGCGGGGGTCTGTGTCGGAGCGCGCGTGTGCGGGGGTCTGTGTCGGAGCGCGCGTGTGCGGGGGTCTGTATGGGACCGTGAGTGCGTGGGTCTGTATGGGACCGTGAGTGCGTGGGTCTGTATGGGACCGTGAGTGCGTGGGTCTGTATGGGACCGTGAGTGCGTGGGTCTGTATGGGGCCGTGAGTGCGTGGGTCTGTATGGGACCGTGAGTGCGTGGGTCTGTATGGGACCGTGAGTGCGTGGGTCTGTATGGGACCGTGAGTGCGTGGGTCTGTATGGGACCGTGAGTGTGTGTGCGTGGGTCTGTATGGGACCGTGAGTGTGTGTGCGTGGGTCTGTATGGGACCGTGAGTGTGTGTGCGTGGGTCTGTATGGGACCGTGAGTGTGTGTGCGTGGGTCTGTATGGGACCGTGAGTGTGTGTGCGTGGGTCTGTATGGGACCGTGAGTGTGTGTGCGTGGGTCTGTATGGGACCGTGAGTGTGTGTGCGTGGGTCTGTATGGGACCGTGAGTGTGTGTGCGCTGGTCTGTATGGGACCGTGAGTGTGTGTGGGTCTGTATCGGACCGGGAGTATGTGGGTCTGTTTCGGCTCGGGAGTGTGTGTGTCTGTATCGGACCGCGAGTGTGTGTGGGTCTGTATCGGACAGCGTTCGTGTGTTTGGGGGGTCTGTGTCGGACCGTGTGTGGGTCTGTATAGGACCGCGTGCGTGTGTGGGGGTCTGTATCGGACCACGTGCGTGTGTGGGGGTCTGTATCGGACCGCATGCATGTGTGGGGGGTCTGTATCGGAACGCGTGCGTGTGGGGGGGTCTGTATTGGACCACGTCTGTGTGTGTGTCTGTATCGGACCACGTGTTTGTGTGTGGGTGTTTGTATCAGACCGTATGTGTTTGTGTGGGGGGTCTGTATCGGACCGCGTGGGACTGTGTCTGTCATTCTTCATGTTGCACAATTTCCAAGGAAGAACCTCAAAACCCTTGACACACCAACAACTTTTAATAGACCGTCAACCTTTTTCTTACAGAACTCTGACTTGTGGTGTGAATAATGGATGCAAGACTACAATATGCATAAATTACAAAACAACTGGGGGAATATAATCCAAGGCCAACCATCATACATTACATTTCCCAGCACATATCGTACTTACCCACATCTTTCTTCTGTAGTGCTCTTTTTTTGCGATCAGAAAGCCACTGGTAGTAAAGAAACCAAAAATGTCAGGACTTCACTGATAACGGAAAAGTCACAACAGCAACAATTGACCCCCTGAGATCCATAATACACTCGTACACACTGCAGTGGAGTTCATAGACTGCACATTACTGAGGATGTTATTGCTGTAGAATTTGTACACTGCACATTTCTGAGGGACTTATTACTGTGACGTTCATCCACTGGATATTACTGAGGGAGTTATTACTGTGACGTTCATCCACTGGACATTGCGGAGGGAGTTATTGCTATGGAGTTCATATACTGGATATTACTGAGGGAGTTATTGCTGTGGAGTTCATATACTGCATATTACTGAGGGAGTTATTACTGTGACGTTCATCCACTGGATATTACTGAGGGAGTTATTACTGTGACGTTCATCCACTGGACATTGCGGAGGGAGTTATTGCTATGGAGTTCATATACTGGATATTACTGAGGGAGTTATTGCTGTGGAGTTCATATACTGCATATTACTGAGGGACTTATTACTGTGACGTTCATCCACTGGATATTACTGAGGGAGTTATTACTGTGACGCTCATACACTGGATATTACTGAGGGAGTTATTACTGTGACGCTCATCCACTGGATATTACTGAGGGAGTTATTACTGTGGAGTTCATATACTGGATATTACTGAGGGAGTTATCGCTGTGACGCTCATACACTGGATATTACTGAGGGAGTTATTGCTGTGACGCTCATACACTGGATATTACTGAGGGAGTTATTACTGTGACGCTCATACACTGGATATTACTGAGGGAGTTATTACTGTGACGCTCATACACTGGATATTACTGAGGGAGTTATCGCTGTGACGCTCATACACTGGATATTACTGAGGGAGTTATCGCTGTGGAGTTCACATACTGGATATTACTGAGGGAGTTATTGCTGTGGAGTTCACATGTTGGATATTACTGAGGGAGTTATTGCTGTGGAGTTCACATGTTGGATATTACTGAGGGAGTTATTGCTGTGGAGTTCACATGTTGGATATTACTGAGGGAGTTATTGCTGTGGAGTTCACATATTGGATATTACTGAGGGAGTTATTGCTGTGGAGTTCATATACTGGATATTACTGAGGGAGTTATTGCTGTGGAGTTCACATGTTGGATATTACTGAGGGAGTTATTGCTGTGGAGTTCATATACTGGATATTACTGAGGGAGTTATTGCTGTGGAGTTCATATACTGGATATTACTGAGGGAGTTATTGCTGTGGAGTTCACATACTGGATATTACTGAGGGAGTTATTGCTGTGGAGTTCATATACTGGATATTACTGAGGGAGTTATTGCTGTGGAGTTCACATGTTGGATATTACTGAGGGAGTTATTGCTGTGGAGTTCATATACTGGATATTACTGAGGGAGTTATCGCTGTGGAGTTCATATACTGGATATTACTGAGGGAGTTATTGCTGTGGAGTTCACATACTGGATATTACTGAGGGAGTTATTGCTGTGGAGTTCATATACTGGATATTACTGAGGGAGTTATTGCTGTGGAGTTCATATACTGGATATTACTGAGGGAGTTATTGCTGTGGAGTTCACATGTTGGATATTACTGAGGGAGTTATCGCTGTGGAGTTCACATATTGGATATTACTGAGGGAGTTATTGCTGTGGAGTTCACATATTGGATATTACTGAGGGTGCTCCACTGGCTCGCTGCCTATCTTGTGTTCAGCTTTACGATTCAACCGCTCACCTCAGGCAGAGATTTCCCGCAGCTTAGATTGTAGATCTTCACGTCATTGACATTGGAGACCTGCATGTTAATAAAATGCTGGCAGGTACCGGACCCACATAACACAGCACGTCAAATTCGGAAACAACTTGCAGCTCCCCCACGTTGTAATCCTAGCGGAAAGTCTCCGTCACGTGTACAGGAAGCAGGAAGTAACTCTAACCTGGGGATGCCATATTGTGCGTGGCATATACTGTAAATACCTTCGCGCTGGATTGCTAGTTTAAACGGGGGTAGCGCCATCTTGGGGTTGGCAGACTGGCATTGTAGTTTCAAATCAGAAGGAGATCTTCCTGTTGACTGTCCAATAAACTTTAAATGATATTATAATGTGTTCAATGGATGTCTAATGACTTCAGCACTCTGGTGGACTAGATATCACAGGATAAACAAAATGGCAAATATCATACATATAATCATACTAATTAGATGGCTGTGTTT
Source organism: Pelodytes ibericus (assembly GCA_036172795.1). NCBI lineage: Eukaryota > Metazoa > Chordata > Amphibia > Anura > Pelodytidae > Pelodytes > Pelodytes ibericus. Next base: position 188,710,884 of record CM069861.1, read on the forward strand.
CTGCAGGTTAGTATTAGATGTTTCATTGAATATTATTTTTCTATGTGACCTTTGTGTACTCCTAATTTCTTTCAGTTTGTTTATCATTAAGCCCAGACATTGTTTATTCTGCATATGCAGATTTTTTTTTTTTTTTACAAAATGGCAAAGATGAGCTATATATTGTTGGCTTTTTTTTTCATGAAAGAGTGAATGGGAGAATATTTCCAAGTTTTTAACTCTGGCTTTAAGTTTGCAATTCCCTTCTCAATTAATACAAAACACAAAGTGTAGACTGCTGCGCCTGTATGTAAACGGGTATGCAGCACTCGGGCACCGCTAGTGTCTCACTTCTAGCAAAATAAATACAATACAAAGAAAAACGTGACCAGTGCGCTTCAACCAACACTACACACACTTATATTTACCCTTAGAACAAGTATGTATCTTGCAGTGTTGTACAAAGGGAATATGAAAAATAAAAGAATAAAACACACAATAGTGTAATATATCAAAGAAAAAGTGAAATAAAGTGAATGAATTGTGCCAAGTGGCCACTCACATTCGTCTGAGCAACTACTTGCTCAGGGATATAAATTAATGCCTGCTAACAAATAAAGGCCTTTACAAAATTGCAAGCAAAAGCATAAATGTAGAGAAAAAAAAATATTTTAAATGTGTCTTTGGTGTCTGTTTATGACAACAACATGTGACTCTCAACATTTCCATACCTGCAATGAGAAATACTGGGGGCGTGGCTTCAGAAGGGAGTGTCAGCGCTATCGCACAATGGCAAATCTCTGCGCATGTGCATATTCCTTCTTTGGTAACTTAAAGCGGACTGGTGGAAGGTATGTCTTGTGACATCACCTTGTGCTTTGATATGCAACTGATACATTTCCCATTGAAAGCCATGGATGATGACATAAACATTTGAAGAGGGACTAAACCCACCATGGATTCTTTTAATCACACAGAGTGCAACTTCTGTCATGTATGGAGCACCTTTCAGAAGCAATTTGTTTTTAATTTGGAAGTCAGACAGTTATTTCCAGGTTACCAACTTGCACAGTTGGTTCTGATCATGTCCTCCCCAATGATTGGCTGGTTTGCATGTGACTAATGCACTCACACACCAATGTCGGAGAGCAGGGCCGCCATCAGGAATTTCAGGGCCCCTTACTGAAAAAAAAGATGGGCCACCTCTACCCCCTGGAGGCCCCCCCCCGGATAGTTTATCCATTAATAGCTCACTGATAATTTGCTCATTAATATGCCACTGATAATTTGTCCAGGAATAGCCACTGATAATTTGTCCAGGAATAGCCACTGATAATTTGTCCAGTAATAGCCACTGATAATTTGTCCAGTAATAGCCACTGATAATTTGTCCAGGAATAGCCACTGATAATTTGTCCAGTAATAGCCACTGATAATTTGTCCAGGAATAGCCACTGATAATTTGTCCAGTAATAGCCCACTGATAAATTGTCCAATCATAGCCACTGATTTGCCCATTATTATTCCACAGCCAATCCCCCCTCCTCCCCCCTTCCCCAGTACTTACCTGGATTCTGCTCGTCCTCTGCAGTCTCCTCCGCAGGGTTTCTTCCTGCATGAACGCTTCGTGCAAGAAATACAGCCACCGGATATGACATGCCATAATTTCTGGTGGCTGTGACTAATACCTGGATGCGGATCTGCCAGCTGCTGTCACTTTAAGCAATTCGGCGGCCATTTCTGCTTTAAGAAATTCGCCTGCTGCCGCCGGTTGTTGCAGCAGCTGAACTTCTTAAAGTGGTGGCCCCTGCCGATTCACTTTAACTGGCCAAAACGGCCCCGGGGCAGGCGGCCCACCGGGATTTTTCCCGGTGGGCCAGTCCGGCCCTGCCCGTCCCCCCCTTATGGCGCCCCTGTCTGAGAGCCTCTCTCTGCTGCCACAGAGCTGTGCTCTGTGAGGTGAAAACCCATAATGCACCATTCAAATTACACTTTTAATAAGGAAGAAGATGTCTTCTGCCCCATTAACACAAACAACAAGGGGTTTACTCCCTATTTAAAACGCATGTGTCTCTTCCTTTATGATTAGTCTTACTATTCTGCTAACACAATGTGTAAATCCTTTTTATTCCTTACATTCACAGTATAAGCACTGTTTAGGTGACAGAGTCCCTTTAAGGCCAAAGGAGAATTGCCATAAGAAACTAGAGCAACTTTTTACTAGTACAGTATTTTTTATTTTATTTTGCAATTTACAAATTGAAATTTTATGGGAGAGGGGAAGAGTAAGAGCCCCTTTCCTTGTCTTACCTGCAAGTTTCCACTGATCATTTATCCTATTTCACAGCTTCCCCTGCTTACTGTCTATGTACTTATGTGTAACCCTATTTATTTGTACAGTGCCTTTGAATTTTTGAGTGTTTTTAGAACATTATTATTAATAATAATAAAAATAGACAGAGACACTTAAAGAAAATCCATGACACACATCTTTAACCTTCAAAGTGTTAGTGACACAAACCTGAATGTCATTAACCCAATACATTACAGATCATTTACAACACAACACAGTGACTGGCAGCCACTAGCAAGGGGGCTGAGCTGTCTCCTTGGGATGGCTGCAAGGAATGCCCTCAGGTAAGACACACCTTACATCCCTGGGACACATAAACAGTGCAGCTGGACCCACTCCAGTGTCACAGTAGAGAGAAAGCACTGGCTGTGCTGTGAGGGGATCAGACAGGTAATATTTTGTACAGAGGGTATCAGAAAGAGAGGATACAATTACATGAATATAATCTGTAAAGGGAAGAGGAAAGGTGAGATAAGGACAGAAGAAGCTTCACAGGTGTAGAGAACAAAGGAACAGAGTTATGTAGAGGCACCAACTGGGCACCCAAGATTCCAGCACCAGCATTCAATACCACCTCTGCCAAGAGTCAGACCTTGTCTCCTGTGTTCTTCATGTATTTTCTGTGAAAACAATCCTGCTCCTACAGGTAAGTGACTGGGCTGATTATCTCCCCTTTGTACATGATGTCAAACATCCTCTAAAACAACAGATGCTGTAAACCAGTGATGGCTAAACTTGGCACTGCAGATGTTTGTGAACTACATATCCTATCACGCTCAATCATAAGATTAACTGAGCATCGTGAGATATGTAGTTCCCAAACATCTGCAGTGCTAGGGTTTGCCATCACTGCTGTAGACTATGGCATCTGTCCGATGATAGCAAGTACCATGGTATACAATGGGTTCTTAATCTGCTTAATTTATAGCTCACAGCATACTGAACCAGCCACATAATAGCTGTTATATTCCACAACAGATAGTGCCATAAGTTACCCAGCTCTCCTTCTGTATTGTGCTTCTATGTACAATCATGAATCAGAGCAATTTTCTAATATGGCCTGTATTATAAGAAGAATTCAAGGCTGAAAGCTACTCAAATTATAACATATGTTTTAATGTCTGCCTTGTGTCAGGTGAGGTACACACTAACATTGGAGTTGGCAGTAATCCCATACCTCCCATGTTATTGGATCTGTGCTGACTTTATAAACAAAGAAAAAAACATCCATCCACTTAGAAATACTTTGTAGCTAATTACTTTTATTTTAGGAACTGTTGAATGTTAATATTTATACTAATATTTTAGTTGGGAGTTGCAGGATCTGACTCTGCTTCAATAAAAGTTAATTTATCAAACGTTTCACTGCCACAAGGATGACCCACTCCAGCTTCAAATGGTTAATATTTGTCCTGATAGTGTATTGATGGCTGTGTACGCTCTTTGAGACTCTGTCAGGGAAGGAATCGTTTTTATATGCGTATATGCAGCAAATCTCAGGAATCTGTTCGCTAAGAAAGTGAACTGCAAAAATAAGGCATGAATAACGAGGTTGGAAAACGCAACTATTATTGCTTAAACTGTGCCATTCACTTGCAGTTTTCTTGTCAATTACCTTTTCCGTGAATATCTTTTGTGTTTGTACTTTATTCTCTGGATAAGATACTGGTATTAGTGTCAAATCATAAGGGTCTTCTCAATAAAGAGAGAATTGCAGGGAAAATTGAGATGGGAATTTCAAACTTAAAGACCAAAGTAGCCGAGTTGGAAAAATTCTCCCATTCAGCTCCTTTGGAAAATTTTCCAACACAACCTTAAGTTTGAAATTCCCATCTCAATTCCCTGCAAATATGGGGGTGCAGTTTTCATATATATATATATATATATATATATATATATATATATATATTAATTTTGAGACGACAAATCAGAATAAAAAAGAAACAAACAAGAAATACAATGATAACAGATTAAAATAAATACGTTTAAAGTGTCATAATGTAGTTAACTCAATTCTGATTATTTTCCCCATTATTATTTAGAGTGAGAACTGAATTTGAAGATGTCAGAGTTTTGGTTGATTTCAGTCCCGGGAGATAAAACTAACTTGGCCGCATTGGACCGGATGAATACAGTCACTTCCAAAGCCAACCTGTCCAGCAATGCAAAGTTTGTCATACCTGATCTCAAGGTGAATAGTGGATTTCTTTATATGCTTTTAAATGGAATATAGTAATAATAATAACCAAACTTTACAAACCCTTCTATGAGTTATGACAGTGGACTTTCAAGATGTGGTTGGATGAACCAGATAAGGCATGAGTGATACACTATACCTATTTATTACCCATATGGGGAACTAATAGCAGCACATCTAGGGCCATATGTATCAAGACAAAATAGGTGGTATTTCAGGAACAAAGTGCTAAAAATAGTAGTAGTAACCATGGAAACCAATGGAAAGTTATGGCAGTTTGCTCCAAAATTAGCACTTTTTAAAAAAAATAGCACTTGTTTTGTCCTGATAAATTTGGCCCCTGATCTCCAGCACAATTCCAATCACTCTGGAAACCAGTAGAATACTCCTGATTGCACCTATTTTAGAAAGTAGAACATTTGTATTTTGGAATCTGGTGGATGGGGTAAGAGGGCAGACATTAAATTTCCTAAAAAAAATAATTGTAGGACTTAAATGCAGCCTTGCTTGGACTGTATGATGTGCATTTATAAATAGTAAACACTTGGTCAAATGTCAGAATAGTAAAGTAACATTTCTCATTCTTTTATGTGTTGCATGCATCAAATCTACAGTTTGCAATAAAGCCTGATTATTAGCACCGAGCATCAGACGACGAGAGCAGTGCATGTTTAAAGCATATTTTTAAAGGGACTGTCTCACCTGAACATTGTTTTTACTGTGCACGTAGAGCATAACAAATGATTGGAAGTGATCTATACATTGTATTAGCAAAACTGCAAACAAAGCCTACATTAGGAGAAAAATTGGTTTTAAATGTGTCTGTCGAGTCTCCTGCTTATGACATCACCTGGAAATATGTAATTTGCATACTGTGCCACAGGTGATGTCATAAGCAGAAGACTCCACTGACACATTTAAAAAACAATGTTCTCCTAATTTAGGCATTTTGTTGCTATTTTGCTAATACAATGTATAGATCATTTTCAATTATTTTTGTGTGTGCTCTACATGCACAGTAAAAATAAGGTTCAGTTGATACAGTCTCTTTAAGAACCAGATTATTATTAATGCATAAGCTGTCATTGCTCTTTAAGGACCTATTATTTCATAATATGTATGCAATACTTTCGAACCTTCCAAATCGTGTCTATAATTAATGGTTGGAGTAAATGTACTACTTGTTGTTTACTGGGATGAAAGAAAAATGTACTGGTTACAGGGCTAGCAAACTGGAGCCTAGTGTCAATGTCAAACTAAATAATGCTTTACTGGAAAGTACAGAACAACAATGTAATGCCAGAATATAGCAAGGCCTGTCTGTTTAGATGAAAACACTAAGTTTCAAGGTTAATGAACATTTTTGTTCAAGGTCGCCAACATCTGCAATGTCATAAAGTGATATTTCAGTTACAATCTGTACTAATTATTTACAAACTGCTCACTGTGCCTAGTGTTAATTGTGACATATGCCCTGCTTCTCACAAGGTCATTGGGCTGTGACACTGAGCGACAAAAACTGGCTTATGCTGACCTTATCAGACAGTAGCTCTGAGACCACTGTGCAAAACAGATAGAAATGTGCTGCCTGATTTGGAACTGGCAACACATCTAATATTGTCGTCAGTGACCTCTCTGTCCTACAAGGAATCTTGGTTTATTTTTTATAGGAAACCGGTTCAGACTTTGGATATTTGAGAGGAGTTTAAGTTTAGTATAGTAAACAACATGAACAACACAATCTGACAACAAAACAAACAAATGTTCAAAAAACAACAACAAATTCTTTGACCTGCTGTAGATAGTTTCATTCTGGTTTGTTTTCCATTGTTGTTGCAGGTGTGATTTGTTTGTAGGTAAATACTTAATGTAATGAAAACAAATAGTACAAACCTTATAAGTGGTGGATTTAGCCTTTTTGCAATGTCTTGTACATGTTTTATATTTTATAATTTCAATATAAAAATGTAGTGCTGCAATTCTATGAATGTTAGGTGTTTGTAATTCCAATACTTTATCTTGCAATATTATGATAGTATTGCATATTTTTTTTATCATTGTATTTTAGGTAGGAACTTTGGATGCCCTCATCGGCCTTTCTGATGAGTTGGGGAAAGTCGATGTCTTTGCTGAAAGGTAAAACATCTCTCTTATTTACTGAAAACATCATTCGAGCTGCTATTGTTTTATCGTACACACAGATCCAGACTGAACCATACCCAAGTCTGACTGGTTCTGGATTTAAGACTAAACAAAAGTGGTTGGGTTTGGTCAGAGTCCTGTTTACATCTGTGAGAATAGATCTCATGCTTTAAACATGAAGTCAATGACAAAATCAGGATCTGTCTTATTTGCATGTGAAAACTAAAATCACTTTTGGATCAAAGGCAAACATGTTAACCGCTGAGCTGCATGTTGCTCTTTCTACAACAGAAGTTATTAATGACCCTACATGGTAATAGCAGATAAACCAGACATTAAAAGATGGTCGATATTATGTGAAATTCGAATTTAAAAGAAATATGGGCCAATGCTTTATTTACAATAAAGTACTTTACAAAGTGGCCTAAAAGGCTACCTTTTTAATGGATCAGTGATGGCCTCAAACTGTGGCAAGTTTCTGAGCCATACCACACATTAAATGCATTCTCAGTCCTCTTGTTCATACTTTATGCATGCACACTGGAAAGATTTCTGCACATTTGTTCCCTAGTAGACATGTGTTCTGAGCTGACAGTTCTGCACTGTTAAAAACAGTCCCAAAGTGTGGAAATTTTAATGTCCCATCAAATCCATGTCAATGGAAATTGAAATAAACCTCTCGGCTTGATAGCAGGAACATTCGCTTTGCCAATTCGGACAAATCCTGCTGGGATAGAAACTGAAAACAAAAACAAAATCCAGGCGGCACAGCGAAGGAGCCCAGATGGGCTCTCTCACACACACACAGTCTCTCTCTCACACACACTCCGTCTCTGTCTCATCCACACCCTGTCTCTCTCTCACACACACTCCATCTCTGTCTCTTTCTCCGACCGTCTCGCTCTCACACACACCATCTCTCTCTCTCTCACATGCACCGTCTCTCTCTCTCACATGCACCGTCTATCTTTCTCTAACATGCACCTTTCCTCTATCTCATACACACACACACACCGTCTCTCACACACACATATTTTTGTCACTTGACACCTGGAGCTCTAACCGGAAGTGAAGCGGTGGAGGCTGAATGGCCGTGTTCAAAACTTGTGTGCGGTCCAGGACACAGGACCGCATACAAGGAGCAGTGGCAGTTCTGCTCTCACCCTTTCGCCCCCTCAGAGCTTAAAACCTCTGATTCCAGGACCATGTCCCGGAAGGAGGAAAGCTCAGCATGTGTGGGGGCGAAAGAAATTGACAATGACAGCCCTGGAATGTATACTTTAGCCCCAGAGTCTCTATGTGGGGCTATGTAGGGGGGATTCGGGGCTATAGCTCCAGAAACAGATATAGATATGATGCAGCTCAAAGTATCACTTTAACTCTGACCCAGAAATGATCCATAGCCCTCTATCTATTTAAATTGAACTGGTATAATGTGGGCACTTCAGACATGTCCCTCTTTATTATTAATAAGTATTAGGGAAGATCCCATCTTGCATTTTTCCCAAAGGACCCATAAAACCCTAAAGATGCCACAATGGATTTAGCAATTCCTTTTATATACAATGGCAGACACTGGCATCTGTAACTCAAATAGCGTATTTTCCCCTCTCATTTAGTAATTCTGATAGTGCTCTTCCCTTGTCAGTTCATCACAGCTCATGGTTTCTTGACTAGACCCTATTATTTTCTGTTATTCATTGATACATACCATTTATTGAGTAGTGCTGAAGCAAACAGTTATTTCTCTGTTTGGTTTGCCTATATTAGGTACAACATCCTCCACTGTGACATAATGAATAGGATATTAAATCAATACAGGTGTACAAGTTAGTTTCCGTTATCCAAAGTTTTAAAGGGACCCTGTGCTCTATACTTATTTGTGCTGTGAATATAGAAAATAAAAAACAATCATAAATGGTTTATACATTTTTATGCAAATGCATACATACAGAAAAATGTGTTTTAAGTGTGGCTGCTTTTCAATGGGAAATGTGTTATTTGCATATAAGTCACTTGGTGATGTCATCAGCAGGAGACACCAGAGAAAAATGTAAAGGACATAAAGGAATATGTTATATTCTTATGTTTAAATGCAACCTTAACTGTAAACATTTCAGTGGAGCATTATAAGGGATTATATTATCCAGGTATTTTGGATTGTTTTCCAAATTTTTTCTCCTATTACCCCATGGGAGGACGCCATCTTGAGTTTTCTATCTTCCTTTCCATTTTTGCTTCACATTTTCTTCTGTTCGTTGCTGAGCAGCACAGCATGCGCACTTCCCGTCAGCTCCTCTTGTCACAGTAGAATTATGGGAAATTTAGTGAATCTGTTGTAATAAGCAAAGGATAATAATCCTCACATGATAGAACATGCCCACCAGGCATAGAATACCTTCTTACCCCCTAACATTCCTGCCATCTCCTTGCTTCCTTGCTAGTCCACCTTTCAGGAAGATGTAGTCTATGTCTTTGTCGATGCCCATGATGCAGCAATTCCTCCACAGTCTGGAGTAGGTGGAGAAGAAGGAACACTACCACGTCCTAGCAGCGACCTTTATGAAAACACCAGCCGGTGCCAGGGATAGCAAACGCTTCCTGCAGCTATTGGAAGTCCCTTTAGAAGTGCAGCTGGTAGAGGTCGCGGGCACGTTCTTCTGGTTTGTGGGAAAACCCTGGCAAATCCCAGCTAATGTGTTGGTTGTGTACCCCGGTGGTGTTGCAGCCATCAACATGCACTATGTCCAGGACCTGGTGGCGGCCCCAGCTTTACACTGCAGGGAGCAGGAGGAGACATCCGACGCTTCAGACCTTTCCTGTCACCAGTCGGGTTGACTCTTTCGGAAGACGCCGTGTAATTTGCATATTAAGCCACAGGAAACTGGAGACCCCACAGACACATTTAGAACACAGTTTTCTCCTAATTTTAGACATGTATAGATAATATTCAGTAATTATTTATTCTCGACATTCACAGTAAAAACAATCTTTAGGGGATACAGTCCCTTTAAACAGATACTGTGTGCCATGGAATTGTCTGGTTAGCAGGTTATACTGTAGCATAGTCTTTCAGTTCACTTGAGTTGAGACAATTCTAGCTTTGATGTTATCAGACAGCGGATGAGGCCTGACTGTCCTTGGGTTACTTTCAGTTAGACTGTCCTGACAGTGAACACTCCTGTCTAATTCGTGGGGTAAACTACAAGTCATATAAATTGTTTGCGTTTGAGCCGCTACAAATAACAAACGTAAAAAGGATAACAGTATATTATAAACACACAAACAAACAGGGTTCTGAAAATAATATTTAAAACTATTAATTCACTAAACCCCACTGTCTAGCGACATGATATAACCAGGCATTAATAGCAGAGTGGGACAGATTGGCAAGTTCATTGTTATTGAATTCCCTCCTCCTTGGGTTGGTAATACGCTTCAATTTTATTTGTGAATGGCCTATTTCCATTAATGAGGACTCAATGAGTGGTGTCTGTTGACCATGGGGACATAGTGGATACAGCCCATGAGTATTGAGTTATTTGGCTGGTACGCTCTATGGCCCTTATTCTTGTATATTAACCCCCCATCTCAAGTCACAGAGCATGGAACGAGAGAGGGGAGCACATTATTGATAGGCATGTATGGTGTATGCCACACTGTTCTACACCTCATGTCTACTGCTCATGGGCGTGGGGGAAGTGAGGCTTGTACTTGCCTCCTCCCCTGTTTGAGTAGAGGGTCTATGCAAGCCAAGGGTCAGTTGGCAATTGCCCCCCGGGCTGCGCACTTACCTGACTCAGTGGGCTGGGGCTGCACTACTTTTCACATAAATGCCCAGGTGGATAGCACTTTCACTGCTCTATCCAATTATCTTGTATGCCTATTAACATATCTGTGTGTTTGTGTCTGTTTCTGATTATCACAGGTGGGCTGGTAAAATTGCACTACGGGCCACTAAAATCCGCTCTCTTGTGCATGAGAGTATAGAGGAGGGAGTGTACATTGGCTTCATTTGTTATCTAGTTGTTATTGGTACTGGGAGATACCCAATACACATTTATTTCTTTGGTGCAGTGGGTGAGATTGCCATCTGACACTAATGCCTGTTTTAGGTTCCTTGCTGGGCAGAAGCCTGTTCACTGCAATAAATAGTTGTAAGTAAACTTTTAGAAACAGACAGAAATTGGTGAGTCTCTGTTTAATCATCATGGCTCTAGGTTTGATTCCTGATGGGGTTGGCAAACCTCTGCAATCTTCCAGGGTAGATAAAATGACTACCATATTAACATGTGTTAGAAAATGAGAGGGTAGCTCAAAGTCCTTTTCCTGGATAACACCATAACTGCCTGCAGTTCTTGACAAAGGATATAAATATACATCCTGTGAAAGTGATCGCTTCCACTGCGCAAATGGTATAGGTGTAATGCCTCAATGTCGAGGCATTAAGCAACACCAACATGCGGCCATCTAGGGCACTGCAATCACTCCACAGAGTGATCACAGGTAATATATTGGAAGGCCCCATGCCCCTCCAATATAGTGCTGCCCTGTAGCTGGCAAGTGATCTGAGTCCCCTTCTGTCGCTCTGTTGCTAGCCTGCCATCTAGAGGCAGTCGTCAACATTGCAATAAAAAAAACAAAAAAAACTATTCCTAGAAATGAATTCCCCCGCAAAAAAAAAATCCCACAGTCATGATAATTCAAACCAAAATGAAACTTATCAGTAAGTGATAATTTAATGCCAGAGCACCTTTCTATATACAAAATTATATGAAAATACTGTATTGACCAGGCCATGATTAAAATGTGTAGCCTAAATGTTTGAACATTTAAACTTAATGTACAATATTTGATCAAGTCATGTTATAGGACAGTGGCCACATATTATCTTTTGGGAAAATGCACAGCCTATTTTCATACTAATGTTTGTTTTACCATTTCTTTCTTTTCACCTCGTGGGTGTATTTTTATAGTACTTCTTATATACATAAATAAAATATTTTTTTCAAAGAGCTCACCCATAAGGTCAACAGAAAATAATGGTAAAACATTATTATGATAATACCCTGTGCAATTCCCTAAAACATAATGTGACCAGTGACCTATAATAAAATCCAGATAGATATATGCAGTGTAAGATGAGTTAACCCCTGGGTGGCTAGACAGATATAGGCAGTGTCAGAGGAGTTAACCCCTTGGGTGGCTAGACAGATATAGGCAGTGTCAGAGGAGTTAACCCATTGGGTGGCTAGACAGATATAGGCAGTGTCATAGGGGTCAACCCCTTGTGTGGCTAGACAGATGTAGGCAGTGGCAGAGGGGTTAACCCCTTGGGTGGATAGACAGATATAGGCAATGTCAGAGGAGTTAACACCTTGGGCGGCTAGACAGATATAGTCAGTATCAGAGGAGTTAACTCCTTTATACACACCCTCACTCACACACATACACAGACAGTTTTTCACTCACACATACACACACACACACTCACTACCACTGAGACACACACATACTCACTCATTCACACGGAGACACACACACACTCACTCACACTGACACACACACACTTTCACTCACACTGACACACTCTCACTCACACTGACACACACTCTTACTCACACTGACGCACACTCTCACTCACACTGACATACACGCACTCACTGACACACACACACTGTCAGTTTTTAACTTACCTGGAGAAGGCATCTCTTGCTTTGAGCTCCTTGTGTAAAGGAGGAACTGAACCAATCCTGGGAGGCTTCTGAACTCTCAGCCAATCAGGAGAGTTGAGAGGTTTCACTTGATTGGCTGAGACCTCCTTCAATCAAGCTCCCGGACACAGAAAAAAACGCTGCATGGAGTAGAAAAGTGCCGCCTCTGCCAGGGTGCCGCCTGGGGCAGTTGCCCCAGTCTGCCCCATTAAAGAGCCGGCCCTGGTTACAGATGGATTAAGGTTATAATTAGGATTAGTGCTAGGGGTAGATTTAGGGTTAGGGTTAGTTTTAAGGTTTGGTCAAAAGGTCACTGTAGGAGAAAATGGTTAGGAAACAAAAAACTCTTCTTTTGGTTATTGCCCTATAAGTTGCAAAAAACAACAGAAAAACATTGGTATTTTCAGGACAAATATTATAAACTATATAGATGGGGTCTTTTGTTACTTTATGCAACTGTATAAAATAATTTTCAAGTTAGAAAAAGGGTTTTAAAATATTTTTCATAATTTTTTATGACTTTTTTTTTATAGTACATTATATGTTATGATGTAAATAATGGTATCGTAAGAAAACCCTTCTTATGCTGATAAAAAAAAACCAATATATAATATTGTGTGGGTATTTTAAATGAGAAATATGACAATTTCAATTACTGTTTTAACACCTCAGAAGTGTTAAAACAGACATTTACAAAATGGTCATTAAGGAGTTAAATTCTTCATTATTATTTTTAGTATTTAGAAAAATAGAATGCATCACATAAGAACCATTTGGCCCATCTAGTCTGGCCAATTTTCTAATTATTAGTCCCTGGCCCTATCTTATCTAGGATAGCCTTGTGCCTAACCCATGCATGCTTAAACTCCTTCACTGCCTCTTCTGCTGGAAGGCTATTCCATACATCCACTACCCTCTCAGTAAAGTAATACTATCTGATATTACATTTAAACCTTTGCCCCTCTAATTTAAGACTATCTTCTGTAGTTTTTCATATTTTAAATATACTCTCCTTGTTTTTAATAGTCAACAATGATAAAGTGTTATCGTGAATTTCAATGCTTTGCATATAATTCTGCACCTTGTGGAATACTTGCTCTACAGAACCTTTCTACACTGCGTGTGATTCCATGACTGCTCCTCCTTACCTGTGCTATGTGATATACAAGCCTGTAAAGGCAGTGTGAACTCGTCAGCTCTGCTCCCATCCAGGTTGAGTTTGGGTAGGCTTTTTCAGAGCTGGCTGTTTCTGTCTTGTTTTGATTATTTATTTATACTGGACAGACTTTGAGTGTTTTTCCATGTCAGTTATTTTCTGATGCTTGTATTCTGTTCCTGCCTGACCTGTTCCCATGGAAAGGACACAAAGTTAACGTTCTTGAGTGTGTTTCAAGCAGTTTCATGCAGTGTGTCTTCAGGTATTGCTGTGTACAAAACAATGCTGAGTTCTTTTCCTGGTGCGTAGAGGTTAGAGGTCAGCTCCTCCCATCCCATGCTTGATCAGGGGGCTGAACATAGACAGCTACACACTCTTTAGATGCAGTTCCATGAAACCTGGTAACTCTTGCTTTTTATCATAAACAACACAAAAACATTTGTTGTCAAAAACATGAAAAAAAACCCTTTGTTTCCAATGGTAGCTTGAGGGAAACACCCATTTGACTCATCTCTCCTCACATCTCTATGCAAAAATATAAACGTTGAACCTCACCGTCTGTAAGTTAAATAATAATAATAATAATGAATCTAGATTACCGTATTTGCTCGATTATAAGACGACCCTGATTATAAGACGACCCCCCAAACTTTGGATATTCCTTTAGGAAAAAACTAAAAGCCTGAATATAAGACTACCCTATAGGAAAAAAGTTAAACTTGTATATATTCACATGTAAATGTAAAAAAAATATATCAAAAAATGCGTTTCTTGTCTTTATTTCCCTCTATGTGCCAATGCTGCCTCTCTCTTTCCCTTGCCCCCAGCTTTGTCTCTCTCCCCCTCCCTTTGACTCCCCCCTCGCCTCTGTCTCTTCCTCCCCCTTGTTTCTCTCTGCCCCCCTCCCTCCCTTTGTTGCTCTGTCCCCCCTCCCTCTGTCTCTTCCCCCCCTTGTTGCTGTGTCTCTTCCCCCCTCCCTCCCCTTGTTGCTCTGTCCCCACCCTTGCCTGTCTCTTCCCCCCTCCCTCCCCTTGTTGCTCTATCTCTTCCCCCCTCCCTCCCCTTGTCTATTCCCCCCTCCCTCCCCTTGTCGCTCTGTCCCCCCCCTCCCCCTGTCTCTCGGCCCCCCTCCCTCCCCCTGTCTCTCTGCCCCCTCCCACCCCTTAAATGTAACTAGATCCCTGGTGGCTAGTGGGGGCAGCCGGGGGATGTCTGCACGATACGTGCAGACATCCTCCATGCTGCCCGACACGGCAGTCTATTATGACGGACAGCTGGCCCGTCATAATAGACTGCCGTGTAGGGCAGCATGGAGGGATGTCTCTCCCTGGTGGCTAGCGGGGCAGCGGAGGATGTCTGCGCCATGAGCGCAGACCTCCCCTGCTGTCGCCCGGCACGACCGTCGGGACTTCTGTGATGAAGCCGCAGACATCCCCTGCTGTTAGAGAGGGGGATCCAGGTCCCCTGCAGCTCTGCTGGGGACCTGGATCGCTGTCTTATAATCTGACCTCAATTTGAGGTCAGATTATAACACGACCTCGATTATAAGACGAAAAAAACCTTGTCTTATAATCGAGCAAATACGGTACTTGAAACAAGAGAAATAACAATGGGGCCTATTTATAAAAAAGTCGAGTGGTGAAATGACAACTAGATTTGGCGGAGAACCTGTGCTAGTTTTCAGACGTTTTTTTAGTAGTTATGAAACAGAATTTAAATACTAGTTGGGATAGAGATAGAAATAAGCATTCTGGTTATTTTATTTACAGAGTGTCATCATATTGCAGAGAGGGATTGGCAAAGTGTCTGTACAAGGACATCAGTATCTGTAACAAGGTGTGTGAATTTAGAGAGATGGGAATTTCAAACTTTAGGCAGAGTTCGGAAAATTCTCAATTGCAGCTGAATGGGAAGCTAGGTGGATTTGTCGTCACAAAATTAAAATATATATATAGGAAAACTGCACCCCCATATTTGCAGGGAATTGAGATGGGAATTTCAAACTTAAGGCTTTGTTGGAAAATTTTCCAAAGGAGCTGAATGGGAGAATTTTTCCAACTCGGCTACTTTGGCCTTAATTTTGAAATTCCCATCTCAATTCCCTACAATCCTCTCTTTATTGAGTAGACCCACGTCCAGCTAGTAGATGCCAATAGGAGATATGTTAGAGGATATTCTGGAAGAGCAGAGTAGCAGACTAGTTCTAAAAGTGCAACAATCCTTTCTTTATTCCATTTCAGTGTTATTAAGAAGATTGCTCAGTACATAGGAGAAGTCATGATGGATTCAACAGACAAAGCCCATGAAAACCTGTTGGCAAATGGAGGTATGGATAGAAATATGCACTGTGCCTTTATAATAGTCTCTCGTCTACTTGTGAAAGATGCAGAGAATTCTTCTCTTATGAGGCCTTCCAGTCTCTCTAACCTTTGTACAACAAAGGAAACGTCTGGACACACACAGAAATAAAAGATGCTGGGTTGAGGCTGGCTGCAGGGTAACAGGAAATAAGCTTGAGACAGACTCCAGAGTTTGCTGTGCGATATCGTTTAATTCGTAATAAAACGGCACAGCTTTGCTACACACGATGTGAGGTTAAACCAGGTGGGTTAGTGATTGACACCTACGCGTTTCGCGCCTGCGTACTGGTGTCAATCACTAACGTTGTAAAGGTAGGTGTCAATCACTAACGTTGTAAAGGTGGAGCAGCGCTGGAATAAGTTAAATACAAATTAATATTTAATAATGTGTAATATCACACTCACAAAGAGGTAAAAAAAAAAAAACACATAGAGTAGTACAGTTAGGTTGCAAATAACTTTTTTATTGGAGCAACTTACAAGATTGAAGCGCCCGATATATGGGCTAAAACAGCCTTAAACAAGGTCTGGAGGACAGTCCAGTGCAGGGTACAGATAATTAAAAGCCTCTCTACGCGTTTCTCCGAGTGCTGTCTCGGCTTCCTCAGGAGAAATGGCCTCTTTGCACAGAACACCTTCTCCAGAATGCCTGGACAACTGTTGATTGGTACCAGACACTCACCTGGGTTTGTGAGTGTGATACTTCCCATTATTAAATATGAATCTGTATTTAACTTATTACACTATGAATTTCTTTCTGCTTATATTGTTTCATGTGTAATCCAGCGCTGCTCCACCTTTCATCCTAATTCTACCTATAAGTACGGTGAGTATACTCTGAAGCAGCTGCGTTTTTCACGTGTGAATAAGCCGGTTTAATTACACAGTGGTTTCACGTCACCTTTTCCCACATCATGGAATGCCAGTTGAACATGGGATTGCTATGTAACATTGTGTGTGATGAGCTCCTGCTGTACTTTAATGTCCATTTCATTTCACATCCGTGAGCTTCATGACTGGTCTTGTTCCAGGGAAGAAGAAGAATGGGAAATGCACGCACAGTATGTACAGCACTAGAGTGTGGCGTGCTGTCATTTCCCTTTATAGCATGAACAGATTCTGCCTCACAAAGACATTGCAAGTTGCGGGGATACAGTGATCAGGTTACGATGGATTTTTTTACATAATGACCTCGTAACCGGGTCACGATATCCATGTGACTTGGATAGCAACGCTGCTCTGTGTTCTCTTTCCTTAGTATGAGTTCTGCATGTGTCATGACTGAGATTTGTAAATGTACATTTGCACAACCTGTATCTCATTATGTCTATGTTTAATATATGTCCACTATTTGGATAAAAGTATTGGGACACACCACTTTCAATCATATCCATTGCCAGTGTATTAAATAAAGCAGTCTGCATGCCAATTACAACCGATGACCCTGTGCATCTGCACTGATCCTCTTGCAGTTAAGCAAAAGCATAGCCTAGAGTAGGAATCCATTTGTGAAAAAAAAAAAATGGGTTGTTCTGAAGGGCTCAAGCGTGGTACTGTGATAGGATGCCACCTTTGCAAAGAAAGTCCATTTATGAAATGTCATCCCTGCTAGATATACCGCAGTCAACTGTAAGTGGTATTAATGGAAAATGGCAGTGTTTAGGAACAGCGGCAGTCACGAGGAGGGATAATTGTTGGTCAAGGCACCTTTTTTTCCAGTGAAGGGAAACCTTAATGCATCAACATACCAATACATTTTGGACAATGCAATGCTTCCAACTTGGTTGGAACAGTTTGGGAAGACACTTTTCTTTTCCAGTACGGCTGTGCACCCGTGCACAAAGCAAGGTCCATAAAGACATGATTGGAAGAGTTTAGTGTGGAAGAACTTGACTGGCCACACGGAGTTCTGACCTCAATCCCTTTGAACTCCTTTGGAACTGGAATGGAGATTGTGAGTCAGGCCTCGCATCAGTGCCAGACCTCACAAATGCTGTACTGGATGAATGGGCAAAAATTCCCACAGAAACACAATCTTCCCAGACGTGTGGATTGCCGCCAAGGGGGACTAACTGCATATTAATGTCTATGTATATAGAATAAGATGTCATCAAATTTCTTGCTGGTCAGGTGTCCCAATTCTATTGTCCAGACAGTATACTAATATATACTTTGTATATAATAACATATATATGTACATATATATGTGTGCATATATCTTAATCTATATATGGAAAGCTTTAACCGCCTGTAATAATGCATGTATTACATTGGCTGTGTGCAGCCAATGAGAGACAAGTTGCAGAAAGAATGTATCCCATTGGATGCATACAGTCATCCTGTGTAACCAATCACAGCCATGTCCTTCTTGTTGTGTCATCTGCCTGCACAGTGCCAAATAGGACTTCATTTTGATAGCCATTACATATGATCTGTGATTAAGTGCTCACAACTGACTGACAGACAACTGACAGTAAATTGATCTCAATATAATATTCATTGCATTATCAAATGACCCAGGTCTGCTATAAAGCTGTGTCAAAGCCTGAACATTCATCCCATTAAAATGTGATCTGTTATAAAAAAAAAAACCTGATATAAAAAAGTGACAATAAGAAAATTCATAGTAACTATGTTTGTTATTTTCTAATCAGTTCT
Source organism: Pelodytes ibericus (assembly GCA_036172795.1). Taxonomy (NCBI): domain Eukaryota; kingdom Metazoa; phylum Chordata; class Amphibia; order Anura; family Pelodytidae; genus Pelodytes; species Pelodytes ibericus. Next base: position 188,729,443 of record CM069861.1, read on the forward strand.
GTAAATATTAGATTTAAAATGTTTCCTTTTCTACCTGCAGACATAAGTATTTGGCATAACTGTTTGTTATTGTTACTTTAATAATTTATCAACCATATAACCCTGATGGGAAACAAACCACTAATAAAATTAATTTCTGCCAATAATTTAAAAAACGGCAGCTTGGGTCATGTTAGTCACTTACTGAAAACTCTTGTTTAATACAGCATATGATAATTTAAGGTACTAGTATATAAGCAAGTTAAGTAGATCTGTGGCGCCTTCAGCTAACTATGGGGTCACTACGTGAGAATAAGACCCCAAATCATCATAATTGTACAAAACTGTATTTTTTTTAAAATGTATTTACATGTCTAGATGTTCCTTAGTTTTGCATGATTAAAAAAATCACCTCCATGTTGGATGTGGGCCTCTATTTCTCTTTACAAACAGAGCCTCTAAGTACCAGACCTGCTTATTATATTGTATATATATATATATATATATATATATATATATATATATATATATATATCTCTGTGTGCTGAAAACCTGTTATATTTGGAGCCTTACTGGACTGTAACTGTACAGGTCTGATTACAAATCACAACCATTTTTGTGCAACTGGGGTAAAACTACAGCAAAAATCAGGCATTGTTAGCTGATCCGGATTTATAGGAGAATTGTCCAATAATGCCTAATTTTTGCAGTTTTAGGGAATAGGCCCCTTTGAAGTCTATTTAACTACTGGAACCCAGTCCTGAAAGGTTATGTGTAACTGTATCCAGCTTGGAAGCAGGTTACAGACGGTCACAGCTCTGTATAACACACGGAACATTCTATTCTAGAAGTGTTTGACGTCACAGATTAACCTGGATACAGAAACATCTGTATTCTGGAGCGTTTCTAGACAAACAGATGCCATCTGTATTGTATGAGCTGTGCTCACCCATTACGGCAAATAACATCCGCTTTCAGTGAAATGGAAACCTTGTGTGAGCAGGATCTGTTTCAGAGTGACTAATGCAACATGGAAAGTTATGGATGGGGTTAGTTATCAGGAAGGACATAGGACTCCAAGCCTGGACCATATCATGCTCTGTGTCATATAACCATGTACCTGCTTACTGTCCTGATAATTTAGATAAAAGTCCTATTTTTTTTTTTGTTCCTTGTCTCGAAATTCTGCTGTTCTATCATTTGTACACTATACACTATATATTATACAGTCTTATGTAGAGGGAACTTCTGTACTGTATCTAAACTGGAAATGATCCTTTCAAGTACCAATTCCCTGGCTCCTAAAAATAAGTAGGCTGGCTCCTGATTTGGTCAGCTTTTGAACTCTACAGCTTTTTGTCCACCCATTAATTCTGCAGTCACATGTTGTACAACTATATATTGGCAATTTATATAGAAGAAACATAGAAATAATAATAGCAGCACCCATCCTCTGCATTGTTCTTTTCTGCATGATAATCTCCCCCTGCTGGTTCTGCCATGTGCTGACTTCAGTTTGCATGGATTTTGTTTTTTTCAGTTGACCTTATCAGCTACTTATCGCGATTTGAGTGGGACATGGCCAAGTACCCTGTGAAACAGCCTCTAAAGAACTTAACCGAATCACTGACCAAGGTACTTTACTGTAGGCTTGGGCCTTGTCTATTTAATCAACGTGAATTTATTACAAGACAAATAATGGCATGCACATGTTTTTATTGGCTTTTATTTACTAACAATAAACAAATGCTAACGCGATACTGAATTATTATTATTATTATTATTTGCAGCAAATGTCACAGATAGACACAGATTTAAAGTCCAGAGCTGTCACATACAACAACATCAAGGGAAATCTGCAGAGCCTGGAGAGAAAGACTGTGTATGTATAGCTGTGAGGCTTGCTGGCGCTTAGGGTTGCCACCCAGACGGTATTTTCCCAACAGGCCGGTAAAAAAATTGGCTTGAGGCCAATGTTAAGTCTATGGAGGCACCAGCAAGGCCGGTATTTTTTGGTAGAAAAGGGGGCAACCCTACTGGCGCTGTGTTGCAGCCATAGGCATTAGATGAAGTGGGACCGTCTAAAGGTCTAGACTTGAACCTGTAAATAGTGGCACTACCCCTTAAATCTCTGTTGAGGTGACCCTGTACCTTTAGGATTTCCACCTTTTCTTCATTAAATTCTGGCCATCATATCGGCTTCATAGACTTAACACTAGCAGCAAGCCAAATCTTTACCGACCTGCTACCGATATTGCTAAATATGGCTATTCTTCACCATTACTGTAAATAAAAGGTTTCATGTGGCCCAAACATAGCATTTCTGATCCCGTGGGCTCCTTTGTGATGTCCAGGATCTAATATAAACATAAAGAAACAGATCTGTCTGATCAATGCTTCCCTTCTCCTAAAGACATCAAATATACTGCGATAAACAACATTCCTGCCTGGCTCTCTATGGCAATATACAGCAGAACTGCCATTTCTTTCTAAGTGCAGGTCACATGTATTAGGAACATGTACAATACACAGAAAATAAGCTAGCTGGAACATCACCTGTAATCAGCAGCCCCCAATGAAAGGTTTAACCTTTTCTGACCTGGTGTAATGAATAAATTGGCTTTTTTTTCTAAAAGAGAAAAGAATCAAACAAAAGCACCTAAAGTACATAAAAAAGGGCTGTCAGTGTTTGATAATGAATCTTTATTCAACCAGAGATTGTTTGTTTCTGTTTCTAGGGGCAATCTCCTGACAAGAACCTTGGCTGATATTGTTAATAAAGAAGACTTTGTTTTAAACTCGGAATATCTGATAACACTCCTTGTGGTTGTCCCAAAGTAAGTTGGCTATTTGTTTGTCTGACTCCACACAGGGAGAATTATCAACCTCTTACCGGGCAGAGGCCTTACATTTACCATGTGATTAATTCTTCTGTCTTCCCGAAGGTCAAGTTATGCTGCTTGGCAAAAGACTTACGAGTCACTGTCGGATCTGGTTGTGCCGAGGTCAACCAAGTAAGTGGAAACGGTTTATTGACGACGTATCAAAATTTCAGACAATTTGTTTCTGCTGCTATTAAATGTTATGTATATTAGCATAGCACCTTTGAAATTAAAAGCACACACCTGGCAAAAAAACAAATAAAAACAGAATGATTAGTACATACTAAAGCTTGTTTATTTTAATATGCATTCATAATTATAAAATACACCACTTTCAATCATATCCATTGCCAGTGTATTAAATAAAGCAGTCTGCATGCCAATTACAACCGATGACCCTGTGCATCTGCACTGATCCTCTTGCAGTTAAGCAAAAGCATAGCCTAGAGTAGGAATCCATTTGTGAAAAAAAAAAAATGGGTTGTTCTGAAGGGCTCAAGCGTGGTACTGTGATAGGATGGTAAGTGGAAACTGGGCTGAGTCCTAATCCTTTGTTTGTCTATATCTGGGTCTCTCGAGTTTCATTTGAATACGAGGGCTCCCATAGAGATATGTAAGGACTTCCAATGAGCATGCATGGTATTCTTTGGTATGTCACCCCTTATTAATTTCAGTGGACGAGACACTGAGCTGTGAGCGCAACATTTTTAAGAGCCAGGCAAGGGCTAGAATCCTTTGTATTTTGTATGTATCCAGCCAATATAATACCAGCAGGCCGATAAATAAAAAAGTCTTTGACATCTAATAATGGCCGGTATTTTTTTGAAGAGAAGATGGCAATGCTAATATTTGGCTCCAATTTATGTAAATGTGGGTAAAGGAAATGGAGTTTACACCCCCCATAATCATTATCTAAGGAGTTATCTCATTTTGAGTGCACACAAAGCGTTCTACGTGTAACAATGGGCAGGTGGGGTGAGTTCCTCTGTGACGTGCACTCTCTTTCCAGGATGATCGCTGAAGATGGTGAAGGTGGTTTGTTCACAGTGACTTTGTTCCGAAAAGTGATTGATGAATTTAAATCCAAAGCTCGAGAAAACAGGTAAGGATCCTTTTATAGCTTGAGTATCCCTTATCCAAAATGCTTGGGACCAGAAGTATTTTGGATAACGGATCATTAAGGATAGCGGATCAGTTTCACCAATAAGGTCTATTAAAGTCTCTCACCACTCATTAAATACAGTAGATTCAATGCAAATACTGTATAGAGCAAATAAATAATTTTCACTGTGACGTGAGGCATCGTTGGGAACCTGCCGTTGGCGTGTCAGGCCTGCACATGTATCATTGTATTACCTTTTGTGGGCGTGGGGGAATCTGAGCATGCATGGAATGGCTATATCACAGCTTACGGGGGCTGGACACTGTACACTGGATACAATTTGAGAACTTGCATTCTGACAGGTATGGGTGCAATTTGCAACTTGTGGCAAAAAAGTTTGGATAACCGATCTTTTTGGATAACCGATCTTTTTGGATAAAGGATGTCTACTGAGCTTACGTAGATAAGGACCTCCAACCTCATCAGCTCTTCCAACTTGCGCCTGCGCGTCTTTCTCACCTATTTAAGGAATTTTACTACTAATCCCACTACAATACCTGTTTATTAACCTGTGGTCTTACCTCTCAGAGTGCCACTATGTGGTCTTACCTCCCAGAGTGCCACTATGTGGTCTTACCTCCCAGAGTGCCATTATGTGGGCTTACCTCCCAGAGTGCCACTATGTGGGCTTACCTCTCAGAGTGCCACTATGTGGGCTTACCTCTCAGAGTGCCACTATGTGGGCTTACCTCTCAGAGTGCCACTATGTGGGCTTACCTCTCAGAGTGTTACTATGTGGGCTTACCTCTCAGAGTGCCACTATGTGGGCTTACCTCTCAGAGTGTTACTATGTGGGCTTACCTCTCAGAGTGCCACTATGTGGGCTTACCTCTCAGAGTGTTACTATGTGGGCTTACCTCTCAGAGTGCCACTATTTGGGCTTACCTCTCAGAGTGCCACTATGTGGGCTTACCTCTCAGAGTGCCACTATGTGGGCTTACCTCTCAGAGTGCCACTATGTGGGCTTACCTCTCAGAGTGCCACTATGTGGGCTTACCTCTCAGAGTGTTACTATGTGGGCTTACCTCTCAGAGTGCCACTATGTGGGCTTACCTCTCAGAGTGCCACTATTTGGGCTTACCTCCCAGAGTGCCACTATGTGGTCTTACCTCCCAGAGTGCCACTATTTGGGCTTACCTCTCAGAGTGCCACTATGTGGGCTTACCTCTCAGAGTGCCACTATGTGGGCTTACCTCTCAGAGTGCCACTATGTGGGCTTACCTCTCAGAGTGCCACTATGTGGGCTTACCTCTCAGAGTGCCACTATGTGGGCTTACCTCTCAGAGTGTTACTATGTGGGCTTACCTCTCAGAGTGCCACTATGTGGGCTTACCTCTCAGAGTGTTACTATGTGGGCTTACCTCTCAGAGTGTTACTATGTGGGCTTACCTCTCGGTGTGCCTTTATATGGGCTTACCTCTCAGAGTGCCACTATGTGGGCTTACCTCTCAGAGTGTTACTATGTGGGCTTACCTCTCAGAGTGCCACTATGTGGGCTTACCTCTCAGAGTGTTACTATGTGGGCTTACCTCTCAGAGTGCCACTATGTGGGCTTACCTCTCGGTGTGCCTTTATATGGGCTTACCTCTCAGAGTGCCACTATGTGGGCTTACCTCTCAGAGTGTCACTATGTGGGCTTACCTCTCAGAGTGCCACTATGTGGGCTTACCTCTCAGAGTGTTACTATGTGGGCTTACCTCTCAGAGTGCCACTATGTGGGCTTACCTCTCAGAGTGTTACTATGTGGGCTTACCTCTCAGAGTGCCACTATGTGGGCTTACCTCTCGGTGTGCCTTTATATGGGCTTACCTCTCAGAGTGCCACTATGTGGGCTTACCTCTCAGAGTGTTACTATGTGGGCTTACCTCTCAGAGTGCCACTATGTGGGCTTACCTCTCGGTGTGCCTTTATATGGGCTTACCTCCCAGAGTGCCACTATGTGGGCTTACCCCTCAGATGCTGTGTTAATCCTCCTCTTCAGCGACTGTTCTGCTCACCAGTAAAAATACACAAATGTAGTGAATAACAGAAGTGAATCTCATGGTCCAAAATATAAAGAAATCTCCCTGAACTTTATTGTGCATCAGAAAAGGTACAACACAGTGGCAGGGGTACCATAAACACTTATATGTGTGTTCTTGCAATATGTCTGGCAGTGCAAGTTTGGTTTTGTACAAAGCTGATACCTTATTCTGTAAACTCTTGCAGGTTCATTGTACGTGAATTTTATTTCAATGAGAGAGAAATGCAGTCCGAAAAAGACGAAATGATTAAATTGGCTGCAGATAAGAAACAACAGTATGTAAGTTTGTCGGCATTCAAATGTCACACAAAAGAGATTCACTCTAGTTTCTACAGTACATTTCTAAAACTGGAGCAGACACCATGGAAACTAACTGTTTAGACCACCTTTAGAAATGTGACCTTTATATATAAATATATATATAAATATAAACCTCAGTTCTATATTCTTCAAAGTCACAGTAAAACCTTTAAGCGAATAACCCTTATAATAAAGGAATTATAAATGACGCTACACATTCCATCTCACATTTAAAAAAATAAAAGCTCACTGATCCTGTGCAATATGTAGGGCTTAATAATGACACGTATGTGGTGTATTGCCTTAGATTAAGACCCAGCTGGCAGGGCTTTAAACGTCCGGCTAACCATCATGTCACATGAAACCTTTTTCTATAATTGAACTCCTCGAGGGCCGAGTACCCTATTCTCTTTTTATGAAGATGGCAGGGAATGGAGAAGGTCATTTCAAACTTAAGGCCAAAGTAGCCAAGTTGGAAAATTCTCCCATACAGAGTTAGAATATTTCCAACTCGGCTACTTTGGCCTTATGTTTGAAATTCCCTTCTCAATTCCCTGTTTCATGAATAAAGCCCTAAGAAAAGGTTGCATGTGGAATCTAATTTCAAAGGACACAAGTATTTGTAACTATTACAATAGACACAACAGAGAGAGGGAGAGAAGGCTATGGTTAGGTCAGACCTGGGGATATATACAGCGATCAGCCATAGCATTATGGCCACCTGCCTAATATTGTGTAGCTCCCCTTTTGACACCAAAACATCGATGCATGGACTCCGTTAGACCTCTGAAGGTGTGCTGTGATATCTGGCACCAAGACGTTAGCAGCAGATTCTTTAAGTCCTGTAAGTTGTGAGGTGGGGCCTCCATGGATCGGACTTGTTTGTCCAGATCCTGCCACAGATACTCGATTGGATTGAACTCATTGTTGTTGTGTTCCTCAAACCATTCCTGAACCATTTTTGCTTTGTGGCAGGGAGTACATGGTCTGCAACAATGCTTAGGTAGGTGGTAAGTGTCAAAGTAATATCCACATTAATGGCAGGACCCAATGCTTCCCAAAGTATCACACTGCCTCTACTGGCTTGCCACCTGCCATTGGTAATAATGTTATGGCTGATCAGTGTATGTATATATATATTTATATATAAAAGTCGAAAGAAAAAATCTACACGCACTCACAGGGTTTGTAGTATTGCAAATCTGTATTATTAAATCTTCATATCAAATATCAACGTTTTGGCTCCACCTGGGGTCGTTATCGAGATCTTTTTTGATCATGATAATGGCCCCAAATGGAGTTGAAACATTGTCATTTCATATGAAGATTTAAAACCGTATTTGCTCGATTATAAGACGAGGTTTTTTTCAGAGCAAATGCTCTGAAAAATCCCCCTCGTCTTATAATCGAGGTCTCTTATAATCTGACCTCAAATTGAGGTCGGATTATAAGACATGAATCCAGGTCCCCAGCAGAGCTGCAGGGGACCTGGATCCCCCTCTCTAGCAGCAGGGGATGTCTGCGCAACGAGCGCAGACTCCCCTGCTTCCGCCCGGCACGACCGCCGGGGCTTCTGTGAAGAAGCCGGGTACTTCCGCTTTCGTCACAGAAGTCCCGGCGAGCGTGCCGGGCGGCAGCAGGGGAGGTCTGCGCTCATCGCGCAGACTTCCTCTGCTGCCCCACTAGCCACCAGGGTAAATCGGGCAGCTGGGGGATGTCTGCACGATACGTGCAGATATCCTCCATGCTGCCCGACACGGCAGACTATTATGACGGACAGCTGTCCGTCATAATAGACTGCCGTGTCGGGCAGCATGGAGGATATCTGCACGTATCGTGCAGACATCCCCCGGCTGCCCCCACTAGCCACCAGGGATCAAGGTAAAGGGGAGGGAGGGAGGGGGTTAAGAAGAGACAGAGACATGGGGGCAAGGGAGGGAGGGGGTTAAGAAGAGACAGAGACATGGGGGCAAGGGAGGGAGGGGGTTAAGAAGAGACAGAGACATGGGGGCAAGGGAGGGAGGGGGTTAAGAAGAGACAGAGACATGGGGGCAAGGGAGGGAGGGGGTTAAGAAGAGACAGAGACATGGGGGCAAGGGAGGGAGGGGTTAAGAAGAGACAGAGACATGGGGGCAAGGGAAAGAGAAAGGCAGCATTGGCACATAAAAGGAAATAAAAACAAGAAATGCATTTTTTGATATCATCATTTTTTATTAAAAAAGCAATTTACATGTGAATATATACAAGTTTAACTTTTTTCCTATAGGGTAGTCTTATATTCAGGCTTTTAGTTTTTTTCCTAAAGGAATATCCAAAGTTTGGGGGGTCGTCTTATAATCAGGGTCGTCTTATAATCGAGCAAATACGGTAATACAGATTTGCAATACTACAAACCCTCTCTTTTCTCTGGACTTTTGTGTATTACAGATGCCACTGCACCCAGGTAGTTACCCTATTTATATATGTTATAGCTGAGTGCATGATACTGTGGATTTTTATATATATATTTATATTCCATTCCAGTAGTGTGTCCACTGGCCATTACCGAAGTTTCCAGATGTAATGAACTACCCAGGATCCCAATCAGATACTTTATAAATAAAACTAGGATTAGAAATATATAGGGGAAACCAAAGCGAGCTGGTACCCTGCTTAGCCCAGTGCAGTCCAGCTCTACTGCAGCTGAACTGCATCAAAGTCAATGGTCACTTTATTCGTTTGGGTAATAATGCATTTAAAGAAGGTAGTAAGTCGAATTGCACTGAGGCCTATTCATTACTATCACTAAACTCCTGTTTATGATCTCACCGTGTGGTCTTTTTCAATGCAAAACATTGAATTATATTGAGGCTTGTATAGTAAAACATTGGGTTGAGGCCAATGTTTAGTCTATGGTGGCAGTGGCATGGTCGGTATTTTGTCAAAGAAAGGGCTGCCTCACTAATTGAGCCACATTGTGATGTCATAAAGAGGAGACAGCACATTCACCGCAAATCTCAGTCTATACATTTAGTCTATATATTGCATTCATACATTTACAGTATAAGCAATGTTGGGTCTGTTTGTGATTCTATCTTGGTTTCTATTCCCTCACATCACTCCATTGCTAATGAATGAGTTTAAAGAATGAATTTATATCCTCAGGGACCTCTGCTTCGTTGGTTGAAAGTGAACTTCAGTGAAGCGTTCATCGCCTGGATTCATATAAAAGCTTTACGTGTTTTTGTGGAGTCCGTCCTGAGGTAAGAGCAAGAAAAAGCTGTCTAATAATAACAAGTACATCAAAAACCTTGATTGTAACTGTTTGGATTACAGCTTATGTACCATCTCCCATAGCCAGTCCTGTTTATATTATCTCATTTTAATCATGGCAGACTCTTTATGTCCAGGCCTGAGTTACATCATGGCAGACTCTTTATGTCCAGGCCAGAGTTACATCATGGCAGACTCTTTATGTCCAGGCCAGAGTTACATCATGGCAGACTCTTTATGTCCAGGCCAGAGTTACATCATGGCAGACTCTTTATGTCCAGGCCAGAGTTACATCATGGCAGACTCTTTATGTCCAGGCCAGAGTTACATCATGGCAGACTCTTTATGTCCAGGCCAGAGTTACATCATGGCAGACTCTTTATGTCCAGGCCAGAGTTACATCATGGCAGACTCTTTATGTCCAGGCCAGAGTTACATCATGGCAGACTCTTTATGTCCAGGCCAGAGTTACATCATGGCAGACTCTTTATGTCCAGGCCAGAGTTACATCATGGCAGACTCTTTATGTCCAGGCCAGAGTTACATCATGGCAGACTCTTTATGTCCAGGCCAGAGTTACATCATGGCAGACTCTTTATGTCCAGGCCAGAGTTACATCATGGCAGACTCTTTATGTCCAGGCCAGAGTTACATCATGGCAGACTCTTTATGTCCAGGCCTGAGTTACATCATGGGAGACTCTTTATGTCCAGGCCCGAGTTACATCATGGCAGACTCTTTATGTCCAGGCCAGAGTTACATCATGGCAGACTCTTTATGTCCAGGCCTGAGTTACATCATGGGAGACTCTTTATGTCCAGTCCTGAGTTACATCATGGGAGACTCTTTATGTCCAGGCCTGAGTTACATCATGGGAGACTCTTTATGTCCAGGCCTGAGTTACATCATGGCAGACTCTTTATGTCCAGGCCAGAGTTACATCATGGCAGACTCTTTATGTCCAGTCCTGAGTTACATCATGGGAGACTCTTTATGTCCAGGCCTGAGTTACATCATGGGAGACTCTTTATGTCCAGGCCTGAGTTACATCATGGCAGACTCTTTATGTCCAGTCCTGAGTTACATCATGGGAGACTCTTTATGTCCAGGCCAGAGTTACATCATGGCAGACTCTTTATGTCCAGGCCAGAGTTACATCATGGCAGACTCTTTATGTCCAGGCCAGAGTTACATCATGGCAGACTCTTTATGTCCAGTCCTGAGTTACATCATGGCAGACTCTTTATGTCCAGGCCTGAGTTACATCATGGCAGACTCTTTATGTCCAGGCCAGAGTTACATCATGGCAGACTCTTTATGTCCAGGCCAGAGTTACATCATGGCAGACTCTTTATGTCCAGGCCAGAGTTACATCATGGCAGACTCTTTATGTCCAGTCCTGAGTTACATCATGGGAGACTCTTTATGTCCAGGCCTGAGTTACATCATGGCAGACTCTTTATGTCCAGTCCTGAGTTACATCATGGGAGACTCTTTATGTCCAGGCCAGAGTTACATCATGGCAGACTCTTTATGTCCAGGCCAGAGTTACATCATGGCAGACTCTTTATGTCCAGGCCAGAGTTACATCATGGCAGACTCTTTATGTCCAGTCCTGAGTTACATCATGGCAGACTCTTTATGTCCAGGCCTGAGTTACATCATGGCAGACTCTTTATGTCCAGGCCAGAGTTACATCATGGCAGACTCTTTATGTCCAGGCCAGAGTTACATCATGGCAGACTCTTTATGTCCAGGCCAGAGTTACATCATGGCAGACTCTTTATGTCCAGTCCTGAGTTACATCATGGGAGACTCTTTATGTCCAGGCCTGAGTTACATCATGGCAGACTCTTTATATCCAGTCCTGAGTTACATCATGGCAGACTCTTTATGTCCAGGCCAGAGTTACATCATGGGAGACTCTTTATATCCATGACTGTATGACTGTTGCTACAGCATATATGCAGTTTTTTGGAGATAAAGTCCAGACCTTTTTACTTTGTTACACATGGTACAGTACTTATCTAAACATATTCTTCCAGGCACTGTTGGTGTCATTTCAGGAGCCTAATTTACAATCTGATTTTGTGTTAAAGGTACGGGCTGCCAGTAAATTTTCAGGCTGTGGTTCTGCAGCCCAATAAGAAGTCTATGAAACGATTACGAGACGTGTTAAATGCCATATTCAGACACCTGGATGAAGCGGCTGCTGCAAACATGAAGGATGTGAGTATCAATGGATCACATGATATGTAATGTGGCTTTACACAGGACGAGATCTGGGGTCACAGACCATGACCGTAGCTTAGCTGCCAAATATGAATTCTGACATAGATCTTGCAAACGTTTCTTTGTCACTGTTGGAAAATGGAAATAATGTGGCTCAGACCAGCTTGTGTTTTAGAAAATGGCAGCAAACCACTGAAGTTAGTCATGTGCACTTCCACAATATAGCTGCCTTTTCTAGTTACACGTTGTGCAGAGACAAACCTGCCAAGTTACACCCACTAAGCAAACTCACCAGAAATGTCCCTGCACCACATATAACTATATTGGGAAGATTAATAATCTCACCCTTTAGTGAATAACCCCCAACTAGCAACAAGCACTCATCCCTCTGTAGGTAAGTACTTACAATCCTGCTTTAGAGTCTGATCACTGCAGTATTGTCAGGGGACGGCTGGCAACTTCTGAACCATATTGCAACTTCATCAGCTCATTCATCATGATCAGACAGAACAGATATCCTGAGAGCTAAGGTACGGAGACTGATACAGAGAGGCACAGAGAGATATACTGACAGAGAAGACAACTGGGTTTAGAAGTGGAAAGCAATACAACCCATTAAATCAGGGTAGAGAGCAGCCCCCCTTGCCAGCCATCCCCTGAGCATTATATACCTTAATTCCTTTAAAATCATACAGGAAATTTCTTTCAACCCCGATATCTGCCTCATAAAAACAAATCATCATGACCTGGTCACCCTGGTGCAGTGAGCGGCCCTCAATCAGTTGTTCCCCCCACTAGTGATTACATGTAAAAACAAGTATCTCCCTCTGCACTAGCAGTGAGAGACTGCCAGACCCAACAGCCTCAAGTGGAGGGTCTATTTGGCTGATCACACTGTGACATGATCAGTGTGCGCCTCAGATCAACTCTGCCACTACTGCATTTACACTGGGAAAGGGGGAGTGAGCTTTTTTTAGAAACATTAAACATTGTTTAACCCTTGCTTCCTTGAAGGTTAAACGAAACACGTGCTGGGACTTTAAAGTAAACCTGACGTGTATCTTAATAGATACACGCGAGTTCACCATCTGCTGTGTCTCACATGCGAGACACGGCACTTCTTGGTTGTCGCGTGCCAACAGCCAATCAGAGCGAGAGACCCTTTGTTTTTGCATGGGATTAGCGGGGGGGGGGGGGGGGGGGAACCTAGTTAAGGTCCCCCCCTGCTGATCCCATGCAAAAACGAGGGTCTCTCTCTGTGCTAGAAGAGAGCCGGTCGCCGACCAGATGGCTGGCTGCTTCCTGTGGAAGCATGGCAGCTGTCGGTCAGAGGATAAACTGGCGTGTTCTATCAAAAAGTACACGCCAGTTTATCCTCATACTAGGGACAGCGGACATTTCTATATTAGAAGCACAAGTGAAAAATAACGTTTAGTGTCCCTTTAACTTTGGAAACAGATTTCCCAGCCCCAGCAAGATAAGCCCAACAAAGATCTAGAACTCCATGCTTAGCGAGGATACAGTGAATACCAGCGAGAAAAAATAAATAAATCCATGTATGAAGTGGATAATATGGAAAAAACGCAGCCATTATTGGCCTTATGTGTAAGGAATCCATTGCACTTGCTTGTGATATATACTATGTTCAGTGAAGCTCTACGGATTGAAGGAGGGATGTGTGAAATGGTTGACTTGATGGATCAGTCTGCTTTTCTTCAAAATTACTGTTTCTGTGCAATTAAAAGAAAATAAAGAAATAAAGCCCCATTTATCTTATCTTCACAGATCGGTATGGATATTCCAGGTTTGCAGCTCAGCAATCAAGATTATTATCCCTATGTCTCCTTCAAGATTGAGCTGTCAAATTTAGATTTCAATTAGGCACTTAACTCTCACAACACGATATATACTGAATTGTACGTTCTAGTAGTCTGTTCCACTACACTGTTCAGTAATTGTCTAGTGTTGCTTCAATGCCTGGCATGAACAACATCGGCAAAGCTGAACTTATGAGATTTTCAGATCATGACACTTTTTTTTTTCCATTTTAAAGGGAGCGCCCCTGACAAAAATGTGGCAAGCGGCTGCCTTAATCTCTTTTACAAAGAAACAAAAAATGGTGAAACTGCTATGTAACAGTATTTATTACAGGGCTCGACAAACCCCGGGCGCCTTAAGCCTGGCGCCGGTACCCTCATGTTCCCCTTGCTGCTGCCATTAGTTTCTTTTGTTTGTTTTTTTGCAGCGTGAGGGGGGAAAGTCTGTGCGAATTGGACAGACAGTAAGCTCCGCCCCCTCGCGCAATGCATGTGCGAGTGCTGGGTGTCATCACGTGACAACCCAGCACTCAGCCGAAAGAGTAATGAGGATCGGCTGCAGCACGAATGTTCCCCCTCCCCTGCAATGAGGTAAGGCAGCAGGGAGGGGGAACATTCGTGCTGCAGCCTATCTTCATTGCTCTTTCGGCTGAGTGCTGGGTTGTCAAGGGACAACACCCAGCACTCACAAGTTAAAAAAGGGAAAAAAAACAAACTTGTGAATGTGTGAGGTGTATATGTGTAAGGTGTACATGTGAAGTGGGTTGGTGTTGGTGTGTGTGTGGTGTATATGTGAAATGGGTTGGTGTGTGTGTGTGGTGTATATGTGAAGTGGGTTGGTGTGTGTGTGTGTGTGGTGTATATGTGAAGTGGGTTGGTGTGTGTGGTGTATATGTGAAGTGGGTTGGTGTGTGTGTGTGTGTGGTGTATATGTGAAGTGGGTTGGTGTTGGGGTGTGTGTAGTGTATATGTGAAGTGGGTTGGTGTTGGGGTGTGTGTAGTGTATATGTGAAGTGGGTTGGTGTTGGGGTGTGTGTAGTGTATATGTGAAGTGGGTTGGTGGTGTGTGTGTAGTGTATATGTGAAGTGGGTTGGTGTTGGTGTGTGTGTAGTGTATATGTGAAGTGGGTTGGTGTTGGTGTGTGTGTGGTGTATATGTGAAGTGGGTTGGTGTGTGTGTGTGTGTGGTGTATATGTGAAGTGGGTTGGTGTGTGTGTGTGTGTGTGTGTGTGTGTGGTGTATATGTGAAGTGGGTTGGTGTGTGTGTTTATGAATTGCGTGTATGTTTGCGTGATTGTCTGGCTCCTAAAATTTTTGGCTGGCTCCTAGAATCAAATTAAATTTGTCAAGCCCTGATTTATTAATTGTAAATTATGAAATGGAGATCATGTTCCTGCTGGACAATTTCTGTCTCAAAATTAAAATGAAACTTAAAGCTGCGTGGGTTGCTTTATCATTCAGTCTGAGGCGTTTTATATATATATATATATATATATATATATATATATATCTGTAATGAAATATAGGTGGGAGGGAAAAAGGAAGCCTATGGTGTTGACCAGTTGGGGGATTTCGTAATGTGCATTAGAGGATCGGAGGAGCCAAAACAAACAAAACAAAAACTACAAACCAACAACTATATATGTCAAAAAATATTTTATTCATACATTGAGTCAAGCTGATCAATTTGCAGATGAAAATACCCAAAAGTAAAATACATAAACAACAAAATATCGCAGCATCAGCCAGGGAAACTTTCCAAACAGAATTGCTTTTATAAATGGCCATAAGGCCAAAAAGGGCCATTTCAAATAATCTTTTTCACCCAAATAAGCCATTACCCCTGTAATGCCCCCTGCCCCCCACTAACAGATTTTACACCTTGAACAGAATACAATGAAATTCACTGTTACAACAATTCATAGAATTTTTCAGTGTTCTCCCAAGAGGAATTGTCCATTGGTAGAGTTCAAATCCTTCTATTTTTAGTTCATCCAATATGTTTTATTTATTTATTTTTTGGGGGGTGTAAAAAAAAAGCGGCCATTATGTGATCTGCCCAAATGGACGGAATTAATGACCTCTTGTTGCAAAAATCCTCCAAGAAGAAGAGGGATGTAACATTAACAAAAACCACAGAGTTACATTATCTTCACAATTCATCTTTATCAAAGTCGTCAAGTTCTACATCGCTGAGATCGATGTCATCTTCAGCTGGTAACTGCAAGAAAGACATATTGATAAAGCAACTGTAAATGTAGCGGAAAATAATAGCAGTGGGAAGTTAGGAAACCCATCAGACATATTAAAAAAATCATTCTGATCTCTTAAAACTAGGCAAGAAATTCACCCATAGCACTATATGTAAAATATTAGAAATCTTTCTCAGGTCATATAATTCCATGTTACCTGGGGTTTCTCAAGCCCTAAAATAAGGGAGTATAATCAGAAAGTTAAATTAAAAGCAATCTTACCTCTCCGTCTTTTCCATCCCAGGCTTCTACAGTGTTAATTTTAGGGATGGCTCCTCCCCCTACAGGTGATGTGGAGCCGCGGCCGAAGGAGAGCTCTCTAGAAGCACAGATTAGAGAATAGAATGAGGATAGGTCACAATCACTGCACTGTATGTAAAACAATGGGATGTTATATTACGCAATGCTAAAAATCACAATAAAACCCCACTTATAGATTGGAGTGGAAACGTGGCTCAAAAACAGATAACAGTGATAGCAGGAGCGATTCTACAGAGAAGGAGTGTCAATATCAGTGCCGTAACACTTTAATACGATGGGTGGTATCCATTACTAATTCACAGGAAATTAGATGAAGCCCACTAAACTGCTGTTGTAAAAAGTAGACACCACGAATTATTAAAACTGGTGGGTGAGTGGCGCTCTGCTGAGTTCTGTCCTATATAAAGCAATAGCTAGTTCTGAAAATGAAATCCAATGTGTTTGTGGGTGTAACCAGCAGATCAAGCACGGAACTAATTTCCCCACCATAGTCTTTATCTGTCACAGCAATATTACCCCACTAGGATAGTACCTGCACTGCAAAATAAAAAGGGGCAGATTCCCAGTGCTAAGCCCTGTAATGGAGGTACCAAGGTCTATAAACAGAGGGACAGACAATCAGACTACAGATCTAAATCCTTTTGTACAGCAGTAGTATGCAGATACAGGAGCAGGTGGCTTTCAGGACTGATTGGATGGAGCACATTAAACATACCGTAAGAACTCATTAATCCCTTGGTCGCTGAAGGAACCCTTCAAAAGTGCAAACTTCATCTTCCTCGCATTGATAGCAGCCATGGCAGGGTACCCAAAGCCACCAATGCCCAGAGCTGTCTCGAGATCAATCTGAGACCCAGCTTCTGCCCACAGCCACCTGAAAAGAGGTAAAAAAAAATAAAAATCATAAAGAAGGTGATTCCATCAAACCAGAGCATAATATCTTATTTATTATACACGTGAAGATAGTCCATTACTAGTACATTATCAAAAGGCAGTGGTAAAGTATAGTTAACCGATAATAAAACATTAAAAAAAATAATACATTGCTGGTTTTTATTTACTTCCTCTGCCCCCCCCCCCCCCCCATCATTATTACCCCCACATCCCTTTCCATTGCACTCACAGGTGTTGGTTGTGAACTACAATCCCCATCATGACTAGGCATCATGGAAGTTGTAGTCCACAACTAACACCTGTGACCTGTGGGGACACCCTCCTGGCCATCAGTGGTGTGAATGGAGCTGTTGGGCTCTGACTTGCAGAGACCTGCTCCATCCATGCAGTCTCTTCGCACTCAGGGCTGGGGACGGGTTATAAAAGTATAAGGGGGACTAATAAAAGTATTTAGAAAATTGGGCAGGTAAGATGGACCGAATGGTTCTTATTTGCCGACACATTCTATGTTTCTATGATATGGTGAGTCATATCCCCATGCTCTCCTATAATTGGCCCTGTAATGGTTGTAGGAAGCAGGTCGCTGCCAAAGACTTCTCACAGGGCAGTGCAGTTCCCTGTTACTCAGGGGCTGCACACTAATAGTGATGGTGCCAATCAGATGATCCACACCTCACTTTGAAATACTTTTTTTTTTTTTTTAACCTCCTGCTGGCATTAGGAGGTGCCGGAAGGCAAGTCCCTCCTCTCTCACCCACTGGGCGTTGCGACCTGTGCGACACCCCAAGGGCCAGCCCTGTTTACAGAAATAATTGTAGATAACTGGGAATACCCTTCTAAACTAGTAATTATCCTGATAAGTCCAAGATTTTGTTATAGCCATACCAGATTTTTGGCAAATAATTAAAGGAGAAAATTATTAATAATTTATAAAATAAATAATAAAATCATTTTCTAAAATGCTTAACATTTAAAAACAGCCCAGAAAGGGTTAATTTTTAAAAGATTAAAAATGTGCCGAATAAAAACTCCTGGATTTCTCTAAGACGTCTGTGAAATAGGAATTTGTAACACTGGCCCTTCTGAAACACTGGCTGTCTGACAGCTAATGAATGGATGATATCTGTGATCATACACAAGCCGCACTGTACAGTCTCACTCACCCCCACATCTTCTTCTTATATTTGTCAGCCATCTTCAGCATGACTTCCAAGTAGGAATTTCTTCCAGCAGCACCTGAGACAGAACCATCATTTACATTAAGGTGGATGCATTGGGAGGAGTGCTTGACAACAATATAGAGTTATCACATATTGGATGGTCTCACTGCCCGATATTTTACTCTCTACGTGCCGCTTCCCTCAGCCCCAGCGTTATTTGTTAACCAGGATCTGTAAATACACATGGGGTGATTCCTAAACAGTGATTATGGAGCAAAGTACTAAAAGTGGCGCAATCGGCTGACACATTCCAGCGGTTGTCATGGCGAATGCTCTATTGTTAGAATTCTGCCCCGGAATCACTCTGTGTACATAACTCCCACATTGTTAATCTTAAATACAGCCAATACTGTAAATGTACAGAATAAAAAAAATAAATATATATTTAAAAAAATGTATCTAAGCATTAAGTTCATAGAAATGCAAGAAAATACTTAAAATTAAGAGAAACATTTTAAAATGGATCTGTGGTGTGTCCAGTTTATGACATCAGTCTGTGCCAGTTCATTAGCCCACCCAGCCACAAGATGATGTCAAACAGGATCTGTGGTGTGTCCAGTTTATGACATCAGTCTGTGGCAGTTCATTAGCCCACCCTGCCACAAGGTGATGTCAAACAGGATATGTGGCGTTTCCAGTTTATGACATCAGTCTGTGGCAGTTCATTAGCACACCCAGCCACAAGGTAATGTCAAACAGGATCTGTGGTGTGTCCAGTTTATGACATCAGTCTGTGGCAGTTCATTAGCACACCCAGCCACAAGGTGATGTCAAACAGGATCTGTGGCGTCTCCAGTGTATGACATCACTCTGTGGCAGTTCATTAGCACACCCAGCCACAAAAAAAAAAAAACTTTCTTTAAATCTGCTAAGCAATTTTTATCAATAAAATGGTGTAAGCAAATACCTAACAAATATGTGCATACTGTTGTTTTTCCTCAATTATTACACAATTTCCTCTTTTTTTTTTTTTTTTTTTTTTATAGTGGAACACTGAAGGAAAACACCAAATTTGGATTGGCTTCTGGGAGTTTTGTATAAACCAGTAAGAATCTCTGACGAGGGTTTAAAGAAAAGAGAGAGAAGTTTGTCACCTGTGTCAAGGATATGCGGCAGCACTGCAACAATGCACAGCTGGTGTTCATCACAGGTCTTCTTCACAACGTCTTCATTCAGGATCTGTGGGACAGAGAGCGGTCTGAGAACGCGCAGTCCATTAACATTTTTCCCACATGGTCAATGGAATTTTCCATTACCCTTTTATTTATGGCACTAAATCACACGCTATACAGGAGCCTTGCCATGCATTTCTGCCCTGATGGGTTGGATTAGTTTGATATGCCGATGGAGAGGTCTCATCTGTAATGGTGACACCGTGCACAAAAATCTCAAACTCTAAAGAAGACCCTGTCTCCACACTCTACGAAATGAATCCAACTAACACAAGGTGTGCAATGTGCATCTGACCCTCTTACATGATATCAGGAGTTAAGAGTTGTATGAGAAATTCTGCCCCATTACAAAACAATTACTTACAAATACTATTCAACACTACCAGATGTTTCAAACGCACAACTCTGCAAGCTATTGTCCTTAACAGCCAAACATGCATGATGGGACACATTGGATGGGTAATCCGGAGATATTCATAAGATTTTGATAGGAGGTTGTGCAACACACAGCCTTCACAAAGCTAAATTGTGTCATATTAAAAATACACCTGACACTTTTGATGCACATTCCTCAGCTGAAAGAACAAAAAAAAAAGGTCAAGAGTTACCTCAAAAATCTCTGGGGCTGGCGCGTTCTCAGAGAACATATCAAGAGCACGAGTGACAATATCAGCTTTAGTTCTTCCGCCTTCGTAATCAACAGGTTGTTCTCCCTTCTGAAAGATCTTGATTGTAGGAAAACCTCGGATCTAAAGAATCACCGCAAAATAATAATAATAGTAATTTAGTGCAGAAAAACTACCAACACTCATGCTTACATGGTGTGTCATTATGCTTCAATAAATGAAACCAGTATTACAGATATGGGAAACTACATGGATACTGTGTTACTGTGTAAGACGATAATAAAAAGGATCAATGACTTGAAAATGACCAAATCCTTTTCTAAATACACACAGACAAAACATTGAAAATGATTCTGTTTCCTCTATTGTAGTATTTATTTGATTGATCATATATTATCCTATACATGCTATGCAGAGGCACTGACTAGATACATTAAGGAAAGACTACGGTATTTGCTCGAACATAAGACAAGGTTTTTTTCAGAGCAAATGCTCTGAGAAAGACCCCATCGTCTTATAGTGAGACCTCAAATCGAGGTCCCCCGCAGGGCTGCAGACACACAACGTTGGGGGGGAAGGGAGGGGGAGAGAGAGACAGCATTGGCACATAAAAGGAAATAAAAACAAGAAATGCATTTTTCATATCATAATTTTTTATTACATATGAAAAAGCTATTTACATGTGAATTTATACAAGTTAAACTTTTTTCCTATAGGGTAGTCTTATATTCAGGCTTTTAGCTTTTTTCCTAAAGGAATTTCCAAAGTTTGGGGTCTCGTCTTATATTCAAGCAAATACGGTATATAAATTGAATCGTATACAGATATTTATTGACCTTCGGCAAGGTTAGATATGTAGTGTACAATCTGGCTTTAAGGTAGATATCTATTTGTGCAACAGAGTTGGTTACTCTGAAACACTGGATGGTGTGTATTGATGTCACTGTATTGCTCCAGGTAAAATGTCCTTTTGGTTGTGTGTGTATTATGGGGTCTATCGATTAAGACAGGGTATTGTTCCTTTTATTAACCTTGCAAATTTCTCCCACAAGGTCTAATTTTATTTCTAGTACTCTCTATCAAAGGTCTTGCTATTGTGGTTTAATCAATGTATGATTGTGTTCTCCGGTGAGTGTGTTAGTAAACTTTCAGATTTTATTAACCAAAAGCTTTATTATGGATATAGTTTAATGTTATGTTATATTAGCGCCTTGTACAAACACTCGTGCGTCCCTGATTTTATGAATGGGTATTGGACGCCGTCTTTGGTTTCATCATTCAGAATTAATAAAATTCTGACACAGCTGTGCAGTGTGGCAATGATCAGCGACAATATTTACATAGACACATTTGCCCAAAACAGTCATTTTTTAAGAACTCACCCCGAATCGACTGGCGAGACCCTGGTGAACAGTGGCATCAACTGCAGCCAACTTGACCTTTCCTTTGGTTTGCTCTCTAATTTCCGAAGCCGCTGCTGCCCATTCAGGCTCCAAGCTAAAGTGATAGAACACACGACGTTAGAACCTTGTATAACACTAAAGCCAATATACACAACATGAACTTGGGAAGGTCGCTTTATGCAGAAACCCAAAACAAAGAGCATCTCCGAGGACACAAAACATGAGAAGGTATTGCATATTGAGCAGCTTTTGTCACATATGCAAGATTGCTTATGTATTTCTCCTGGGATCAGATCAAGATCCAACTCATTGTCCAACTTTTTACGGTGTGTGTAGAACGCACAATTGTGTCTCTCTAGGCGCTGAACCCTTGCTCAGAGGAGTCCATTGCCAACAGCAAGGAAGCCGGTTAGGAGAGTTTAGGTCTTTGTGTCATTAACCCCTTAGTGACGCATGGTGCTTCCGCCCTAGTTGACACAAGCACCAAAACAAGGTGATCAGTAGCCAGGGACACAATGACAGAGACCCCAACAGGTCCATGTCAAAATATATGTATAGCTCTGTCAGGGGGCTGAGATGTTGGGTCAGATGAAGGAAGATCTGACGTAAGATTCAAAACAAGAGGTCAACCGCAATAGTACTGTACATGAAAGCATATAAAAATCTTCCAACCGGATGCATGCATTGTGTTTGGGCATTAGCCTTCAAAGATCATGAAGCCAAGCACTTAAGGATTGTTCAAGCTGGCTCTTACACAGACATTCATGGTCACTAATAAATGGATTGTGGCATGCTGGTCAAACCGTAAAAAAAAGTATGAAACCAACATTTAAAAACAAAAAACTCACCTCTTGCAGTGTCCACACCATGGCGCAAAGAACTCTACGAACCACACATCATCGCTGTTTAAGACTTGTCTGTCAAAATTGTCATCAGTTAGTTCAATTACATCCTTTTTGCTGCCGCCGCTGCCGCTGTCTGATGATCTGCTCTGCAAACACAAAAAACAAATACAACGCTTAATATCAGGTACAAACACCAAACAGGAATTACTGCATGGAGGTATAATAAACACATGTTGGTAAGCAATTTACAGTTACATCATTAAAATGTCTAAACACAAAACAAATATTGGTTCAATAAAACTTGATGACAACAAGATTTGTGATAAATGATATGTATTTTTAAAAGGAACAGGTCTTCCACCATATTGACACATTGAGATTGAGTTATCAATAGTCTGTTAATGTACGGAAAAGCTGGCTGAAAAGAAAAAAAAAAAAAATGTAATCACAACACGTAGTTTAAGAGATAAAAGTACTTGAAAGGTAAAGCTTTGCTGTGGAGATCCAGCAACAGAGGCAAAACAGATAGAGGCGCATACTCTAATCAAGAGAGTGCGGTCAACATGCCATAGTGCTTAGGGTGCGTGATGATAATGTTAAGAGGTTGAATGCAGGTCCATCGGTTACTGTACAGTTTTTTGACTGCATTAGGCATATATAGGCGTTACCAGATTGGGAAGCACGATTGTATGCAACCTATTTTACCTTCTAAGTGATACTTGGTGATTCTTGCATGACTAGCACATTTTGATAAAACAAAAAAAAGCCCAGTCATCATTTTTCTTGACCCAGCTAGAATCGATACATTGTCAATTGCAACTGACAATGAAACACAATTATTTCAGATTTAAATGAGGGCTGCAGTGCACAACTTTGTACATAATGTACGAGCGCTACATTTTATACCACAGACCATTAACCCCTTAGTGACAAGACATTTTCACCTTGACTTTCCCTTGGTGACAATGGCTGTTTTGACATTTCTAGGGTGTTTGTTTTTAGCTGTAATTTTTTTCTCTCACATACAGTACCCACACAAATTATATGTTTTTATCGTCATAAGAAGGGCTTTCATTAGATACCATTATGTTTATCATATCTTATAATTTACTACAAAAAAAATCATAAAATGAAAAATTTTAAAAAACCCACTTTTTCTAACTTTGACCTAAAATATAATTTACACAAATAAAATCATTAAAAAAGACCCCGTCTAAATAGTTTCTAAATGTTGTCCCGAGTTCAAAAATATGCATGTTTCCATATTTTTCGGTATTTTTTTGCGAGTTATGGGGCAAAAACCAAAAATAGTGTTTTTTGTTTTTTTCCTATATTGACCTTTTGACCCCAACCCGAACCCAAAATTTAACCCGAACACTAAATTTAACCCCAACTCTAATCCTTATTATATCCCTTAATATTTTTTAATTTTAACCCTATCCCTAATGCTAAAAATTATTTAATTTTAACCCTATAGGCTAATATAGCTATATAACCTGTTTTTAATTAATTAAATATGTATTTTAAATATTTTCCATTGCAATGCTACTTAACTACCACTAGGGGCAGTCAAGTAGCATTTTCAGAGCGACGGAAGTGAAGTTACTTTCACTTCCGAAGCTCAGACCGGCAGAAGGCTTAGCCATATTGACGGAGCAGCATGCTCCGTGGGTGCTCCAAAACAGATCGTTGATCGTGAAAACCGCTTGATTCACCGCAGGACGTGCCAGGCACGTCCTTTGTCGTTAAGGGAGTTTCCATCTTTTGTGGTTGTACCATAGCACAATGGTGGTGGGGTCTCACAATCTGGTCATATTGAATGTGGCTATGTGCGGTGGAAGCCCAGGATTTATATCGAAAACACTCTGGGAAATGCCAGTTTACACTGTTTATTGAGTGGAAGTGGTTTGGTTTAGGCAGATTCAAGGGAGGAATACAAAATCCCCAACAACCAAGCTCTCAAAAAGAATCAAAATTTGAAACAATAAAAAAGGCTAGACTCAGTCGGTAACGGAAGGTAAACATTTATTAAAACCAAAAATCTCCAAAGCAAAGAAACAGCACAGATCTGATCGCTTGGTGAGCAAACATCAGGCACAGATACCCTTTTACATACATAGTTAGACAGACTAGTGAGGTAGCATGCAGCGGTCGGTTTCTCAGGAACATTCCCATATCCGTTTTTCATCTATTCAACCATACAATACAAAAGCCCAGGTACAACTAGTACATTCCAACAGACACCTTCCCATCAAGTCGAACCTCTTGCTTTCCAATCATCTTCTTCTTAAAGTAACGTTTGTAGGGTTGTGCCAGCATGTCTACCTGACCATACTGAGCCCTATAACCCAACTCCCCATGTTCCAGTAATGGTTAAGACTGGTACACTACTTCTGGTTTGGTAGACGTAATGAGTCCAGTAGTATTAAGAGAATATATAGGCCGTGAAAATCTCATGAGATGGATCAGAAATGGGCATTTCGTGCAGAAAAACATCCAGTTTATGTTTGCATCATGAACGTGCAAAATGAGTAACAAATATAGCAAAATTCCACATAGTTTAACTCTGAGGTTGGTTTCTGGCAAAAGGCTTGTAGCAGCATATCGACACCACATCAGTTGTGAGTGCCATTTATTGTGGCTGTGGGGATAAAACGGGACCATTGACTTGTGAAGAACACGTAGAGATTTTCAACAAATGTTTTACCGATTCCACTGTATACTAAAATGACAACATACACCATGTAGGTTTAAAGTCCAGAATCCTTTTTTGAGGAAAAGCCTTAGACTGAAGACAGACCATTATAGAGGCTACAGAATAACCCTAGCCCACCACATCTAGCCCACATGCTGCTAAGAGAAACATCTTGCTTTATGTTTGAAAGAGAATACTTCTTGGGCAAAAATGTGGGCTGTGGATGTGTTAATATGTACATAGTGAGGGGAATGGATTGCAGAGACCATAGAATCTTGTTTTATGCAGCTCTTGAAAGTTTTCTCACCATATATAAAATGGCGGTCTTTCCGCTAAACTGTGTCATTGGGAGGGAAGCTGGTTGCAGATTTTAGCCAGTTTGCATTTTTTTCCAATACAGTGACTCTTCCTCCAGGGGAGCAATGCTACAGATGTGACAAGGATAGCTGTGTAGCTACGTGGTTACATTGTTAGGTCACAGCACACAAAGCTTGCCAGACCACCACCCACCCCTGCCTTCTAAAGCACTTGAAACAGTGAATCTGGTATCACAGTAAAGACTAATGCACCACTTTTTCCAGAGACAAGCATGAAAACTGCTGGAGAGGAAGTACTACCTCCCAATGTATCAACACGTGCATTTTACATATGTTAAAAACGATGTACAACATACAGAAAATAACGAAGATGGAACTGCTCCTTTAAAATTGTACACTTAACTGGCTAGCGGAGATGTAATGCCTAAGGGAGGGACCTTGAAACTCGTTCCAAAACCTGACTAGGTACTTTAACGTGACCAGTGGGAAAACCACCACAATGACGAGCAAAGATAAAAGAATCCTAGAATGTGTCGGCCGATAACCATTAAGGCCATCTAGTCTGCCCAATTTCCTGAATATTTTCACTAGTCCCTAGCATTATATTATATCTAAGATGGCCTGATGCCAATACCATGTATGTGTTAACTCCTTTACTGTATTAACCTCTACCACTTATGCATCTATTACTCCCTGAATAAAGTAATACTTCCCAATATTAACTCTAATTTAAGACTATGTCCTCCAGTTGTGGAAGTTTTTCTTCTTTTAAATATCCTCTCATTCTTTACTATGTTGATTCCCTTTATGTATTTACATTTTTCTATCAGATTCATTGGGTTTCGTCTTTCTTCCAAGCTATACATGTTTAGATCCATTAACCTTTCCTGGTAAGTTTAATCCTGCATCCATCATAGTAGCCCTTCTCTGAAATCTAGGTCCCCCTGCTGATCCCATGCAAAAACGAGGGTCTCTCTCGGCGCTAGCAGCAAGAAACCCTCACGTTTGGCAGGCAGAGCGAGGCGAGTCCCCGCTCCGATTGGCTGTGCGTGCGGATGTTGTCAGCACGCGACAACCAGGAACTGCGGTGTCTCGCATGTCTATTAAGGTTCACGTCGGGTTTACTTAAAAGTCCCGGGACATGTTTTGTTTAACCCTTGCTTCCTTCAAGGGTTAATGTTCCTTTAAAACAATTCCTCAAGCCAGCTGTATTACAGTCCTCCATTATAAGAACTAAGAGAACCTGTTCAGCCTATCAGTTGCTCTTTCTTTTCAGGGAGAAGGAACGAGAGGATTCTTATCTTTAACCCTGCCTCCAGTTAGCATCCAGGATATAATCCATGGCCTTGCACCATCAACAACTTCCTGAAAAAAATTCCAATGACGTTGCACTGGGTATAGTGTGAAACATGTAATGCGGTTTTCTGTCTCACCCCCTAACCTCTTATCAGACAGAATACGAAGATTATAATTTGATTAGCCACTGTGTCTCCAAAACCCATTTGTGCCTCTTTTACCAGTGGATTGGTTGTAATGAGTAGCAGATTATATGTTCACTGAGCTTGTGTTGGTTGGTCCTCTTCCTACAGAATGAACAAAGGAACATTTTCTTCAGCTTCATAATGGACTATGGTCATCCTATTCATGGAATATAGGCCTGAAAAGCGGACTATTTTTTTTTATTTTATTATTTTGTAGACATCTCCCATGCTGTAAAGAGAATTTAGTTTGTGCTTCACAAGCCATAAGGGCTCTGCTCCTAAATGGGTGTGGATCCTGAATTCCAAAAGACCCATCATAGACTTCCAGTAGTTTTTAGGTTTGGGTTTGTAATTGCTACTATCTGACCACTCTGAGCGCAATAACCAAACTGCCCACGTTCCGGAAATCATTCAAAAGGGTCTCCTGCTTCATGTTTGTTAGTCATGTAATGTTTAAAGTAGTGTCATGTGCGAACTTCATTATAGGTTTTTTCCCCCCATTTTTATATACAGAGGGGGAAACCTTCATAAATATTCTGAATCCTAAACCTGCCAGCACTGTAGTAGACCAGAGTTCCATGGGTAAATGATTCTTCCGCAGGATTTCCTTCATAGCGATAGCTGGATTGTGGACTTCTTAAAAGGAGAGCGTACAAATCAGCCACTACCACCTAGGCCTTTGTAAAGACTTCTTATAGCAGTGTCCAGTTTCAGCCAAGGCTTTACGTGTTTTACGACAGAGCATTAGAAACGTTCTAGGGCATAATCTGCGATTAAATGGAAAGGACACTGGTGCAGTTGACCTTGGTATTACAGCTAGTCTCAGACCAAGACGAGAAGTTATGTGGCCTGCAAAACACCTCCTCAATCATAATTAGGGGGTGCTTGCCCAAATTAAGGCTCACTTCCTATAATCTAGTTGATGGCCAAAGAGTGTTGTCACCACTGCACAGGTACATCATTCATGTTTATTTCACATGATCCTAACTCATCTTGTTTGACGGGATTCCTTTTTCCCCTTGCATGATAGACACATCTAAAAAGGCGGTCTCACTTTGCCTGCAGAGAAACCCCTCGTGAAAGGTACAAGGATCACACGGGACAGGAGTCGGATTCTGCTTTAAACGATTATAATTTCAGGTCTCATTTTTTTTTTTTTTAAGTTTAACAACTACTTTATATTCAAATTTGTAAGAGATAAGACGTGATTAACAGAAGAACAAAATCTGTAATTGTGTCATGTTTTTGCTTTGAAGTTTAGAAGACAGGTCCCTAGTCACATCTTCTCCACAGGACAGCATGGTTATCCTTTTCCAAATCTTCAGATAATGGATTCCATTTTGGATAAGAGAGCCGTGCAGTCGTACCACAATCAATAAGCAGCTGCTGAGCCCCTACCCCTTTTTGTAGCTGGACGCTGCCCACCACAATTTTTCTGCTGAAAAACAACAGCCTTTTACAAAACAAAAGCTTATGGGTTCATTTACATTTTTTTTCCTGAACTGATCACTTCATCCAAGAGTTGTAGATTGCAATGTGGTTTTCATTTCAGCTCTGCAAACTACCAGCATGGACAATACTGGACTTAAAATCCATGCAGGATAGTAAGAGAAGGCGGCTCTTGACAATGCAGAGGCATATGTACTGCAAATCGATTTCTTGGTCTGTATGAGGACGTCATTTAAGTGACCCTGTATAGTGAGCGATTTTTTTGGGTTTCTGGAACCGTACATACTTGAAATTGCAAATAAGCCTGTTCCACATATCTGACACAGGTTCAAACACATGACCGATGGGCTTGAAGTCACTACTGCGGTACTCCACAGAAGTAATCAAAATACTAATTATATAAAATAAAAAAATAAAAACCCAGATTGAGCAGGATATGCAGTACGAGGCAAAGCAAGTTATTAAAGCTTTCAAAATACCTCAGTCATAGAAAAAGAGTAAATAGTTTAGATACATAAACAAAACAAGGAGATGAAAAACAAAGGAAGTTATGTAGAAGAGGATAAAAGTCTAGCCGACTTCCTCAATGACATTTGTTTGTTCAGTTTTTACAGATTAAAAATACATGAAATAGAC
Organism: Pelodytes ibericus; assembly: GCA_036172795.1. Lineage (NCBI taxonomy): Eukaryota > Metazoa > Chordata > Amphibia > Anura > Pelodytidae > Pelodytes > Pelodytes ibericus. The sequence continues at coordinate 188,758,342 of CM069861.1, forward strand.
GTCCATTAGGGGGGTAAAAAAAGAATAAGGAGTCATTTGGTACATGCGACTTTACCTTAGATAGCTGAAGTAGAACCTATTCTACTGAAGGGATACACCCAACATTACTGAAAGAGCTCAGAGGTGTACTAGCAAAACCATTTATGGGTTTATGCATCTAATCACTGTTAACAGGAGTAGTTCCAGTAGTTTAGAAATTAGCAAATTTGTGACCATTCACAAGAAAGGTAGTAAGGCAACTATAGGCCAGTAAGTCTTACATCAGTAGTGGGCATAATTAATGTAAACCATGTTAAAGGATAGGATTGTTGAACATCTAAAAAATCACATGGATTGCAAGATCAGAAACCGCATGGGTTTACTTCAGAGAGATCACACCAAAACAAGTCTTATTCATTTTTTTGATTGGGTGACTAAAATAATGGTGGTACAGTAGACATTGCTTATCTAGATTTCAGGAAAGCTCTTTGACACTGTCCCACATAGAAGACTTCTCAGTAAACTGCAAACTTTGAGTTTGTGGTCGGTGGCATTTTGGTGCTTGAGCCGTCTAGGGCACAAGCACCATGCGTCACTAAGGGGTTAATGACAAAGACCTAAACACTCTTAAGCTGCTTCCTTGCTGTTGGCATGGACTACTCTGAGCAAGTGTTCAGTGACATCTAGAGAGACCTCAGTCCGACACGGCTCCATTTTACTGAATCGCGCCACCTCCATGATGTCACACGAGAGGCCAGGAGGTCTTGCATTTTTTATTTTTTTTTTGGCAGGGACCCACAGGGTCTTTTAAGACCCTGATCGGGTCTCTGCCATTGTGTCCCTGGTCATCTTGTGATCTTCTGGGACACAAGCACCATGCGTCAAAAAGGGGTTAATAGCGGAGCTAGAAAGACAAGCAAGCTGGAGAATTGCCCCACCTATTATTGCCTGAGGTTTGCAGCAAATAGACCTCCCATGATTACATCAGGCACCCACGGCTTATGGATTTGACATGAGGGCATTATGAACAAGAGTAGATCATTATAAGACATGTTCTCAATTTTGTATAAACAAAGAAAAGTTACTCTATTTGAGGTTTTATGTCAAAAGAGAGTGTTAAAAACGTTCCTTTGTGTGTAGATAAAACCAGGGGCATCAGACAGTCTGAAAGTTAAACATCTACAATTAATCTAACTTAAAAAAAAAAAATCACATGATTATTCAATGTGCCATGTATGCTTCTGAAAACAAGTCAGGTCTGAGCCCCTAAGGTTGGACACGTTTGCCGTGAAGGATGGTAGGTGGACAGGGTGCAAGAAGTCTTGAATTTATCACTTGCAAACTTTGCCGCAGTAAACACCCCATACCGTCATTGTTCCAGGCTGCTGGATCTGTATAGGCCATCAGGAAATGGACATGTTGTTTAGAGTCTTCTATCAGATCTTTCTTTAACATAAGATGATGGGAGATCTGACCAAAGATTCTAAACATGTCCACTCTCTGATACACCTATACAAGCAGAGAGCTCCTTTTAAAATGTCCTCTACACTTGGTGCAATCTTTCAATTAAACAGAAGTTATTTTTTGCCGACAGTTGTCCTTTAACTGGAATAAGTTCTTTCAAAAGGTATCATTTAAAATATATATATATATATATATATTATATTAGACAGCAGCTAAGAACTACTCCCCATTTACATTTTAGACATTCTTTAAGTTGAATCCAAGTCATGCCCCTAAATACCTGTCCCTATGTTAAACATACACCTACGAAAGAGTAAATACACAGTAGCAGTTCAGCTCTGAGATGTACCTGTTTTCCAGACATCTTCTCCTTCACAAATAATTGGATGGCATTAAATGCCCCACTCACGATATCATCACGTGTTCTCCCACCTGTACAGAGACACACATACATGCATTTTAAACAGCGTTTATTATCCTTGACTTGGTTCAAAACAGAAGATTTTTACATCAGGAGCCAATGTCACTAGAAGGAAAAAAAAGGGCACACAGTTTATAGAATAGGGATCTCTCTTCTTCAGTGGTTTTACTTGTGTGAAATTATAGGGTCTACCCAATAAAGGACAGAATTGTAGGTAACCGAGATGTGAGTTTCAAACTTTAGGCCATTGTAGTAGAGTTGGAGAAATTCTCCATTGCACCCAAATGAGAGAATGTTTCCCAACTCTGTTACTTACATATGTTAATACTTCTAAATATAAAAAAAAAAAACATATATGTAATTACAACCATAAAAAGAAATAAAACATAAAAAAAAAGTGTAAATATAAACACACACACACCACAAAACAGGCAATACATATTTAAAATTTAAGAGCTCTGTATTTTATGGTGGGTCATTTCCTGATTTTATTACTTGCATATTGGCATTTGTTTTAATGCAGCAGATCATTTTGGTCATTATTTTACTTAGATAATTATTTCCTGTTTGTTTTGTGTTTTATTTGTCCAATTTCTTGTTATGTGCATTTAATATGTATTTGTTAAAATTTTTGTGTATTAAAAACTCTTTTGCACATAAAAGTTATTGCTATTGGCTTTTTATTTTTTACATTTTACTCAGATTGATTAGTGCTGTCCATTTTTTATTTTTTTTTTTTAAATTATAATTTTTTTTTTCCTCATCACCAGATAAAATGTAGTTGGTACACCTTTAAAGTTTATTATGTATACATTGTCTGGTAATAGGACGCATCTTTATTTGGTTATCCATGCAAAAATGAGGGTTTCTCTCTGCGCTAGCAGAGAGACAGTCGCCGACCAGACGGATGCCGGCTTCCTATGGAATCATGGCAGCTGTGGGTCAGAGGATAAACTGGAGTGTACTATCAAAAGTACACGCCAGTTCATCCTCATACTAGGGACAACTAAAATTTCCCATGTGCTTCTATATTAGAAGCACAAGTGAAAAATAATATTTAGTGTCCCTTTAAGAGAGAATAATGATCATTTTGAAGAGAAGGAGGAAGAAGAACAGATCCTAGTGTGAGGCTTTCCAAATGGTGTTCTGAAGCTCAGCAGACAAGCAAAAATCCCCTGAATATTACCGTAGCTAAAGTTATTGGTTATAGGCATGCATGTGCAACGGTTATCCCATTCCTTTTTTTTAAAGTGCTGACTGAATCTGCCAAAGCAAATTTAACTGTTCGTATTCCAGGTTCATGCATAAATTTTTTTTACTCTAGCCTTAAAAACAGTCCCTTTATGAAGAAACTGAATCAGAAATAATATAAAAACATTACCCTGGTAGTCTTGTGGTTTGTTCTTATCAGATCCAAATATCTTGATTGTAGGGTAGCCTTTTATACCATACTGGGAACCCAGTGATGGATGTTGGTCAGCATCCACAGCACCTATTTTTACAACACCCTGTCAAAAAGCAGAGATATGGATTACTACCCAATAAGCCAGTGACCCCTGCACAGGACCACGAGTTCATACGTATTTACAACAACTAGGTTTCATCAATTAGGAGTTATTTATCCAAGAAAAGAAACACACAACCTTTAACCCCTTTGTGACAATGGACGATACATATAAGGATATCTGCAACGTACCTTATACAGATACGTCATGGAAATCCCTACAGCTAGTGAAAAAGGATGCGGTGAAATGAGCTTAGAAAGCGATCAATGATTAGCCAGTGTTACTGCAATGCTTTAATATCTGATACAGGGAGCTGTGGGATCGCATTCACCATATTGAAAGGCAGCGTGCCTTTCAATTACGGCACTGTCCTGCTGTTGGCAGGAGCTTTGGAAGCGATCAGTGATAGCTTCGGGCTGCACAGTCTTAAAGCCGACAAAAAAAAAAATGGTGAGGAAAAACACCCAATACACTACTTGTACTTATTGGCCTTTAACTTGGAAAAACTAAAAAAAAACATTTGAGTAGGTACGGCAAGTGGAAATTACAGCTAAACACAAACACTACACTACAAGAGTTAAAAACAGCCATTATCATGAAGGGTACAACATTTTCCAAACTGTTCGGGCACGAAGTGGTTAGTTTTATTGTACATGTATTGCATATGCTATAGGTTGGCAAAAACAGACTGCTAGATTTTAAGAAGCAAAAAAAAATGGATTTGACTACTGAGAACTGATCTACATGTTGTACATATAATACTTGCCTACTACGACTCAAAACAGATTCCTTCAGATTTAAATGTTTTACCTTTAATGCTGTGGCAACCTTCTTCCATTCTGGGGTCAGTTGATTACAGTGGCCGCACCTTTCAAAATTATACAAACCAAAATGTTAAGCAAAAAAAAAAAAAACCCCACAAACACCACCACACAAGCTGATAAACTGAAACAAGGATGCAGTCCAATAGTTTAGTCAATAAAGATCCAGTTCTAAATATTCCATCATGGTCGCAGACCAGAATAGGCATATATGATGGCACACATTAATGGAATGCCCCCCCTCCCCCCAATCAGTTTTTAAATGCAATAGCAATAAGTAGTGAGAGAGAAGGGTGGCCACTTGTACTCTGCTATTTTGGCCATTTGGTTGTCAGTTCAGAGTTTATTAGCTAAAGCTCAGTGTGAAGCATCATGATTCTCAAACCATTACTACTCACCAGGGAGCATAAAACTCTATAAGCCATAAACTGTCACTCTGAAGAACTTCGCGGTTGAAATTTGAAGGAGTCAGTTCCACCACATCATCGCTGGCGGAGTACATGCAGCGTGCAGCAATGAACAGCGCGCAGAGCACGGCTCCTACACAAAAGGACATAAAATAAATACGTCAAGAATTGAAATCAAAATGAAGCAAATCATAAAATACAGTACAACCTTTGAAATATGTAGTCTATGCATCGCAGTGTAGGTTTAACTGAAAGAATGACTATTCCTTGGCCCTGCTCATTGGCACCAAGTCCTGGGTATACCTAAACACCTTACAAGAATTATAGGAAAGGCATACTAAATTACCAGCAATATAACAGATACTGTAAATGAAAAGTCTTTGGTGCAAATGTACATAAATACACATTATGGAGCAAGAGGTAACGTACTGGGTGACAAGATCTACACAGGTAAGATTGCCACGCATATGCACTACGTGTGTACTAGTCTTTAAACCTGCTCATCTATTACCCATATATGTCCAGTGGGAGATGGCATGGCAAGCCCTTGGAAACTGGGTAAACACAGAGATGTACTACTGCCTGCAAGAGCATATTAAAAGGGTGTTTGTCACCTAAGTTGCAATTACTTATATACAATGTTTTCAGAAAATAAAGAACACAGGATTAAGAGAACATTGTGTTTTAAAATGTATGTGCCATCTCCTATCACCATGTGGCATGAATTGCAAATTACACATTCATTGCGGAAATAATGCAATTGCATTTTCACCCAGATTTCCAGTGTTTTATTAATATATACATTTACATACAGTTCTGTAGGAGGGAAAATGTATTATTTTATTTACTCTACATTCATACTACAAGCAATGCTGTTGGAATTGGAGGAGGGTATTCGGGTGTATTTAATACATTTTAGACATGAGTAAGCTATCTAATATTAAAAGAATATAAATAAATAAAAAAAAAAACATGTTCCAATTATTAGTGGGGCAGTAGAGATTAGTAGAGTATTTTTTCCAAGATCAGCAAGTCAGCTAAACTGTACTACTTGTGTAATACCATAAGCACAATGTTACAGGGTGACAAGTGTTCACCTATAGGCACCAGGGAATAATGTGGTTTCAAGGTACTTATGTTACCATTTATTTGGTGTTTATTCAAATTAACCCATGTCATTATTGAGCAGAATTATATTGGTTTAGGAGCAGGACAGGTTGTGTATACTATCAGCAGGGTATTATAATGGGACTTTACATAGTGTGATCGTATGTATGGAAAACATACATCTAGCAAATAAGTAAGCAATGTTTAGGACATCCTCTAGCAGTCTCTTCAACTGAGATGGAGGACCTGGAAACTCTGATAGCACTTTCAATTAATAGCCAATATGGGCCACTGTGACTGCTACAGTTCTGGGCTTGTCCGAAACTACATAGGCTTCATAACACTGAGTGATGTGCCAGCCTCAGCACCTTAATGTTGAACAGCATTTAGAGGCACAGACAAGCAGGCTAGTCAATAATGCAGCACGGTACAGTTTAAAGCTTGGCGCCCTGTGGACTCACGCTCGATAGATCTGACTATCAATCACACTATGTTGGGTGGAAGGGGCCAGAGCGGGATTTAACATGATTTAAATGTAACAAGATAGAAGGGGCAGGGGTGTTTTCAGGCATAATGACAGCAGGACACACACCCTGCAGGGTCCATACATGGCTGGCCCATTGACACCCAGTTGCAACATCAATGCATTGTGGGACGTTAATAAGTAACAAAGTGGTGAAGCACCTGTAGCATTTATCCCTACTAAAATGACTAGTATGTATGGACAGGTGTCAGGTTTCCATGCATGGGGAGGGAGGAGAAATCAATAACCCCTCCCTGTCAGGAGAAGGTGAAAAAGTAACAGTACAAGCAAATTGCAATATATAATAAATCATTGAGAACAGTCCACCCTAAAACTAACAAATTAACCCAGAAAGAGCATCCCCCCCCCCCCCCCCACCCCTCATTTTCATTACTGGTCACTGGGCATCGAACTGAACTAAGAAGTGCTGGCCATGTTTTATTTAAGGATGTAAATAATGGGCTTTATTCATGAAAGAGGGAATTGCTAAGGTAAGGATATTTTGGCCTTCATCTCGCAATTGCCTCTTTCATGGATAAGGCCTATATGGTTCATCATAATGCAGGAATAGAGTAATTCAAGTATGTCAATAAGCCATTCATGCATTACACACCAGCTATATCTATCTGTACATGCAGTTATTATACATAGTGATGAGCGCAGGGATAACTAAGCATAGCTGTTCATGTTATAGTTAAGGCTGCCTTGTCCTGGCAGAGAACCAGGGGACTCGATGGTGATGGAGAGGCTGCTGATGATTGTACCAGTTATTGGACAGAATCTTACCAAACAAAGCACTGGCCATATTCCCTCAGCGTCTCTGTTCTCCGCTCCCGGTATCCCTCCGCTTCTTCGGCTACAGCGACTCTGCCTTACTTTGCCTGTGCAGTTGTGAGGTACCGAATCACCTTCCGCCGTGTCCACACACTATTGGCTCCTAGCAGCGTTCCATCACTAATATACCCAATCAGGGTGCGACGGGTAGCGCAGTCGCCGGTGATTCAATCCCTGCCTTCCTCCTTCGGAGGGAGCTGTAGCAATTCCATTGGCTCGCTGGGCGTGACGTTTTCAGAGGCGTGGTCTATGTTCCCATCAGAACAGGACGCTACATTGTTCTAATGGGGGTGGGCGTGGCTTGGAGTTCTAAGCTGAGGCAACTTCAATGGAGTTAAAGTTTCTTATTGTTTGCGTTGGCTGACTGTAACTTTGGGTCTTGTGCACCTTATATCTGCTTATCTCGCCCTTTACAATTATCAGCTTTAAACATCATTTATTATTCTTACATTTATCAGGACCTTGTTATTATTGGCTTGCACCAGTGCCACACATTTGTTTTTTGTCTGCTTCTGACTGTTTTATTTTCATTTTATTGGCTGAAGTAGCATGGGCTCTGTTTTCTTATGCCTTATTACATTTACTGTGTTCAGAACTGTAAGCTTACAGAATATTGGTAAAAAAAAATCAAATCAATTTATTCACAATATTCTGTCAGAAATGCACCTAGAACTGGGCTGAGAATCTATGCCACCATTGCAATTTCAGGTGCAAACAGAACTGGCAGCTATAAAAATGGTGCAATCACTGATCTAAATATGATTACTGCAAATCTGCAATTGCACCTTTATTAATTTATCAACACTAGTGTGTGTGCTTCCATTATAAATTCCCCTATTATGTTTTTAGAAGCACATTACCATTCTTTTTAATTAATAATAATAACTTGTATTTACCGGATATAGCACTTTTCCTAGAGAGTGTACCCAGGGAGGGAGACAGAGTTTATATATACGGCCACAGGGCCGATCCTAGGGTCACGGGCGCCTGGGTGCAGTATTTTTCATATAGCGTGGCTATATGATAAACCCCTCCCCTTTACACATGTATGTTCCAGGCATACCAATTTTTCATTATTATTTTTTATATGAAGGACCAACACAAGCTTTTATTTTAAATAAAGATATTTATTTGGCCGTAAAACAGTGCAGTGGTTTTATTTATGTCTATGATGCTCAGCCAGCAACATGGGAGACTTTTTGCTGGCTAGCAGTTTTAACTACAGTTCCCATGATGTCCAACCAGCCAAAGTCTCCCATTAGTCTGGCTGAGCATCATTGGAAAAGAAGTACACAAGGAGCAATAAATAATATTCCACCAAGTCAGTCACTCACTTGTCTCTCTCTTCCCATACCTCCATGTCTTTCTCCCTCTCCACTCATACCCTCATGTATCTCTCTCTCTCCACTAGACATGTGCTAAACTAAAATTTTCGTTTTCGAAAATGTTATTTATTTAGTCTAAAACGAATTTCGTTCATTACTGCATTAGTTTCAGACGAAATTCATTCATTATTTTCGTTTCGTTAATTTTTATTCGTTCGTTTTATAGAATACATGTAATACTATTGGCTTTCTATAAACCGAACAAGAGCCCCATTCATAAGAAATTCTTATGAATGGGGCTCTCGTTCGGTTCATAGAAAGGCAATAGTACTACATGTTTTCTATAAGCCGAAAGTCTATAAACCGAACGTTCGGTTTATAGACTTTCGGCTTATGGAATACATGTAGTCCTATTGCTATTCTATAAACCGAACGTTTACAGAGTCTCCATTCATGGAGGGATAAGCCAAATGGCAAATGATTTAGCTAAACTAGATAAATGGTCAGAGCTGTGGCAACTGACATTTAATGTAGAGTAATAATTTCACAGGACTTAAAGGTAGGTAGGCAATGTAATAGGGAGAGGTATTAGCAGTAGAAAGAGGGAAGTGCTCGTGCCATTGTACAGAGCACTGGTGAGACCTCACTTGGAGTACTGTACGCAGTACTGGAGATAGTATCTCCAAAAGGATATTGATACTTTGGAGAGAGTTCAGAGAAGGGGCTACTAAACTGGTCCATGGGTTGAAGGATAAAACTTACCAGGAAAGGTTAAAATATCTTAACATGTATAGCTTGGAGCAAAGACGTAACAGGGGGGATATGATAGAAACATTTAAATACATAAAGGGAATCAACACAGTAAAGGAAGAGAGTATATTTAACCCCTTAGTGACAAGACATTTTCACCTTGACTTTCCCTTGGTGACAATGGCTGTTTTGACATTTATGGGGTGTTTGTGTTTAGCTGCAATTATCTTCTTTCTCACGTACTGTACCCACCCAAATTAACGCCTTAAGGACAGATGAAGTGCCAGGCACGTCACGGGAAATCGAGGACTTGCCGACAGGTGCTCTGATGAGCACTTATCATACAGTCAAAGGCAATATTAGTAAATATTGCCTTTGACAAGTATTGATCTGCCTCCCTCACCTTACTAGTTTTAGTAAGGGAGAGAGACAGATCAGATAATGTAAAAAATAAAATAAAATAATAAAATAAAATATTTAATAAAATTTTAAACACCAAGGGCTTTTATAAAAGCCATTTAACCCCTTCCCTGCCATTGATCGCTGTGTACGCAGTGATCATACACAGCAGCACATTTTTTGCTGTCTGTGCATTTTTTTTCTGTGCAAGGGGTTAATTTTTTTTACTGTAATTCATTACAGTATAAAAAAACCTCTTTTAAGAGAGATTAACCCCTTGCTTGCTGTAGATCACTGCCTAAGCAGCGATCTGACTCAAATGCAGCAATTTTGCTGCAGAAGCATTTTTAATTTTTTTAAAAACTTTTTTATTACACCCGTCACGGGTTAATTATACCTGCTAGGTGATTACGTTTAACGTACAAAAATTTTTTTTTAGCTGTCTGAGCGCATGTATAGCGATCAGTAACAGCTGATAAGTGACAAAGGCGGGTTGGCGTTTGCTCAGATGAGCATCACCATTCGTCTGGTTAGATCAATATTTGTAAATATTTGATCTGACCCGTGTAGATCTGCCTCCCTCTCACTTGAGTTTTAGTGAGGGAGACAGACAGAGCTGTATAATGTAAGTTTTTAATTATAATATATTTAATAAAATTGAGACCCAAAGGCTTTTATAAAAGCCGTTTCCAGTATTTAAGCCCTTCCCTGCATTTGATCGCTATGTACGCAGTGATCTTACACAGCAGCACATTTTTTGCTGTCTGTGCATTTTTTTAGGGGTTAATTTTTTTTACTGTGATTTATTACAGTATATCAAAGGCTCTTTTAAGAGCTATTAACCCCTTCCTTGCTGTATATCACTTCCTAAGCAGCACATATGGTCACTGCCTAAGCAGTGCATATGGTCACAATCTGGTTGCAGAAGGATTTTTTTTTTTGCTATCAGCATTTTTTTGTGTCACACTCGCTAGGGGTTAACTATACCCACTCGGGGATTACGTGTATTCCTTTTGAAGCTGTCTGAACGCGTGTATAGCGATCGGTAACAGCCGATCAGTGGCAAAGGTGGTTTGGTGATTTCTCAGATGAGCATCACCATTGGTCACCGTCTGGTTAGATCAGTATTGGTAAATATTGTTCTGACCCATATGGATCTGCCTCCCTCTCCTCACTTGAGTTTTAGTGAGGGAAAAAGACAGATCTGTATAATATATTTTTTTAATTGTAATAAATTAAATAAAATGTTAAAAAATTGTGAGTCCCAAGGGCTTTTATGAAAGCCATACCCTTTGTATAGTGTAGTCTGTGTATTAACCCCTTCCCTGCCACTGATCACTGCACAGCAGGACATTTTTTCTTGTCTGTGTATTTTTAGGAGTTAAATTTTTTTGTGTATTTTTAGGAGTTAAATTTTTTTTGTACAGTACTACAAAGACTCTTATAAGAGCTATTAACCCCTTCCTTGCTCTACATGTCAAAATTCCAAGTTGGAAAATCAAAAAGCGCACCTCTCAAATGTAGCCTTTCAACCCACAACAAAGCTGACAAAGCTATGCATGGGTGGTATCCCTGTGCTCGGGAGATGTTGCTGAACATATATTGTGGTATTGTTTGTCAGTGACACATACCAAAATATGTGAAGTTGTGTCTAAAGTACAATGTATGTGGGAAAAAATACACAATAAAACGACTACCACAAATATTGACAAAGGCTGGTGGTAGAATTGGTGCATGGAAAGTGTTAAAATACCACCATTTAAAATAGCCTAGGGTGTCTACTTTTACAAAATATATACTTTTTGGGGTAAAATACAGGGAGTGCAGAATTATTAGGCAAGTTGTATTTTTGAGGATTAATTTTATTATTGAACAACAACCATGTTCTCAATGAACCCAAAAAACTAATTAATATCAAAGCTGAATATTTTTGGAAGTAGTTTTTAGTTTGTTTTTAGTTTTAGCTATTTTAGGGGGATATCTGTGTGTGCAGGTGACTATTACTGTGCATAATTATTAGGCAACTTAACAAAAAACAAATATATACCCATTTCAATTATTTACTTTTACCAGTGAAACCAATATAACATCTCAACATTCACAAATATACATTTCTGACATTCAAAAACAAAACAAAAACAAATCAGTGACCAATATAGCCACCTTTCTTTGCAAGGACACTCAAAAGCCTGCCATCCATGGATTCTGTCAGTGTTTTGATCTGTTCACCATCAACATTGCGTGCAGCAGCAACCAGAGAGGTGTACTGTTTTCCCTCCTTGTAAATCTCACATTTGATGATGGACCACAGGTTCTCAATGGGGTTCAGATCAGGTGAACAAGGAGGCCATGTCATAAGATTTTCTTCTTTTATACCCTTTCTTGCCAGCCACGCTGTGGAGTACTTGGACGCGTGTGATGGAGCATTGTCCTGCATGAAAATCATGTTTTTCTTGAAGGATGCAGACTTCTTCCTGTACCACTGCTTGAAGAAGGTGTCTTCCAGGAACTGGCAGTAGGACTGGGAGTTGAGCTTGACTCCATCCTCAACCCGAAAAGGCCCCACAAGCTCATCTTTGATGATACCAGCCCAAACCAGTACTCCACCTCCACCTTGCTGGCGTCTGAGTCGGACTGGAGCTCTCTGCCCTTTACCAATCCAGCCACGGGGCCATCCATCTGGCCCATCAAGACTCACTCTCATTTCATCAGTCCATAAAACCTTAGAAAAATCAGTCTTGAGATATTTCTTGGCCCAGTCTTGACGTTTCAGCTTTTGTGTCTTGTTCAGTGGTGGTTTTCTTTCAGCCTTTCTTACCTTGGCCATGTCTATGAGTATTGCACACCTTGTGCTTTTGGGCACTCCAGTGATGTTGCAGCTCTGAAATATGGCCAAACTGGTGGCAAGTGGCATCGTGGCAGCTGCACGCTTGACTTTTCTCAGTTCATGGGCAGTTATTTTGCGCCTTGGTTTTTCCACACGCTTCTTGCGACCCTGTTGACTATTTTGAATGAAACGCTTGATTGTTCGATGATCACGCCTCAGAAGCTTTGCAATTTTAAGAGTGCTGCATCCCTCTGCAAGATATCTCACTATTTTTGACTTTTCTGAGCCTGTCAAGTCCTTCTTTTGACCCATTTTGCCAAAGGAAAGGAAGTTGCCTAATAATTATGCACACCTGATATAGGGTTTTGATGTCATTAGACCACACCCCTTCTCATTACAGAGATGCACATCACCTAATATGCTTAATTGGTAGTAGGCTTTCGAGCCTATACAGCTTGGAGTAAGACAACATGCATAAAGAGGATGATGTGGTCAAAATACTAATTTGCCTAATAATTCTGCACTCCCTGTACACTGTCCTACTTTAAAAAAAAAATCCCAAATGAAAGATGGGCTCAGGCTGACTACACATCAAAATTCCAAGTTGAAAATGTGCACCTTCACAATGTGGCCCTTTAGCCCCCAAACAACCCAACAAACCTATGCATGGGTGGTATCCCTGTACTCAGGATATGTTGTTGAACACATATTGGGTTATTGTTTGGCAGTGACACATACCAAAATCTGTGAATTTATGTCTGAAATACAATATTTGTGAAAAAAAAAACCACACAAAAATTACTACCACAAACTTTGACAAAGGCTGGTGGTAGAATTAGTGCATGGAAAGTGTTAAAATACCACCATTTGAAATAGCGTAGGGTGTCTACTTTAAAAAAATATATGGGTTGATGGGGTAAAATACACTGGCTGGTTTCAAATATGTCCCAAATGGAACATGGGTGCAGGCGGTCTGCATGTCAAAATTTCAAGTTGGAAAACCAAAAACTGCACCTCCCAAATTTGGCCTTTTACCCCCCAAACAACCCAACAAACATATGCATGGGTGGTATCCCTGTACTCAAGAGATGTTGCTGAACACTTATTGGGGTGTTATTTGGCAGTGAAACATACCAAAATCTGTGAATTCATGTCTGAAGTACAAGGTTTGTGAAAAAAAAACCACAAAACAATTACTACCACAAACTTTGACAAAGGCTGGTGGTAGAATTGGTGCATGGAAAGTGTTAAAATACCACCATTTAAAATAGCCTACGGTGTCTACTTTTACAAAATATATACTTTTTTAGGTAAAATACACTGTCCTACTTTTAAAAAAAGTCCCAAATGAAAGATGGGCTCAGGCTGACTACACATCAAAATTCCAAGTTGAAAATGTGCACCTTCACAATGTGGCCCATTAGCCCCCAAACAACCCAACAAACCTATGCATGGGTGGTATCCCTGTACTCAGGAGATGTTGTTGAACACATATTGGGTTATTGTTTGGCAGTGACACATACCAAAATCTGTGAATTTATGTCTGAAATACAATATTTGTGAAAAAAAACCACACAAAAATTACTACCACAAACTTTGACAAAGGCTGGTGGTAGAATTAGTGCATGGAAAGTGTTAAAATACCACCATTTGAGATAGCCTAGGGTGTCTACTTTAAAAAAAATATATGGGTTGATGGGGTAAAATACACTAGCTGGCTTCAAATATGTCCCAAATGGGACATGGGTGCAGGCTGTCTGCATGTCAAAATTTCAATTTGGAAAACCAAAAACTGCACCTCCCAAATTTGGCCTTTTACCCCCCAAACAACCCAACAAACCTATGCATGGGTGGTATCCCTGTACTCAAGAGATGTTGCTGAACACTTATTGGGGTGTTATTTGACAGTGACACATACCAAAATCTGTGAATTCATGTCTGAAGTACAAGGTTTGTGAAAAAAAAACCCACAAAAAAATTACTACCACAAACTTTGACAAAGGCTGGTGGTAGAATTGGTGCATGGAAAGTGTTAAAATACCACCATTTAAAATAGCCTAGGGTGTCTACGTTTACAAAATATATACTTTTTTGGGGTAAAATACACTGTCCTACTTTAAAAAAAAGTCCCAAATGAAAGATGGGCTCAGGCTGACTACACATCAAAATTCCAAGTTGAAAATGTGCACCTTCACAATGTGGCCCATTAGCCCCCAAACAACCCAACAAACCTATGCATGGGTGGTATCCCTGTACTCAGGAGATGTTGTTGAACACATATTGGGTTATTGTTTGGCAGTGACACATACCAAAATCTGTGGATTTATGTCTGAAATACAATATTTGTGAAAAAAAAAACACACAAAAATTACTACCACAAACTTTGACAAAGGCTGGTGGTAGAATTAGTGCATGGAAAGTGTTAAAATACCACCATTTGAGATAGCCTAGGGTGTCTACTTTTAAAAAAATATATGGGTTGATGGGGTAAAATACACTAGCTGGCTTCAAATATGTCCCAAATGGGACATGGGTGCAGGCTGTCTGCATGTCAAAATTTCAAGTTGGAAAACCAAAAACTGCACCTCCCAAATTTGGCCTTTTACCCCCCAAACAACCCAACAAACCTATGCATGGGTGATATCCCTGTACTCAAGAGATGTTGCTGAACACTTATTGGGGTGTTATTTGACAGTGACACATACCAAAATCTGTGAATTCATGTCTGAAGTACAAGGTTTGTGAAAAAAAACCCACAAAAAAATTACTACCACAAACTTTGACAAAGGCTGGTGGTAGAATTTGTGCATGGAAAGTGTTAAAATACCACCATTTGAGATAGCCTAGGGTGTCTACTTTTTAAAAAAATATATGGGTTGATGGGGTAAAATACACTAGCTGGCTTCAAATATGTCCCAAATGGGACATGGGTGCAGGCTGTCTGCATGTCAAAATTTCAAGTTGGAAAACAAAAAACTGCACCTCACAAATTTTGCATTTTAGCCCCCAAAGAACCCAACAAACCTATGCATGGGTGGTATCCCTGTACTCAGGAGAAATAGTAGAATCTATTTTTTCATTCGCTTTTGTTGATGAGGAGAAGATGTTTCAAATAAAAGTCAGGAAATTTGTGTATTTTTTTTTTTTACCATATTTTTTTTTTTTTAATAATATTATAAGATATGATCAAAAAGATTGCATCCAAAGAAAGCCCTTCTTGTCCCGATAAAAACAATATATAAAATGTGTGGGTACAGCAAATGACAAAGAACAAAATTACTGCTAAACACAAACAGCACAGAAATGTTAAAATAGCCATTGTCCAGAAAGGACAGAAATGTTTCAAAGGCTCTGTCCTTAAGGGGTTAAATGTTGTTTTTATCGTCATAAGAAGGGCTTTCATTATATACCATTATGTTCATCATATCTTATAATTTACTACCAAAAAAATCATAAAATATGATGAAAATTAAAAAAAAAAAAAACATTTTCTAACTTTGACCTAAAATATAATTTACACAAATACAATCATTAAAAAAGACCCCTTCTAAATAGTTTCTAAATGTTGTCCCAAGTTCAGAAATATGCATGTTTCCATATTTTTCGGGTTTTGTTTGCGAGTTATGGGGCAAAAAACAAAAATAGTGTTTTTTGGTATTTTCCTATATTGACCCTTTGACCCCAACTCTAACCCTTATGCTATCCCTTAATATATTTTAATTTTAATTTAATTATGCTAAAAATTATTTACTTTTAACCCTATAGGCTAATCTAACTATATAACTAGTTTTTAGCTAATTAAATATTTATTTTTATTTTTTTACACTGCTATGCTGCTTAGCTACCACTAGGGGCAGTCAAGTAGCATATTCAGTGGTAGGTACGCCACTGCCCCCGTGCTTAAGTGGGAAGGGGCTGACCAGCTCCCAACCCGAAATGCTCCAAAAAATGGCCACGAATATGCCATGGAAAACAAAATATTTTCGAAAAGGTGAGGAGCACACTGATGGTAGGACCTCCAAAATACGCAATAGGATGGATAAGGTAACCGGTCGAAGCTTAACGATTTGTTTGAAACCCCTGTGATATCCCCGCAAAGCTTGCTTCACCGGGAATTCCTTCGACACATCAGGTCTGCCAGAGAATTTGAAATAGGCGCTACAGCAGACATTGTCCGGTTCAGGGATGGGACTGTGACTTGTTCAGCGAATATGTGCCCAGTGAACCACAGCAAGGCAGAGAGCACACCTTCGTGCGTGTCCGGGTCACCCGCCATCAGGAGAAATGACCACCATGTAGGAGTGTCAATGCGCTCCGTCTGCTTGCGTCAATATCCAGCTGGGAAATGGAGTGGCTGTGGTGTCTGCGTCTGGTGCCAGCAGCTGGAAGCAATGCCACTGTTGGTGAGACAAAGAGTCGGCCACATCATTGTGCACCCCTGGGACGTGTACAGCCCATACCCACAAGTTACGCCTCAAACCCAAAAGAACTAGCTGTCTCAGCAGCCCAATCACTGGGGGGGAAGACACGGAGATGTTATTGACACCCCCAGGTTGCCCCAGGGTGACCACTTTATTTTCCAATAAAGGGCCCCAGAAATGATAGAAACCACTATTGGAAACAATTCCAAGAAGGCCAGGTTCCGAGTAAGCCCAAAGCAGTGCCAGGCATCTGGCCACAGACCAGCAAACAACTTACTGCGACCCCCCCCCCCCCCCAAAGCCCACTGAGACAGATGCATCGGTCCATAAACTCAAGTCCCCATTGGAAACCATTTTCTCTAAGAACCGTGTCCGCCCATTAAATGACTGCAAAAATGAAGTCTGATTTAAGTTCTGCCATGAGGCGTATGAAATGTTGCAGGGAGCTGGCGCCAGTTGTAGCAAAAGACAGGCGCCTGCAGAATATATGGCCCATGGGGATAATTTTGCATGCAAAATTCAGTTTTCCCAACAGTGACTGCAACTGAAGCAACTAAACCTTGCGGAAAGCTAAGAACTGCGACACCAGCGAGCGTAGCTCAATAACCTTGTCCATGGGGAGCAACATTCCATCTTCTCTGAATCTATTTCAATCCCCAAAAATGTTATGGTGGTGGAAGGACATTCAGTCTTATCAGGGGACAGGGGGACACCAAACCGGGCCATCACTTGCTCTATGGTACAGAGGATGGACAAACAGAGAGGAGAGTCGGGAGGACCAACGTTCAAGAAATCATCCAAGTAATGGATAACTTATTTAGCACCTGCCTGCTCTCTGATCACCCATTCTTTAAAGGTACTAAAAGTTTCAAAATAGGAACAGGAGATGGAACACCCCATTGGAAGGCAGAGGTAAACATACATGTTTTCCCCCCAGTGGCACCCCAGGAGGTGAAAACACTCCGGGTGCACCTGAAGTAGGCGAAAAGCAGCCTCAATGTCAGTTTTTGCCATAAGGACCCCTATGCCCATTACTTGGACCCAGTGCACCGTATGATCAAATGAGGTGTAGGACACCCTGCACAGGTCGGGATCGATACCACTGTTCACTGGTGAATCAGACGGAACTTGTCCATCTATTTTTTCGGCACCACTTCCAGCGGATAGAGTCTCAGGTTGTCGAAAGGGGGGAAACTGAATGGACCCGCCATTCTACTGAGCAGCACTTCCTTGTACAGTTTATCTCAGGTTCTTGGGGAAAAGGGGGGAAGCCACATTTTTTGAAGGGATTCTAAAACCATGATTAAGGCCGTCCTGCAGGAGCGCGGCGGCCGTTTTGTCGGGATATCGGTTAAGCCAGGGGAGCATTGCTCCTACGACGACCGGCGTCTTCCCCTTTTCCCCTAGAAGCGGCAACAGAGCCTAGCTTGTCCTGTTTGTTTCGCTTGAAACATTTAAACTGGGGGTGATTGCCCCCACAACCTGTGCAGTTGTGTTTGAATTTACATTGATTCCCTCTCCTGCAGGTGGAATCACTGAACTGCCAACATCTCGCCGGGAGACCACGTTACACACAGGATCACTTCTCGTACCCGTTCTAAAGGTCGTGCGAGAAGCAACAGAACAACGTGAGAGGGCAGGCAGCGGGGAAGGTAAGGCTCCTCGCCACCCGACTCCCATTAATGTTTGGCCACATGGAGGGGGCGGGGACAGAGCCCTTAAACAGTGCCACTGCTAGGCCCCGAACGGGTGGAAGAGGAGAGGACATACACAGCAAGAGGATCCCCCAGTGCAGATCCATCGTTAAGAGGCACAGAAACCAAAGCCCCTAAAGCAGAAGAGGCCCTGGAAGAACACCCCCTGGTAAGCACGGGCTGGGAAGCAGGGAAGAAAGAGAGGCAGACTGATGTTTACTTGCAGCTTCCCTCTTTCTCAGTTTTTGAACTGGAGGCTGGGGTTCACTTGTAGCCCCCTGAGGGTCAGGGGTAAATCTGGAAGGGGGTCTGGGCCTTCTACTGCCAGCAGCCCTGGAGGTACCTGGGGCAGGAGCGGGGGGGGTGGCGGGGGGTAGGAGTTTGGGCAGGGGAGGGAATGGGAGAGGGAGAAGGCAAAGTACCTAATATTGTATTAATACTGTCTTGCAGCCACCCTGCTCCATGCAGGACAGCAGCATCCCTTAACTGTGACAGCAGAGCGTCCATCATAGCTGATAAGTTGTTTCTTTTGGTGAAAAAGAGGCTGGGCAAAACCTTTGCCAGGGTTTATAAAGGTTTTGCCCAGGCTTCAAAGGGGGAGGAACGACAGCACCATGAAAGGCAATTACTGGCCGGGGGCCTATGACTGACAGGCTTGTGATGAGGCTGCATCACCAACCTGCCCTTTCATATATTTCAATATTACAGGTAATTTCTGGATGGAAGCAGCGTTGGAGGAGATGCTCAAGGGGATTCTGGAGGCGGCCCTGCAGGGCAGATCTGGAAGGATCAAGGACCATCTTCAGCCCGTGATGTCGGCGGCCGGACCTGCAGGCCTTGTGGAGCAGCTTCGTGGGAAGAGGACCAGGCCCCTGCCGAGACTGAGCCCTGACGCCAGCACTGGAGGCCGGAGGAGGAGTTCGTCCCCGTGAGGAGGACAACGGTGGAGGACCCGGCATCTGCACCTCAGACGGCGGATGCTTCCAGTGGTCGGCGGGAGCAGGCGGAGGGGAAGCCAGAGCCACGTGGACACTACAGTGCACAGGAATTTGCCTGGTCAATTTTATACTGATTATGCGGAGCTGGGGACAATCCCCTTTTAAATATAATTTTAAATTAAATATTTTTACAATCTTTTATTTATAATCCCAACACGTTCCTTTGTACACATTTTGATTTATATATTTCTGATGTTGTGGCACCTCTAAGAATACTGCTCTCTAGCCTTGTAGGGTCATGCTGGCCATATATATAAACTGTGTCTCCCTCCCTGGGTACACTCTCCAGGAATGATGTGGTGAAGGATCAGAACATGGTAACAGGGGACAGACAGGATGCCTGGGTAGCTAGTGCCAGGGAATGCTGTCTCCTCTCTTCTTCTTTGACTCCCTTGGTTTGGATGATTCCTTGGAGAGTTGGAGATATCTTCTCTAGTTCAGTCTCTGTACCTTTGGCTCCTTACTCATGAGACTCTTCATACTGTACATGTGTATGTCATAACACTGTGTGTGCAGGGGGATTGTGACCACTCTCAACACATCATTATTTATTCTTTCTTTCTCAATACTAAACTCCTATCTCTCTTTAAATACTGTAATATTAGTTTCCATTATTCAGTGTTTTCCAAAAATGTTATCCCAAAATGTCTTCAGCACCCACCATCCAGCTATCTTTTCACAGGTTTATTAGCTGGTACTCATGTGCCTCTAAACCAGGGGTAGGCAAACTGCAGCCCACCAGCTGCTGATGAACTACATCTCCCATAATTATCCTTCAGCTAAGAGGCTGGCAGAGGAGTATGGGAAACGTAGTCCTGTAACATCTGGAGGGCCATAGGTTGCCTACCCCTGCTCTGTACCACCCAGTCAATCCCACCTCCTTGTTTAGTTTGTGACCCCAACACATCCATTCCCACCATTCCAGATTGTAACATTTAATTTCCCTTTATTTCCCACCACCACATTTAGACTCCATATCCTACTTTATATTTTCTGTAGAGAGGATACACTTATAGAAATAAAAACAACATGAGGCCAGAAATATATATATATATTAATTGTACATTTATTTAGGAATTTCACAGAATTAGTCATATTGTTGTCTCTATATAAAGGGAAAAGGGAATTTATGGCCCAGCAGGTACCTGGGTATTATCACAGATTAAACCAGAAAGCTGGTCAAGCTATGGACTACCTCTGGACTCACGAAGAGTCATCCTTCAGCACTCAGGAGAGGAAAAACCCCCTGTGGGGGAAACCTCTGGGGAACCATGGCTGGAAGGACTGCCCTTCCCTCTGGGCATTAAGAGGCAAATGCAGAGACTATAATTACACTACAGGCTAACACAGCAATTCATTTAAAGATTATATTGATCAGGGGTGTCCAAATGTGGCCCTCTAGCTACAATCCAGCTAAAACCTGCAGTTGGACAGCTCTGATATAAATTGACATTGTTTGCAGGGTGCGTATATTCTCCCTCCCTCACCACTCCAGATGTGGCCCTCCCGACGCAGAAAACGCGATAAATACTAGGGCCACCCCTCTTCCCCCTGAATACAGACCGATCTTTGATAAAGGGTACACGAGTAGCTGCGCTTGCCAAATAAATCCCCTGCTAGAACCTCCAAAGCTCAAGGTCAGATTTAGGGTAGTCAAGCTCCAAGTCTTCAGACACATCCAAGTCAGGCATAGGTCACTATACCAGGGAACCGGGGACGCACGCTGAAGCTCCGTGAGAGCTCCGGATGTGTCTGAGAGGAGAAAGAATGTTCATGCAGTTATCATTAGCAGTTACCACTGTGACATCACATTGTGACATCTTACTGTTCTAGGTAGTGCTTAAAGGGGCACTGTCACCTAACCATTGCTTATACTGTGAATGTAGAGAATTAAAATAATCAAAAATGATCTATACATTGTGTTAGAAGAATTACAAGTAAAGACATAAAAGCCAGCAGTAATTAACTATAAATAATTATTAAGGCCATGGATCACACAATGCCTGTGGCCCCAATAAGAATTAAGTGCTCCCCTGGTCTTGGTGCCCATATATATATATATAAATTATTATTATTCATTCTAAATTTATTTTATTTTTTGTAGCAAATATATTTCACAATTTTAAGATTAGTTTATCATTATAATAGGTAGTATAGACATATAATTTGGTAATTTTAGACCTTTTTTGATAAGAATGTATTTTCACATTTTATTCGAAGTCTTTCCATTGATTGTTGTATTATGTTTACGGTTTTGTAACAAGTGAGTCACAATAAGTTCTCTTTTCTACCTTTTTTTCACTGTGTTGCTCTTTAGTCTCCAAGTGACCTTTTATTGATTGGATGTGTGTCGTATTTATTGCTTGTCATACACATTGTTTGTACACTTTTTATGAAGCGTCCGCTTAGATGCAAAACGCATCATGTTTTTCCCCCTTTCTAATTTTTGTTGCTACTTACATGTACTTACATGTGTTTGCCTAGTCACCGAATAAAGCAGCATCACCTTGGAGAGACAGAGTGGTGGATTTTTCTGTTGTTTTGCGCTATGACATTTCCTTCAAGTGGAAGTAACGTAGCCTGGAAGCATCCTCTGATGATTCATTTACCATTCCTGCCTGCGGAGTTGGAGTCCATTAACTCTGCATTGGGTTCATGGTTTGCTGCCTGTGCTATGCCCCAAGTGCAGATTAAATACAATAATGTCCTCCATTGGCTTGGGGCCAGAAATATGTCCCAAGCCCAGATTAAATAATGAGCAGCCTGGTCTTGCGGCCGGCGTGTGCCTCAAGGTCAGATTATATTATGACCAATCCTGATTTCCACCCATCCCGACCTGTTTGCTTGCCTTGACTCCACTTTTTTGCTGCCAGCCACGATCCTTGCATTCCTGACATACTCTTTTGCCTTATCATTGTGTACCTTGCCTTTGATTTTTTATGCTGCCTTAGTTCCTGTCATCCTATTTTTCTCCTAATTTAGGCATTTGCTTGCAATTTTGCTAACTCAAAGTATAGATCATTTTCTATTTATTTTTTCCACTACAGGCACAGTACAAAAACAGTGTTTAGGGGATTATGTAGGATAAGCAAATGGCAAATGTGGTTCAATATAGAGAAATGAAAAGTTATGCATTATGGGAAAAATAATAACAAAGCAACATATACTTTAAATGGTATTTCGCTAGGAAAAACTACTAAAGAAAAGGATGTAGGAATAATTGTAGATAACAGACTTAGCAACGGTGCTCAATGCCAGTCAGTAGCTGCAAGGGCCAATAAGATATTGGCATGTATAAAACGAGGCATTGATTCACGGGAGGAGGATATCATCTTGTCGCTTTACAGGTCCATGGTAAAACCTCACCTTGAAAATGCAATTCAATTCTGGGCTTCTTGTCACATGACATTATGGTACTAGAGAAAGTGCAGAGGAGAGCTACAAAACGAATATGGGGAATGGAAACTTTTAGTTATAAAGAAAGTCTAGAAAAGTTAAATTTGTATACTCTAGAGAAACGGGGGGATATGTTAATGTTATATAAATATGTACAGAGCAAAAACAAAGGCTAATACCGAACAGTATAAAGGACAAGAGGTCACCCACTAAGGTATAGTAAATATTCAGGATAATGTTAACCCTTTTACCTCCCCAATTATGACAGACACAATTCTTGTTGGAAAAATAAACTTTGCCACAGCGTTATTAAATATAACAAATAATGTCATTGCCTATTATCACAAGACCCCACCCCTTACCGATATTATCCTGGCAACGACTCCCCAAAAGATAATATATTAATAATATACCAATAATTAATACGCAAAAGCATGCAATACAAAATACCATAAATACCATTGGTACAAAGGAGGGGCATACCAAGATGCCCATCCCATCTGGTGTGAGCTACCAACTTGCTCAGAACCACCAACCACATCACCAACCAACTTGTAAACGTATTTAAACACCTGCAAAACTCTCCCTTCTCTAACTCCCCTTTCAAGCTCTGCCACATGTCATCCATTGATACCTTCACCCCGCAAAGAAACAGCATGGTCGAGCCTGATCTGAAAGCCTAAATTCAACAAATCTAAACCAACATCATTAAGATGAACACCGTCCCTGCCATCTCTACAAATAAAAGACAACGGATTCAAGAGACTTGACAAAATAACCACTGAAACAGGCCTCCTTTTATCCGGTACCCTCCCACTTTTCTTAAAACCCCTAAGTGCCCTTGTTTAATTAAGACATTTTTTGTCAAATCCGGCTAACCCTGAAATTTAAAAAGGAAAGCCAGTGACGACATGGCCTTTTCTATCACAAAAGGGGAGACCCCTTTTAACATTAGCTGAAAAATGAACCACAACAAGGCATCCAACCTGTCACTGGGAGACCTCTTAGACCCCACCTGTTCCAACAATTCCTTCCATTCCACCCAAACCTTGCTATATGCCCTCCATGTATCTTGGGCAAGGGACGTCTCATTAATAGAGACAGCCTATTAATGGCTTCCACCACCGCGGGGTTGTCAGAATAAAACACCACCCGCCTGTCCGTAAGGAACCTTCCCCACGAAGCTATGGCCACCACCACTGGAAAAACATACAAGAATGCCAAGATCCTGATCAATGAGCTTTGCTGCCATGTCTCCGGCCAATGTTCAGCACATCAAGACCTGTCAAAATAAGACCCAAAAGCAATGCTGCCAGACGCATCAGTGAAAAGATTTAAATCCTGGGAAGACACTACCACCTTCCGGAAGAAAATCGTTCCATTGAAGTGCGCCTAAAAGGTATCCCACACCTCCAGATCCTCCCTCATTGGTTTAGTGACTCTAATAAAATGATGGGGTGCCGTCACCCCCGCAGTAGCTCGTGACATACCCCTGCTGAACACCCGTCCCATGGGAATGACACGGCTAGCAAAATTAAGCTTCCCGCGTAAGGACTGAATCTTCTCTAAAGTCACCTTCTTAGACCCCTTTAACTCTGACACCACTTCTCTTGATGCTATCAGCTTATCCGAGGACAACCAGCATTCCCCAGCCACGGAATCTATTTCTAGACCCAAAAAACATACACAAGTGGCGGATACCTCAGTCTAGTCTGTCGCGAACCCCAAAGTCACCCATTCTAGCGTTCTCAGTGGATAGCGCCACTCATCCGAGGCCGCCGGACCAACGCAGAATAAATCATCCAATATAAGGATTTTGGTTACGGAGTATAGTTGCAGGAAGATAACCCTTACGAACACCACTGAACTTGGCCACTGAATAGGTACAGAATAAGAAGGCAGTGGCAAGAGTACTTCAGGTTGAGGTTGAGCTGAGTTCAGGGGTACCAGATAGTGGGGTAAACGTAGTCCGAGCAGAGAGGTCAAGGCAGGCGGCTGGCATAGAATGGTCAAATATACAATCAGTGGTCGAGGGGTACCAGACGGCAACATAAACTGAGTCTGAGCAAAAGGTCGGGGCAGGCGGCTGGCATAGAATGTCAAATATACAATCCGTGGTCAAAAGGGGAATAGACAACCTGGAAAATCCACAAACAGCCAAGGGTTCAATATTAGGGGAGCAAAACACTGTAGCAGCACTATAACCACACACCACCGGGGCAACAGGAGAACTGAGCAATGACTAGCAGGCATAGTTGACTTTTATGCCTCTGGGTGTGTTTAAGGATCTGGCTCCGCCCCTTCCATAACTATATAGAGCACTAGTCTGAGCACGCCCTCCTTACAGGATCTTCAGTCTGCCCATCGTGTCTCTGTCTGTCAGCCACACAGATTCGCCTCCTCTGTCCTGGAGGGCCTGTGCCTATCCTCCTGCGCCCTCTGGGTGCTCCTGCAGTCTGACCTACACCTCTGGAAGTGGGTCTGAGAGAGCAGTGACCCTTTTCCACGCCGTGACTGCTGGAATCATGGTGGACTCCAGGTAAGTTACCCTGTTTGGGCCGCGGGTCTGACATCCAAATAATGCATAATCCTGTGACTACCAAATTCTTGTCGTACCATCCAGTCCAAGAAAGTGCTGAACTTTTCAAAATAAGAACAGGAGATGGAGCAGGCATAAATCCACGTAAAATTTCCCCTTGAATTGGCAACCCAACAAATGGTGACATTATGGGTGAATAAGGAGTAAATGAAAAGCTGCCCCAACATCAGTCTTAGCCATGAATGCCCAAGGTCCTGCCTTCCTAACTAGTTCAACTGCTTGATCAAGTATACAACACCGAACAGAGAGCACAATCAATGTCATCATTAACGGAAGTACCGTACCGCCTCATTCTTGGGTACCACCCCCAATGGCGAAATCCTGATCTCTGTGACTGGAATAGACTCAAAATGGCCTGCCATGCGACATACCAAAACTTCTTTACCTAGCTTTTTCCTAACTACCTCAGGGAAAGACTTAACAGAAACCAGATTGTGATGCCCCCCCCCCCCCCCTCTGTCCTGTCTATTTGGGGAATGAAAAAACCTTGCTCAAAACCTTTATGTAACAAAGCTACATTATGGGAATTAGTTCAGCAATGGCAGTATCGCGCTTATCCCCACTAGGGTTGTTCCCAGGGGAACAGCTGCTCCTGCAGAGGCTGTGGCCGCCCCTGACTGTCCAGACTTTTCTCTCTTAAAACAATGGAAGTTACTATGGGAGCCCCCACAGGTGGTGCATTCATGTTTAAATTTGCACTCTGATCCCCACTTACTACTGCCGTCACTAAACTGCCAGTAGAAGCCAGGTTTGTGTGTGGCCGACAAGGCAGGAGTGGCCCTCCTCCGATGCCCCCTTGAAAGGCCGCTGATTTTTGCGCCATCATTAATTTAAGCCAAAGAGGGAGATCAATCTGATCCCACTAAATGCCCGGGTTAGCTGCCAGCTCCGCTTCTGACAGAACTGTTCATCATACTGCCACCACTCTAAGCCGAATGCTTCCCAGATACCGTCCAGATAGCTGAACAAGGCAGCACCGGGATGCTTCTGAGCAATAATGCCAGCCAAAATACAAAAAGACCACAACCAATTCCCAAATGTTTTGGGAATATTTCTGTACCTGCGCCTCTTCTCCTCCTCCTCCTTCTTAGAATCCTTTTCATCCTCTTCCTTTAAATCAAGATACTCTTTAAGAGGTAGAAGGGAAAATATTTCCTCCTTTGCTATTTTTTTTTTTTTTTTCCGGTGCAGATTTCTATAGGATAGGAGAATCATATTTCCATTTATTTTTAATGGGTGGCCCCTTTTCCTGGGCTAAAGCTGAGGATCCAGGGCATTATGGATCACCGCTGGAAACTCAATATTTTTTCCCTATAAGGCACCATCTGTGTGCCAGGATGATGGTCAGTGTTGTTACTGGCCACACCCATGACACGCAAAGATTGTTTTTCTTTTTTACATATTGTTGATCGTCCCTCCTGCCTGTGCAAGATAGTGGTAGAGGGGGTAGGGAATATATATGATTTATTGATTAAAGGGTGTTAATGGATGAAATATATTTTAATCTGGGCTTAGGACATTGCGCCGACCGCAAGCCCAGGGTGCCAATTATTTTATTTAATATGGTCTTGGGGCATATCTCTGGCCCTAAGCCCAGGGAGTCCATTATCGTTATGTAATCTGTGTTTTAGGCATAGCATGCCCCATTAGTTAGTGACCGCAGGCATTGCCCACATTTTTTATTTTATTTGGATGAAGGATGCTAGGGACTGTGGGCTGCTAATACACCCCAGTTCCTCAGTTATGGAATAACTTTGTTTTTTTGTAATATGCTGTTATTCCATTATTGTATTATTAGTGCTTTAACACACTGGATATTTTCAATCCCTACTGCAATTGAATCACATGTTATTTCTGAAGGAATACTATGCGGTACTGTTTTGCCGACCTTTATATATTTGATTGAAATTATGCTAGCACAATGTATAGATACATTTTTTATTATTTTATATTCTCTACTTTCACAGTATAAGCAATGTTTTGGTGACAGTGTCCCTTTAAGCACTGTCAACAGTGAGTGCCAACAGAAATGTCATAAAGAGTGAGGTCACAATGTGATGTCACAGTGGTAACTGCTAATGATAACTGCATGAACATTCTTTCTCCTCTCAGACACATCCGGAGCTCTCACGGAGCTTCAGCGTGCGTCCCTGGTTCCCTGGTATAGTGATCTATGCCTGACTTGGATGTGTCTGAAGACTTGGAGCTTGACTACCCTAAATCTGACCTTGAGTTAATCTGTGTTTTAGGCATAGCACAGGCCCCATTATTTAATGACCGCAGGCATCGCCCTGGTCACTAGGGGGCCACATTTTTTTATTTTATTTGGATAAAGGATGCTAGGGACTGTGGGCTGCTAATACACCCCAGTTCCTCAGCTTTATTTAATGAGGATTATGGAATAACTTGTTTTTTTTTGTAATATGCTGTTATTCCATTATTGTATTATTAGTGCTTTAACGCACTGGATATTTTCAGTCCCCATTGCAATTGAATCACATGTTATTTCTGAAGGAATACTGTGCGGTATTTCTGAAGGAATACTGTGCGGTATTCAAACTTAAGGATTTTCCGACCTTTATATATTTGCTTGAAATTAGGGTAGCACAATGTATAGATACATTTTGTATTTTTTTATATTCTCTACTTTCACAGTATAAGCAATGTTTTGGTTACAGTGTCCCTTTAAGCACTGTCTACAGTGAGTGCCAACAGAAATGTCATAAAGAGTGATGTCACAATGTGATGTCACAGTGGTAACTGCTAATGATAACTGCATGAATATCCTTTCTCCTCTCAGACACATCCGGAGCTCTCACGGAGCTTCAGCGTGCGTCCCCGGTTCCCTGGTATAGTGACCTATGCCTGACTTGGATGTGTATGAAGACTTGGAGCTTGACTACCCTAAATCTGACCTTGAGTTAATCTGTGTTTTAGGCATAGCACAGGCCCCATTATTTAATGACCGCAGGCATCGCCCTGGTCACTAGGGGGCCACATTTTTTATTTTATTTGGATAAAGGATGCTGGGGACTGTGGGCGGCTAATACACCCCAGTTCCTCAGCTTTATTTAATGAGGATTATGGAATAACTTTTTTTTTTTGTAATATGCTGTTATTCCATTATTGTATTATTAGTGCTTTAACGCACTGGATATTTTCAGTCCCCATTGCAATTGAATCACATGTTATTTCTGAAGGAATACTGTGCGGTATTTCTGAAGGAATACTGTGCGGTATTCAAACTTTAAGTTTTGCTGACCTTTATATATTTGCTTGAAATTATGCTAGCACAATGTATAGATAATTTTAAAATTTTTTTATATTCTCTACTTTCACAGTATAAGCATTGTTTTGGTGTCCCTTTAAGCACTGTCTACAGTGAGTGCCAACAGAAATGTCATAAAGAGTGAGGTCACAATGTGATGTCACAGTGGTAACTGCTAATGATAACTGCATGAACATTCTTTCTCCTCTCAGACACATCCGGAGCTCTCACGGAGCTTCAGCGTGCGTCCCCGGTTCCCTGGTATAGTGACCTATGCCTGACTTGGATGTGTCTGAAGACTTGGAGCTTGACTACCCTAAATCTGACCTTGAGCTTTGGAGGTTCTAGCAGGGGATTTATTTGACAAGCGCAGCTACTCGTCTGTACTCAGGGGGGGTGGCTCTAGTATTTATCGCGTTTGCTGCGTCGTGAGAGCCACATCTGGAGTGGTGAGGGAGGGAGAATATACGCACCCTGCAAACAATGTCAATTTATATCAGAGCTGTCCAACTGCAGGCTTTTTAGCTGGATTGTAGCTAGAGGGCCACAAGTGGACACCCCTGATCTATATAATGTTTAAATGAATTGTTGTGTTAGCCTGTAGTATAATTATAGTCTCTGCATTTGCCTCTTAATGCCCAGAGGGAAGGGCAGTCCTTCCAGCCATGGTTCCCCAGAGGTTTCCCCCACAGGGGGTTTTTCCTCTCCTGAGTGCTGAAGGATGACTCTTCGTGAGTCCAGAGGTAGTCCATAGCTTGACCAGCTTTCTGGTTTAATCTGTGATAATACCCAGGTACCTGCTGGGCCATAAATTCCCTTTTCCCATTATATAGAGACAACGATATGACTAATTCTGTGAAATTCCTAAATAAATGTACAATAAATATATATATATATTTCTGGCCTCATGTTGTTTTTATTTCTATAAGTGTATCCTCTCTACAGAAAATATAAAGTAGGATATGGAGTCTAAATGTGGTGGTGGGAAATAAAGGGAAATTAAATGTTACAAAATGGAATGGTGGGAATGAGTGGGATTGAGTGGGTGGTAAATGAATTATTTAGAGGCACATGTGGATCACCTAATAAGAGATAAGTTTGGAAAACACTGAATAATGGAAACTAATATTACAGTATTAAAAGAGAGATAGCATTTTAGTATTGAGAAAGGAAGAATAAATAATGATGTGATGAGAGTGGTCACAATCCCCCTGCACACACATCGTTATGACATACACATGTACAGTATGAAGAGTCTCAAGAGTAAGGAGCCAAAGGTACAGAGACTGAACTAGAGAAGATATCTCCAACTCTCCAAGGAATCATCCAAACCAAGGGAGTCAAAGAAGAAGAGAGGAGACAGCATTCCCTGGCACTAGCTACCC
This sequence comes from Pelodytes ibericus, assembly GCA_036172795.1. Classification (NCBI taxonomy): domain Eukaryota; kingdom Metazoa; phylum Chordata; class Amphibia; order Anura; family Pelodytidae; genus Pelodytes; species Pelodytes ibericus. The sequence goes on from CM069861.1 coordinate 188,788,465, forward strand.
AGGTACCCTGTCTGCCCCCAGTTACCATGTTCTCCCCACATCAATCCAAGAATGCGTAGCAAGGGAGGGAGACACAGTTTATATATTTGGCCAACATAATCCTAAGTTAAATGGTATTCTTTGGTTTTCATTGTAAATCGCAAGATCCTCTTCCAGGAACTGAGAGAGTCCACGTCTGCCACACATCGGAGACCACTGCCTCTTCTCTTGCACAGTGCTTTGTATACCTGGATGCCAACCTTCCCTGCCCCTGCTATCCTCCACCTCCTTTCTTCATGCTAACCTTCGGCAGAGCACACAGTGGGCAGACGACAAAAGTGCAAACGCTTTAATACCATTTTGTATTATTTGCTGTAACTTCAGCCAACATTGTGGTTCACACATGCTTTTGTATTTTTTCCTGTTTTTCACGTGATTTGAACATACATTCACCCTGACCAAGCACTGTTTGATAAGTATTTTAAATGCGCATCACTTTATTTATTACTATTGATGTGTTGTGATATTTTGGGATTCTCACTAGTGATTTGTTGTGATATTTTGGGATTCTCACTAGTGATTTGTTGTGATATTTTGGGATTCTCACTAGTGATTTGCTGCACTGTATTTTTCTTATATTTGCCATTTCATTCACAATCAGCCCCTATCACTTACTTACTTTTATTTTTTTAACTTTTAAAAATGTATACAGTCATTAAATGTAACGGGTGTATTCAATAAAGAGAGAACTCCAGTGAATTGAGACAGGAATTTAAAACTTAAAAAGTTGGAAAAAATCTCCCATTTCGCTGCATTGGGGAATTTTTCCATATCGGCTACTTTGGTCTAAATGCAAAGTGTCCAGGAAAAACTAGTAACTTATTTACAGAATAAATCCCAGGATACAGCCTATCTGGCAGTATATAATAGTTACATACCTCCCAAATTGCCCCCCAGAAAATAGGGAAGCCGCTGATCTCTACCTGTGTTCCAAAAGGTGGGACATAAATAGAACATGGCGGGGCAGACCCCTCAAATCAGGACTGTCTCACACAGAACAGGACAGTAGTTGTTATATTTAGTTATAGGTATGCCTGAGAAAAATGGTCAAATGGAAATAAATATGCATTGAATCACAAGGTCTTTGAGCAGGACAGTCCCGGTTTTGAAGGTATTGGATCAAAGTGACACAAGTTGAAAATTTTGCCTTAAGAATAGTGTTCTAAGGATTATGATTCCTTGAGATTGAGAAAATGTCATAGATAGAAAAAATCCTTTTACAGACATAACTTCTTGACTTATTGTATCACTGCATTAGTGGTGTTTTTATTGTAAATACACATGTTACATCAAATATATTGCACTTTATTATTGCTATTTTCAAATGTTATAAAATGATTAGACTTTTAGATGTAGGACACCAGCCTGACTGTACTCCTGTAGTTCATGACATATTTTGATGCGGAACTCTGGAGCATAAGCCATGTCTGTTATCCCATGGTTTTTGACTTTAAATAAATTTTGTTACAATGTTATAAAATGTTTTATCTATGATATCATAAATCACTTTGCACTAATAAATTGCACGGGTTTTTAAATATTTTAAATGTTATGTTGATATGATCACTTTGCAAAAATGCTATAATGTTATAAAAAGCTTTATTCATGATAATATAAATCACTTTGCACTATCAAATATCACAGATTTTTAAATGTTCTAAATGTTATATTGACATGATCACTTTGCAAAAAATGTATGTTGAATCTAAACCCTTTTTTCACCTGTTGCCTTTCCTCCTGATTGGATTGAATACATGTTAATTAATTACATCCATTGTATAAGGCTGTGACAAAACACTTAAACGCTAGGCTTGAGAAAGATCTGCAAGGATTGAAACGTTGCCTATGTGTGATTAAAAATTCATCACTTTACAACCGAGTGCTGGTCTTTCATTTTTGTTGCTATTTGAAGATTTGGGAGACATCTTAAAGTCCGTGCACCGGGACTTTATATCTTGTGCGGATCTGGGACTATTTTCTATTTGGTTTTGAAGGCATGTCCCGCTGTCCCACCGAGCTCTACCTCTGTCTCGCTGTTTGGGACACATGAGAATGCTTAATGTGCACGTGTAGCACTGTGAACATCCACAGTAGTGCTTTAGTTACAGAAGGACAGTGATGGTGCGTGCGTGCATGCATGATAGTGCTGACATCCACCTCCCCAGACCCCCCCTGCCCCCCCACACTGGGGGGCAATATTGGGAGGTATGGTTAAGGTAAGATCCATTCAGGTAAATAGCAAGAAAATGCCAGCATTGCAGAAAGTGTAACTGAGACTGGTTGCTATATAGGGTACCGAAGGATAATGGTCTCACATTAGGAATGTCCCACTTACGCTGGACAGTTGGGAGGTCTCATACTTATTTATGTATTTGGCTTGGGCCATTGAGCACGTGAGGATGTAATGCACACAGATTTATCAGACAGACCGTAAAGTGTAAGAATCAGGTCAATAAACTGCACCAATTTGTTGACAATATCTCTAGCTTTAGTAAATACTACTGGCACAGTGTAGCATTAGCAGAATATTATGGTATTTAAAACGAGAGAGTATTTGCAAGCCTCACCGATCACGTCCGTCTGTGATTTGCATTGAATGTTCAAAATGTAAACAGATTTCATACCAAGCGCTTGCTCAATACGGAGATAAGGTGAGTGATGCTTTGGTGGTGAGTGGTGCATGACATCTAACCAGCACTTTCACTTCTCTACAAGCTGTTTAGTCATGCACACTGTGTAATTATTATCTACATTATATTCTTATTGTGCATAAATCAGCCACAGAATCCAAATACACAAATGTGTGGCTCGTTATTTTTAATTTCATGCTTTTTCACACATAGAAAACACAATTTAAGACGAAATTGTAAACCAAATAAATTACCAGGCATCTATGGAAAAACCTATAGCTTATAATAACCATCTTGGTGACCTCTATAAGGATACATGGGAAAGATGGGTAAAAAAATATAACTAAACCGGATGCTATTTGCCGTTTTCTTACCAGCTGATCGGACAGCGGCGGTACACAGCGCATGCGCGCGGCTATCAAGCCGTGTGGGAATGCGCTGTGTCCGTGGCTGGATTCAAACAAAACGCTGGTAAGTAACACGGGGCGGGGGGGGACATAAGGAGCCAACAGAGAGGTAAGCACCCTGGTGAGGGCTGCCTCATCTTCATGGGAGTTGTGATCCTCCTGCTGTAGGAGCCGCGCGCATGCGCTGTGTACCGCCGCTGTCCGATCAGCTGGTAAGAAGGGGTGTGCGGGGGGCGGGATGTTGGTTGCGCAGCTCGCGCATGCGCGGTGGACATAAAGTTACAGCTGAGTTATCAGCTGTAACTTTATGCGCATGCGCAGTGAGCAAATTCTCCTGCGATTGCGCAGGAGAATTTGCTCCAGTAATTCGTCAGAACACCGTCACTGGGCAAGGTTTGCAGACGTAACTCGACCGACTGATGAAGCTGTGCTCCCCCCCCTCCCCCACATCCTTCAATTAATAATCTCTAGAGCTGTGCTCCCCCCCCTCTGAGAACCCCTCAACTAGCTATTTTTAATTTGTATGTAAGGTTAAGCGACTATATCGCGTTATTAGCCGATCAAGATTAACTAATAACAATTTATTACAACTAGAAGCTCTTACATTTTTTACATCTGTCTTGACCAGCTTAATTTTGTACTACCAAGACCATGTATTTGTTTATTGTACACTGTATACTGTATTTTTGGATGTTCTTATTTATATTTTTTGTACATCTATAATAAAAAAAAAACAACAAAAAAAATCGGATATCAAAAGACAGTCTTCCTTAACCCTTAAGGACGTTCCATGCCATCCTATTTTACTGGTCCCAAAAAATGCTAGGACGTCATAGAATTGAAGCTGTTTAACAGCTCATCGTGGCTCCCCATGATAAGCTGTGCTCAGACCAGGGACTTCCACCTATCAAATAAGGCCACTTTGAGTGGCCTCAGACTGACAGGGTCACTGCCTTGTGATCGGTGGCCAGGAACTAAAAGTGTCGTTTTGGTACTTGCGGTACTTTGGGAAGGGGTTAAACGGCAGCTTTCGTTAAAAGTAAACACTGAAATCAAGTCAAAACTTGTAAGAACTTTCACCTTAAAAAAAATCCTGTAAAGAACATTTTATGGAAAAATCCAATACAACAAAAAATGGTCAATGCCTTTATTTCATAAATTAGCACACCTTTTACAATGGGGCTTGTTACTGCCCGTTCTTGGTGAGGAGTGGCTACCACCTACTTTATTTATTCCTAGACCAAACCAGAGCACCGCTTGGCTCCACCATTTCTAGTCCTCCTCAATTTCCGAACTCTTGCGCAGCCGTGACCTCTACCCGACCCTCTCCTGATTATCTCCGGGTTGTGACTTTGCCTCACAAGTCCTGAATAAACAGCGTCCTGGGCTCAGCCTTCGGGCACACATTGATTGAGGGGCATACCGCAGCTGGTAACCCCAGTGTGATCTGGCATTTAGGGTACAACCCACTGGTCACAGAGATGCAGGGCACACGTCCAAACCCCTGGGGTCTGTTAGGGACTTGCAGTAGATTTTATATTCTCAGGATTTCAAGTACCCAGGACCCCCATTGAATCTAACTGTGGGGAGTGGGGCCTCAGCTTTAATCTGACAGGTGTTTTGGGGCCAAGTCTATTAACAACAAACCAGCTTAATCTATTGCGGACCATTATTTTTTCTATTAACCTGCAATCACTAACCTGGGGGCTTTTAGATAGTTAAAATTCACCTAACAACGGCTCCAGCCATCATAAGACAATTTTATAAAGTGCAAGGAAAATAACACATTGGGGAAAAAAATTAACAACAAAAAAAAAAAACACTTGGTAACCATAGCAACCGACTATAGAACTCTTATTTTTTTGAGAACCATTTCTGTAGCCCAGCAGGATACATACTTCATGGCGGTGGGAGAAGAATAACTTAATTGACCTCAACAGCCCTCTCAGACTTGTGAAGTTTCACAAAGTTAACAAGATCGACCATCCATTGGCCATGTACCCTTCCTTTGTATTGCCGTTCTTTTGTGTCTGTACCTTTACATCTCGCAGTTGTGATATATAGTTATTAACAAACTGAAATTTGTCTCCAGCGGTACATATGATCCCACAGGTACTGTACTGCAGTTTGTGTATACAAAAAATATAAAACAAGACTCAATTAACACAAAAAATGCACCTATTTGTGTTTTCTTTCCAGTTGGACTCTGCTTTTCTGTTTCCTATTTTGGGAGGGGGGGAAGGGGGGGGGGGATCCCTGGATTGAAACCACTGTCCCCAGGGTAAATGTGTCCCTGGGTTAGAACCAAACCATTTGACAAGACAGATCCAGTAAACACCCAATACCAGCTTACCTTCTTAAGCAGCATTCTGTGCTTTCAGAGAGGAATAGAGTGCGGTAATAGCCTGTGGACAATTCATTTTACATCCGTCCTCCGCTGAGGATAGATCGTTAGAGAGTTAGGTTTTTTTTATTTTTGGATTTCTCCTTTCCCTGGGACACCACTGAGAGAAGAAACGGTACAAAACAAGGGTAGGGTAGGCCCTCAGGGTTGCCACATGGCCGGTATTAGCTTGACCCCAATGTTAAGTCTATGGAGGTAGTAGCAGGGAAACCCAATAGCCACTAGAGATAAAAAAAAAAAAAAAAGGAGAAATATAACCACAAAACTGGAATATTAAAAAGCATATCAAGAAGTAACCAAATCATGGAAATGTATAAATAGATAATTTAACTTATCTTTTAGAATATTACAATAGTTTGAATACTGTTTACTAAGATTAGCATTTACAATCAATAAATAAACAACAATGGCCACCAGATGGCAGTGCGAACTTTCATTGATAGTATGTGACAGTCTTTTTGCCTTGATAATTTTACAGTCATTTACTACTTACAGTAAATGACTGTAAATGACTTACCTTTTACCTGCTCTCGCAAGTATTTACTTGTTCAGAAACCATACGCATCGGACATCTAATTGAGTGTCAGGTACCACAGGAGCAGTAAAGCTAATGATGATATATAAGGTAGCATTAGCCATATGTAACTATGTACATTATTAGAAACTATAGTGGCTGTTCACAAAAACTGCACTGACAAGAGTGCTGATATAATCAGGTATTAATAGTTGAGTTGGATGGATGACAGAGGAAATCACAGCGCACTGCAAAAACACTGTCCCTGGTGACCTCATCCAGGGAAAGGGGCCATCCAAGAATAAGAATGAATGCACCTAACACTAAAAAGAAAATAGCTCAGGCAAAAAAAAAAAAAAAAGTGCTCTTGCCCTCTCTCTAACCATTCATCCAGTGGAGGAAGGATGTAAAATGAAGTCCCTGCTTGGTAGGGCAGAGATGAAGAAGCCTCCCAAACCCATGACCACCGACCCACTCACGGCAGAACAAGTGCTGGGGACTTGAGAGGCAGTCTTGGAGGATATCCATGCACCTGAGCAGCACACAGACAGCCAACTGCCTGCAGAGAGGGCTGGTGATGGGAAATCTTCTGATCTCCCTAGCCAGCGCCTCTGCCAGTAGGCTTTGACAGCATTGGAACATTATTCTCTGAATAATCACTAGAGGAGCAGAATACACTGCTGACTGAGGTCTGATGCTAATAATGGTAGGAATGAAGGTGGGTGGGAGACAGTGAATGACTAACGGGGAGGTGAGAGGGGGCGGTCCGCCCCGGATACCATTTATTAGAGGGGTGCCATTGGCTGGGGTGCCACGCACGTTAGTGCAGTTTGCTCATTGAGGGAGTTTGTATCCCTTCCACATCCCTCGCGAGAGCTGAAACGTTGCCTGCATCTGATCAATAAAGTTATCATGTTTGTATCAGGTGCTGGGTGTCCATTGAGTTTGTATTATAGGATGTAAACCCTGGCACCAGTCTAGTCAAGTGTACATAATCTTATGACTAGTATGCAATCGCTAATCCAAACTCATAACAATTTAGCTTGCATCATAATCCATCACATTGTTAACAGGTTTTGCTTTGTACCATAAAGGTTACTAAATCTCCTGACCTCTTTCCTTTTCTTTTATGAGAAAATATATCCTTTTCTTATCAGATGTGACTTTATTTTTTACAAAGGGCAACCTGTTATGGAGTGTGACTTAATCCCCTGTATAAGAAGTACATGCAATACAACCCATTGCTCTGTGCAATTCATGCCAAACTGTGCACATGATTAGAATAGAAACACATTTGTCCTATTTCTTCTGTATTCTTATTCTCAAATAATTTGGGGGTCATTGTATAACTGTATATAGCTGCAGTGCTTCAATTTCTTACATTTATTATAACATTATTTAAAAAGTTCAGGAAAAAATCATTTATAATTTTACCTAAACCTTAAACATGACTTTGAATACCAGCATGAATGAAAATGAGGTTTGATTCACGCTTATATGACATTAAAGTAACATTTATTAATATAGTGCCAATAATTTACATAGCGCTAGGTACAGCGCATAAAGGGAACTACATTCTAAGTTAGACAAATTAGAACAGACTGGTACATGAGGTAGAGAACCCTGCTCGCAAGCTCACGATCTAGAGGGATTCTCATAACATACTTTCTCCTTGTTTTCTATTACCGTATTTGCTCGAATATAAGACGAGGTTTTTTTCAGAGCAAATGCTCTGAAAAATCCCCCTCGTCTTACATTTGAGGTCTTCTTATAATCTGACCTCAAATTGAGGTCAGATTATAAGACATGGATCCAGGTCCCCAGCAGAGCTGCAGGGGACCTGGATCCCCCTCTCTAACAGCAGGGGATGTCTGCGCAATGAGCGCAGACTCCCCTGCTTCCACCCGGCACGACCGCCGGGGCTTCTATGAAGAAGCCGGGTACTTCCGGCTACGTCACAGAAGTCCCGGCGAGCGTGCCGGGCGGCAGCAGGGGAGGTCTGCGCTCATCGCGCAGACATCCTCTGCTGCCCCACTAGCCACCAGGGAAAAGCGGGCAGCTGGGGGATGTCTGCACTATACGCATAGGGGGGGAGATAGATAGAGAGAGAGAGGGGGGGGGAGATAGAGAGAGAGGGGGGAGATAGAAAGAGAGAGACGGGGGGGAGATAGAGAGAGAGAGGGGGGGAGAGAGAGAGAGAGAGGGGGGGGAGATAGAGAGAGAGAGAGAGAGGGGGGAGAGAGAGAGAGAGAGAGAGGGGGGGGAGAGAGAGAGGGGGGGGAGAGAGAGAGAGAGGGGGGGGAGAGAGAGAGAGAGAGAGAGAGGGGGGGGGGGGAGAGAGAGAGAGAGAGAGGAGAGAGAGAGAGAGAGAGAGAGGGGGGAGATAGATTGAGAGAGAGAGAGAGAGAGAGAGAGACTAGGGGAGGGAGGGGGAGATAGAGAGAGAGACTACGCTGGGGGGGGGGGGGGATAGAGAGGCCGCAAGGAAATAAAAACAAGAAATGCATTTGTATAATATCAATTTTTTATTACATATTAAAAAGCTATTTACATATATACAAGTTAAACTTTTTTTTTCCTATAGGGTAGTCTTATATTCAGGCTTTTAGTTTTTTTCCTAAAGGAATATACAAAGTTTGGGGGGTCGTCTTATAGTCAGGGTCGTCTTATAATCGGGAAAATACGGTATATTGTACAACTGATTTATGTTTCTGATTGTATAACTTGTGTTTACTTTGATGTAAATTTTATTTTTATTTACTTATATGTTATTACGTTATATTCTGATTTATTTTATTTTGTAACCGTGTTTGAGGACAGTAAGGGCTAGGTTGGAGTGGCTAGAGGTTAATTAACGCTTACTCTAGTGGGATGAGTAATACACTTTCTTAACACTTTTCGTGAATAATGACAGTCCTGTACCATCCAGGGAAAAAGATCCCTTTGTGACCGATGATGGTCCAGGATCCAGGTGCCTACTTTGACAGCTATAGTCTCTCCCTGCTCCACAGCGATCGTAACAATGCCAACAGCTTACTACTGTTGAAAAACCAATTGCTGTGGGATCAGTGAGTGACTTGTGAGTTACCCCTCCTCCCCATGCTGTATTAGCTCCTGTCTCATATTTATGATATACTGTACCAGATTTGTGTCTATTTATATCTTTTCAGACTCACTTCTGAACCTACAATTGTTCTGTACAACTTTATTATCTCTTGAAGTGTTTTTGTATTCATTATTATTTTTTGTTTTGCATATAGGTTTCACTGATCAATTATTTGTGTACCTCCAAATTGATATCATTACTAAGATATATATTTTTAATACATCAGCATCTCTTTTTGGCTCTATTAACATACATTGTTTATTGTATTGGGGTTTTATACTTATATTCCGATATATACTTTTTCATAGTGCATATATTTCACAAAATATATTTTTGGGGAAGCTGGGATTGAAGGCCTACACCACTGGCACTCAACACAATTTTTTTTTTTTTACATGTGAGTTGTCCTCCCTCTCAGTGCCAGATAAAATACCTTGTTGGCCCCTGGGATAAAGGTACTGTGATGTCCCAAGTAATATCAGATTGGGCGTAAATTGCTTGACAAATGTTCTAGTACATAAATAGCACTCACAGTACTTGCCACAGTACCCAATCCCCCACATACCCCATCACCCAGACTGCACACCCAGGAATTACCCCTGTATATGCCCCATCACCCACATTGCACACCGAGGACTTACCCCAGGATATGCCCCATCCCCCACATTGCACACCACAACTTACCCCAGTACATTCCACATCAACCACATTGTACACCAGAACTTATCTTAGTTAGCAGCCATAGCTCCCTGGTGTCTTGAGACTCACGCTCTCGTGCTCTCTGCTGGTTTTGAATTCTTAGCACAAGTAGGTCATGTGACCTCGGCATTCTTTTTTTAAAAATAAATATAATAAATAAAATTTAAAAAAAAAAAAAAAAAAACACAACAAGAAAAAAAAACCATATCAACCAAAAAGGAAAAAAAACAAAAACAACGGTAACTACCAACAAAAAAAAACTAGCAACAGTACTGATGAACTAGATGAAAGACCCAATGATATTCACATAATCCCTTCATTTAAAAACTTTCGGGACTGTTTTAACATTCTCCGTGGGTCAATCTAACCCATCAGCCCTGTTAAAGCACCTATGCACACAGGAAAATTTAAACAAACAAAGAGAAGACACATAATCACATTATCACATACATTCGGACTGGGGGGGGGGGGGCAAGATTCGGGGGACAGGTATAACCACATCTGAGTATCCTATCTACTGAGCGCAATAGAGTCCTTTTCTTTTCCCTTTTTCTTCTTATTCCTCCCCTCTCTCTCCCTATATGCTCCAACCCAATTTTGCTCAGCTTGAATCTTCTTTTAATTTAGATGTATAATTTATTTAATTATTGTGCTCAGATATTATACTCAGTTATTATCCTTAACTGGTATTCTCTGGGCTTAGTTTCCTATCTCCAGTCTTGTTACCCATCTACCGTAAGCAGTTTTTTCTTTGTCTGACGCTTCCATACAGCCAACCTCCTTTTCTATTTTCAATTGATACAGTATTTGGTCAACCAAAGCTTTCTTAGAGAAGGGGTGACTAGATTTCCAGTTACGTGCGATTACTATTTTTACCGCAGCCATGCAATGGATGGCCAACGGTTGAACCTCTAGGGCTACAGAGTTAATTTTCACGAAGAGAAGAGCAAACTCTGGGTTAAAGGGCAGTCTTATCCCGGAGATGATTGACCTCGGCATTCTAACATCAGTCAAACGTGTGAGCTCAGGGAGAGTGAGAGGCAGCATGGGAATTTGTTTGTGCACCTCGGCAGCATAGACACTATGCTGCCTGGTTGCTGACAGGGAGCTGGTGAGGGAAGATCTTCTGATCTCCCCATCCAGTGCCTATGCTGGTAATTTTACATTTTTTATTTTAAGATCTTAAGGCCTGGAACTACAGCCCCCTGTTGAGACCCCCCTCTGGCCGAGGCTCCTAGACTGCAAACCCTAAAGACCTGCACCCCCCCCCCCCCACACACACAGTAGGTAGATAAATTCTGAGACCATCAAGCTGCCCCAGACCCCCAGGGGCCATATATTTATTTATTATTGGTGTGTGAGGGCCATCAGCAGTCCCAGCCCCCAGGGGTTATATTATTGAATGGCAGCCAGGTCAAGTAGCCCTGGCCCCTGTAATATATAGCATGGTAATGTTAGGGGGGCTGGGAGCACTTGCCATTCTGGTGGCTCCCAACACCATTTTTACTAGGGGGGGGGGGGGTAAATCATCCCCAAACTGATTTATATTCGGGGCTGATAGTTGCGTTTTGTGTAACTGAAGGACTATGGATTTTATGGTGAACATTTTCTGATCTGACTTCCAATGCTTCAGTTTCCAAATGGCCAGAATAGCCGAATATATTATAAAGTGTTTCAGTTCAGCTATTATGCCCGATCTGAATCCAATATGCCAATTTATAACCCCAATAAAAGTTATGTAATTGCCAAGTATATATGTGTATATACATCAACATATATAATGTTACTCACCGACATAACAACTTTTGTGGTATAACAGCTACAGGTTAGCCTCCCACTATCATGTCACGTGTGTATCACGTTACCAGGGCCGGACTGGGAGAAAAATTCGGCCGGGCATTTTTTGATCACAGCGGCCCACTAAGAAGGGGGCGGGACAGAGGAGGTGTGTTTTGTCATCACCAATGACAAACACGCTCCCTCTCAAAGTGAGCATGTTGGTTCAATGCTCTTCCAGGGCAGACCATGCGCAGAGCTCTGCTGAAGAGCTCTAGCATGAGAAAAAACCCTGTATTTGTTCTGCACAGTGCAAGCAAATGTAATAACATGCTTGCACTGTGTTTCCTTGCAACTTGTCTCTGGTGTCTCTATAAATGGATACCAGGAGACAAAAATGCCAGGAAAGAGTATTGAGCATGTGTTTGGAGCCTGCTTGTGGGATTGCGTGTGTGTAGAGTGAGCTGATTGTGGTGTGGTATTGTGTAATAAGGTCGGTTTTAGTTGTGTTGTGTTTGTGGTGTAATGTGATGTATATGTGGCTAGGGGCTGTAGAGAATGTGTGTATAGGGGATATAGCAAGTGTGTGAATACAGGCTATAGTGTGTGTGTGTGTGTATATATAGATGTAGTGTGTGTTTAGGGGTGTAGTATGTGTTTGCTTACAAAGAATCTAGTGTGTGTATATATATACACACACACATACAGGTCCGGACTGGCCCACCGGGATACCGGGAAAAATCCCGGTGGGCCGCCTGCCCCGGGGCCGCCTTGGCCACTTAAAGTGAAGCGGCCGCCACTTTAAGAGTTCGGCTGCTGCAGCATCCGGCGGCAGCAGACGAATTTCTTAAAGCGGCGACGGCCGCCGAATTGCTTAAAGCGGCGGTGGGCCACTTTAAGCAATTCGGCGGCCGTCGCCGCTTTAAGAAATTCGCCTGCTGCCGCCGGATGCTGCAGCAGCAGTTCCGGCGGCGGGATGGGAAGTAGAAACCAAGGTGAGGGCAGGGGGTGAAAGACACTACAGGGGGGGAAGGGGGGGTGAAAGACACTACAGGGGGAGGGGGAAGGGTGGGGTGAAAGACACTACAGGGGGAGGGGGAAGGGTGGGGTGAAAGACACTACAGGGGGAGGGGGAAGGGTGGGGTGAAAGACACTACAGGGGGAGGGGGAAGGGTGGGGTGAAAGACACTACAGGGGGAGGGGGAAGGGTGGGGTGAAAGACACTACAGGGGGAGGGGGAAGGGTGGGGTGAAAGACACTACAGGGGGGGAAGGGGGGGTGAAAGACACTACAGGGGGAGGGGGAAGGGTGGGGTGAAAGACACTACAGGGGGGGAAGGGGGGGTGAAAGACACTACAGGGGGAGGGGGAAGGGTGGGGTGAAAGACACTACAGGGGGAGGGGGAAGGGTGGGGTGAAAGACACTACAGGGGGAGGGGGAAGGGTGGGGTGAAAGACACTACAGGGGGGGAAGGGGGGGTGAAAGACACTACAGGGGGAGGTGGAAGGGGGGGATGAAAGACACTACAGGGGGAGGTGGAAGGGGGGGATGAAAGACACTACAGGGGGAGGGGGAAGGGGGGTGAAAGACACTACAGGGGGAGGGGGAAGGGTGGGGTGAAAGACACTACAGGGGGGGAAGGGGGGGTGAAAGACACTACAGGGGGAGGTGGAAGGGGGGGATGAAAGACACTACAGGGGGAGGGGGAAGGGGGGTGAAAGACACTACAGGGGGAGGGGGAAGGGTGGGGTGAAAGACACTACAGGGGGGGAAGGGGGGGTGAAAGACACTACAGGGGGAGGTGGAAGGGGGGGATGAAAGACACTACAGGGGGAGGTGGAAGGGGAGGGTGAAAGACACTACAGGGGGAGGTGGAAGGGGGGGGTTGAAAGACTACAGGGGGAGGTGGAAGGGTGGGGTGAAAGACACTACAGGGGGGGAAGGGGGGTGAAAGACACTACAGGGGGAGGGGGAAGGGTGGGGTGAAAGACACTACAGGGGGGGAAGGGGGGGTGAAAGACACTACAGGGGGAGGTGGAAGGGGGGGGGTGAAAGACACTACAGGGGGAGGTGGAAGGGGGGGGGTGAAAGACACTACAGGGGGAGGTGGAAGGGGGGGGTTGAAAGACTACAGGGGGAGGTGGAAGGGTGGGGTGAAAGACACTACAGGGGGGGAAGGGGGGTGAAAGACACTACAGGGGGAGGGGGAAGGGTGGGGTGAAAGACACTACAGGGGGGGAAGGGGGGGTGAAAGACACTACAGGGGGAGGTGGAAGGGGGGGTGAAAGACACTACAGGGGGAGGTGGAAGGGGGGGGTGAAAGACACTACAGGGGGAGGTGGAAGGGGGGGTGAAAGACTGTACAGGGGAAGAGGAGGGTGTGAAAGACTGTACAGGGGAAGAGGAGGGTGTGAAAGACTACAGGGGGAAAGGGGTGAAAGACACTAAGGGGAAAGGTGGGAAGAGAGACGCCACAGAAAGGACAGAGAGAGAGAGAGATGCCACAGAAAGGACACACAGAGAGCGAGACGCCACAGAGAGCGAGACGCCACAGAGAGCGAGATACCCAACAGAGAGAGAGACGCCACAGAGAGAGAGAGAGAGATGCCACAGAGAGAGAGAGAGAGATGCCACAGAGAGAGAGAGAGAAAGAGACGCCACAGAGAGGGAGAGAGACGCCACAGAAAGGACAGAGAGAGAGAGAGACGCCACAGAAAGGACAGAGAGAGAGAGAAAGGACACAGAGAGAGAGAGACGCCACAGAAAAGACAGAGAGAGAGAGACGCCACAGAAAAGACAGAGAGAGAGACGCCACAGGAAAGACAGAGAGAGAGACGCCACAGAAAAGACAGAGAGAGAGACCCCCACAGAAAGGACAGATACAGAGAGAGAGACGCCACAGAAAGGACAGAGAGAGAGACGCCACAAAAAAAAAAGACAGAGAGAGAGACGCCACAGAAAAGACAGAGAGAGAGACGCCACAGAAAAGACAGAGAGAGAGACGCCACAAAAAAAAAAGACAGAGAGAGAGACGCCACAGAAAAGACAGAGAGAGAGACGCCACAGAAAGGACAGAGAGAGAGACGCCACAGAAAAGACAGAGAGAGAGACGCCACAGAAAGGACAGAGAGAGAGAGACGCCACAGAAAGGACAGAGAGAGACAGGCTACAGATATGCGAGAGACAGGATATGTCTCACACACTGCCCTGATATATACCTCTGCACAGGGCAATTCATATAACTCTGTGTACATACTGGAGGTATATATATTGCCCTAGACAGGCTTATATATCAGTCTTATCTATAAATAATACACTGTTCAGATGTGCTTTTTAAAATGCATGATTTTCCCTTCTATGAATAAAAAAATTATATTATGCTATGGGCTGGTTTAAAAATCTTATGCGATGGGGCTGGTATATAAATTTTTTCCAGGGCTGGTTTTTGTTCCCAGTCCGGCCCTGCACACATATATATATATATATATATATGAGTCTAGTGTGTGTTTGAAGGACCCAGAATGTGTATAGGAGATCTAGTGAGTGTGTGTGTTTATAACGGTTTCAGAGTGTATATAGGGATCTAGCGTGTGTATGTGTGTAGATGATCCAGAGTTGGGTAAGGGATCTAGTGTGTGTCTGGAATGTAATGTGTTTAGGGGTGCAGTATGTGTGTGAGGGGTGCAGTGTGTGTGTGTGTATATATATATATATATATATATATATATATATATATATATATGGAAGTATTGTGTACGTCTGTTGTGCAGTGTGTTGGGGGGTTCTGTGTGTGTTTGAGGGGTGCGGTGTGATGAGGGGGGCGGTGTGTGTGAGTGCTGTGTATGATGTGTGTGAGAGTGCTGTGTGTGAGAGTGCAAGAGTGCTGTCTATGATGTGTGTGAGAGTGCTGTGTGTGAGAATGCTGTGTGTGCGAGTGCTATGTGTGTGTGATGGGTGTGAGAGTGCTGTGTGTGATGGGTGTAAGAGTGCTGTGTGTGATGGGTGTAAGAGTGCGGTGTGTGATGGGTGTGAGAGTGCTGTGTGTGATGGGTGTGAGAGTGCTGTGTGTGATGGGTGTGAGAGTGCAGTGTGTGATGGGTGTGAGAGTGCTGTGTGTGATGGGTGTGAGAGTGCTGTGTGTGATGGGTGTGAGAGTGCTGTGTGTGATGGGTGTGAGAATGCTGTGTGTGATGGGTGTGAGAATGCTGTGTGTGATGGGTGTGAGAGTGCTGTGTGTGATGGGTGTGAGAGTGCTGTGTGTGATGGGTGTGAGAGTGCAGTGTGTGATGGGTGTGAGAGTGCTGTGTGTGATGGGTGTGAGAGTGCTGTGTGTGATGGGTGTGAGAGTGCTGTGTGTGATGGGTGTGAGAATGCTGTGTGTGATGGGTGTGAGAATGCTGTGTGTGATGGGTGTGAGAGTGCTGTGTGTGATGGGTGTGAGAGTGCTGTGTGTGATGGGTGTGAGAGTGCTGTGTGTGAGTGCTGTGTGGTATGGGTGTGAGAGTGCTGTATAAATGTTAGAATGGATTGTGTGTGTGTGTGTGTAGGGGGGGGGGGGTAAATAAACAAATAAAATAACAGGCATTATGTCCGGGGGGGGACATAATGCCTGTTATTGTATTTGTTTATTTACCCCCCCCCCCCCACACACACACACACAATCCATTCTAATATTTATACAGCACTCTCACACCCATCACACACAGCACTCACACCCATCACTCTCACACCCATCACTCTCACACACAGCACTCACACCCATCACACACAGCACTCTCACACCCATCACACACAGCATTCTCACACCCATCACACACAGCACTCTCACACCCATCACACACAGCACTCTTACACCCATCACACACAGCACTCACACCCATCACACACAGCATTCTCACACCCATCACACACAGCATTCTCACAACCATCACACACAGCACTCTCACACCCATCACACACAGCACTCTCACACCCATCACACACAGCACTCTCACACCCATCACACACAGCACTCTCACACCCATCACACACAGCACTCTCACACCCATCACACACAGCACTCTCACACCCATCACACACAGCACTCTTTCACCCATCACTCTCACACCCATCACTCCCTTCTTACCTTTAGACTGGGAGGCGGTGTTCCCTGGTGGTCCTCGTGGAGAGTGAACTCTAGCCTGTGGGCTAGAGTTCACTCTCGCGAGATCCGGTCGTTGCCATGGCAATGCTCCGGATCTCGCGAGAGGAGGAAGCGAGAGGAAGGTGGAGCTGCAAGTTAAAGCTCCGCCGGGTCCTCTCCCTCCCTCTCTCCCCGCCGGCGGCCGCATTTGAAGGCATGTGGGCCGGTGAGGGAGATCTTTGATGTCCTCACCGGCCCTTCATGTCAAACAGCGGGGCCGGCGCTCGGATAGTGCCGGCCCTGCATAGACCGGCAGGGGGGATCCTGGGACCTCCCCTGCCGGCCTCGGCCCATGGCCACCGCGGCCCACCGGGCATTTGCCCGGTGTGCCCGATGGCCAGTCCGGGCCTGCACGTTACCATTTCATGTCCATAATGTGGATGGCAACATTGACTGCCAATGCACCATTGTCAGGATATGAAAGGGTATCTTTACATATCTGAGCACATTAGGCTGGGGCATGACTAGAAACCACTGGGCCTTGGTAGTAACATTGCTACGAGGCCCTCTGACCACATAGCACATCACCTCATGATACCACCATTGCAATACACCTCCAATATCCTCCCGACTAGCGTTGTTCCCACATCCCCCCAAAAAATTGTCACTGCCACGATGACTTTTTCTCCATTTCCGGCCTTTCTGGCCCCACGGAGGATGGTGTTTATTTTCTGTGTATATTTGTCTTTTCTGTTTATTAATTAATTTAATTGTACTTCATTATGCATTGCTAAACTATTATTCTGATAGATGTAAGTAAGATATCCTCTTTTTTGCATTGTGCAAATGTAAAATATGTAATACTGTACAGTTTGTGTCAGTTTGCTGGGTTGCTAGACATTAGCAATCTGTAAAGCGTGATATCTGCTTTCATTGTAAGGTCATTTTTGATTGGTTGTACCTTCTCCGCAGAGGTTTACCGCTGCATGTAATACCTATGTCATTCATGGCCCAAATAGGACATTGGTCAGCGGAATTGGGAGGATTTTTCCAACTCAGCTATTTTCAAGTTCCCATCTCAATTTCCTGTAGTTCTCTCTTTCATGAATGTTTGCAGCTGTCCATGAGTAGCTTTTGTACCTCTGTCCTGAGCTGTGTAACAAAGCTGTCTAGTACAGCATGTATATGCTCCAAGGGTTCTATGTTTAAAATGCTTTAAGGGTCAAAAAGGTGAACATTCCTATCTGGATTTGCATATCCAGCTCTCTCCCTCCTTTTCAAACGTCCCTCAAATACCATCTCTTTAATGAAGCTTACAACCCATCCCACTAGAATACCGGTCACTTTACCTCTAGCTTATCCCACCTAGCTGGAACACACACAACTCATCTTTGGCCTATCCCACCTAGTGCCAACCATCCACACTACTGTTATTACAACTACCTTCGCTCTGACCTCTTCACTCCCTTATGTGTCTCATGGATAATCTGTCTGGTTCTGAGTATTCTACTGATGTGTCATTATGATCATAGAATAACCTGTCCTTTGTTTTCTAACATTTTTATATTCAGTTGGATTTAATCTCTTCATATTAACTCTATAGAATTTCTTATCTAAAGTTCTGTTAGTCTTTGCCAACCAGACCCTTGTTTTTCCCATATTATTAGTAAATGCTTCAGGCATTTTATTTGATTTGAAGGGAGTGAATATTTATTGTTATAATTTGTTGACCTTATTAGCTGCCTGAAAACTAAATATCACTTCTCCCTTATCAACTGTGACATTATGCACTGCAAACCCACTATTATGATGATGTAAGAAATCTTCGTTTGTGCATTTGAAGGCAAATGTTAGTTGAAACATAATATTGTACAGTTTGTGTCAGGACATAGGGTTGCTAGACATTAGCCATCTGTAAATCTTTGTCTTATCTGCTTTCATTGTCAGTTAATTTTGGATTGCAAAGGTTGTACCTTCTCCGCAGTGCTATACAGCAGCTTGACATACCATGCAGGTCAATCCATTGTTCCTGACCAGTAGACCATGGCCATTAGATAAAAGGTAGTAAATCTTGTCACCTTACCCTCGTACAAATCTATCAAATACAACCATGTGAGGTAATAGGATCCTTTTACCTCACACCTTGCAAACAATATGCAGTTTAAAGGGGCAACTAAACCATTTTTTAACCCTTGCTTCCTTGAAAAAACCTGTCCTGCTGGTCTCGATGAAACCCGACGTGTATCCGAATAGATGCACGCGGGTTTATTCTCTGCATGTGTCTCACAGCTGAGACACAGCAGTTCCAGGCAGTCGCTCGCTGGCCCAGTTAAGGACCCCACTGCTGATCCCATGCAAAAACAAGAGCCTGTCTCTGCGTTTCCAATGGAAGCATGGCAGCTGCCTGTCAGAGGATAAGCTGGCGTGTACTATCAAAAATACCTGCCAGTCTATCCTCATACTAGGGACAACTAATATTTCACTCATTCTTTTCTATTTGAAGCACAAATGTAGCACAAAAAGTATATTTTTTACCTACAGTCAAATATGTGCCTTGTTACTATTTTATCACTTGTTATCGAGTCCACAGACGTATTTTGGTCACTGACAGTGCCCATGCAGCTTCCCTATTTTTTTGAGGTATATTGGAAACGCCATCTTTTCTCTACCACCACCAAAGTTCGCACAATATGATCACGCAAATTAGTGACCTGCTCAAGGATGTTGATCGTGTTTGATGCATGTATTCCTGCTTTGTTAAGTCTCCCATCATGTACTGTACATATTTTTAGCTTTGAATTATTAATATGTTTGTAATCTTTGTACCCAGCGGTAAAACAAGCTGGCTGCATTGCAAGTCTTCTAATTCCTGCACTCTCTTATTATGAGGATTTCTTCAACGGAGAGAGAGTGAGTGTGAGAAGAGGCTAATCGGAATTTCAGAAACTAATGTATTGCTAAGGAAATAATATTTCTAATGCAGTATGAGAATCCTTTATCTGGAATGCTTGGGACCGGAAGTATTTTGGATAACAGATCGTTTCGGATAATGGATCATTTTCATTAATAAGATATATTAAAAACTCTCAGTGCTCATGAAATACAGTAGTATCAATTCAACCAATGTATAGATCAAATAAATCAATTTTATTTAGCGGTCATATGAGGCATCATGGCAAACCTGCCGTCAGAGCGTCAGGCTTGCACGCGCGTCATTGTATTACCGTTTGTAGGAGTGCTTGCAGTGAATCTGGGCATGCATGGAAAAGCTATAGCACAGCTTAAGGGGGCTGGATGCTGAATAAATGTGCACTTGCACTATGATGGGGGATACTGAACATGTACCAAAATATAGGGCTCTATATTTTAAAAGTGCCATTAAAAATGCAGTCTCCTTCAAGGAAATTTGCAGTGAGCCCCCTAGCAGTGGCATTCTTTATCAGGCCTCTTTCATTTTGGTATGTGCCTCACTGTTCTGGGGGTCTATATAGGACTTATCCAGACACCAACAGCCTTGGCTCTTCTGTAGGCTCAGGAGTAAATTCTATCTGTCTGCAGTGGTGCAGGAATATATTTGTGGCTGCACTGCTCCTGGTAGCCCTACCTCCACCTTTATACATGGGATGTATGGAGACATGTCTTAGCTATTATTTCACAGATCTTTGCTTTCTGTTCCCTTTGGTAGCTCCGACCTAGCACTGATGTTATTTGTCAAAGGTCTGCACTCTGCAGGGCAGAGAAGAAACAGAGAGGATCTGGCCTTTGAAACTCTAACTAGTCTACAAGAACAATATAAGGACTAGACTAAAAGTCTAATAATAATGGATGCATAGCCACATATTCACATCACTTAATGGTTATGTAAGCACAAAACCAATGTTCTTACCTTCATCATTCAATCTCCAGACCGCTGCTCAATGGAAATGTATAATGGATATGGAGAACACAAATCTATCAGAAGCTTTTTGAGAACTAATCAAAAAAACAATAACACGATCTGACCAAAACCTCACTATTCACTGTAAAAAGAAAATGTTTTCTGTATTTTAAGACAACAACGATTTTCAGCAAATGTAGGGATGAAAATTATTTTTTCTGACTATTTTTGTTAACCATATTTATACATTTTTATATATATTTTTTCAGTTTCGATCAGCAGATGTATAAACTGTCCAAATCAAATTTATATTTTCTATTTTTGCTCAAGGGTACCATAAATGGTTTGCGGCATATGTACAGAATATATGGTGCCGTGAGATTTTCTTTTCGGAGAGATAGTTAAATGGTCTTTAAGCATTCGCAAGAGCATGCAATCTTTCTCTGTGTTGTGATGGATGATGATCGAATACTGCATTATCTCTTTGAGAGCACAACCGTTCATCACAATTACGGACCAGTGGAAAAATTATATAGAGAGAAGCTATCTTTTACAGGCCCGTGTCATTTGTGATTAATGCTGTGGCACCTCGCATCCAAGGAATGGGTTTTATAAGAATATATGAACATTTTCGATGAAAGCCCTTTTCTGGTAATAATTCTACACTTGTGCTTTTAGAATTTTGTTATCGGATTCACTAGTAATAGGACTTATGGCATCTGGCTGAGGCTCAAACAATTACTCAAGTAGACCATCTTCAGATTTGGTTTCTTAAAGTACAAAGCCCATTACGAATTTACATTTCGGACAGACGCAAAGGGGCCAAAAGTGTCATCCCAGGTGCGGATTTGTGCCTTTCCAAATCCTGTATTGAAAGCCTATAGTCACCAATACATGACATCACCAAGCAAACATTCTAAACTCAATATGGCCGCCAGTAACGCAATTAGCAGAACATAGGGTTGCCACCTGGCCGGTATTTTACCGACAGGCCGGTAGAAAATTGGCACCAGGCCCATGTTAAGTCTATGGAGACTGTACCAAGGCCGGTATTTTTTTTAAGAAAAGGTGGCAACCCTAGCAGTACACATTCCATTGATTTCTGGGGTGACTGCTTCACCCTTCGAACTTTACCCTGTATCAGAGGCGTCGTTAAGGGGGGGGCTACTGGGGCTGGAGCCCCGAGTCTCCTGACCATAGCCCCGAGTCTGTGAAGCTTCCCCTGCTTCCTGCTCTGTCACTATGATAACCCCGCCCCCAACCCATGTGACCGGCAGGAACCCACGTGTCCTCCCTCACAGCACAGACCACGAGGGATGCTGTGCTGCTGTGGAGAGGCTGCTCTCTGCTCCAGGGGCTGCAGAAAAGCCTCCTCTATGACCTGCCACTTACCTCCCATCCAGGAACAGGCTGCACAAGGTAGGATCTCCATGTATTTTTATATAAATATCACCAACAGGTGAGTACTGGGGAAGGGGGTGGAGGGAGGGTGACATTAATGGGCAGAATAACCCTGGCAAATGATGTATGAATTAACCCTGGCAAATGATGTATGAATTAACCCTGGCAAATGATGTCTGAATTAACCCTGGCAAATGATGGAGAAATTAACCCTGGCAAATGATGTCTAAATTAACCCTGGCAAATGATGTCTGAATTAACCCTGGCAAATGATGGAGAAATTAACCCTGGCAAATGATGTCTAAATTAACCCTGGCAAATGATGGAGAAATTAACCCTGGCAAATGATGTCTAAATTAACCCTGGCAAATGATGTCTGAATTAACCCTGGCAAATGATGGAGAAATTAACCCTGGCAAATGATGTATGAATTAACCCTGGCAAATGATGTATGAATTAACCCTGGCAAATGATGTCTGAATTAACCCTGGCAAATGATGTATGAATTAACCCTGGCAAATGATGTATGAATTAACCCTGGCAAATGATATATGAATTAACCCTGGCAAATGATGGAGAAATTAACCCTGACAAATGATGGAGAAATTAACCCTGGAAAATGGTGGGGAAATTAACCCTGGCAAATGGTGGGGAAATTAACCCTGGCAAATGGTGGGGAAATAACCCTGGCATATTATGGAGAAAATAACCCTGGCAAATGGTGGGGAAATTAACCCTGGCAAATGGTGGGGAAATTAACCCTGGCAAATGGTGGGGAAATAACCCTGGCAAATGATGGAGAAATTAACCCTGGCATATTATGGAGAAATTAACCCTGGCAAATGGTGGGGAAATTAACCCTGGCAAATGGTGGGGAAATTAACCCTGGCAAATGGTGGGGAAATAACCCTGGCATATTATGGAGAAATTAACCCTGGCAAATGATGGAGAAATTTACCCTGACAAATGATGGTTAGTGATGGTCTGTGCGGAACGGAAATGCCCCCTTCCCTGCAATGAGATATAGCAGCAGGGAGGGGGGACATATTGAGCAACATTTTTTTTATTTTTTTTTTAAATACACCACTTGTATGATTATGTGACAGACTTGATGTATGTATGAGTGTATGTGGCAGACTGTATGTGTGTGTGTATGTATGAGAGTATGTGACAGACTGTATGTATGTGACAGACTGTATGTATGTATGTGATAGACTATGTATGAGTGTGTGTGTCTATGTGACAGATTGTATGTATGTATGTATCTGTGTGACAGACTATGTATGAGTGTGTGTCTGTGACAGACTGTATGTATGAGTGTGTCTCTGTGACAGACTGTATGTATGTATGATTGTGTCTCTGTGACAGACTGTATGTATGAGTGTGTCTCTGTGACAGACTGTATGTATGAGTGTGTATCTGACACTGTATGAGTGTGTGTCTATGTGACAGACTGTATGTATGAGTGTGTCTCTGTGACAGACTGTATGTATGAGTGTGTATCTGACACTGTATGAGTGTGTGTCTATGTGACAGACTGTATGTATGAGTGTATGTGACAGACTGTATGTATGAGTGTATGTGACAGACTATGTATGCATGTACGAGTGAATGTGACAGACTGTTTGTATGTATGAGTGTGTGTGTCTATGTGACTGACTGCATGTATGAGTGTGTATGTCTGTCTGTATATGACTGCATGTGATTGTGTGTATGTCCTGTTGTCTGGCTCCTAGATTTTTTACTGGCTCCTAAAACTCAGTTAAGTTCGTCAAGCCCTGGCATAAATGCAACTAGTTATATACATCTATTTGGGGTCTACCTCAAGCTTTTGAAAAGGCTGGAAATATTTAATATTTTACAGGTTTTGTTTTGTGATTATAAACGTAATATTTTTTTGCTGCGAGGGTGGTGGGTGCATGGAATAGCCTTCCAGTAGAAGTGGTAGAGGTTAATACAGCGAAGAAGTTTAAGCATGCATGGGATAGGTATAAGGTTATCCTAGATATTAGGATATTTAAGACTGACCACACCTGTACCTATGCATCCTATACCTTTATCTTATATCTATACCTTTACCTATGCATTACTATACCTGTATCTTATATCTGTACCTGTGCATCCTGCACCTGTGTCTGTCCTAGTAGCTTATATCCATACCTATGGATCCTGTACCTGTTCATATAGCTTAAATCTGTACCTATGCATCCTGTATCTTTATCTATATATGCATCTGTATCATATATGTACTCATGCATCATCATGTACCTATATCTATCTACATCTATCCTATATCTATACCTATGCATTCTGTACCTCTGTCTGTCTACCTATCGATCATGAGACATCATTGTATTTTAAGTATTATTAAAGCTGTGGGCTATAGCCCCAGATCATTTTTGAGCCTAGCAACGCCCCTGCCCTGTATGATGAATATTGCTTCTCCTCTTCTTAGCGTGAGTAATAGGGACACTCTTCTGTGTTTTTAGATAAACCTACTGGATATTATTGTTGTATAAGAAATATCTGTGCATCAGTATCTTCATAACTAATAGAACATCGCACTACACAGTTGCAGATGCATTAGGGTGATAATATAACAATATACATAATACATAAACACAACACATACCAAGAGCTCAGACAGAAGACAAGGACTCCCGCATCATGGAATAAACATTTTTTGTTTATTGTTTTTTGTGCATCACAATAAGCTATGATCAAAATATGCATTTCATGCTATTCTTTAACCCCTTGGCGACACAGGACGGACTAGGTCCGTCCTGTGTGCCGAGGCGTTAGTGACACAGGACGGACCTGAAAATTCCTGCCTGAACTACAATGTGTTTGGGGAAAAAATGACATCCCATCCCTTTGACATAGGTTGGTGGTAGAATTAGCACTTGGAAAGTGTTAAAATACCACAATTTTAAATACCCTAGGATGTCTAGTTTTCCAAAATATATGGTTTTATGGGGTAAAATACTTTGACAGGCTTCAAAAGTGTCCCAAATGGAACATGGGCGCAGGCTGACTACATGTCAAAATTCCAAGTTGGAAATGCACCCCCCCCTAAACGTGGCCTTTTAGCCCCCAAATAATCTAACTAACCTACACATGGGTGGTATCCCTGTACTCAGGAGATGTTGCTAAACACATATTAAGGTGTTGTTTGGCACTGACACATAATAGGATCTGTGAATTCATGCCCGATGTACAATGAATGTGAAAAACAAATTACTATCCATAACATTGACATAGGCTGGTGGTAGAATTAGTGCATGAAAAGTGTTAAAATACTACCATTTGAAATACCCTAGGGTGTCTAGTTTTCAAAAATATATGGTTTTGTGGGGTAGAATACACTTTTTGGCTTCAAAAATGTCCCAAATGGGACATGGGCGCAGGTTTTCTGCACGTCAGAATTCCAAGTTGGAAAACCAAAAAGCGCACCTCTCAAATGTGGCCTTTTAACCCCCAAATAACCTAACCAACCTATACATGTGTGGTATCCCTGTACTCAGGAGATGTTGCTGAACACATATTGAGGTGTTGTTTGGCACTGACATATAACAGGATCTGTGAATTCATGCCCAAAGTACTATGTATGTGAAAAAAAATTACTATCCATAACATTGACATAGGCTGGTAGTATAATTAGTGCATGGAGAGTGTTAAAATACTACCATTTGAAATACCCTAGGGTGTCTAGTTTTCAAAAATATATGGTTTTGTGGGATAGAATACACTTTTTGGCTTCAAAAATGTCCCAAATGGGACATGGGCGCAGGTTTTCTGCACGTCAGAATTCCAAGTTGGAAAACCAAAAAGCGCACCTCTCAAATGTGGCCTTTTAACCCCCAAATAACCTAACCAACCTATACATGGGTGGTATCCCTGTACTCAGGAGATGTTGCTGAACACATATTGAGGTGTTGTTTGGCACTGACATATAACAGGATCTGTGAATTCATGCCCAAAGTTCAATGTATGTGAAAAAAAATTACTACCCAAAACATTGACATAGGCTGGTAGTATAATTAGTGCATGGAAAGTGTTAAAATACTACCATTTGAAATACCCTAGGGTGTCTAGTTTAAAAAAATATATGGTTTTGTGGGGTAGAATACACTTTCTGGCTTCAAAAATGTCCCAAATGGGACATGGGCACAAGTTTTCTGCATGTCAGAATTCCAAGTTGGAAAACCAAAATGCGCACCCCCTAAATGTGGCCTTTTAGCCCCAAAACAAACCAACAAACCTATGCATGGGTGGTATCCCTGTACTCAGGAGATGTTGCTGAACACATATTGAGGTGTTATTTGGAAATACCCCTTCACATTTTAAGGTAATGTTTACCTAAATTGCAATATATGTGAAAAATTAAAAAAAAAGATTTTTTGCTGCAAACTTTGGCATAGATTGGTGGTAAAATGGCTACATGAAATGTGTCAAAATACCCCAAGTTAAATGCCCTGAGTTGTCTAGTTTTCAAAAATATGTACATGTTGGGGGTCATTCATGGATTTAGTACAGAAATCAGTGTTACAATGTCACTATCGCTAATTTTGAAAGAAGGGATTTTAAAATAGCTTTGCACCACTTATAGTTCTGGCCCTGTAACATGAATAAAAAAGCACAAAAACATAAAAACATGGGCTATTTCTGAACTCAGGACATATATTAGAAACTTTTTAGCAGTGTTTTTTTGTTGTCTCTTGTACATGAGTATACGATTTTTCAAATAAAAGTCATAAAAAAATTATTTTTTCATTTTTTTTGCCATATTTTATTATTTTTTTTACATCAAATTATATGCTATTATCAAAATAATGGTATCAAAAGAAAGCCCTTCTTATGACGATAAAAACGATATATATTTGTGCGGGTACACTAAATGAGACAGAAATAAATTACAGCAAAACACAAACTGCTCAGAAATGTTAAAACAGCCCATGTCACCAAGCGTCGGACAAGCCAAAAAAGTCATGTCACTAAGGGGTTAAGCAAATTTATATTTATGCTGTTTCATATGATGAACGTGTTGCCTCTTGATCTTTTGTGTGTATAATTTTTTATATGTATGTATTATTTTGTATATATGTATACATCTATTTATTATATGTATAGACTCTTCTTCTTGTCAGATATTAGTACTAGGGTGAGGTATGCTATGTGAGGTAACTCAGTTGGTAAATGTCCTGACTACAGAGCCTTTTTAAACCTCAAGGTCAAAGGTTAAGCAGGACCAACTCTGACCATCATCCTCCCAAGGTAAATAAGTGCTATAGATTGGCTTATAATAACATCTATTACTGTTATCACTGGGAGAAAGGTGCTATATAACTACTAGTTATTAGGATGTCAAATTGTTGATTATGTGCCGTAGACAGTGAGACAGACCAATTGCTCTCGAAAATATAGTTGTGTAGTATGTAACTTTTGAAGGAACACTGAGATACAAAGTATATAAAAGAAATGTGAATGTATTTGGAACTCCTGAAGATCCCCTTTTCCCCTCTGAGTACAACTTGGCAGATGGTAGTAATGTGCCCAATAGTGTTAAATAAGATGTGTCGTATCACAGAGTGCATGCCGTGCAAGCCGGGGCATTACAGTTTTCACCAAAGTTTTCTTTTTAACTTTTGGTTCTTTTATAGAACATGATTGCCATCTCTCTGAAGACAAATGCACATACATGCAGATTTACTATCCGTTTTATATCGGAAGCAAAAGGGGGAAAAAAAGAAGTTTAGACTCGTTACTATTTATTTACATTCAGTTTTTCCATGGAAAAGGAAATTACAGGTTATTGACAAAGGGAATAAAATAGCCGAATTGGAACAAATCTCCAGTTCAGCCCCCTATAGCTTTACTCATGACAGTTTTGATAATGGGAAAAAAAAAAATCTCCAATTCAACTGAATTAACCCTTGTTTGGAATTCCCTTGTAAATTCCCTCTTTCATGAATAAAGCCCATAGGATCCACGATATTTGAAGTACTTGGTACAAAGCTTAAAGAACAGAACTTACCAAATATCTGTAAACTTTAGGAGTCAAATAGACCAATTCAGGAGCCAGAGACATGGTTCTTTTATACAGTCAAAGAGTGGCAAGAAATTGTATAAATTAGGAGAAAAAATGCCTTTAAATGTGTATCTGTGGAGTCTCTTGTATATGGCATCACCTGTGGCTTAATATGCAAATTAACTACTTTTTATGGAAAATGTGTAATTTGTATATCAAGCCACAAGGGGGTGTCATAAACAGCAGACACCGCAAGCACATAGAAAACATATTTTTCTCTCATTTTATGCATTGTAATTCTGTTAACACAACGTATAGATAACAATTGATATTTTTTTAGTCTCTACATTCACAGAATATCCAATGTTTAGGTTAGAAAGTTTTTAGAAAGGACAATTCTCGGCAAAAAAATGAAGTTATGGTTAATTGAAAAATTGCATCAAGTGTATACATTTTAAATTGAAATGCTTTAATGAAACAATGCAAAAAAAAAAGTACCTTATCGAACCCTCTTTACTAGGAGAGCTCTATCAGAGGGCGGACATCTTGGATCAGATGGGCCAGATCTTAAAGTGCCTCAATAAGGTGTTGTATTTGTATGCTTTTTATTAAAGCATTTCTATTCAAAATGCCTATACTTGATAAAAACGTTCAAATCATTTTAATTGTGAATTAGCTTGCATGTAGGGAAAAGCTTTGTCTTTAAAATGGATATTACCTATCTGGTAGTTTTATTACTGATATTTTTAAATGAAAATTATTCTCTCTAAACGGTATCCCGGTAAATATTACAATACAAGGCTACAGATTTTAGTTTCCCTCTTGTGCTCTATTTCTAAACAAATAAAAAAACACTTTAACTGTGGACTTCCTTGGGAACATACTCAACAGAAATAGACCAACACTTAATTGGAAACACTGTTTACTGTCTGTTTAGTAAACAATATTCCTGAACATATTTATCAGTAGAATGCCCATTAATGTGTTATGGCATACCACTGGAAGTATGTCTCCTTCATTCCTTACACTTGAATTCCTAATTTATAAATCTGTCATTGTTGCTTAGTAACAATGTAAAAAACGTTTAAAAAAGGATTACCGAAAATTCTCTAAAGGCAGATCAATGGGCACAGATATAACCATGCCACTTCATCATAATGTGTTTGTTCCCAGTAGCTAGTGCATCATGGGTGGTGAGGCTAAACTTACATTAGATAAAGTGTGGGTTACATTTTATGTTCTACTTACCCTTTACTAATGTATGTATTAAAGTCACTGCTTTTATTATGCGAGAATAAAAGAACAGATCTTGGTATTTAAACAGAAAATAAAATGTATGTCTTCCAAAATAAATTTTTATTGATTTTCAAGTGAAAACATGTAGAAAAAAAGAAGCACAACAAAAAAAAAGACAATCTTAACCAATATCAAAAGTCGCATATTATACAAACATATCTATATCATACATAAGGACATTATGTTCAAATCATCGATCAGGAAAGGAAATGAGTAAGAACATTAACATAAAAGAAAAGTTTAAAAAAAAAGTTCTGCTTATTAATTAAAAATATTATTTTATTTTTTTTGGAAGAAAATAAAATTTATGGAATGACTCTATGCACTGGGGGTCACTGATAGTGAGGGGTCAGCTGAACAGAAGGATACGGGTGATGACTTTAGCCCCCTCTAGTCTGCTTTGGACTGATCCACCTCAGGACCCATGCTGCTGTTGTACCAGGGTAATAGCCTCCCATATCATTTTAGCAAGCATGAGAGAAGGATTTTAGAATCTGCTTGATGCTCAGCTGGCCTGAGTAAAGAGAGCATAGAAACATAAAATGCGTCAGCAGATAAGAACCATTTGTCCTATCTAGTCTACCCTCTTTTGTTTGTCCAAATTATCAGTGCCTATGCCTTAAACTCCTTCACTGTATTAACCTCTACCCCTTCTGCTGGAAGGCTATTCCATGCATCTCGCAGTAAAGTAACAAACAAATTCCTCCAAATGGAGATATCCCGGGCTCCACGAAAACCAAGTCGTATTGTGTGTCCAGGGAGAACGACTTCTTGTGTGTTGGAAGTAAGGGTACCGCCTTCATCCGCTGACTGTGTGTTAAGAACCTATGACAAGAAAAGCAAAAGGCTGACACGCCAATTTTCACAGTGTACAAAAAAATGTGTGGGATTGTGATTAAGCGTTGATACACGCGAAACGCGTCAAGTGTGCCTGCCTCACTGCCTGCTGTGAATAGATTTTTATATACTATTGCCAATAAATACACATTTTTTGGACACAGAATATTTTAGTGCCAGCCTTTTGCTTTTCTTGTCGCAGTAAAGTAATACTATCTGATATTAACCGTCGCCCCTCTTATTTAAAACTATGTTCTCTTGTTGTGGTAATCGTTCTTCTTTTAAATATACTCTCCTTTTTTACCATGTTGATTCCCTTTTTGTATTTAAACGTTTCTATCATATTCCCATCTCATCTTTCCATGTATGTTAAAAATGAATTGATCTCCTCTTTGTGAGATATGCGTTTGGCCCCAGTCAGATTTGAACTCACGACTCCTTGTTTACAAGACCAGTACTCTCAGCTATGAATCCTCGGACTGAAAAATGTTCTCCATGACAGCCATAGATTTTCAGCTACCCTTGTCTGAGGGCCGCTTTATGAACTGTGCTGGGAGCTGCCCAAATAGCTCCCAGCCCCCTAACAGTAAGGACAGCATCAATAGCAAAGAGAGAACCACTATTAGGGATATAATCACTAGTAAGGAGAGACTCGCTACTAAGCATCACTGTAAGCTACATAAGGTTGCAGTTTCTGTTTTTTGTAT
Source organism: Pelodytes ibericus (assembly GCA_036172795.1). Taxonomy (NCBI): domain Eukaryota; kingdom Metazoa; phylum Chordata; class Amphibia; order Anura; family Pelodytidae; genus Pelodytes; species Pelodytes ibericus. The sequence goes on from CM069861.1 coordinate 188,819,308, forward strand.
CCATTCTATAATATTAATCTTAGTTATACAATTCCAGGCTCCCAGCTACATTAACACCCACTAAATAGTGTAAACGTGAGCAGATTTAGGATTCAGTTTAAGGATAAAGGAAATACAACCCACATCATATGTGTGAAATACACGATCCTCCACTGGAGGGCACCCTGGAGTATCATATTTTTGCTGAACCCTTCTGCTATTCCTAGAAAACTAAACAAGCATTCTTAGACAGCCTTTACCTCAATGGGTATTTGTGGCCTGCACTCCTTTGCACACACTTCACTTCTGATTCCGGAATTTGTGTTGACATGTAAAATTTAAATTATTAAAATTTTGTAAAATCCTTCCCTTTTCATCACTGTGTGTAGAGAGCAATTCGGAAACTGGAGCAATCACCTTGGAAACCATTGGAATCTTCCTAATTTTTTAGAACTACTTTAGTACTACAGTACAATACTACAGTGGAACTACTTTCCCAGGGAATATCACTTGTGCATATCCCTTTATATCACTACGCTCAAAATTGGTTTTGTTAAAATTCATTTATCACCAGTGCAAAATGTGTGCCACAATTGGATAAATGTACATACCCCACCATTCAGTATTTAAATACATGTTTTATTAAAAAATAAAATAAAAACAATAGGAACTTTCAATGCAAAAGGAATAATGTTTCAGGCCTATTTAGTCAATTACTTTTAAGGATCTATTCAATAAAGAGAGAAATGCAGGGAATTGAGGTGGGAATTTTAAAACTTTAGGACAATGCAGCAAAGCTGGAAAAAATCCTCCAAAGCAGCTGAATGGGGGGGATTTTTCCAACTCAGCTACTTTGGTCTTAATTTTGAAATTCCCATCTCAATATCCTGCAATTCTCTTTTTATTGAGAAGACTCTTTATACAACTGGCAACAAAAGGAAGGAGAAAAGGAACTGCATATCTGGAGCATTGAGGGTTGCCACCTTTTCTTCAAAAAATAAATACCGGCCATGCTACCATCTCCATAGACTTAACATTGGTGTCCCTGCCGGTAAAGATCAGCCAGGAACCCTAGAGGCATTAAGCTGTATGTTCCAAACAGCAGCAATCTGAAGGATATAGTGAACTGCGTTGGGAAGGTGTAGATACATGTTTATATGTTAAATAGTGACTTACTTAGAACACATCTCCCAATGTCATTTTGTAAAAACCGAAATGTATGTCATGTTTCTCGTAGTGCAATTGAAGATGGCTAATTTTATCTTCACAACCAGGCGATAGATTAAATATTTAAAAGTCATGGTCTGAATTTGTCACATTTGATTTGTTTTTGCGTGTGCTGGAGCAGAAGAGGCATCAGTGGAGAGGGGGAGAGGATTACAAAAACAAAGCAAGTCAGTAATGCGGCCTGCTATCACCAATGGGGTCTGTTATATAAGCAAAATAAATAGGTATCACATTGTTTCAGCAGTGATGGCTGTAAAAGAAAAAATGTTGATGTAAATTATGACTCTGAGGTGTTAAAATGAATCAATATTATATTTTGAGTGTTGAGTTTCCGCCTCAAAAATGGCGTAGAGTGTGACCCGTACAGTGGCAGAGTTGGGGCTGCTGTGGAATACGTTTCACGTGAATCTGGCCACCAAATGTGGCTCGCAGGTAATGGTTCGAATTCATCAGCCTTGTGAATCAGACAAAACATGCATCCCCCTTACACATACATCTTAAAGGGACACTAAAGCTTTTTTTTTTCACTTGTGCTTCTAACATAGAGTGAACAGCGGAAAATGTAGTGTCTCCAGTATGAGGATAAATGGGCATGTACTTTTAACATGCCAGCTGGTCCTCTGACCTCTTCCCTGGGAAGCAGGCAGGCCAGAATGCTTGGCGACTGTTTCTCTCTGCTGTGGCAGACTGAGACCATCGTTTTCACATGGGACTTTATCTAGACCCTGAAATGGGATGTTTTCCTCGTAGCAGTTTCATTGTGGGACTTTCAGCATCTGACAGGTTAGAGCAGCTGATTCCTCACCGTGTGCTGAACTTTCTGTTCGTTTTAGGGTTAGTTAGTATTGGGGAAGGGGTTACTTTTAGGGTTAGTAGTGAGGTTAGGGGTTTGTTTTCGGCATCAATGCTGAAACAAACGCTCTGAAGGGTCATCATTGTAACATCAGCTATTAAACCGTTGCAAGGAAAGTATGATAAAGAACATTCCTAGACCCTGTAGATCCTCTCTGTGGACCCCTTAAGAGTGAGCAGAGCGAGACCCCGACCAGACATGCGTCAGTGTGTGCTAGCACCAGCATCTGGCCATGCCTCAACTTTGAGGCAGAGCCAAGACTAAACTATGTGTATCTGTAAAGAGACATACCAGGATTACTTGGGAGAAGGGGAGACTATCTTTTAACCCTTGATTCTTCTAGGAAGCAAGGGTTAAACATCATTTACTATCCCTTTAAATATATATAAAAACATAGAATGTTTGGACATATAAGAACCATTCAGTCAATCTAGTCTGCTCATATTTCTACTTGCTGCAAATCTGCACAATTTATTTGGTTTTTGATCTTATGTTATATTCAGAATAGCCTTATGCTGATCCTATGCATGCTTCAATACATTCACTTTCTTAACCTCCTTCACTTCTGCTGGAAAGCTATTCCTATAATCCAGGACATTACTGTGTTGTGAGGAGACACTGGTAGGCACTATACACATAGATACTGTATGTAGTAGATACGTGCCTTTGTGACAAATGATTCTTTACATAGCTCACAAAGACATCTTATGCGGAAAAAGCATGATGTTAAAACAGACGTAAGACTCCTTTATGCAAAAAAAGTGTGATGCTAATTCACTTTTACTACACATTTCAAATGTTTTCCTGGATAGGTTAAAGCATCTTAACATGTATAGCTTGGAGGAAAGACGCAACAGCGGGGATATGATAGAAACATTTAAATACATAAAGGGAATCAACACAGTAAAGGAAGAGAGTATATTTAAAAGAAGAAAAACTACCACAACTAGAGGACATAGTCTTAAATTAGAGGGGCAACAATTTAAAAGTAATATGAATTATTACTTTACTGAGAGGGTAGTGGATGTATGGAATAGCCTTCCAGCGGAAGTGGTAGAGGTTAATACAGTGAAGCATGCATGGGATAGGCACAAGGCTATCCTAGATATAAGATAGGGAACTGGGGACTAATAAAAGTATTAAGTAAATTGGGCAGACTAGATGGACCGAATGGTTCTTATCTGCCAACACATTCTATGTTTCTATGTTTCCTCTTCAAACCTACCTAGGAAGATCCCCAGTGATGGGGGGCCTGGTAATATTGATAAAGGTTCCACACCTCATCTATCCCTTTCACCCTCTTACTTTCCTAAGTAACATAATGCTAATAACATGTGGCTGTTCTGAAGCTTTAATATTATTTCCTTTAAATTCTATGTATTTTCTGTGGACTCGTCCTGGGATCAAGACATGTATGTAGATATGTATGAATATTTTACCATGCTTGTGCTAACTGTCGCTTGCATTAAGGAGACATCATCTTTTACAGTAATCTCATTGGACACGGCACATCATGAATGCCCTTGGAATTCTTCATTCACCAGTTATTGATGCAGACGCTTCACTCAAGGTCAAAGACCGAAGTCCAGTCTTGGGAAACAACATCAATGGTGAGAAAAGTGTTACTGAACTAATCTAGGTGCCAAAGAAGTTTCCATGCTTGAGGTGAGTGGGGTAGCCCTTTTTATAATGGCCGACCTTCATAAGAGTGCGTTATATTTAGAATTGTTTTTATAAATCAAGTGGACGTCATTTTTCTATAATTTTCAACCGTCACCTGGATGTTGGGTAAGAGTAACATCCCCAGGATAGAATTAAAAGAATATTCACCCTTCCTGGTGAAACACAGTTGTTATTATTATCATCATAGTTAATGTGTGTTGCAAGTTTAATTATTATTAAAGATCATATTCATACAGTGGCCTTAAACTGCAAAATGAAGAAAATTAAGAAGAGAAAACGATGGCAGCCGTTTGTGTAGGAGAAGATGATCAGCCGGAAATAAATTACTGATTTGTTTAAATTTCATGTATCTTTATTTTCTTTTAAACGTTTTCTAGATCTTGTTAATGAACAAATATTATGAATATGTGCAATCCGAACATGGGGCTTTCTGAATTGTGATAGTATAGTTGCTTTGTAATTTTTCCAGAACTATGTGAAGTGTGAGTACGATATAAAATAACTACACTATTATTATTATTATTATTTTTATGATGCTGTTTTGCCCTCTCACCCCCATGTGGTAATACATGGTAATAACACTGTGGCAATATATTCACCAGTGGAGGTTCTCTCAAAGAGGGACGTTTCTCCCTGGTTTTGTTTTATAATTTTTTTATGGTATTTCTGCAAAGGAAATAGAAGAAACAGACTTGGCAGCGGTATAGAGCCAGCTGCGGAACAGACTTAGCGGGTATTGCTCCAGCTGTGGAATGATCGAACGCTCTGGTTAGCGCGAAACATGTTGTCTTTCCCGCTGCTGGCTCTGTACCGCTTTCTTGAATTGAACACAGCTTTATATTGAAACTGAACCCGGAGTGCCACGTCCGTTTCTTCTATTTGATTGTTATATTGTGGGACTGGTCCACAAGGACTCTGCAGCATCTGGAGGACTGAACAGAATCACAGGAGGTTGCAGTGATTCAGGATAGTGGGATGGCAAGGATGAAGCTCTGTACATTTTACTGCTGCAAAGTAACATACAAAAGCTATCAAATAGTCTTTGTCAAGAAATCATTTTGTGAAGCTGCTGCTGCTTCGCGGAGGCAGCCGGTGACCGTACTGATCATGCTGTGTCTGTGTGTCAGTCAATCATGTAAGATGGGAGGGAAGTTTTTGCAAATGGCAATGTGAATGAAAATGCTAATGCAAACTATAATAGCAAACTATTCTTTGCTTTTTCTTCCCAGGTATAGGTTGCCCTGTACCGACTTGAAAACGACATCTACCACATCATTATATACAAGGTGGAAATTCTACCTATGTTTACACACTATGGAGAATTTATTGTTTGCATTGTCTCTTTGTTGTGTCTTTAAGGAGATAAACATTCTGTGTCTGCTGTGAGAGCACCGTGGAGTGCTGTGGTACATTATACATGTGTATCTATCATAAAGGTAAATAAACTCTAAAATGCTAGGCAGGGGAGAGATCATTGCAACCTTGCTGATAAGACCAATCTAAGAGAAATCTCGATGTATCTATCCTGCTAATACACTAGATATTTGCAGTTTCTTATGTCCAGCTTCCTGGCTCTTAGCAGTAAGGGACATGTTTCCCATCAGATTACTGGGGTGAGCATCCTACCCCTTTAAATCAAGGTTGAATAAAGACACACAAATAATAAAAAAAATCATCCGTCTGTCCAGTTTATTTATGATCACAATTCCCACATGTAACCAACCTAATCAGATAAAAAAAAAAAAAAAACATTTTAAATATCCGAGTAATGCTGAATATATTTACATGAGATTTATTATTATTATATCTATGTATCTATGTAAATGCATATTTTTTTTCTATGTCCATCTTCAATCTGAATTAGAACCACGGTCGGTTTAGAATAATTTTAGGATTTGCGTTTTTTAATATCAGGTCTATTAATATTGTTAATGTAAAGTACCAAATTCAACTTCCAAGTGAACTGTAAAAAACAGGCATTAGTAGCCGAGTTGAAAGGATAGGCAAATTGGACAATTTAAAGGGACACTACCACTTACATAAGATGTTACTAGATAACATTTAAAACAAATATATATACCGTATTTATCGGCGTATAACACGCACTTTTTCTCCCTGAAAATAGGGAGAAAATGGTGTGTGCGTGTTATACGCCGAAAAAAAAAATAATCTACAACTTACCTCGTTCCTGCTCTGTCCCCCGGTGCTCTGAAGCTGCGTGGCTGTGAGGGAAGCGATGTGAGCTTCCCTTCAGCCGCGCGGTCAATAAAGTCTGTTTTTTTTAAAACAAACTTTATTGACCGCGCGGCTGAAGGGAAGCTCACAACGCTTCCCTCACAGCCACGCAGCTTCAGAGCACCGGGGGACAGAGCAGGAACAAGGTAAGTACTGGGGTCTGGGGAAGGGGGGGAGGAGGGTGGCATAACGAGCATTCTTAGGGGCAATATCCTGGCATATTGGGGGCAATATCCTGCATAGTAAATGGCATATTGGGGCAATATCTGGCATTTTAAAATGGCATATTAGGGGCAATATCCTGCATATTAAATGGCATATTGGGGGCAATATCCTGGCATATTAAAATGGCATATTGGGCTTTAAAGTTCTTAATTTAAGTTCTTAAGTTTTTTTCCCTGAAATTTCCTTCTTAAAATTAGGTGCGTGTTATACGCCGGCGCGTGTTATACGCCGATAAATACGGTATATATATACAGTGGATATAAAAAGTCTACACACCCCTGTGAAAATGTCAGGTTTCTGTCGTGTAAAAAAATGAGACAAAGATAAATCATTTCAGAACTTTTTCCACCTTTAATGTGACCTATAAACTATACAACTAAATTGAAAAACAAACTAAAATCTTTTATATAGAGGGAAGAATAAATATAAAAAATAAAATAATGTGGTTGCATAAGTGTGCACATCCTCTTATAACTGGGTATGTAGCTGTTCAGAATTAAGCAATCACATCCCAAATCATGTTAAATAGGAGTCAGCATACACCTGCCATCATTTAAAGTGCCTCTGATTAACCTCAAATAAAGTTCAGCTGCTCTAGTTGGTCTTCCCTGAAATTTTATTTTCAGCAAAAGCCATGGTCCACAGAGAGCTTCCAAAGCATCAGAGGGTTGTCATTGTTAAAAGGTATCAGTCAGGAGAAGAGTACAAAAGAATTTCCAAGGCATTAGATATACCATGGAACACAGTGAAGACAGTGATCATCAAGTGGAGAAAATATGGCACAACAGTGACATTACCAAGAACTGGAGCTCCCTCCAAAATTGATGAAAAGACGAGAAGAAAACTGGTCTGGGAGGCTACCAAGAGGCCTACAGCAACATTAAAGGAGCTGCAGGAATATCTGGCAAGTACTTGCTGTGTGGTACATGTGACAACAATCTCCTGTATTCTTCATATGTCTGGGCTATGGGGTAGAGTGGCAAGACAAAAGCCTTTTCTTACGAAGAAAAACATCCAAGCCAGGCTACATTTTGCAAAAACACATCTGAAGTCTCCCAAAAGCATGTGGGAAAAGATGTTATGGTCTGATGAAACCAAGGTTGAACTTTTTGGCCATAATTCCAAAAAGATATGTTTGGTGCAAAAACAACACTGCACATCACCAAAAGAACACCATACCCACAGTGAAGCATGGTGGTGGCAGCATCATGGTTTGGGGCTGTTTTTCTTCAGCTGGAACTGGGTCCTTAGTTAAGATAGAAGGAATTATGAACAGTTCCAAATACCAGTCAATATTGGCACAAAACCTTCAGGCTTCTGCTAGAAAGCTGAACATAAAGAGGAACTTCATATTTCAGTATGACAACGACCCAAATCATACATCCAAATCAACAAAGGAATGGCTTCACCAGAAGAAGATTAAAGTTTTGGAATGGCCCAGCCAGAGCCCAGACATGAATCTGATTGAAAATCTGTGGGGTGATCTGAAGAGGGCTGTGCACAGGAGATGCCCTCACAGTCTGACAGATTTGGAGTGTTTTTGCAAAGAAGAGTGGGCAAATATTGCCAAGTCAAAATGTGCCATGCTGATATACCCAAAAAGACTGAGTGCTGTAATAAAATCAAAAGGTGCTTCAACAAAGTATTAGTTTAAGGGTGTGCACACTTATGCAACCACATTATTTTATTGTTATATTTTTTCTTCACTCTACCTAAAATATTTCAGTTTGTTTTTCAATTGAGTCGTACAGTTTATAGGTCACATTAAAGGTGGAAAAAGTTCTGAAATGACTTATCTTTGTCTCGTTTTTTTTACAGCACAGAAACCTGACATTTTAACAGGGGTGTGTAGACTTTTTATATCCATTGTGTATATATATATATATATAATATAATATATATGTATAATCATATGGCACTGTTTATTTATTTATATATATATATATATATATATATATATATATATATATATATATAAATAAATTGAATCAATTGCATATAAAAGAAAAAAATTAAATTAGGCGTTTATCTCCTGCATCATAGTGGGCAGGGCTAGGTGACTGTGTACAACTTTTTATTACCTGTCTTCCAACACAAAGAGAGGAGATTAGGGTTGCCACCTTTTCTTAAAAAAAAAAAAAAAAAAAAAAAAAACGGCCTTGGTATTGTCTCCTTAGACTCAGCATTGGCCTGAAGCCAATTTTTTGCCGGCCTGCCAGTAAAATACCAGCCAGGTGGCAACCCTATAGGAGATTAACCTGATCAAACAGGATCATAACTCCGCCCCCTTGTGAGGTAATAGTTTCATTACCCTGCCATTCAATGCAAGTCAGAATTCTGACTTATAGACTGCATTCTGTGTCCCCAGCCCCAAAGTGACATACTAGGAGGGCCGGACTGGGAATAAAAACCAGCCCTGGAAATTATAGTATTCCAGCCCCATAGAATTGCATATTTATTTTCTTGTTCATAACGGACAATCCATACATTTTACAACACATTTGAAAAGTGTATTATTTTATAGATAAGACTGGTACATACCCCTGCACAGGGCAAAATATGCCCCCAGTATGTACACAATATTATAACTAACGTACTGCTCTGATATATACCCCATGCACAGGGCAACACATAGCAACCAGTACACAAGGTTATATGAGTTGCCCTGTGCAGGGGATTATATAATTAGGGAATTGTGTGAGCTATAACCTTGTGTACATACTGGGTGGCTATATTGATTTACCCCAGCACCCAGACTGCACTCACAGGACTTAGCCCAGCATGCAGATTGCACTCACTGAACTTACCCCAACATGCAGATTGCACTCATAGGACTTATCCCAGCACCCATAACTTGCCACCTTTTCTTCAGAAAAATACCAGCCTTGGTACTGTCTCCATAGACTTAACATTGGCCTGAAGCCAATTTTTTTTTACCAGCCTGTAGGTAAAATACCAGCCAGGTGGCAACCCTATTCAGTACCCACAGCATTTGCCAAGCACTCATATAGCACCCACACAATTTGGCATGCAACAGTGTCACTTTGTCCCACAGAGCTGCCCCTGCAGAACAAACAACAGTGTCACTTTGTCATACAGAGCTGCCCCTGCAGAAAAAAATCACATTGTCCCTTTCCCCATAGTACATGTTATTTTGCCCCACTGAACATGCCACAGTATCACTTTTCCAATTAAAATAAGCCAGGTACCAATTAACATGCAACAGCCACTTCGTCATTAACATATGCAACAGCCAGTTTGCCTATTAAAATAGGCCAACAACCAATTTTGCCACTAATATACGAGTATCATTTTGCCATTAATATGCCACAGTCAATTTGCCCATTAATATGCCAGTATTATTTTGCCATTAATATGCCAGTATTATTTTGCCATTAATATGCCACAGTCAATTTGCCCATTAATATGCTACAGCCAATTTGCCCATTAATATGCCAGTATTATTTTCCCACTAATATTCCACAGCCAATTTGCCAGTATGATTTTGCCATTATTATGCCAGTATTATTTTGCTATTAATGTTACAGTAAATTTGCCCATGAATATGCCAGTATTACTTTGCCATTAATATGTCAAAGTCAATCTGCCCTTAATATGCCAGAGCCAATTTGCCAGTATTATTTTTCCATTAATATGCCAGCATTATTACAGTCGATTTGCTAGTCACTCACACACTTATACAGAATTATGTGTATGTCTCTGAGAAACTGTATTTACAAAATAAAAGGATTTGGGATATATAGGAAGTTAGGTTGGGAGGTGGATGGGGTGTCAAATAAACAAACTGCCCCAGGTGACTCTTTAAAATCATGTGATGTTTTTATTTTTTAGCTCACAGTGTCCCTTCAAAAATCTGGTGCATGAATACACAATCACAATATAACAGTGGTGGTGCCCTGCTTTTTAATATTAAAACCTCTTAATCACTCCACTCCGCAGCAATATTATGACAAAATATAGCAAGCAATGCAATCGATGGTGTGGCTTAACATTAAATCATGTAAGCTACATCTGGTCAAGATGTTCCACTCACTCACACACTTACACTCTGCCCCTCGCTCACACACTTACACTCTGCCCCTCGCTCACACACTTACACTCTGCCCCTCGCTCACACACTTACACTCTGCCCCTCGCTCACACACTCACACTCTGCCCCTCGCTCACACACTCACACTCTGCCCCTCGCTCACACACTCACACTCTGCCCCTCGCTCACACACTCACACTCTGCCCCTCGCTCACACACTCACACTCTGCCCCTCGCTCACATACTTACACTCTGGCACTCACATAGTTACACTCTGGCACTCACATAGTTACACTCTGGCACTCACATCGTTACACTCTGCCACTCACATCCTTACACTCTGCCACTCACTCACATCCTTACACTCTGCCACTCACTCACATCCTTACACTCTGCCACTCACTCACATCCTTACACTCTGCCACTCACTCACATCCTTACACTCTGCCACTCACTCACATCCTTACACTCTGCCACTCACTCACTTACACTCTGGCACTCACTCACATCCTTACACTCTGCCACTCACTCACTTACACTCTGGCACTCACTCACATCCTTACACTCTTCCACTCACTCACATCCTTACACTCTGCCACTCACTCACATCCTTACACTCTGCCACTCACTCACATCCTTACACTCTGCCACTCACTCACATCCTTACACTCTGCCACTCACTCATATCCTTACACTCTGCACTCACATCCTTACACTCTGCACTCACATCCTTACACTCTGCACTCACATCCTTACACTCTGCCACTCACATCCTTACACTCTGCCACTCACATCCTTACACTCTGCCACTCACATCCTTACACTCTGCCACTCACATCCTTACACTCTGCCACTCACTCACATATTTACACTCTGGCACTCACTCACATACTTACACTCTGGCACTCACTCACATACTTACACTCTGGCACTCACTCACATACTTACACTCTGCCACTCACTCACATACTTACACTCTGCCACTCACTCACACACTTACACTCTGGCACTCACTCACATATTTACACTCTGGCACTCACTCACATACTTACACTCTGGCACTCACTCACATACTTACACTCTGGCACTCACTCACATACTTACACTCTGGCACTCACTCACATACTTACACTCTGGCACTCACTCACACACTTACACTCTGGCACTCACTCACATACTTACACTCTGGCACTCACTCACATACTTACACTCTGCCACTCACTCACATACTTACACTCTGGCACTCACTCACATACTTACACTCTGGCACTCACTCACATACTTACACTCTGGCACTCACTCACATACTTACACTCTGGCACTCACTCACATACTTACACTCTGGCACTCACTCACACACTTACACTCTGGCACTCACTCACATACTTACACTCTGGCACTCACTCACATACTTACACTCTGCCACTCACATCCTTACACTCTGCCACTCACTCACATATTTACACTCTGGCACTCACTCACACACTTACACTCTGGCACTCACTCACATACTTACACTCTGGCACTCACTCACATCCTTACACTCTGGCACTCACTCACATACTTACACTCTGGCACTCACTCACACACTTACACTCTGGCACTCACTCACATACTTACACTCTGGCACTCACTCACATACTTACAATCTGCCACTCACTCACTCACTTACACTCTGCCACTCACTCACTTACACTCTGGCACTCACTCACATACTTACACTCTGCCCCTCACTCACATACTTACACTCTGCCACTCACTCACATACTTACACTCTGCCACTCACTCACATACTTACACTCTGCCACTCACTCACATACTTACACTCACTTTCCCCAGCACCATACTGTATTTACCTTACCCTGCAGACCGGCAGCTTCCTCTCAGGCAGCAGAATCCCCCTCCCCTTCCTCTCCCGCTCAGCAGGCTCTGGGTGAAGCCGAATTTCTTTAAGGGAAGCGGCCGCTGAAATTTTAAAGGGCCGCGGCCGCCGAAAGTCTTAAAGGGCCGCGGCCGCCGAAAGTCTTAAAGGGCCGCGGCCGCCGAAAGTCTTAAAGGGCCGCGGCCGCCGAAAGTCTTAAAGGGCCGCGGCCGCCGAAAGTCTTAAAGGGACGCGGCTGCCGAAATTCTTAAAACAGCCCCAGGGTAGGCGGCCTACTGGGATTTTTCCCGGTATCCCGGTAGGCCAGTCCGGCCCTGCATACTAGTGCAGTAAAGTCACTAGGGGATGGCACCCAAAAACATTATATTTCACAAAATATCGGCGCCCAGTCACACTTGTTTAGTAAAATATTTTATTAAATAGACTCACATAACAAACCAAAAGCCAAATCTGAAATCAACAATACAAAATAAAAAAATGAAACCTTTTAATTTTTTGGTGGGAGTGTCCCTTTAACAACTTGGATATCAATGCCTGATTGTAAGCATTTCACATGGCAGTTTAGTTGTACGGAATAAACTCCAAAGTGATTTGTTCACTTAACCTTCAAAGTGAGACAATAGAGTAGAATTGGCAAATAGGACAACTTGCAATTCACCAAATTATTAAAGCACATATTGCTGTACATATCAGAATTTCAGTGGAATCAGCACTTTGTTACACAGTTGGTTAAGTTTGCTTGTGAGCAATTCATAGGAAACCTCAGCTGCTCTAGTGACTGGCTAAGGTGGATCTAGTGAAAGGAGCAATATCAGCACAAACAGAAACACACAATGAGCGACATTTGTCTCCATTCTCAACTTACACTAAATATGCTTCAGTGTATTTGTGGGGATCATAAGGGAAGCAATACCCTGACAATTAGTTAAGTACATAACTATTGTATTGTTTAAAATGTACTGTATCTGGACAACGTGTTAATCCAAAACATAAAAACAGCAGCTGGCTTAACATTGAAGCAGCTTACTCATTAGACTCATGAGACCCTCAGGACGGACATAGTACAGGTAGAGATTGCCGGGTAAATTGTAAGTTATATGTTATTATGTTTTTATACATCTGGATCTTCCTGCGAGGTTTAGAAGAAATAAAAAAGTAAAAAAAAAAAGAAAAAAAAAAAAGGGATAGTCATGAGTAGGGGAAATTATTAAAGAGTAAACTGAATACCCCATGATTTGGAACATCATTTGTTAGAATACATTGTTTGTTTCTGATATTGCATCCAATGTTGCATGTAATATTTTTGCACTTTCAACAATAAAAATAATTTACATTTTTTTTTTTTTTTTTTAAAGTATCCACAGTGTAAAATGTTGATATTCAGCAGGTGGCCCACAGGTCGGTTATGGCCTTCAGGGGTTCTTGTGCGGCCCCTGTCCTTGCTATCCGTCCCATAGGTTATATTGTATTACCTCATAATAATAACGTCCAGCCCTCCAAACCCAAGCGTATACATATAATGGGTAACTCCACATCATAACGCTCTACTTGTCCACCAGGCAATGCACGAGGGAGAGTATCATCACTACTGCGTATCTGGTCTATATTTTTTTGGGGTGGTATCTGTGACAATTTAGAAAAAAAAGACTGAACAATATGTTTTTATTTATCAACTAGATAAATGTTAATTTTGACATCACGAAATGAAAATTCCCAGCGAGCTTGATAACAACAAAGAGCGAAGATCAGATTATTCAAGTAGATTAGAGCAGATCCATGAATGAGAGAGAGTGGAATCTGAACTCCAGGCATTGGAACTTTAAGACAATCCTCTCATGATATAAAATGTAACACAGACAAAATAGGAATCATATTAACATGTACACACAGCGGAAGCACACAAATCTCTGACTGGAGACTGGGGCTGCACTTTATCATAGCAGTACATGGCTCTCTGGTCCCCCGATGTTTTCTAGTCTATATGTAAGCGGATATTTTGCACATAGTACAGTTGTATTTGCTTTTTTTTTAACTTGCGGCTCCTTTCCATGTTTTCTCGTTTTCTGGTGCCTGGTTGAGCGTCTGTTTGCTCCTCTCTCCTGTCCTGCTGTCTCAGTCACTTATGGATACCTTGCTGCACACTGATGTCCATCTCTGATTCATAGAGAGAGAGCTGATTTCGCTGGCAGGGCCACTTATCACTACAGAACATATCTTCTGAAGATTTTAGTCAACTAAAACTAGACTAAAACTAAAACAATTCAGATGACTAAAATAAAACTAAACCAAAATTGCATTTTAGTTAGAAGACTGACTAGGTGTCAGATGTGCTGGGGGAAGGGGGGGGACGGGACGGGACGAAGGCACTCTTGAAGGCTCATGGCTAAGGAGCGCAACGCTTCATGAAAACTCAGGACGTATATATATGTCCTCATGGTCCTCAAGGACCATGCTTTTCAGGATGTATACATACGTCCATGTGCATTAAGGGGTTAAAGATGGAATCATTCTCAGATAACAACGTGATCATGGGAACTTAGATATTGACTCAAATTCTCTGCGGTCCAAGAGGCATTCCCAGCAGCACTTGATGGGAATGACTTGACATTGCGTACCCCACCGCTGGCAAGGATATTTTAAGTTTACGCCACAGTTGAATTCAAGAGCAACCCTATATTCTGCAGTAGAGCTAAGTCCCTGTGCAATCAACTGGAAGTCAGCTTCATCATTCCAGCTTCCGCTGGAATAGCCTTCTAGCGGAAGTGGAAGATGTAAACACAGTGAAGGCGTTTAAGCATGGATGGGATAGACACAAGATAGGGAACTGGGGACTAATAAAAGTATTTAGAAAAATGGGCAGACTAGATGGACCGAATGGTTCTTATCTGCCGACACATTCTATGTTTCTATGTTTCTATCAAACTGGACTCTCATTACTGAGTAAATGTCTTTTTTTAGAGGCAGTGTTATCAAGAAATAATTATTGCTCAGATGGACATTTCTCAGATACTATGTACAACCTAGATTCAGTGCTTGTTTACTGACAAATGTAACCCGATGAAGATGCTGTGACATTTCCTAGAGTTGTCCAATTTATTGCACCAACCACATATATCAAACCCATCAATGTGACCTTCCTTTACAGAAAGCAACTCGTTAAGTTCCAGTATTGCTCATTTATAAATGAAATTATGTAACTGACAGTAGAGATTCATCACCCTGTACTTGTGTTGAACCAAAACAGACTATTACTCCTTACTCCTCTTTCTCCTCTTTCTATCTGATTGCATCTAATTGATTAATAGATAAATGGGTTATGTCTGATGCTCAACAAATGTATTTACATGGCCTTAGTGAGATTTTGGAAAAAGAAATAGAAATGACACAAACACACACGTGAAAAAAAGTGATATAATAAAGATAAAATTAAAATACTCTTCCTCTAATACTGCAGCACCCACAAAGTGCTCCTCAAGCACTTAATGCAATAGAAAAAACGGGAAGGAAGGGGCGCATGTATGGGGAAAAGAAAAACAAATGATAGTGCAACACTGTTGATGTTGATAAATCGCAATATATTAGTGCTAAATAGGTACACTCACAAACTGTGCAATCAAATCAGGCTTTTCAAACCCTCTGATGGCAATGGTTACATCGACTATTCCAGTTGCCACCATCCCAACTGGTTGAATAACATCCCAAAGGGCCAAATGATGAGATTGAAAAGAAACTGTAGCTCTGATGGAGAGTTTCTCAAGCAAAGCAATACCCTTGTGAAAAAATTCCAAGAGAAAAATTACCCCCAGACTTTGTTAGAAAAAAGCCTGCACGAGGGGCAAAATATAGAAAGATCAGAACTCATTACAGATAAGCCTAAAAATCAAAAAAAAACGAAATGATTTCTCTTTCGCATTTTTAACCAAATATAATAGCGAAGCCAATAAAATCAAGAGGATTTTAGAAAGACATTGGCATATAGTGCAACAGGACGACATTCTAAAACACCATATTCCACAGAGACCACAAATTATTTTTAAAAAAACCGACAGCATTAAACAAATGTTAGCCCCCAGTGTTCTACCCAGGAACAGTCTAGGTACCAGACAGATTTTTGGGAATGCCAGCAACGGTTATTACAAATGTGGGAGATGCAAACTATGTAAAACTCTGAAACAACAACCCAAAAAGGTTGCAGACTTTGCAGGTTGTATAATTAGTAAAAGTCAACATGGTTTTGTGAAAGACAGGTCTTGTCTAACAAACTTAATAACATTCTATGAAGAAGTCAGTAAAAATATAGTTCTAGGCGTGGCAGTTGATGTGATCTATTTGGATTTTGCGAAAGCATTTGATACAGTTCCACACAAAAGGTTACTCTACAAATTGAGAGAAATAGGTTTGGGGGCAAATGTGTGTATGTGGATTGAAAATTGGCTAAAAGATAGAACACAAAGGGTTGTTGTAAATGGAAAATTCTCAAATTGGACAAGGGTATTAAGCGGAGTACCTCAGGGGTCTGTTTTGGGCCCTCTTCTATTTAATTTGTTTATTAATGATCTGCCACATTGTGCTGAGAGCCATGTCTCCGTGTTTGCGGACGACACTAAATTAGGTAAGGCAATAAAGACTAATCTTGATGTTTTTTCTTTACAGGAAGATTTGGACAGAGTGGGGGACTGGGCAGTAAAGTGGCAAATGAGGTTCAATATAGACAAATGTAAAGTTATGCATTATGGGAAAAATAATAACAAAGCAACATATACGTTAAATGGTTTTTCCCTGGGAAAAACTACTAATGAAAAGGATTTAGGAATAATTATAGACAACAAACTTGGCAACAGTGCCCAATGCCAGTCAGCAGCTGCAAGGGCCAATAAGATATTGGCATGTATAAAACGAGGTATAGATTCACGGGAGGAGGATATCATCTTGCCTCTTTACAAATCAATGGTAAGACCTCACCTTGAATATGCAGTACAGTTCTGGGCACCAGTCCTTAAAAAGGATATTAAGGAACTAGAAAAAGTGCAAAGGAGAGCTACAAAATTAATAAGGGGTTTGGAGGATCTTAGTTATGAAGAGAGACTTAAAAAATTGAATTTATATACGTTAGAAAAAAGGCGTCTCAGAGGGGATATGATAACATTATATAAATATTTGCAGGGCCAATATAAAGAGCTCTCCAGTGACCTGTTCATTAACAGAAAGGTACAAAGAACAAGAGGTCACCCCCTCAGACTGGAAGAGCAAAGATTTCATAGACAGCAAAGGAAGGGATTCTTTACGGTTAGGACAATAAAGTTATGGAACTCACTGCCAAGAGAGGTAGTGCTAGCAACCACAATAGATGCATTTAAAAATGGTTTGGATGTTTTTTTAGGAAAGCAGAACATACAGGGCTATTAATAATAGAATAAGCATTAATAAAAGAGCTTATTGATCCAAGGAGAAATCTGATTGCCTCTTGGAGTCAAGAAGGAATTTTTTCCCCCAGGAGACAAAATTCGAAATAGCTTCCTTAGGGGTTTTTTGCCTTCTTTTGGATCAAAGGCTGTAATGATAGGTAGAAGGGTTGAACTTGATGGACTTGTGTCTTTTTTCAACCTAAATTACTATGTTACTATGTTACTATGTTTGTATCAATACAGGCCGCCCTTATAAAATAAAACATTTTCTGAGTTGCGACTCCGAGAATGTAATTTATTTATTACAATGTGTATGCAAAGCGCAATACATAGGAAGAACTATTAGAAAATTTAAGACCAGAGCACTCGAGCACATAGGGGGCATCAGAAATAAAAGTAAAAAACACAGCATCCCCTTACACTGTAATCAGTGCAATGCCTTCTCGATTGATAGTTTCCTTGCTTTTGCAATTGATAAGGTAGACCCCCACTGGAGAGGGGGGAACCATGCAATAGCACTATCAAAAAAAGAAACCGAATGGATATTCAAATTTAAGACTTTTAAAAATGGGGGATTAAACACTGAACTGGACATCCTGGCTTTTATTTGAGTTTGTCTTTTTCTTGATATGGGTTAACCTCTTTCCCCTCCTTCGAGTGATTAATACTCGTCATTATATCTAACATTGGTTTTTCCATGTTTTCACAGTTTGAGCAAAATCTACGAAACGAAAAGATATGATCATGTTATTCATGTGTTTAATGTACATGTATCTATTTTGTCTGATGACTGTTGTTTATGTTAAAACCTATTGGTCCTTTGAAAATATGCTGATTTACATACATCAGGTTTCTGTATGAACTGACTGGAAATATGTGAGAATATGAAGCATGTGTTTATGATTAGTTTGTACACAGACCCCGACCAACACTGAACCAATAGTCATTTAAAAGATTTTTTTCCAATAATTTTTTGTTCAAATTTTCTTTGATTAAATACATTTTTGAATTAAATATTTGATATACATAATTTTATTTTTATTATGAATATCGATTTATTTTATTTTAATATCTCTTATATATTTTTTCTTTTTTTTATTCTCATCTCATCATAAAATTGTTTATTACTAAAATTGAAAATTTCTCATTATTGGCATATATTAATTTATTTTTACTCATTAAGGGCATATGATTAGATTTTTTAAATCTTATAAGATTTTCGCATATTTTATGTCTCATTATTTACAATGATTTGAAGACTGAGGTAAAGGTTTGCTTGTGGGTCTGTCAGCCACCGATAATATGGCCAGCTGAGAGGGAGATCATGTGTCCTGAACGTCTTCTACACGTAGAGGTGAGAGACTGACGTCGTTTTCGACGCCACAGAGGGCTGGCCTGCTGTTGATGGGCCAGCTAGAAAAGAGGAGTGTATTCTGGGGGATGTAGTTTTTTTCGTTCTGGTACAGGTCACGTGATCGCAACACAGCCTTGGAGGCAGAGTGTGTATCCCCTCCCACTTGCATCTGAGGCTGATGTTCCACTTAGCAGCCACTTGTGTTCAGGTGTAGATAATGACAATTATAATGAAAACATATATAAGACAAGCCTCCCACTGACAAGACCAGCACTTTACCGCAGAGATTTGCACAATAAACACTTCTCCTGAGGAAGCCAACACAAGTTGGTGAAACGCGTTGAGTGGATCCTTTTCATCATTGCAAGTTCCCAGTCGTCTTTATCCTGATGTCAACAGGATAGAAATTTACTCATCTGGAACTTCTTCATATACGCAAGTTGCACTTTATTAGTGCTTTTAATATTTGTACGTGTAATATTGTTTTTAAATGTGTCCAAATTTTTCCAGCCACTGCGCAATGGCTTTTTTAATTTGCTTTTTCTAGATGGAGGAATAAAAGATCACCATACATATCCCTCTGATGAGCCTGATTTGATTGCACAGTTTGTGAGTGTACCTATTTAGCACTAATATATTGCGATTTATCAACATCAACAGTGTTGCACTATCATGTGTTTTTCTTTTCCCCATACATGCGCCCCTTCCTTCCCGTTTTTTCTTAGTGAGATTTTGAAGGTCAAATGGTGACATTATGAATCCTTATCGTTATCATATTTTATAATCGACCCTAATTTTAAAACCGTCCAATTCTCACAGCAAATGCAAAAGTTGGATGTATAACAGGGTCGCACTTGGTTATAGTGCCTAATTGTATAACATTATGTGTGCACCTGCCTAACTCTACTACTAAAAGCTACTTGGACCTAAAGTTTGAAATTTCCATTTAAATACCCTGCAATTCTCTCTTTATTGTGTAGACCCTTTAGAATTTTTCATCTGAACATTCATGAGACTACTTACAAGTACAAGGCTATTCCTTACTTGTTTCATAAATATCCTGACAAGAACGGTAACAGACAAAAGCTAACACTGACTGTTAACAAAAAAACTCTTGAGGACATTTACTTCTAACAAGGAATTCTAGAGCCTATGATTAAATGCATCAAGCGCAAAATGTGTCATGCTTTTTACCATTTTTGATTGACCTTTTCCCATTTTGTTGCTGTGATGAAGTGTACTATGTTCACACTCATGAATTAAATCATTACCTTTTTTTTTTACCTTACTCCGTGAGTGCCATTTTTTCCTGCAGTCTTTTCTACTGTGTGCGCTGATCAAGAGCCTGCATTCAACTTGTATATATCTGTAAGGAATTCAACGTTCTAAAAGATTCTCTAGAGTTTGATAGACCAATGCGTGCTACAATTTTAAAAACTAAAGGAATTGACGTCTGCTGTTAGATCGTGAAAACAAAAGGTGTTATTCACCTAGCCTTCTATTAACACAAAGGAGAGGGTGCTGAATTTAAGAGAAACTTCCCTGAAAAGATGGCCATCTCAAAAAGAAGAATATGGATTCACACTTTCTTAAAAATGTTTTTTTTTTCTTTACTTAGTCCTTTGAAAAGGACTAATTTGTGTCTTCAGGGGATAATATAAACTCATTATACTTATTTATAATAAAGAAGCTATCTTTCATGCAGTGGACATGCATTAATGTGTCCAAGGTTAAGTACCAAGTCGTATGACACTATCATTTTCTACCAAAGAAACTAAATCTGATACTCCTATCAAAATTATACCCTACTGGTTGAACAGAGAAAAGTAGGCAATCACGTTATAACCTAAACACAGCACCCATAGTTATTATTATAGGCAGTTAAACAGACACATCTTCCAGATTAAAGCCAATAACCAAACTGAGTATCTAAAGGTAAAATCCAGACACACTTATCGTAATTTTATGACTGTTAGATGAATTGTTCTACTCTGGTCAGATTGACAATCGGTGTTCTGGGGTAAACACAAGATGATCAACCCACGCAGACAATCGAGAGAATGCATCGAACGTATCCTCAAACAATAGGAGAGAGAAAGGCTTTGGATCAAACAAATGTTCCGCGGTGCTCAAGGCATCATGTAAAAAAAATAGAAAGTATCATGGATGCCAAATGCTGTGTCTGATGGAGCTGTGATATAACGCATCTGTTCTCCGAGGCTAAAATATGTGTTGGTGGTTCCCTCACAATCTGTACATGTTTATTTTTGAATATCCTACTTCTTGTTTATGTTCCCCAGCCTCCTCTATTCCCCACAAACAATCTGCTCACCAAACAGACAGTCACTTCTATATTGCTGTCTCTGAGCTCATGTCAGGAAAAGTCCTTATTTTTTTTTTAAAAATTCAACTTACTAAGACTAGAAAGAAACTTTCTCTCGCATTTTACAAAATACATCAGCATGCTGCCCTTGTTGGTCTTGAGCAGCAGTGGTGTTCGCCCTGAGAAACAGTGTTATTCCCTCTCATTGTGATATCTACCATTTTCTAGACTCCTGGCCCATCAAGAAGAGTCTTCTACATAAGATTAGCTGGTAGATGGAAGGTTTGTGATCCAGTATAGTTTGTATTCGAAAAACTACCAGTCATGCTATTGCTTAATATTGACAACAAGTCAATTTTTTTACTGGCCTGCCGGTAAAATATCAGTCTGGTGGCAACCCTAGTTTTCATCTGTTGTGGTCTGGTATGTGTAGTCAGCAATGGAAAGATGTGATCCACTCTTGGGATTTGTAGAGCTCCACCTTTGCAATCCTGGATCAACACCAAAGACACTACCTCACATTCATTCTAGGTGTTGAAGGGCTTCCCTGGAACTAGGCCAAGGCACATTCTAGTTGGACTCTGCGTGGAATGAACTACCGTATTTGCTCGATTATAAGACGACCCCCCAAACTTTGTATATTCCTTTAGGAAAAAAACTAAAAGCCTGAATATAAGACTACCCCATAGGAAAAAAAAAGTTTAACTTGTATATATGTAAATTGCTTTTTAATATGTAATAAAAAATTGATATTATACAAATGTATTTCTTGTTTTTATTTCCTTGCGGCCTCTCTCCCTCCCCCCTCCAGTGTAGTCTCTCTCTCTATCTCCCCCCTCCCTCCCCTAGTCTCTCTCTCTCTATCTCTCTCCCCCTCTCTCTATCCCCCCTCTCTCTCTCTATCCCCCCCCCTCTCTCTCTATCTCTATCCCCCCCTCCCTCTCTCTCTATCCCCCCACACTCTCTCTCTCTCTCTCTATCCCCCCCCTCTCTCTCTCTCTATCCCCCCCCCTCTCTCTCTATCCCCCCCCCCTCTCTCTCTATCCCCCCCCTCTCTCTCTCTCTATCTCTCTCTCTCTATCCCCCCCCCTCTCTCTCTCTATCCCCCCCCCTCTCTCTCTCTATCCATCTCCCCCCTTTCCCTGGTGGCTAGTGGGGGCAGCTGGGGGATGTCTGCACTATATGTCTGCAGATATCCTCCATGCTGCCCGACACCTCCGTCTATTATGACGGACAGCTGGTCCGTCATAATAGACGGAGGTGTCGGGCAGCATGGAGGATATCTGCACGTATAGTGCAGACATCCCCCAGCTGCCCGCTTTTCCCTGGTGTCTAGTGGGGCAGCAGAGGAAGTCTGCGCGATGAGCGCAGACCTCCCCTGCTGCCGCCCGGCACGCTCGCCGGGACTTCTGTGACGAAAGCGGAAGTTCCCGGCTTCTTCACAGAAGCCCCGGCGGTCGTGCCGGGCGGAAGCAGGGGAGTCTGCGCTCGTTGCGCAGACATCCCCTGCTGCTAGAGAGGGGGATCCAGGTCCCCTGCAGCTCTGCTGGGGACCTGGATCCCAGTCTTATAGTCTGACCTCAATTTGAGGTCAGATTATAAGACGACCTCGAATGTAAGGGGGATTTTTCAGAGCATTTGCTCTGAAAAAAACCTCGTCTTATATTCGAGCAAATACGGTATTATCATGTTATGTCAATATAAACGTCCCTCCTTTGTTCTTAAAGGTTTATGGATGGTGCGTGGTAGGTTTTATGCATCTTTATATGGAAAAATCTACCAGATAGCTTCTGAGACACAAGTTAACCTAAGTTGTGGTACATTATGGTAAGAACAGTCACCCCTGGGAACTGAGGGCAAACAAAGGAAGTACAAAAAGCACATTCTCTGCAAAGGAAATAAACCAGGCTCACTCCCGCTGGCAAAGTAAGTATTGTGTATGATTCCAGGTGCTCAGGAACCAAGCTGCAAATTGACTAACGAACACGAGGAAACACACCGGCACTCTTTAATCCAATGTAAGAAATAGCTTTAATACAGCAAACTCTTTACGCGTTTCGTGTCCAGCGACGTTTAACAAATCTAGTCTGTCATTACCATGACTTATCATTTTCTGAATTATTATCAGCTGCCATGTGTTGGGAAAATGAAAATAAAGGACAAGATAGTAGGGGCGTATCGTGCCCCTGAGTGACAATTGTGCTGCTAGTCCGGAGCACGCCGGTCACTCAGGGCCACAATATATCTCTTGTGTTTCCGGGGGTTTTGTGTGCTCTGACAGACAGCATACAAATCCCCCCTAAATACCAGAGGCCGACGGCATCTGAGAATTGGTAGCGGCCGTCTGTCACCCAGATGTATTTCCGGGGTTTTTGTGCTCTCAAGTTGCAAACTCCAGAAATACACAGCGCACGCGGCGCACACCTAGCACATATGGAGCATATGCTCCTGCAAGATAGACTGTCTGTCTTTGGCTATGTGACGATGATGCCGCTTTATTGGTGGAAAGTGTATGATTTAATTCTAACGCGAGAAGCGCTCAGGCCTCCTCACATGTAGTCTTCAATAAATAAAGAAGACTTCTGCAAACAACCTTATATTACTGTTACTATGCATAATTAGATATTTACAACTCTAGTAGGGAGTGAAATCTGCCTGTAGAAGATACTACCCTTTTATCAATAAATGTACGTTTAGGATGGAAAAATCGAGTAAAATATGGGATTTGTATTTTAAATGCACACTTATTTTAGCACATCTCTGCAAAATTACTTATACTGATGAAGCTCAGTATTCTTCAGAATGTGTATAGTACACAATTCTTCAGATATGTGTAGAGTACACAATGACATGAAAGTCAAGGTGACCTTGAGCTCACATCTGTCACGATAAAGAGCCTAACCATTTGTGATTCCTTTTCTTGAGCTGTCCACTCAGATAAAAGTGTGCATGGCTGACCGTATTGTGGGACTTTTTCAGATTCTTTGAAGCATAGAGCATTAATGTATGTTAAAGGAAGCACTAAACATTATCCTATACAGAAAAGATAAGAAATCTAACCACAAGATGCAGAGAGATGGACAAGAACCTTCCCGAGACAAAGAATTTCGGATAAAATACAACCGTCGCTTTGTATTGAATTCTTTTCCAGTGAGCAGCATGGTGCCACTCTCACAAGATTCAAAAATACCACAAAATAAAATTAAAATAATATCACTATACATGTGTAATGCCTCTTTAACATTTTTTTATTGCTTGGAGCTGCAAAGAAACACACTATCAGTGTTCCCAAAGATTATCCCAATCACCAAACAAAATAGTGTGTGAGCCCAGAAAAAAACACAGACATCCAAAAATATACAAAAAAAAAACTTTGTATAAGAAATTACATTCATTTAATATTCATTTATGTAGCACCAACTATTTACTGGAGACTGGTTACTGCGCATGCCCCAGACTGAGTGGCAACACCTACCGTGAGGTAACACTTTCTCACGACCTCCCAAGCTCCACCTCCTCCGGCATTCTGATTTGTCAGGAGCAAGATTTAGGTCCAATACTGGGCCTGGAACTCAGGGGAGAGAGGACAGAACGATAATTAAATATGTAGTAAGAGGGAGGTTTTATGGGGCAATAAAAATCCACAGTTACGCAGTCAGATGATCCACATTGTGGCCAAAGAAAAACAAGTGATAAATCAAAATAAAAATGACATTATAAATGACTGATTCTGGGTCTTCAGAAAGACAGTTCCATCAGTAATGCCGCTTCAACCCATTAGCTGAAACGGAATGGAATGTATTGAGAATCAGTCATCAAAATATGTTACATGTCTAATCATCAAGTCATAAGCACTGTGACCTTTAAAATGAATAATCTTATGAAATGCACTCTTCAATCTGTGATCTGTAACATATCATTAAGTGAATCCTCATTAAGTTAATTAATGACGAGCAAATAATGACAAATAAATTAAGGTATACAATATATACTGATATAGAATATGATGTTTAAATACATCTTCTAAAGCTCATAGAATGAACAGGGGTGGGGAAAAATGGAACAATAATGAATAAGCAGTGAGAGATAACTGATGGGTATCCTGTACAGCCTAGGTGTTCAACAGTGGTCCTCCAGCTGTTTCAGGACTACAACCAGGGCCAGCGCTACAAATAGGTGAACTAGGAGTCCACCAAGGGTGCTAGCTTTTTTTTTTTGGGGGGGGGGGGGGGGGACTGCAGCCTAAATCCTGGGATAGATGTATCAGCCACGAGTGTTTGTTTTATTATTGAAAGCATGCACATTACTTGCGGATCCAGGGGGCAGACCGCACCAGGTGCCAAAGAGAAGCAGGCATCGCGTGCTTGACTGGGGAGCCGCGGGCAGCATCAGCTGTGTTGCTTCTCACTCCCCGCGCATATTGATGATTCACGGCATCGGAAATACGAAGCTCTGCTTCATCATTAGGCGCAGAGGAGTGCAAGGAAGCACTGACTGAGCTCTGTGTGTGCCCTTGTGTATTCAAGGCGTTAACCTGGTATCCAAATTCCCCAGATATAAATCCAATTGTACGTCTGTGGGATGTGCTGGACAAACAAGACCGATCCATAGAGATCCCATCTCCCAACTTAAAGGATCTGCTGAGAACGTCTTGGATACCCCTGCACACGTTTAGAGGTCTAGTGGAGTCCATGCCTTAATGGGTCAGGGCTGATTTGGTGTCAAAAGGGGACCTACACAATATTAGGCAGGTGGTCGTGATTATGTAGGGTAGGGTGACCACATTTTATGTCATTATGACTGATAGGTGTATATATATAATATCGCCTGTGTGTGTAATCTCATTTGTGACATACTGTGTTCCTGAACAGAAATAAAATATGTTCACCCTACCCTACATAATCTGGTGGAGGCTCAGGGTTCCTAGTTTTTCCCCATTCTTCCCAGTGCTCCTTGATTATCCTGGGAGCTACATAAAGTGTAATATTAATAGGAGGTGCATTGTGCGACTGTACAGTACAGAAGGGGTTAAGGCATAAGGTCTGTGAATCCCCCCATAATGCTTTTGACTCACTAGAGTTTATCTCACCTCACTTGAAAAGAAAATGTTCCCAAGATCTGTAACTTCATAAAATGTTCCACCTCCAAAATGTATTGTAGCAGCATGAGGTCAACATAACATTACAGCCGCCCCTTCACCAGAGGAGCCAATTTTCCAAGATGATTGTCCTTCTCCGACTCAACTGGAAACAAAGAGAATCCAGAATGCCCTGGATACCGCTCTTGGCATCACAGCTCAAGAATTTTACGACCAAAAGGTAGACATCTATCTCTCTATCGCACGTGACCTTCACTGTGTTATCGTATTGCATCATGCTTTGGGTAATCCTGGATCTAGTTATATTTCCATTACAATTCATTCCTATGAAATCATTGTGGGACATGTGAGTCTCACTGCTATTACATTTTGGTCAACAAAAAAAAACTTAATTTTAATTTAAAGCTAGTTTATACACACTTGCTGCCCTTAAACCTTCGGGAATCTGATAATTGAATAGTAAAACAATGCCCTGAGCTGCAGCACATGGAGTGTCAAACACAGTTTTCACCCATGCTTAATGGGTGACATAATGGGCCACATGTCTAAACACCATCGGCTTCCATTATTCCCCTGTTGAGTTCTTAGCTCATCCATCTTGACCAGCTTTGCGTGACTATTATTATCTACTGATTTCCTTGAGGCCTTTGGTAGGCCTGGACAATTACAGTTTAAGGATTTGCCACACACGACAAATCTCTGCTGAGCAAGAAAAGTCTCCAATATTTCTAATATCTTCCATTGTTTTTATTTTTCTCTTCAATATCTAGAGACTTTATAAAAGTCATCCAAAAGGTTACAGGTCGATTGTCATCAGACAGACCTGAATTACGGCCATACTTTAACGACAATAATTTAAGTACTTTGGTTTTCTAAATTTACACGCAAATTACAACCAATTTCATTCTCACCTGGCAAATGAGCAGCTTTTGTATTGAACCTCTTATCCACAGTTGCTTTGTAACACATCATTTTTTATGCAAGACTTAAATAATGTCAAATACATAATGGAACTGTTTTAACGCTTATTCTGTTGTGCATGATGAAGCAGAAACAGCAGTAACGAGTGGGAAATCTGAACCATTAAACACACATGTTGAAGGCCAGGATTGTATTAAGTGTAAAGTGGTGTATTCACTGTAGAGTGAAGTCGGATGAATTGACTGAAGAGGAAGAAAACGTAGATCAAATGATGTGAGCTGGAAAAAAATCCAATATTTGGCTTTTTCCAACTCATTTTATTTGATGTGCGACACATTAACCACAATTAAATGACATTGCAGTAACATTTATATAGCGCCAACAAGTACATAGCACTATGTACAGAGCATATGGGGGACTACATTCTAAGTTAGACGAACAGGGACTGACTGATAAATGAGATCGAGATTCCTGCTCGCAAGCTTACAATCTAGGGTAAGTGAGGGATATGAGACACTTAGGGGAGTGAAGAGGTCGACAGGAATTCACTCTATAGTTTATAAGACCAGAGATTAGTACATAATCACAAAGGGGCAGTGAATTACTATAAAATATTATATCATACAGTGAAATGTAAAAGTAAAGTAAACTAGGGTGAACTAACAAGGTATTGGCAAAAATCAGGCATTAAAAGCTGAGCTGGGAAGATAGGAAACTTAGAAACAAAATTCCAACTTAGCTATTCATTTTTTGTAGTTCACTCATCAGTTCACCAAAGTTCACTGTTTATTGAATTGACCCTGATTACTTGATGATGACTAGAAGACGAACAGTGAGATACTTCCTCTTTGTATGAATACTTACGGTAGTATTCTGTATCATTATGATTTAGGAGATTTCCAGTGAAACGCAGTTACAGGAGTAACAATTACACATGGAGATGCAAAAATGACAAGAATTGTGAGATTTATCTCTGCAGGGACACAACAAAATGGAGACATTTGTTTATTGTTTTTTTAAATTATTTGGGGGCAAGTTAACAGAAGGGGCAGCATGAGTTTTGTATATGCTGTATAACTCTACTTGGAACTAATAAGTGTTTGACTATGAGATGCTGTAGCTTCATCTGATGTGTGATAATGAGATGTCAGAACTAAAGCTGACATTTGATTTTAAGATGCAGATACTCTACCTGTAAGGGATAATGAGTTATTATGCCGTACGTACACATCCTGTAAATTTGTCATAGCCGTGCCATGTCACCTGGGCCTGGCTACATATCGGCAGTAATTTATATATATATTTGATTGAAGTCTCAATTATCTCTTATAATAATAAGAACGTAAAAAACGGAAACATGCCAACATTTTAAAATTAAATCAGTCCTGTTTTGCTGACTTACTTTTCTATCATGTTTTGTTTAAAATATATCACTCAAGTAATGGGTTAGTAACCAAACGCCATAACTGCAGGGTTGGACATGGGGCCAGCAACCCCACTCCATAAAAAACAGCTTGATCCAGAAATGCCAACAACAGAGATAACAGAGAAGCTTAGCTTAGAAGAAGAAGAACCTTCAACTTGAAAACACTTGGCACTGTGTGGTGAAAGCCACGAGGAAGCCACTAAGCTGACGACCTAACTTTCAACCAGGAGGATCAGCATTGGCACATGGAATGTGAGGACCATGTACAAGACAGGAAAGACAGCATAGGCTGCAGCACAGGAGCAATAACCTAACCCAGAACCAAGGGGATCAAGGTGAACGTTGTCCAGTGCTATACTCCAACCAATGATAATGAAGAAGAGAAAAAAGATCACTTTTAGGAAACACTAAAGACTTTTCCATACAAAGATATCACAATTCTTATGAAAGATTGTAATGCCATAATTGGACATGACAACACAGGATCCAAACAAGTCATGGGGACCCATGCGCTGAGAGAGGTGAGCAAGAAGGGAGAGAGATTTGCAGATCTGCGTGCGTTCAACAACCTGGTCTTTGGAGGTAGAACCTTTCCTTATAAGCAAGCAAACCTGGGAATCAGCAGACAGCATGACAGAACACCAGTTCAGCCAGTTAGAAGAGGAGCAGACGTGGTGTCTGATGCTGACGTCGAAGAAGAACTGGATAGATGTGTAGCACAATGTCAACTTTGTGAAGGAATCCAAGATCACAGCAGAGACCTTGACCAAGATAGAAGAAAGAAAGGAGAATAAAGTAGCAGTCAACAACAGAAGAACTAGAGAAGCAAAGGCCAAGGCCAAAGAAGAGTATGTTAAAGCCCACTGAGTAGTGAAGATGATCATCAGGAAGGATAAGAGAGACTATGTGGACAGACTGGCAGCAGAAGGAGCACCAACATACAAAAGCTGTATGATACCACCAAGTGACTGTCTAGAAAGCTCAGCAAGCCTGAACATCCCACTCAAAGATAAGTAGGGAAAGATCATCTTTGCCAAGTGTGACAAACCAACAAGAGATGGGATGAAGAAAGCCATCACCCTGATGAAGAACGGTAGCTAGAACTGACAACATATCTGCACTGGCCCTGAATGCAGACCTAGACACTTCAGTAGAGATGCTGTGTCCCCTCTTTAAGAAGATATTAGAAGAAGAGATCCCCACAGATTAGAAGGAGGGATACCTCATAAAGCATTCCAGTAACCTCTGTGGGAGAGTGATATATTGTTTTAAAATTGGACTAAGGGCTTTAATAAGGTGCTTTTTTTTATGGAACACTTGCAGTATAATTGTATTCCTGAGTCCTCCAGGGTAGCATTTAGCAAGCGTTTTGCTTGCTCTTCAGGTTTCTGGATCTTGACTCTGAGTAAGGAATTATTTTAACACTTTAAAGGGACTTTGTCACTAAATGAAGAGAACAGAAAATAATGAAGAATGATCTATACATTGTGTTAGCAGCTCTGCAAGCAAATGTCCCACCTAGATTATTTTCGGTGTGCAGTACCCTTCTCATGTATGGGAAATGCACTTATTTTCACTTTAAAACAATAACTACTCCTGTAGTTTTACATTGAAAATCATTTCACAGGGGCCTCGGATTTCAGTGACATTCTATAAGGAGAGCTCGAAGAGATGGGCGGGACTGTTTCTATAACAGCAGCAATACATCTATCTGCTGTTTTTAGGAGATAGAAAAAAACTGATGAGACAGATCTGTTAGCTTTTGTTCTAAGAACATTTGGACTGTTCTTTTAAGATCTAGTTAGCATCTAGAGCTGCTCATGATTGCACTGTGCGACTACTGCTGCTCTGTCTGTGTCGAATGGATTCTTGCTTATAACCTGCCACCTGATTATGCTATCACTGCTGGCTAGCTTCTTAGGGGACCAAAGGGCTAAGATAGGAAAGTTCTCCTATCCATACACAAGGCATGGAGGTAAATGCACTATGGGTGATTGAATAAAGGCACAGGTTATTTGCTAGTAGATTATGTCAATAGATGTCAATAGTTTGAGTCACCTCAGGATTTATGCATATCAATATATATATATATAGAGCATGCAGGTCTGCGTCCATGGCAACCATGATTTAGTGACTACACTGTATTTGCATATCACTGGGGAGAGACAGGATACAGTACACATACAAACACAAGAAGCATACGACAGTATTATTTCCAAACGGCTATTAAAACAATGGAAATGAAGATTGCACAGTTTTAATATTATTTTACTGAGTTTGGTGTATTGTGTTGCGTTTCAGTATAATCCTATTCACAAAATGTGTGCTACGGCATTGTGAATGTTGCCCCCTTGGGAAATTAAGGTGTTGATTTCCCCCCATTCCTGATTAAAGTTCCAGTGAGTCCTCCTCAGACTTAGTGTATGGTTGCATGCAACCCTGAAAACACAGGGTCACTGCCAAAATCTTCCTTTGTTTAGCTCCAGAGTGAGGGCATGTTTGTACCCCCTGAAAAGCACAGGTGAAGCTTCACCATTGTGCTACCCCACAGGCTGAGGAGAGGGTAATGACAAGCGGAAGGAGAAAACCATGTGGACTGCACCTGACTGGCTCTCACCTTGTATGGTCCACAGCACTGCTCCCTAACCATAACTTAGTAATAATAAGAAGAGACTACTCATGGCTTTTGTAGAGCTTGATGAAAGCCACTGGACGATGTACCTTGCAAGTAGCATGATGCACCAAATTGTAGCAAACAGTGTAATTCATAAGCATTGTGCTCAAGTTCTGTTAATTTGTACTGCACGAAGAGCTTACAATCAAAATCCTCCCGGCTCCATGAAATGAGTACACTATGCTCCATTTTCTTTAAATATGGGGTAGAGCAGGAGGTAAATTACACATTTTTCCAAATGTCCATTGTGTACTGTATTTTTTTAAAATTTCAAAAACCCCTTCCCAGGATGATGATTTGTTTCTTTTTATGTTCTGTGCACCTTCTTGCATGAAATAAAAATCTGATATCCAATGTTTTACATCTCAGAGAAACTATCTCATGCATTATTGGGTTAAACAGGATCCCTTTTGCAATCTCTTCTCCTTCCCTAATTTACATTTTTAGAAAGCAGGATAATGAACAGGACGTGTTGTGTAGAAATTGATTTTTATCTCTTTAATGATTCTTTTGATAAAGAATGAAAAAAAGTATTTCCTAGATTTTAAGAAAGTATTGGTGCAGAGTAAATACATCTCCACTAGCTGAATTACAATGATGTATTTTTTTATGGTGCACTAGGAAATTCCTTACAGTTGAGTAGTATAAGATAGTTACAAGCAAGTATATGGATAACAGTGTATGTGTAAATATGTACTGATACAAAAACTATTGTGGGTTCAGCTTTAAAAGATCTGCTAGCGCTAGACCTGTTTTGCTTAAAGGGACACTCAAGTCCCCAAACTCACTTTAGTGCAAGATGAAGAACACTGCTTGTATAGTGCACAGGCTTTTTTTCAGTGCCGGCATTCTGAATAGATCACATTTTTAATATTTTATTCAAGCCCTCATTCAGTGATTACTCTGCATGTTAACTGCAGGTGCGGCACCACTGATTATATAGACACTGAGGATATGAAGTTTTGGTTCATTTAGTCACTTTTGGAATTGAATATATACTGTGGCCTCTAAGTGACCTTGTTCTTGTGCACAGTAGGATCTCTTAACAGTGCAACACATTGTCTGGTGACATCACTAGATATACAGGAAATTCCATTCATTTGAATGAAATTATTCTCATTGGTTCCTGCATCAAAAAAAATAAAAGGAAATTACTTTTACTCAGCTAGTGTGGGCAGTCCTGGTTTCTTGCAAACTGCTATAATGTCACAATTTCATCTAGCTATTAGTATTTTATATTTTAAGCAATGCAAAATGTACAACATGCATTTGACAGCACATTAATATGCATTAACATTTGGAAGATGCATTTTTAGCATTAGACAGTTACTTCTTTTGATGCAAATTACAGTTAAATAATTATATGAATACATTTGTTAAAATGTGCATGTCTGTATTTCAGATGTATTGTATTTTATAGTTTAGCAGCTTCTACTGATCCGCCCACACAATTCTCCAATGTGCATCTGTACTGGCTAGGGTTGCGTATGGCACACAGGAGCCTGTACAGACTTCTCATCTATGAGTTTATCAACAGGTATACAGCTGTACTCCAGGAATCCTTCAGATGCAGACAGTAGATTAAGTTAAAGTACAATGTACCAAGTCAATAGCAATATAAATGGATGTGATTAAAGAAGTGAGAGATACATGTCACCAGCACTTGAAATGCTATCTAAAGTCAGTGGATCTGCTACCTATAAGTATTTTATTTTTCAACACTCCCATTCATTTTAAAAATGTGTTTCTTTGCAGCCAGCAGTGGTTCTCAATTATTATTATTCAATGAGACAAAAAGAGATAAATGATAACAATGGTATTTTTCCGCTTGCCAACCAATGTTACCAGTGCTTGAAAATCGGTAGAGCTCTCTATATACCATTCCTATAATTTCTAACTAAGTAGCTATACCCGTCCTTCCAGCTCTTCTTCCATCGGTGTATGCTCTCTGTCCTTAATCTCCCTATTAGCCCTGCTTCCATCTAAGTATTCTTCCTTTACATTTTTTATCAGCAATCAAGTTTTTTTTTTTTTTTTTAAACAAATCCAGCTATAAATAAAAACAAGTAAGCACGTCACATTTCTTTGGGTAGATGAAAAAGTCGTTCCTTTTGTAACTATGAGAGGTTTGTGGAACAGTTTCAGTTAAATATGTTGCTTGTTTATTTTTCAACTCACCATTCGTTCATACAATATTTATTTATTTATAAAGTATTTTTACCAGGAAGGAAGCACAGAGATAGCTCTCATTTTCAAGTATGTCCCGGATCCATGGTAATAGCATTGTTACAAAATCATATTACAAATACTAAATAATATTAAAATACAAATTAACAAATTTAACACAGAACACGAACAGAAATATACGGTAATCAGCCATGACTGCAGTACTGAGGTATGATGACAGAGATCTCTTAAGCGATTTTACACATGAGGTTATTCCACAGTTCGGTGATCTGAAGGTAAAAAAGGTTGTACACAGCCACCTAGTCCTGCCCACTAGTGATACACAGGAGCCAGTAAGAGAGCAGGGGAGTATCTTATGACATCATCATGCAGGATCTGGCCACAGTTGTAAAGTGAGACTGGCTGGAAGATTTCGGAGATTGTTGCATCATGGGTACAATTTTCAAAATGGATGCTGGAGATAGACACATCATTTTTAAAAAAAAAACTTTTATGTGACGATGGAGCCACTTTCCTTTTGTATAGTGGTATAGTAAATTAAGTAGTGGTACTGGATTGCCCTTCATACGTATGCTCATATCTATACTTGTGGACTGGTGTACTAATTTAAACTAACTTTAAATAATTTTAACATCACAACTATATGTCATTGTCTCTGTCTAATATTACATGTTCCTCAATGTCCTGTTAATTTAATTTACAAGTTTTATATATTTTCTTATTTAGTAATTCTAATGTTTTAGCAATGCATATTGTAGATTATATGTTCATCCCAAAGGTGTGATACCTCTGAAAAAGCTTTTACATTGGGCGAAACGTGTCAGGTTTCTACAACATTAGAAAAATAACCTTACGAAAAGGAGTGGCTTGTGAACATAACATATTTTATATTTTTTGTCTATGTTTTTATTGTATATTGAAGTTACTGTATGTATATGATATTTTTTTTTTTACACTTTTATCTCTTTTGTAAAAGGTGAGGGATGTCTGTAAAAATAATCTTTGCTTTTAATATACAGATTTTAACTTAATTCTTTGAAAAGTTTTATTTAAGCTGGATTTATAGCTTCTTCAATGAGATAAAAAGACATAAATTATAACAATGGTATTGTTCCAGCTTTAATTTACCATAAGGGACATTTTAGAATCAGTGGAACACAAAGCCTCTTAAACGATCCCCGAGAGGTACATTATCTCTCCCCAAATCCAATCGTTTATCCATCTTACTGTAAGGGACAATTCTTGACTATTTTT
Organism: Pelodytes ibericus; assembly: GCA_036172795.1. NCBI lineage: Eukaryota > Metazoa > Chordata > Amphibia > Anura > Pelodytidae > Pelodytes > Pelodytes ibericus. The sequence goes on from CM069861.1 coordinate 188,854,085, forward strand.
CAACAACTGAAAGAATAAAGGCTTTGAACATTTGAAATCAGAAGAAGAATGAATAATTTAAATATAAGTGAAAGAGAGGCACTTAGACAAGTTGCAAATAATAGCTCTGTCATAATCGCAGCAGATGAGGGAGGAAGTGTTGTAGAGCTAAATTGAGCAGAATAGAAGGAGGAGTCTTTTTATTCAGAGATATTCAGAGACAATAACATTTAGAAAGTCTACATGTACATCTTATATAAGCCAGTTCCGCAAAATGTACATTAAAGGGACTGGATCACCTAAACATTGTTTTTACTGTGCGTGTAGAGAATAAAAAAATAGTGAAAATTATCTATATGTTAGAAAAATTCTGTGGAGTCTACAGTTTATGACATCATCTGTGGCCTGATATGCAAATTACACATTTCCCTTTGAAAAACAGATCATTTGCCTATCATAAAATGGCTGTGGCAAATGAAAGGGGAAAGCAGTGGCAAATTAATGGGCAAACTGGCTGTAGCAAATTAATGGGCAAACTGGCTGTGGTATATAAATGGGCAAACCAGGGCATATTAATAGGCATACTGGCTGTGGCATATTCATGGGCAAACTAACAGAGGAATATTAATGGGAAACTGGTGCATACTAATGGGCAAACTGTGACATATTAATGGGCAAACTGTCGCCCATGCATAGACTTGCATTGAATGGGAGGGTAATGTAACTATTACATCACAAGGGGGCAGAGTTATGATCCTGTTTGATCAGGTCAATATCCTCTCTTTGTGTTGGAAGGCAGGTAAAAAAGGTTGTACAGAGCCACCTAGTCCTGCCCACTATGATACACAGGAGCCAGTAAGCGAGCAGGGGTGTATCTTATGACATTATCATGCAGTATCTGGCCACAGTTGTAAAGTGAGACTTGCTGGAAGATTTCGGGGATTGTTGCATCATGGGTACAATTTTCAAAATGGATGCTGGGGATAGACACATCATTTTTTTTAACTTTTATGTGCAATTAATTCAAACATAGAAAAAAAAACCCAGTGGCATATGTCTTATATATGTATTTGTTTTAAATATTATGTAAGTGGTAGTGTCCCTTTAAGTGGTGAGTTTTTTTTGGGGGGGGGGGGTAAGTTTGATAAGGAGGGAGAGCGCTCTTAGCTCTGTAGAAGTGTGTGTCACAGTCAGCTACAGAGAAGTCTTGTTTCTGATAGGTTAAATTTAACAGAAATTAATTTACAAGTATTTAGGAATTTTCTCTCGAGCCTTGTGGAGGATTTTTAGCCATGCATGGGAATACATAATACACTGTGACCTTGTATCTCATGCACCATATGATGTATATCAAAAATCCCGTCAAGCTCAATGGGTGCAGCTGTTCTTTAAGGTGCCTGCCATGTTATAAATATGCCCAAACGCACATTAGTAGGCAAATCTCTTTAACAATTTTCCATTTGCCCTTAAGTCAATATGCTCCATTAAGTTTATACTTGTGTTTAAAAAAATGTCTGTAGGTAGTAATTATATATCCTTAAATGCATGCTTTATATTCCATTCAAACAATTGACCAACAATTGTGGAAGCGGAGAAGGACTAATGAGTCATAGCTGATGTCCTAGAATTGTTTTAATTACTGACAGCATGTGTATGGAATGGTTCTAGGAAAAACATTTTCATTTCTTTCATACTTTGGAGTGTAATGGCACTTTATGTGGCTCCCATCTGTGACATGCAGAAATTATGTTCTGCTGGTTATATTTGGCTGTTTCCATGTCCTATATTCCTGTGTACTAGACTAGACTGCAGAAACAGAATGTAGGATCTGGGTAAAAATGACAAAGAAAAGAATGTGATAAAATAGTAATATGTAGTAGACAATACATCATACAAAATGTATAAATAGTTGCAGAATTTCTTATGAATGGGGACTCTAGTTCGGTTTATAGACTTTCGGTTTATAGAATACATGTAATGCTATTGCTATTCTATAAACCGAAAGTCTATAAACCGAACGTCGTTCGGTTTATAGACTTTCGGCCTATGGAATACATGTAATTCTATTGGCTTTCTATAAACCGAACTAGAGTCCCCATTCATAAGAAATTCTTATGAATAGGGACTCTATTTCGGTTTATAGAAAGCCAATAGTATTACATGTATTCCATAAGCTGAACGTCGGGTCCCCATTGACTTCAATGGGGTTCGGGGTCAAGTTTTTTTTGGGAAAAAGTGCCACTATTCACTTAGCATCAAACTAGTGCTTTAACACGTGTTAGTCCTTTTGCATTGAATCATATGTTATTATATTTGGAATAATTTGCTGTCAAAAATGTAGACTCTTGCTAATCGTAATGGCCGGCATTGAATCCAAGCCATTATCTGTTGTAATTATCATTCTTCAAAGGATGTTACATTGCTTAAACTCACAAAACTCTTTCCAGTCTTGGTACGTGGGCACATGAATCACACCACATACAACTAATAGCTGGGAGGGAGATTAGCATCTCCTCCTAGCTGAAAGTGCATTTGGCTGTATATAACAGCTTAGACAGGTGGAACAGAATAGCTCTTAAATATCAAAAAAAGAAATGTGTATCACACTCAGAAACACATACATGCCTGTGCCTATAGTGCTCAGCCCAAAACAGGGCATCAGTCCAGTTGTGTAGCACAAGCCCAGGACCGGTGCAAGGATTTTCATCTACACAGGCGAAGGTGCATTTTGGTGCCCCCCTCCTCTGACCTGCCACTCCTCCCACACCACCAACCCTCCATACATTTTACATATATAAAAGTATAATGTATAGTGTGGAAAATAAATACATCTAAATATTCAACTCGCATGCTCTAAATTTGTCACACATTGACACCCTAACACACATTGACACCCTAACACACATTGAAACCCTTAAACACAAAGACACCCTTGCAGTCACACACAGAGACACACTTACCACTTACACACACACCCTTACACAGACACACTTACCACTTACACACCCATACACACACACACACTTACCACTTACACAAACACCCTTACACAGACAGTGACACACTTACATACACACCCTTACACAAACACAGTGACATATTTTTAACACACACACACCCTTACACAGACACACTTACCACTTACACACCCATACACACACACACACTTACACACACACCCTTACACAGACAGTGACACACTTACATACACACCCTTACACAGACACAGTGACTCACTTTCACACACACACCGTTACACAGACACAGTGACACACTTACACACACACACACCCTTACACAGACACAGTGACACACTTACACACACACACACACACTTACACAGACACAGTGACACACTTACACACACACCCTTACACAGACACAGTGACACACTTAGACACACACCCTTACACAGAAAGTGACACACTTACACAAACCCTTACCACTTACACACACACACACACACACACACACTTACCACTTACACACACACCCTTACACAGACAGTGACACACTTTCACACACACACACACCCTTACACAGACACAGTGACACACTTACACACACACACACACACACACACCCTTACACAGACACAGTGACACACTTACACACACACACACACACACACCCTTACACAGACACAGTGACACACTTACACACACACACTTACACAGACACAGTGACACACTTACACAAACCCTTACCACTTACACACACACACACACACACACTTACCACTTACACACACACCCTTACACAGACAGTGACACACTTTCACACACACACACCCTTACACAGACACAGTGACACACTTACACACACACACACACACCCTTACACAGACACAGTGACACACTTACACACACACACACTTACACAGACACAGTGACACACTTACACACACACCCTTACTCAGACACAGTGACGCACTTAGACACACACCCTTACACAGAAAGTGACACACTTACACACACCCTTACCACTTACACACACAGTGTGTACACCAATACACACATAACCTGAGACACACTAGTTTTGCCCCTCAATATGCCAGTATTTAGCCACTCAATATGCCATTATTTTGCCATTTAATATTCCAGGATTTTGCCCCTCAATATGCCATTTAATATGCCAGGATTTTGCCCCTCAATATGCCATTTAATGTGCCAGGATTTTGCCCCTCATTATGCCAGGATTTTGCACCTCAATATGCCAGGATTTTGCCCCTCCAATATGCCATTTAATATGCCAGGATTTTGCCCCTCCAATATGCCAGGATTTTGCACCTCAATATGTAATTTAATATGCCAGGATTTAGCCATTTAATATGCCAGGATTTTGCCACTCAATATGCCAGGATTTTGCCCCTCAATATGCCATTTAATATGCCAGGATTTTGCCCCTCAATATGCTATTTAGTATGCCAGGATTTTGACCCTCAAAATGCCAGGATTTTGCCCCTCCAATATGCCATTTAATATGCCAGGATTTTGCCCCTCCAAAATGCCAGGATTTTGCCCCTCAATATGTCATTTAATATGTCAGGATTTTCCAATTAATATGCCAGGATTTTGCCCCTCAATATGCCAGGATTATACCCCTCAGTATGCTCGTTAAGTGCCACCCTCCTCAACCCTTCCCCGGTACTTACCTCCTTGCTGCTCTGTCTCCCAGTGCTCTGCAGGCCCGCGGCTGTGAGGGAAGCGTTCTGCACTCCCCTCACAGCCAAGGACCAGCTAAACCCACTTATGGCGGGCCTGGGGGGCACGGGCAATTTGGATTTTCCCGCCCCCTCTTTGTGGAGCGCTAAGGCGGCCGCCTGTGCTGCCTTAGGGTAGCGCCGGCCCTGCATAAGCCTCCTGTATTTCAGAACCACAGTCTATTATCACTGCACCGCTGCAACTATATGCGTTTAAGACTACTGCTTCAGTCGCCACACTGCTCTGTACTGAGGTGGAAAACAATCCCTGCTTAAAAAGCCCCTATCACCTGAACACTGCAAATGTAGAGAATAGAAAATGATGGAAAGTTATCTATGCATTGTCTTAGCAGACATGCAAGCAAATGCCTTAAAATAAATTTTGTTTGAAATGTGTCTGTGGAGTCTGCTAATTATGACATCCCTTGCGGTTTGATATGTAAATAAACAATGGGAAATGCACCATTTGCATATCAAGCTACAGGTGAGAAACAGGAGACCAGTGGTGTCCAGAGGGGGATGCAGACCGCACTGGGTGACATCCACAGCGGGGTGACACCCATGCTGCCGGCATTTCCCGTAGTGCATCGCGGGTTGCATATAACGAGCAAAATACTGGCATATAGAATGGCTAAATACTGGCATACTGAGTGGAAAAATACTGGCATATTAAATGGCAAAATACTGGCATACTGAATGGAAAAATACTGGCATATTGAGTGACAAAGTACTGGCATAATGAATGGCAAAGTACTGGCATATTCAATGGCAAAATAATACTGGCATATTGAATAGTGAAATACTAGCATATTGAATGGCTAAATACTGGCATATTGACTGTAAAAATATTGGCATATTGAATGGCAAAATAATGGCATACTGAATGGCTAAATACTGGTATACTGAGTGGCTAAATACCGGCATATTGAGTGGCTAAATACTGGCATATTGAATGGCAAAATACTTGCATACTGAGTGGCAAAATACTGGCATATTGAATGGCAAAATACTGGCATACTGAATGTAAAAATAATACTGGCATATTAAATGGCAAAATACTGGCATATTGAGTGGAAAAATAATGGCATACTGAATGTCAAAATAATACTGGCATATTGAGTGAAAAAATACTGGCATTTTGAATGGCAAAATACTGGCATAATGAATGGCTAAATACTGGAATATTGAATGGCAAAATAATATTGGCATATTTAATGGTAATATAATACTGGCATATATTAAATGGCAAAATATTAATTGGCAAAGTGATGCTGTGGAATGGTCTGTGGGGAAAAATAATATGTACTATGGACAAAGTGACACTGGCTAGTTCTGTGGGGAAAAGTGAGATGTGGCATGCCAAATTGTGTCTGTGCAATATGAGTGCAAGACAAGTGCTGTGGATACTGTATGATGCTGTGTTAACTCCTTTAGGTGCAACGTGGGTGCAGAGGAAGGGAATATAAAACAAGGAATGCAATTTTTCAATAACATTTTTATTACATTTGAAAATAGTTGAATATAATATTAAACAATTCAAATAATTATAAATGCAACTAGTTATAGAGAGAGAGAGAGAGATGTCTGTGTGTATAGATATGTATTGTCTTAGAATTGTACAATTGTCAACTCGTGGGGCTCCTGTGTGTGGCATAATTTATGGAGCTCTGGTGTGGCATAATTTATGGGGCTCTGGTGTGTGGCATAGTTTTGGGGCTCCTGTGTGTGGCATAGTTAATGGGCTCCTGTATGTGGCATATTTTGTGGGCCTCCTGTATGGCATATTTAATGGGCCATCTCACTGGCATTACTAAGGAAGCTGTTTGGCATGGTATTGAAGGAAATCCAGGGGGTCACACCCTAAGTTACCGCACCGGGTGACACCAACCCTAGTGACGCCTCTACAGGAGACGCTACAGACATATTGAAAACATATTTTTCTTTTCCCTTATGATTATGCTGATAATTCTGCTAACACAGTCTATAGATCCTTTTTCATAATTATAATTGTCTTTATAGAAGGGGTGAACTGACAACTCGTGGGGCCCCCTTGTGCCCGCCCCACATAAATAAAAGCCCTGTTCACATGCCACCCATGTGCAACCCCCCCCCCCCCTTGCCCCCAATAATTAGTTCTATTTATTCAATATATACCCTTTTTTATTTGATTTCTACCATGCTGAAAAGGTTAATAAATAGAACATAGTTTAAAAAATACATTTGCTCACCCAGGGCATGCCCCATCACCCACATTACACACCCAGCCACATCACTCACATTACATACCCTGGTCAAGTTTCAGAACCCACATTGCACACCTAGGACTTACCCAAGGGCATATCCAGGCCATGCCCAGTAAGTGTGTATTAGGGAGCGTCATGCGAGTGTGAGTTGGTGCATGTGTATTAGTGAGTGTGTAATAGTGTGAGTGTAAGTTTGTGTGTATTAGTGTGTTTTGTGAGTGCACCACTGTTCATTTTGTACTCATTGTCCTTCACATACACACAGTGAGAAGTATATACATAATCTTTCTCAATCATGCCAAGTGAGAAGTATATACATAATATTTCTATATCATACCAAGTGAGATGTATGTACATAATATTTCTATATCATGCCAAATGAAATGTCTTTACACATGGACATCTGCAGATATAAACCACAGCACCAAATAAATATCCAGAGTTCAAGCTGAAACTGCACAGCAACAGATCCAACAACATAGCAAAGATATAACCTCACAGCACCAGATACAACACTATAGCACACAATATAAGCACACAGCAACAGATCACACCCAAATTTCTAAATCCATGACATTTCTTTATCTCTTTTCCCCTTTTTTATATGCTTTATTCCTCCATGTTTGCCATCTCTTTCCCCATCATTTTAGCTTGGAGGAAAGATGTAACACATTTAAATACATAAAGGGAATCAACACTGTAGCGGAGCTGCAATATTAAATCCAAATATCTCCGTTGGTAAAATAAGGTAATCCAAGTAAAGCGCTGGAAAGTAAGGCAATATCCCAAATCCCCCAGTAACCGGATGAAACACAGTTCTGGGAGTCAACTGATTAGTTTATTCACAGCTCCAGCATTTATACAATTCCCCATGCAAAGGGTTTCCTTAACCCCCTTCCAGGGGCTATACAATAGTGGACTACCTGGGAAACTGCAAATACAGGACATTTCTCCCACCATGCACTGCTGTACGGGAGGGGCACTCCCACTAGATAATCCTGTTAAGTGGATTATCCCTCAGTACAGCAGAACCTGGTTTTAACATAAGAATATCTAACTTTGACATTAACACGAATACATTTTTACACCAGGTTAACACAGCTATTTCAGACAACCTTTAAATGTTCTGCAATATGACCTAAAGTGGCTAGGTTTTCCACAAACACAGTAAAGGAAGAGAGTATATTTAAAAGAAGAAAAACTACCACAACCAGAGGACATAGTCTTAAATTAGAGGGGCAACGATTTAAAAGTAATATCAGGAAGTATTACTTTACTGAGAGGGTAGCGGATGTATGGAATAGCCTGCCAGGAGAAGTGGTAGAGGTAAACACAGTCAAGGATTTTAAGCATGCGTGGGATAGACACTAGGCAATCCTAGCTATAAGACCGGGAACGGGGGACTAATAAAAGTACTCAAAAAAAAAATTGGGCAGACTAGATGGACCGAATGGTTCTTATCTGCTGACACATTCTATGTTTCTATGTTTCTATGTTTCTATTTTCTGTGTTTTATTCCTCCATGTCTGTCACCTCTTTTCCTCCTCCATTATATCTTTTCTGCCCGTGTCACCATTTTGGCTGCATTCTGCCTCAATCAAGCGCCTCTTTTCATCCTCCATTATCTTTTCATCTCCTTGTCACCATGTTGTCCCGTTTTTTTTTTTTTGCAATCTGCCTCCATGTCCATGTAATTTCCCCATTCATCACCTTTTCTGCCCCATGTGAACGTTAATGTCATTCATTCACATTTCGTACCTTCATTCTGCAGGCAGCTGGCCTGGTTCTCTGTTTATTGCTCTGCTCTCTGGATGCACGCACGTGAGGGAAGCTGCAGTGCTCCACCCTGAACGTCAAGCGAGGCTGCGGCGCTTATCTTACACAGCGTGGCGGTTGCTCTCATGCTGCGGCGCTCAGGGCCGTTTTAAGGCCCTAGTGGGCCCTGGAGTATTTAGCAGTGGGCCCCCCTCGACCCAATTTTTATAAAGTCGAATTGTAAAAAACTGTATGTAAATGTAATATTTTTAATATTATATGCAACTATTTTCAAATCACATTCAACTATGTGTATATGTAATAAAAAATATTATTGAAAAATTGCATTTCTTGTTTTTATTCTCTTTTTCTGCACCTACATTGCACCTAAAGGACTTACCACAGCATAATACAGTACCCACAGCACTTGCCATGCACCCATAATGCACCCACAGCACTTGGTTTGCATTAGACATGTGCATTCGTTTTCGGGCGAATGCATTTTCGGCCGAAAATAGCATTTTTCGGCCATTCGTCCGAAAAACGAATAACGAAAATGCTAAACTAACGAAAGCCTAATGAACGAATGGTTAATAAATGAAAATCATTCGTCCATTCGTACTATTGGCATTCTATAAACCAAAATAGAGTCGGTTTATTGAATTCCAATAGCATTACATACATTCCAAAAACCGACATAATGAACAACTTTCGGTTTATAGACTTTCGGTTTATGGAATGTATGTAATGCTATTGGTATTCTATAAAACAAAATAGAGTTGAAATAGGTCACTTCGTGTGAATGGGGACTCTATTTCGGTTTATAGAATACCAATAGCATTACATGCATTCCATAAACCGAAAGTCTATAAACCGAAAGAGAGGTTAAAATAGGTCAATTCGTACGAATGAATGAAACGAAATGAAAATAATGAACGAATTTCGTCTGAAACGAATGCAGTAATGAACGAAATTCGTTTTGGACGAAATAAATAACATTTTAGTCCGAATGGATGAAGACGAAACGAAAATGTTAGTTTTGCACATGTCTAGTTTGCATTCGTATTGCACCCACACAGTTTGGCATGCCACAGTGTCAATTTGCCACACAGAACATACCGCAGTGTCACTTTGTCCCACAGAACTGCCTCTTTAGATCAAGCCACTTTGTCACTTTCCCCCATAGTACATGTTATTTTGCCCCACAGAATATGCCACAGCATCACTTTGCCAATTAAAATAAGCCACTGTCAGGTAACAATTAACTTGCCACCATCACTATGTCATTAACATTTGCTACAGTCAGTTTGCCTATTAAAATATGCCACTGTTTGTCCATTAAAGTATTATTTTGCTATTAATATGCCACAGCCAATTCTCCCATTAGTATGCCAGTATTATTTTTTATTAATATGCCAGTATTACTTTTGCCATTAATATGCCAGTGTTGTTATTTTTTAATAGTCTACAAAAGCAAATAAAAAAAACCTGCTAAATAGATTCTAATATTGGTCCAGAGTCCATTGGTCGCATGTACACATTTTTATAGAGTAGACAACCCAGGGTATTCAACTTGGGGTATTTTGACACTGTTCATTCAAATTTTCCCAAGTTTTGGCATAGTAATTTGTTTTGTGTTTTTTTCTCCACACACTTATATTTAGGTATAAATTGAAAGGGTTTGTTCTGTTTTTTTGCCAAACAACACCCCAATATATGTTCAGCAACTTCCCCTGAGTATAGTGGTACGCCACATGCTGGTTTGCTGGAGTTTTGTGGGAGGTAAAGGGACAAATTTAGGATACGGTCATTGCAGCTTTAAAACATGTATTTATTATGTAATGCTTGTGACTACATTTCCTATCATGCTCAGCCAGCCAAAAGTGACCTTAGCATCATTGGAATTGTAGTCTATAGAAGAAACCACAGATTTTTGCTACCCTTGCTGCAAAGCACTGGCCCTACAAGCAGTCTTTTTTTTTTAAAATAAAATATCCCTAGAGGACCACAGACAGACATAACATGTCACTGGTCCTCTACGGAATAACTTCTTAATTTTATTTAATTTAATAGTATTTTTTTTTATTTATGTTTATTTACTTTTTTTTTATTTGTATTTAACTCTAACGTTATCCATAGGGTTAGGGTTAGTACAAACCCTAATTCTAACTCTAGGATTAGGCTTTTAATGATCTCTAACCCTAACCCAAGGGTTAAGGTTAGCACAGTAAAAATATAAATTAAAACAAATATTTTTTTATTTTATTTTATTAAATAAAAACCCTGGGACCAGGGAGAGACTATAGCTGTTCAAAGCAGGCACCTGCTTTGACAGCTATTAAGATCCGGGCGCTGTGATTGGCTGTCACAGTGCCCGGATGTTGGGGGGGGGGCCTCAGCCGACATAGGTGAAGTGTCTCAGTATCTAGACACTTAGCCATGTCATTTAAATCATGATCGTGGTATGCCAGAGCGCATACAGCGATCAGATCTGCATGGTCATTGGTCACTAAGGGAGTTTTTCCCCATGACGGTCCAGGACTGTCACTGGTCACGAAGGGGTTAATCCCCCCAGGAAAGATTGTTTGCCAATTTTTAAAAAGCTGGACATTTGTAGCAGTGTTTGTGTTTAGCTGTGATTTTCCTCTTTTACATTTACTGCACCCATTTCTCTGCTAGAGACATTCCCTTTGGTTCCATGGTCATAACAAATGCATCTCGTCATATGTTTTAAGATATTTAAATAGTTATTGTCAGTGACCCTATATCTCAGCACAGAAGTGAGGTGTGCTTTTTTTTGTCACCACAAAAGCACGGCAACGTTTTGACCAGGGCCGATCCTGGGCGGGTGCACGGGGTGCACCGCGCCCAGGCGCACGGGAGGAGAGGCGCTGTAGCAGGGAGCTCTCTCCCTGCCGTCCTCCTCCTTGTTAAAGCAAGCCACGCGACGGGTGCAAGCTCCGCCCCCGTCGCGTTCTGTGATTGGCTGCTGCCGGGAGGAGGACGTTCTCTGCCAAGACACCATAGAGAACATCCTCCTCCCTGCAGCCAATCACAGAACGCGACGGGGGCGGAGCTTTCCCCCGTTGCTCTGTGCTTGGACTACCAAGAAGAAGGAGGAGGAGGGGATGGGGGGGGATTGTTAAAATATATAAAAAATAAAAAAAAGTGTGGAAGTGTCTGTGAATGTGTATGTGTGTGTGTCAATGTGTATAACTATGTGTGTGTTACTGTCTGTGTAAGTGTATGTGAATGTATAAGTGTGTATGTGTGTGTCAATGTGTATAACTATGTGTGTGAATGTATGTGTATAAGTGTGTATGTGTGTGTCAATGTGTATAACTATGTGTGTGTTACTGTCTGTGTATGTGTATAAGTGTGTATGTGTGTGTCAATGTGTATAACTATGTGTGTGTTACTGTCTGTGAATGTGTATAAGTTTGTATGTGTGTCAATGTGTATAACTATGTGTGTGTGTTACTGTCTGTGTATGTGTATAAGTGTGTATGTGTGTGTCAATGTGTATAACTATGTGTGTGTTACTGTCTGTGTATGTGTATAAGTGTGTATGTGTGTGTCAATGTGTATAACTATGTGTGTGTTACTGTCTGTGTATGTGTATAAGTGTGTATGTGTGTGTCAATGTGTATAACTATGTGTGTGTTACTGTCTGTGAATGTGTATAAGTTTGTATGTGTGTGTCAATGTGTATAACTATGTGTGTGTGTTACTGTCTGTGTATGTGTATAAGTGTGTATGTGTGTGTCAATGTGTATAACTATGTGTGTGTTACTGTCTGTGTATAAGTGTGAATGTGTGTGTCAATGTGTATAACTATGTGTGTTACTGTGTGTGTAAGTGTGTGTGAATGTGTATAAGTGTGTATGTGTGTGTGAATGTGTATAATTATGTGTGTTACTGTCTGTGTAAGTGTGTGTGAATGTGTATAAGTGTGTATGTGTGTGTCAATGTGTATAACTATGTGTGTGTTACGGTCTAAGTGTATGTGTATAAGTGTGTATGTGTGTGTCAATGTGTATAACTATGTGTGTGTTACTGGCTGTGTAAGTGTGTGTACATGAGTGTCTGTGCAAGTGTATCCTGTGTCTGTGTAAAGGTGGCTGTGTGTGTATTTATGTATGTGTGACAGTGTGTATAAGGGTGTCTGTGTAAATGTATGTCTGTGAGGGTGACTAAGTGTTTAACTGTGTTTGTGTGACTGTATGTATTTATGTATGACTGTGTATTTATGTGTGACTGTATTTATGTGTCACTGTGTGTATTTATGTGTGACTGTGTGTATTTACATGTGACTGTGTGTATTTATGTATGACTGTGTGTATTTATGTGTGACTGTGTATTTACGTGTGACTGTGTGTATTCATGTGTGACTGTGTGTATTTATGTGTGACTGTGTGTATTTATGTGTGACTGTGTGTATTTATGTATGACTGTGTGTATTAATGTGTGGCTGTGTGTATTTATGTGTGGCTGTGTGTAAGTGTGTTCTTGCCCGGGGCCCTCACTGCGCTCATCAATTTATCACATGGAGGGCACCAGCCCCCAACCAGCTGGCGTCTATTTCCCGCCTCCTGCACTCAGCGTGCGTAGAGGGAAGACTGTGCGGAGGAGACGGCCGGGGACACGAGAGCAGCAGCAGGGTGAGTACTGGGGAAGGCAGGAGAGGAGATTATGCTTTTATTGGGTAAACTAACTGTGGCATATTGGCTGTAGCCTATTTATTGGCAAACTAGCATAGGTATATAAATGGAAAAACTGTCTGTGACATATCAGTGGGCAAATTGGCTGTTGTATATTAATGGACAAACTGGCTGTGGCATATTAATGGGCAAAATAATTGGCATATTACTGGGGAAACTGGTGTATTTTGAGGACGAACTGACATTTTTATTGGGCAAACTGTAGCATTTTTAATAGGCAAACTGGCTGTTGCTTATGTTAATGGCAAAGTGCACCCTTAGTACACCTCTGTAAATGGGCTGCCCATGTGCTGCTTTGCTACCTCTCAGAGCCAGCTCTGCAGATCCGCGCCATGTTTCCCCTTAGACCTCAGTCAGCGCTTTCTGCTCTTTCTGTGCACAGTGATGACAGAGCGTCAGAACATAACGGTCAGAGTCATCACTATGTGCAGGGAGATCAAGGCAGCGCTAATTGAGTTCTGAGATGAGGTCAGTAGGGGGCATGAAAAAGGGACATGGGAAGAGACAAATACATGGTAGGTAGGAGGTATAGGAGAAAGATATGGGGTGTGACAGACAGACATGGGGTATGAGTGGAGAGAGACAAACATGGGGCATGAGTGGAGAGAGAGACAGACATGGGCAATGAGTGCAGAGTGAGAGACAGACATGTGGAATGAGTGCAGAGTGAGAGACAGACATGTGGAATGAGTGCAGAGTGAGAGACAGACATGGGGAATGAGTGCAGAGTGAGAGACAGACATGGGGAATGAGTGCAGAGTGAGAGACAGACAGACATGGAGTATGAGTGGAGAGAGAGAGACAAACATGGAGCATGAGTGGAGAGAGAGAGAGAGACATGGAGCATGAGTGGAGAGAGAGACAGACATGAGGGAATGGGAGAGAGAGACAGACATGAGGGCACGGGGAGAGAGAGACAGACATGAGGGTACGGGGAGAGACAGACAAACATGAGGGTGCGGGGAGAGACAGACAGACATGAGGGTATGGGGAGAGAGAGAGACACGTGAGTGACTGACTTGGTGGAATATTATTTATCACTCATTGTGTACTTCTTTTCTAATGATGCTCAGCCAGACTAATGAGAGACTTTGGCTGGTTGGGAATCATGGGTAGTATGGTAGTAAAATGTTAGTAAAAACTCATTCTGCCAGCCAGCAAAAAGTCTCCCATGTTGCTGGCTGAGCATCATAGAAATAAATAAAACTAATACACAGTATTATGGCAAAATATATATCTTTATTTAAAATAAACGTTGGTCCTTTACATTAAAATAAAGTTTTCTCCCTCCCCCTCTCCCCAATATTGAAATGGGCATGTCTGGAACAGAAATGTCTAAAGGGGAGGAGTTCATAATATAGCCACGCCCACCGTTGGGCGCCAAAGGAAAACCTGCACCCAGGCGCCCGTGACCCTAGGATCGGCCCTGGTTTTGACCGCTGGGGGTCTTTGTCAAATATACATAATATACAAAGTAAGCTCCTAGTGACAAATCAATGAGATGTTAGGAAACAATTTAACAATATAATAAAGAATGATACATATGAATGTCACCATAGGAGTTTTGGTTGAATGCTATGTAAATTTGTATTTGTTATACATGTATATATGCTTGCTTGGATTTGAGTGTGTAATCAATTGTGCACTAATTAGGATGTTGTCCCACCCCCTTCCTGTTGTTCATTAGTGTGAGAGCAAGAATATATATTTGCACACTTTAAGGCTTGAGAAGAACTCCATTTGAAGTTAAAACGTTGCCTTTCTTTTGCAGAGTGCTGGTCATTGCATGTCTATATATATATATTCCAGCCAGTCTTATAGATGTGTTCAATACTTAATCCTGATTACCTATTGGAGTCTGAGCTCAGAACACATAACATCACCCTCCCCTGTTCACCCAACACTGTATAACGCCAGGTGCAAAATCTGTCAATGTATACTGATATAAATGAATGAAACAGTGAACAAATCACACATATCAGTAAAACACTAATCACATGGCGTTTGCCACTGATTGATTCAAATTCATTGGGTCGTGTTACATTTTAACATGTTTACTTTTTTGGGTAATTAATACATCTGCTGCTAAAATACATGTCAAAAAAGCAAAATACAACAATAACTGCTACTGATTATTGGTATTATTTTTCTCAGTGCATTTTTATTAAATGCCCAAAAAAAAAGAAAGATCTTCTGATGTTTTTTATTTTTCTGGCTACAACATCTAATAAATACACAATAAACAGTAATGTGTGTATACTGCACACTGGTAATCTTCTGCACACGTGTCTGGACATAATATACACACATATGCATGCTTGGCTGTAAATATAATTTGTATAGGGGGAGGGGGGATGTGTACTGTCAGTAGGGCAGCAGTACTTGCTGTGAACTCACACAAGGCTTCAGATCTCACCAGGAGGGGAAAGCCTTGTTAAAGGTCCGTGACGTCACCGTGGGATTCCTATTAGGCTGGAAATAACAGAGCAAGTTTTCCTATCTGTGCACTTTCAGCTGACTGCCAGGTGGAGTCCTGGATTCATCACGCACATCAATGTCCACACGGCTGTGAGTGAATCTACAGGCTGCAGATGACTTCCTGTGAATGAGTGCATTCACGACCCAGCGAGCACCTTGCTCCTTACACCTCAATGAAATCACTTTACATCATTTCACAAGCAGGAGCAGCAGAGAAACCTACATAGCGTGGATAAGAAGACCTGTCTGCAGAGTGAGTCCTGAGTCCCTTTACATTATCCACCAATCTGCCTATTTAATATTAGAAAGCCCGCTTCACCCATTGCTGCTGCCTCAATGTAAGAGAGACCATGCTTCTATAATGTGTGCATTGGGTGGGCTTCAAGGCGTTGCAGGGGCAACATGCTCTTCAGCTTCCATTGATGATCGGTTTGCAGGGAGCTAACTTTATGCCTGGCTTGGACTGGGAATAAAGGGCAAAAAAGACACCCCCTCGAACTACAGGCACCTTAAAACTGCACGTTTATACCCCAAAATGAGCGGAACCTCAAGCTTTGAGGATTTAAATGGGTCTGATTGCAGCGAGGATCAAGAGGTAGAAATCACAGTAAATGTGGGGGGCATACGACAGATCTTCTATGGAGATATCTTGAACAGGTACCCTGAAAGTAGACTGGCTGAGTTGGTCAATTGCTTGTCAGGGGGCTATGATGCCATCTTCTCCCTGTGCGATGACTATGACCCTGGCAAGAGGGAATTTTACTTTGATAGAGACCCTGACGCCTTCAAGTGCATCATAGAAGTCTATTACTACGGGGAGGTCCACATGAAGAAGGGCATTTGCCCCATATGTTTTAAGAACGAGATGGAGTTCTGGAGGGTGGATTTGGGCTTCTTGGACGACTGCTGCAAAAGCCATCTGAGCGAGAAGAAAGAGGAGCTGGAGGAGATCGCCAGGAGGGTGCAGATGATCTTGGATGACCTGGGAGGGGACAGCTCTGAAAGCCGGTGGAAAAGATTTCAGAAATATGTCTGGAAGTTCATGGAGAAGCCCGAATCCTCTTTCCCAGCTCGGGTCACTGCCGTCCTGTCCTTTCTTTTCATCCTGATCTCCTCCGTGGTGATGTGCGTAGGAACCATCCCAGAGCTCCAGGTGCAGGACTCCAAGGGAAATAATGTAGAACATCCCACACTGGACAACATCGAAACCGCCTGCATAGGGTGGTTCACTTTGGAGTATGTACTAAGACTCATCTCATCCCCCAACAAGTTACACTTTGCCCTGTCATTCATGAACATCATCGATGTTCTGGCCATTCTGCCCTTCTATGTGAGCCTCATCTTGACCCATTTAGGAGCTAGCATGATGGAGCTAACCAATGTTCAGCAGGCGGTCCAAGCTCTCCGCATCATGAGGATTGCCAGGATCTTCAAGCTGGCCCGGCACTCTTCTGGACTCCAGACATTGACTTATGCTCTGAAGAGCAGTTTCAAGGAGCTTGGTCTGCTCCTGATGTACCTGGCAGTGGGGATCTTTGTCTTTTCAGCCCTGGGTTACACTATGGAACAAAGCCACCCTGACACATTATTTAAAAGCATCCCACAGTCGTTCTGGTGGGCAATCATCACCATGACCACCGTTGGCTATGGGGATATTTATCCTAAAACGACTTTGGGGAAACTCAACGCAGCCACCAGCTTCCTCTGTGGTGTGATAGCCATCGCCCTTCCCATCCACCCCATCATCAACAACTTCGTCAAGTACTACAACAAACAGAGGGTGCTGGAAACGGCTACCAAACACGAGCTGGAACTGATGGAGCTCCACTCTGGCGGAGGGGACCATGGAAGGTCCAGAACGGACTCTGGAACGTCTGAGACGGGAGGGAGAAGATTGTCAGCCTCGAGGTACCTGAAATTGTCACACAGTGATACTTTTATCCCAGCTCTATCAAAAGAGAAACCCCATAGGACGAGGTTACAGAGCTGCAAGTAACTACTGGTAATAAGTATCACTCTCTGTGATGAACAGTAATAAAGAGCTGAAGGCTGGCTGAGCTTCATGAGAACACTACTTGAATATCTGTGGTGAGCACAGTCAGTCTACCATTAGTACTCTGAAGTATCTTCATTCTAACCTGGTACAGTGTACAATAGCTTGTTCTCTCAATGGAAACAAAAAAAAAATCATCCAACTATACAGAACTCTGCACATATCACGTCCTGTGTTATAGACCGCTATCCATATGTGACTTGAAGGAGAAAAATAAACACTTCTTTCTTTTTAATCTCAAAATTTCATAAAAAGCAGAATAAACAGCTATGTTTTTTTTTGTTTTTTTTTTTGAGTTAAAGTGGCATTACCATCGGGAACTGTAAGAATAGGTAACGTGGACCCCGTCGCTTGTAGTTATAGTATTGCTAGTCCAGTTAAAGTAAACTGTTCGTTACAAATGATGCTCTTCCCTTGTGTTTTTTGTTTCTCTCAGAATTCTCTGCTTGGTACTATATTCTTTCACTTTTTTAATTTGGTTTACTTCCAAAGACCCCACATGACCAGTGCAGTACAACATAGACACCTCACACAGATTGGGAAACATTTCTAACCTGGTACAATTTAATCCAAGATGTAAATAATGATTAAGTCTCTTATTCAGGAATGCTAAGTGGTATTTAAAAGCTTACTTAAATTCCAATTATGGTTGCGAATATAAATAAAGTCCTAGGTGTATTGATAATGTATCTGTGTTACATATACTATCTTCCCATTAAGAATGCTATAGCACAGGGAAAGCCAAGCTAGCTAGATCATATAATGTAGAGCAATGCTTCTTAAACCTGTACTCAAGGAAACCCGGTATGGTTTCCTAACGCTTAGGGAACCACACCAGATGTTATCCATCTTATTATTTAAACACAACTGGGTCATCCCTAAATGCTGGACCGTTGGGCATCCTTGAGGGCAGGTTTAAGAAACTCTGGTGTAGAGAACAGCAAGTTCCAGGAGATGGAGTACACATTATCCATCGGAAGAGAACCGTTATCCATTTGTATCAAGATGACATTTTATTAGTTAAATTAATCTGACACACAATTACTTGTGCCTGTTACACTATGTAATGTATTACTTGTGCCTGTAATGTGCTGAAATGATCTGAAAAAAGGATCTTTTTTTTTTTCACATTTCTGATTTTATATTTTAAGCAATTAGTTTGGCTTTTAAACTAACTCAACCCACCCACAGGAGCCTAACAAACCAATAAAAATTATTCTACAATGTACCTGGCAATTAGATAATAATTTCCATTAAAGAGAAGGCTACATTGGGAGTGAATTAACTGTGATATATTAGAGACATTTTTCTCCAGTTCAGATAAATCGTAGCAGGAGAATAGTTACTACTTATTAACCCCATTCTTTTATTGTTCTAGTGCTGCTTTATAATATTGCATATGATGCTCAGCCAAAGAGAAATACACATTCTATAAGTAACTGTGTAGAAAATCTTTACAGTAGAACCATGGGTGCTTGCAAATTAATGTGAAATCAAGAAATTGCAAATATTGTTACATATTTCTATTTACATTTTTTGTAACATAGAAGAAAAACAGTCAGTACATAATCACATAATTAATACTATTAATGGAGCTCAGCCTGCCATTGCTAATACATTTTTTTTTAACAAGTTAAATAAGGGACCATCATATTTGCAATAGATGTGGCAGTTGCCATGGCAATCAGCTCATTAGCTTTAAACCCCATCGGGACCACAATAGGAAGGTGTATGGTCTTTACAAGATATGTGTGCTTACATGGCAAACACCTTTTTTATTTTCTGAAATGTTAAAAAGCAACGAATTTTCTGTTATTATTAAAAACCTCTCAAATAGCTCATCAATTGAGGTGAAATTTCCTTTTAATTCCAAAACAATTGGATGCAAAATGTATTAGGTCCAGAACTGTCAACCAGGATCACAGGATAAGGGATGGGGATACTGCCTTTTACTGGGACATGCATTGTACTAATTCCCTTCATACTATATGTTTGCTATAACCTGGGTGCAATGGTACCTGACTAGGATATTACACCTGGTAATTTAATAAACTCGGGATAACAATGCATTGCATTAATGGAGCTCTGGATACAACACAGGTAATAAAGTGTTTCCTTTGACATAAGCTGCATGTTTGTCATAAGACCTGAAAGCAGAAAAATCATACATTCCCAATTGTTATATCTCTCCAGCTGGATTTGTTATCAGGCATGCTAAAGCATCAAATCCCTGCATGTGACAGAGTGCATGCACTGTGCTGATAATGGGAATGTTGTTTATTAGCAGAACAAAATATAGTTACATTACATTAACATTTATTTATATAGCGCCATCAATTTACATAGAGCTTTTTTGAAGAGCAAGTAGATTTATATATAATTATATATATATATATATATATATATATATATATATATATATATATGTGTGTGTGTGTATAAAACATAGATCCAAATTAGAAAAAAATAGTAATATTAATAGTAATAATAATGTACTGATGTATCTCAGTAAACAATTATGAGTGTATAATATTTGTATTATTATTATTATTACTAGGGTACATATTTTAAATACAATTTCCCTTCCATAGGGATACAGTAGAAATCTAGAAGTAGGATCTAGCCTATGACACACAGTCCTGTCTGACATGACCTTTCACCTTAAAGGGATACTTATTGAAAATCAAATTTGTCACTACTGCCCTGCACATTATATCTGTCATAAACATCCATACTAGAATGGGCAAATCCATACCATGCCATATTATACCATATATATACCATACGCTTTATCATACATATACCACACACTACACTGAATACATTCAGCATACACTATGGCATATATTTACACTTACAATTCCTACTGTAACATGTATTGTCACACATTAGGATGGTGAATGTAGGTATGGACAGCTTATGATAGTCCATCCTCTATGGACTACAACTCCCATCATTCCTGGAAAATATTTCCTTCTTTAGTAATTTCAGAATCCCTTGAGCCCAGGATTATCCAAATTCTTTCTTCATGTCATATTAAGCATTTTGCCCTGTGACGCACAAAGGTAATAAAACATGCACCATACAGGTTACTATTTATTTCAAAGTGTAAAATCAGGGGCACATCTGTAAGACAAGTAGCCTGTAAGCCCCTAATTCTCACACTGATTCAGACATGACACAGGAATCAAGCTTTTTTTCTAAGGCTTTAAAAACAAACAGCCCCTCAGTAAAAAAAAAAAAAAATGGTGATGATCAAACATGGATTATCTAGTTTGCCCATACATTCCCATTAATTAGTTATTATTAACACTTTGATACAGATTTTTTTTTTCAACTTATGCCAGTGTAATAATTGCAAACCAAAATCTAAATGAGGAGCAATGAATCATTTTTTAATATTTTAATTTATTACATAACATATGTTACAAGCAGATTTTTGTATAAAATTATCATTTTGCACATCACTCGAGTCTATCATTTCTATCTACTGGGCTTCAGAAAGTCTATATTTTTCAAAACCCCCAAAGAGCTGATGGGGTGGGCACAATCTTTTAGGGATAAATTGACTTCACCCTCATGTTATACTCAGTGCTAATGTTATATTCTCCAATCAGTCTCACATCTTTCTTCATCCAAGATCATGTTTCCTCTTGTTCATATTCCTTAGTTTGACACAAACCTCACATTCACATTAAAGCCCTGCCTAAATGAGTCTTGCCCCTCATTCCCATGCAAGCCAAGCCCTCTTTCATCTTCCCTATCAGATTTGAGTCTCTGATTGTTGCTCCTCTGATATAATCTAGTAAATAATGAAATCGCCATGGAGACTAAAACTCCAAAGTTTTTTGTCATAATGTTTGTTTCTCATTTTATTTAACTATAAAAATAACCAACATAATTGACATCAGACAGTTAATTACAGCACAATCTGTAGGTGTACATAACAATAAGTACGTGTGCAGAAATGGAACATTACATAGATTTTTATAGATGTTCCACCCAGTTCTCCATATGCTTTTACTGTAATGTATTTTTCATTGTTATTATTTTATCTATATTATTTCTACCTACATTTTTATGTCAGGTGTAAAAAGAACAGCTCTTCTTTATTTTGCAGTAGTGCAACTGTAGAACATGTTGACTGGCTCTAAATGACATTATTTTGATCACATAAAGACATTTTTACAAATGGATCTATTCCCTAAAATTCAAATTTGGGGGTTCATTTTTAATTTTGAGTCTAAGTCAAATGTTTGAAAAAAAAATAATCTAGATTTGATTTTTCCCAATTGAAAGTAATGGAGGGCAAAATATTGAAGCTATTTTTGAGATTAAGTCTAATTTGGCACTCCCAAAAAAAAAGCTTTGGTCATTTCACCTCCCATTACTTGGAATGGTGAAGATTCAGAACTGTTTTTTCTTTGTTTCTTCCCCAAGTCTATCTCGGCTAACGAACTGGACTTAGTCTCAAAATGAAAGTCGACCTCCAGATGTTATATGAGGAGATTAGATAATAAATTCATACATATAATATTGGAAAACTGTATTTTTCTCACAACAGACTTGGATCATACCAACCAGGTTTTTGCTCCAGGCAGGTCATTGGGAACACAAATAAATAAAAAAAAAAAGTGATTGGAATTTAGAAACTGAGGTTTATTATCAATGTGTAAAAGCTTTATATTATCCTATAATATTGGGGTTATTTCTTGTAGTCTGTTGATTACTATAAAACAGGGGTTGCCAACCATATGAGATAATACCCCCGTTTCAATTCTCAGCAAAGTCTCATGCAGATACCCTCTATTCTGATTCTGGTGTAACATCCATTACTGATTCTGGCGTGATATCCGTTACTGATTCTGCCGTGATATCCGTTACTGATTCTGACCATTCTTTTGTCTGCATGCATACATACAACTTCTCCTAGGAGTCAGTTTGTATTGTGCCTTACCTACGACCTGTGGTGCTTTGGTTATACTTAGAAAAGTGCAGTAGAGGTGGTGTCGGTAGACCTCAATAACGATGGTTGACAACTGGAATAACGCTGTAAATAGATATTAATTTTAGATGGCAAAGTGCTAGAAAGACAGTGGGCTGCCCCCTCCCACCATACAGACTCCACCAAACGCGTTACGTGGCAATTCATGGCGTTTAATCAAAAATGTAATCTATTTACAGCGTTATTCCAGTTGTCAACCATCTTTATTGAGGTCTGTCGATACCACCTCTCCTGCACGTACTCTCACTTTTCTGAGTTGGCTCGGCTATGGAGACCGAGCAGAAGTTGTAGCAGACTGGATCACAGCCTTCACACAAAGTGTAGCCCGCCGGAAGGCCTTTTTTGTCTGTCTTTGATTATACCTACCTTGGGGCTCAATCTTGGAGTACAGTTTGTACTTTGTTTCCTTGTTGCCATTTGCTTTCCTTGTTATTGACGTTTATGACAATCTATTTTATTTGCAGCAGCAAGTTTATTTTAAGCTTCACATGTCTATTAAGTTCCATAGGGTCTACTCAATAAAGAGGCTGTATATCTGCCCGCCCTCAAATGGCAACTCTGTATCCCATAATGTTCTGCCTGCATGCTAAGCATTGTGGGATATTGATGTCACTGTTTGGTGACATCACCCATATTTTAGTGGCCATATTAGAAGGGCAAAGATTTAAAAGTAATAGCAGGAAATATTACTTTACTGAGAGGGTAGTGGATGTATGGAATAGTCTTCTAGCAGAAGTGGTAGAGGTAAACATAGTGAAGGAGTGTAAGCATGAATGGGATAGGCACAAAGCTAATCTAGCTATAAGACCGGGAACTGGGGACTTATAAAAGTATTTAGAAAATTGGGCAGACTAGATGGACTGAATGGTTCTTATCTTATCGACACATTCTATGTTTCTATATTGGAGTTTTTGCACCACCATCGAGGCAGAAGCAAATGTTAGCTCTGTATCATTTTTAACACATACATTTTGCCATTTTTATTAATAAGCCTGAATGTTAATATCTATAATTGCAGTTCATGTAAATATATTTTTCCTAAAAAAAAAAAAAACATGTCCATCATATATTTCATATAATACTGAACACTTTTTGATCTTTGAGAGTCACTTAGGGATTTGGCTGGTCTACAGACCACATTGTTTGAGAAGCACTGCTGTATCTGTGTGAATAAGTGTAAATTATGTCTTATTTTGACTGGTACAGATGAATTTTTTTTTTTTTTAAACTATGCGCAGCTAGCAACTAATGTTCTAAACCAGTGTTCCCCAACCTGGGAGTGGGGTGCTTTGTTATATATACAGGGAGAGGTTGAATACTCCAGGTACAGTGTCAGGATACTCTTTATTGTTGCACAGACTGACTCAAACATGGACTTAATATGGGGAAATACTGAACACCGCTGATAGACGGTATCTGCATGAGACTTTGCTGAGAATTGAAAAGGGGGTATTATCTCATTTGGTTGGCAACCCCTGTTTTATACTAATCAACAGACTACAAGGAATAACCCCAATATTATAGGATAATATAAAGCTTTTACACATTGATAATAAACCTCAGTTTCTAAATTCCAATCACTTTTTTTTTATTTGTGTTCCCAATGACCTGCCTGGAGCACAAACGTGGTTGGTATGTTGTGAGAAAAATACAGTTTTCCAATATTATATGTATGAATTTATTATCTAATCTCCTCATATAACATTAATATTTTGATTCCATTTTATAGAGAGGCTTACATTAGTAGTTGTTGTTAATTCATATGGTGAATGCTTTGGGGTCTATTCACTAAAATTCAAATTTGGAGGTCGACTTTCATTTTGAGACTAAGTCCAGTTCGTTAGCCGAGATAGACTTGGGGAAGAAACAAAGAAAACAGTTCTGAATCTTCACCATTCCAAGTAATGGGAGGTGAAATGACCAAAGCTTTTTTTTTTTTGAGTGCCAAATTAGACTTGGTCTCAAAAATAGCTTCAATATTTTGCCCTCCATTACTTTCAATTGGGAAAAATCAAATCTAGATAATTTCTTTCCTGAGTCAAACATTTGACTTAGACTCAAAATGAAAAATGAACCCCCAAATTCGAATTTTAGGGAATAGATCCATTTGTAAAAATGTTTTTATGTGGTCAAAATAATGTCATGTAGAGCCAGTCAATATGTTCTACAGTTGCACGACTGCAAAATAAAGAAGAGCTGTTCTTTTTACACCTAACATAAAAATGTAGGTAGAAATAATATAGATAAAATAATAACAATAAAAAATACATTACAGTAAGAGCATATGTAGAACTGGGTGGAACATCTATAAAAATCTATGTAATGTTCCATTTCTACACACGTACTTATTGTTATGTACACCTACAGATTGTGCTGTAATTAACTGTCTGATGTAAATTATGTTGGTTATTTTTATAGTTAAACAAAATGAGAAACAAACATTATGACAAAAAACTTTGACAGAACAAAATAACTTTCCAGGTTTTAGTCTCCATGGCGATTTCATTTATTTACTAGATTATATCAGCTCTTTATTAATCGACATGTAGACTGTGCATTGCTTGCAACATTAAATAGTAATTGCAAGTGGGATAAAAGATATCAAACATGTATTTTACCTTACAAACAAGGTGCTTGAAGGCAAATTCTATTTAAAGTATACTAATAATTGAGTGTAGAATTGTCAAAGCTGTGCTTTTTTAAGTGAGAGGTACATTGTGATCACATTGGTGGCACATTAGTACCCGAATATTGACCTACTCGTGTAGCTCCAATGTGTCTGTGAATATGTCCGTAATTCAGATCTCATGGCCAATTCCACACTGAAATCTGAAAACAGCTAAAATGTACCAAAACTAAGTGGTAGCCTCAGTCCTCCCCATAGAATTCTATGGACTTCAGTCTCTGATGCTGTAAAGAGTGCTTGCTTATTTGGGGATTCCTTTACCAATGATGTCCAGATATGGCTAACCATCTCTGAGTAAGGCACTGAAATTGTGTAGACTAAACTTCCCATGATTCTCAGTGGACCATAATATGGCTGAGCATCATACGAACTGTAGTTCACACTGCTGGAGTTTCATGGTTAAACATCCCCGAATTAGGCACATCAGGTGTGTGAATTAGATTTCCCATGGCCCTCCGTTGGCCATAAGGTGGATGTGCATCATGACAAATATAGTCCCATGTAGCTGGAGTGCCCAGTTCTTGATTGGCTACTTATAGTGGGGTTAAAGGGACAGTCTCATTCCCAAACTCACTTTGGTGCAAGATGAAGATTACTGCTTGTATAGTGCACAGGTTTTTTTCCAGTGTTCTTTGATGCAGGCATTCAGCATAAATCACATTTTTAATATGTGACTCAAGCGGCAGCACGGATTTATATAGACACTGAACATATGAAGTTTTGTTTCATTTAGTCACTTTCTGTGCTGCTGGAATAGAATACATTGTGTGGACTGTAATAGACTTGCTCTTGAACACAGTAGGACAGTGCAGCACATTGTCTGATGACATCCGGACAGAGACAGGATATTCTATTCATTTGAATGAAATCATTCTCATTGGTTCCTGCAGCAAAAAAAGAAAATTTACTTTTAATCCTGATTTCTTGCAAACTGTTGTAATTTCACAATGTCATCTAGCTGTAAGTATTTTATATTTAAAGCAATGCAATATGTAAAACATGCATTTTAAATTATTCTGAAAGAAGATTAATATTCATTAATATTTGGAAGATGCATTTTGGTCACCAGACACTCCCTTTAAGTAGGGTGCATGCTGTCAGGCAGGTACTCCATATATTTTCCTCAGTACTGTCATAGGCCAATTGGTTTACCAGTTGGCCTATGATACCCTCATAGCAGAAAAGTAGCACAGGCTGTCATAATATCAATGCTTGTTCATGGTAGGAGCTAATTAGCTGTTTGTTTAATGCAGTTCTTTTTCCTGCTTTTCATTTACTTGTTTTTTTCTTTTAGATACAAAACAAAAACTACTTTACATTCCATGTACCCAAAGCATGAAATGTCATTTTAACCATCTGATATGGACCCATCCTCTTATTGAGAGACTTGCCCTAACCTGTAATTGAGAAAGTGACATTGACCCTGGCAGCCGTATTTACAAAGTATAGAGAAAGCGACAATATAATGATACGATAGGAAATAAGAAATATAAAAAAGAAAATATAAAGAATGCAAACCCGCCCCCCAACAAAAAAAAACCAACAGAACGTCAGCGAACGACGGTAACCAGATTCACTGCCACTTTTTAAAGACTTTATCTTGGGAATTGAAAAATGCAAGCAAAACATAAAATTAGAGAGATTCTCGGAGCACTTTCAAGGTCGCTTTATGTCAGTGAGAAGAAACAACTATATCATTAGCTTTTCAGTGCCTGTACAATGACATATTAAAAATATATTGTTCTATTCTTTTCCCTAAAATTAGATGATCAAAGGAGAAGTAGGTTTTGTTCTTGAGAGAAAGGCCGATTGTGTTTTAAAATTCAACGTTCTTTTTGATGTAGTAATTAAATGGTACGAAAGGGAGTGACAGTAACACTTTATCACCTAATTAATGTACAACTAGCATTTTACTAATGTACTCCGAGTTACACAAAGTGGTATCTATTTTATTAGTGAATTCTAGGGAGGGGGGGGGGGGGGGGTAAAAAGACATTATTTTCCTTTTCAAGGATATTTATCAGCAAAAGTGTAGTTATATTTAAATTTATCAAGTGATTTTATCAAGTGTAGGCATTTTAATTATAAATGCTTTAATGAAAGAATTAAAATAAATTATCTTATTAAGACCTCTTAACACCGTATCGCTCTGTTAGGGGGCTGACATGTTCAAAATCTTCCTTTATCTAACCCAATATTCTAGAAATGTCTACCCCCTGGTAGAGCTATACAAGCAAAATAAAGTTCAATAAATTATATTATTCTTGTTCTTTCATTAAATGTTCGACCCAATATAATCAACTTTCGGAATGCTGCCTCCAAATTAGAGGCGGATCCGTACCAGAATTTCAAGTTGTCAGGTAGCCTGTATGTGCTTCCACATATGTCTGTAATTTGGACACCGATTCCATTCTGATATCTCTCGATACCGAAAGCAGCTGAAATGCACTGAAATAAAGTGGTAGCCTCGATCTCCCCATAGACTTTGATGGGGGAAGACTTTGACTTATTTTGGGGACATTTCAGGAGGACCTCTGCTATTATGAAATCCTCCCATAGAAGTCAATAGCCAAAGTCCTCACGAAATGGACCAAGGTGAAATAAAATAAAAATCAGTAAAAAATTATATAAAAAAAAAGAGACATTCATTAAATACATAACAATAAAGTAAAGAGCATAAAATAAAATGAAACAAAATTATTTTTTATTCAAATTCCTCCTGTGATACCTGTATTCTGACGGTGTTGAGGATCGATCAGCGCATATTGTCCCAATCCGAATGCCTCTGACGTTTTTGTCTTGAATTTAGGGATACTGAGTAGCCGCATTTGTAAATTGTGAAATTCGGCTGATGCGCATTGACCCGAATCCATTATGGGCCAAATTGCTGCCCATTGGGTAGACCCTTAAAGCGTTTCTATTAAAAAGGCCAACACTTGATGAAATCTTTTAGTTACATTTTTTTTTAATATTAAATGTATCACAACCTTTAGTGGATCATGGTGACAACTATAAAAACTGATCCACCACATTGTTGCAGAGGTTAAAGGACATTGATTCAGATGCATATATAGAGCAGTACACTGCTCCACTCTTGTGACTTTAATCCGTGCAGTGTTTGAAGTGTCAATATTTATACCCATATCGGAACGCACTAGTGTGTGTTTTTATTCTCCTTTTGGATTACATTGCTGTTGAACTGAATCTTCTAGTTCATCCATTCAGGACACAAAATATCATTGTTATACGTATAATTCTACTACATTTTATATAAGACACTGTCTATTGGAGTAAAGTGAGGAATCTCTGTGATCCGTCAAGATATTCGTCCTGTGTAAGACCTGCTCTGGACACTCCACTTGACTCTCCACCCAAAATAGTATGCAATTGCATTGGCCAAACTGTACTCAATGTTTTTTTTATGAGAAACTTGCACTGCAAGAATTTGTAGACTGGGCTGCTGCTTATAAGGGGTTAACATACAGAGGATCATTTTTATTCAAATATAGAAGTGAAAAATATAGAACATTCTTTGGTATGAGGATTCTCTCCAGTCCGATGTTACAATCCCAGGGAAGATTAAACAGAAGCTTCATTCATGTGAAACCAGGATAGACTAATACCGGAAAGCCAGGGACATTGAAAGTACATTCCATATGCAATGGCAAATTCTTCATTTGAGCTCTAGGCAGGAGGCAGTAGAGTGAAGTTAGAAAACAAAGTCAGGGCAATGATGAATGGGAATCATTTACAGGGGATATGATCAGCCCCCATATTTAAAGGGATTGTAAATCCTTTATCATGCCATTGATTTCCTGGTGGTTTAAGAGATGGGAGAAGGAGATCTGTTTCTCTAATGGCACAGGTCTCGCTTGTTCTTCTCATCAACAGGGCTTTATTCGTGGAAGAAAAATGTTTCCAACAGTTACTTTGACCGTAAGTCTGAAATTACCATCTGTATGAATAAAGTCCACATATATCATCCCACCAGAACCCTATATCTCTGTGAGAGTAAAACCATGAGAAGGAGCAGGTTCGAAGGAGCTCAGTCACCAGAATCCCAGATCTCCTGCTCTCCAAGAAAGTGTTGTCTTCCTCTTAAAAGCTATGCTGCGGGTGAAGGAAGAGTGTATGTAACTAGCAGGATGGGGATTCATCAAGGGGGAATGTGGAGAGATGTTACTGATGGGTGTGGAGAGGAAACAATAAATCATTTGTTTAATATATATAAATATAACAGTGAGCTGTTTATTAATTTAAAAAATGGATTAAACCTTACAAATTTGCCAAATTAAAGGATCACCTAATACTTACCTTTTGTCAAATGAATTTATGATACTTCAGCATCTTCTGTGCTCCGTTTGTCTCCAGATCCGACATTGTTTGCAACTCTGCTGAAGCTCTGCCCCCTATTCCTTTTGTTATATAATATATTTTTATTAGGATTTTACAATGTAAAAAGAAAATAGACAATAACATTGAACTGTAATCTGTCCTCCCTGCTTACTGACTGAAACGCCGAAACACCATCACACCACCAAGAGCAACCGATGGAAACAGCTTCAATAATTTAACAAACACTATGGGAGAAATTGTTTTAATTTTATGAAAAATATAATTTTTTTCCATGATCTCCTTAGTTCTTTTTATTTTTTATTTTTTACTTCTTTTCTTCTATTTACATCTTTCCTTCTTTCTCTGTTTGCTTCTTTAGTTTTCTATGTCTGGTGTATTTTATATATTGAAAAAAATCATAATAAAAGTTAAAATTAAGAAGGGGGAAAAAGACAATAATAAATAAATATTTTTTGCTACATCAATGGAGTTTTTTGTTTAATGTCTTTAAATTGGTTAAAAATGCATTTCTCGAATATTAGCGCACATATGATATATATTATCAAATATAACCTACAAGGTAGTGTTGTGAGGTGGGCATGGAATGTTTACAATGGTCAGGGCATGAGCGCAAATTGGTAGATTAAGGCTTGACATAAATGGGGCTATTATTTATCCAAGTCAGTGGGGACTATTCATTAAAGTTCAAGAATGGTGCAAAGAGGTCAACTTGAGATGTTGAGTTTCACTTTAAAAGTTGATATTCACAAAAATCTGATTTAGGGAGGGTTCTGGGTTTTTTTTTAAAGGGGGGAGGAATTTCTGGCTACGTCCAACTCGATAGCCTGAAAATAATTTTTTCGTTCCCCATTGAAATTAATTGGAGCACATTTCATCTCGCTCCCCCTCATCTTGGCATGCTTCACCACATCTCGATCTTTGCTAAATAGTTAGTGAATACCACTTTACAAGCCCGAGATAGGGCTAATCTCGAATTTGACTGAATAGACTCCATGAACCAAAACCCCTTAAAAAATCACTCTGTAAAGACAGGTGCCTAGTGTTTCTTATTATGTTTGGATGTCATACTGTATACCTGTCATTACAGATGAATATAGTAACTGTGTTACTTATTACCCAATCCACTACTCCAATCAGAATTACAAATAACTTGAATATCAAGCTTGCCACATTCAATTTCATGAAATCATGGAAAGTAATCTCCCTGAATAAAAGTTTTAGCTGTACTTGGCAGATTCAGTCAGAATGAGAACGCGTACTGTATTAAGTAATTAATGACATACAAGCCAATAAATTATAGACAGGATATTTGAAGATGATTCTTTGATACATTTTATTCCCTGTGTCGAAATGTTCTTCATGCCTTTTACTCAAGGCAAAGTAGCAATGTTAATGCAAATTTTCCATTACAAATAAGGCTGAACCTCTTTGATGCTCTAAATGTCTGGGGACTTTATGCACAAATCAATTAGTTCTTAAAGGATGTCTTTATATGATTTATATAATTATGAAATAAACTCCTTAAAAGTGCCAGAGATACAACAGAATATATTAAAGTGAAACCAAAGAAACGTTTTTAACATCTGTGTCTTCATCATCATAAGTAAAAAGAACTTGGTACAGTCAGTGACCAGATCAGCCTCCATGTTTTCACAGGGAAGTATGGCGGCTGCCTGTCGGAGGATGTAATGGCATGTTTCTTAAAATGTACATGCCATACTAGGGCCACAGATCTTTTTTTTCTTGTGATTCTATGATAGAAGCAAAAGTGGGGAAAAAAAGTTTTGTAATCTTTAACACAGTGCTACCCGGTCAAAGGTGTCCGATATATCTGATATATAAAGCCAATGATGTTTCTGATTTGCTGTGAAAGTCTAACTAAAATGGCCCAGTTTGTTTATATTACTCTGTTCTTGATGCACGTTTTAAAATATTTTGATAGAAAGCAAAATGGAGAAAACATTTTGCTTTCTATAAATATTACATATATAAATGATTTAAAATGAGAATTACAAGACTGTACACAGATGGACTAATAGATCCTAATCAGTAGACAACAATGTAATTACATTCGCAAGATGTGCCTGATTGGTAAGTAGGTGACTTAGATTGTTAAGAATTTGAGTTCCCAACTTGAAAAGAATAAAGAGTTTTTGATTGTTAACATTTGGTACATTTCTTAATGAATATAACCTATTAAGAATTGTAATACATAAAACATGGTTTCTTGATAATCGGAAGTGCCATTGTCTTATATTCGAGGTTGTCTTATAATCAGACCTCAATTAGAGGTCAAAGGGAGGTCTGATTGTACGGCTAGGATCCAGGTCACCCACAGAGCTGCAGGGAACCTAAATCCTCCTCAAGGGCAGCTGTGTGATATCATGTGACCTCCCCGCATTCCCACTCAGAAGAAGCACCAGAAACATTGGTCAGTATCCGAGGCTTATAAACACAGGTAGGTGCTGATAAATGCAATATTTCTGACCGGCAGCTGCCATGCGTCATAGGAAGCAGGGCGAACGGTCAGGTCGGTCACTGCATCTCTCTGCTAGCTCAGAGACAGGCCCTTTTTTTGCATGGGATCAGCAGAGGAGACCTTAACTAGATCTCCTCTGCTGGGTACATAAAAAAAAAGAGAGATCTCACGGAAAAATTCAGACCCCGATCAGACGAGCGGGATGAGATACACACTGGGTTTACCCTTGCTTCCTTTAAAGCTGCAACATCATCTTCCTTATTTTTTGCATGACCAAAAGAATCTCCCATAGTCCCTCAAGCCCATGGCAATGGTAATATGCCAGTATTATCGGTAGCACATCTGACTCTATTTGGTCCTACAAATGTACACAGATTAATCTAATAGCTCTGTCAGCAGAAAAGAAATGGAGCAGAAGTTTTTAATTATGTCGCTGATAATTCTTATTAGCTTTTTATTCATACAGATATAAATGGTAGGAAAAGAGACCATTTCAAAAGCACAATAATTAATAAAAATGATTTGCAACTGGCAGTTCATGATTTATTTAATTGTGCTCCTGTTTGTACTTTCAGCAGCCTTCATAATTATTCTGCATTGTGATGAAAAGAGATGTTTGTTCATATGTTGTGTGAATAGCCTTATTTCACCCCAATTTAATTGTCCTTTACTTATGGCATTGTAATTTCCAGCAAACAACATTGCAATTTACATCTGAATAAACTCTTTTACACTGGTGCATAGCCCAGCAGATAATTCCATAATAGATTTGGTTCTTCACTCTGACAGTGCTCTGTGCTCGTAAGAAATAATAATATGGCTTTTTTTTGGGGGGTTCCAGAAATCATTGTACCACTGTGCGTTCAGGCTAGCCTCTTCCATTATACCACAAAAACACAATTTAAAGCGTTCATACTCTCCATGCACTCCTTGTAGAAGCAGCATTGGGAATTGCTTTCTTTGGAAAGATTATGTTAAGGTCATGTTGACAAAGAAATATAATAATAAATTGACTTTTAAAGGCCTGTAGGTTTCACAATATGAATTGCATGAAATGTGCTCTCAGTTGTTATAATTCTCATTATAAAGTAACCTTTTTTTATTATTATTATTTTTTTCTTACCTTTGCAGATTGCAACAATAGAATCTTTCTGAAACTCATAGAAAGGATTTTTTTTTTTTTTTTGAGTTTATTGTTTATATTTAAGTTTTGTGGCTGCTGGAGTATTTTTCTTTCTTTGGCATCCACCCCAATAGTACAGTCACTGATGTTGGATATTTGTCCCTTTGTCACAGATTCACCCTTCAGTGTCCCGATTATTTGTACTGCTCTACAGTATTATGAAAGTGCTCTGTAGTGTTAAACGACAACTAAACTTTATATTTACTTGTGCGTCTTTTTTTTGTATAACTTTTTTATTATAGTTTATATTTTTCAGACCTTACATAAATGTATACAATCTTATAACAAATTAAGTTCCTTATAAATCAAATAAGCTCTACTCATACAATATGTTAAGCACATTATAAATTAAATAGATATTAAATTTTGGACATCCTAAATTCATATTTCTATATTACAACTTAGTTTAAGATTATTTTTTACAACCTTTTTTCAATTCTTATAAACGTGTTAAGTGATAGGTGCTATTTTTAGTGAAAACTAACAAACAAGTAAATAAACTAGTGCAAACGTGCTGCAGACACTAGTGTAATTTCTCCAGGATGACACAAAGCAAAATACGAAAATAATAGTGATGAAATGTTGAGCAAAAAAAATAAAAATAAAAAAATGTATAACCAGATAAATAACACAAAAAGTGTTGGTGAATAAATAAATAAAGTAAGATAATAAAGTACTTATCAAACCAAAAAAAATGAATGATGGAAGTAATTGGTTCCAAACGGGATGTACCCAAAGCTGATTTTTCTTTCCAGAGATGATATATATGAAAAAGAAAACAAGGAGAAAAGAACACACATTGGGTAGTATTTACATACAGGGAATTAATGTGTATTTTCCCCCAAAAGAAACACACTCACACACTCTAGAGCCTAAGAATACTGGCTCTAAGTATATTCAGCAGCTGGACTTAAAGTCCCATCATCCCACGTATGCAGAGATACATTCCAAGTTCCAGCTCGTTTATCCAGGGGATGGATTATTGATGAACAAATATGGTGAAGTGTATTTTAAGATAGGAAAAATGTATTGGCCCCTATATATGATGAGGCTTGCATTAAAAACACAAACGTTTAGCAAAGAAGTAATATATAAAAGGAGCAGGTCACCAGTCCTCCCATGGTCAGCGTTTTTCAGGCGGTGTGCACTTTCCGTCTGTTTCCAGCGGGGACTGAATTGGTGCCTCTCTTCCGTGTTCTCAAAAAAAGTCCCTCGGGCGAAGCGTCACTGCGCTGTGACGCGTTTCGTCATTTCCGACTTCTTCAAGACATTTTTTTTAATTCTTATTTATGTTATTGGTTTTATAATTTAAAATATCAAGCATACTAATTCTTATATCAGGTTAAAATACGTTATGATAGATAGGTATTGCAATTTGAACATAAAATAACATTACATTTCTAGCTTCTATATTACAACATAGATTAAGAATACATTAATACATTCTATATTACAACATAGATTAAGAATACATCAATACATTCAATGGGCAATTATGATATATGTATTTATAATCACAAGTGGAAAAGCAGTTGTCCCTATTTTGAGGATAAACTTGCAATGTACTTTTGATAGAACTTGCAGTTTATCCTCTGAATGGCAGCTGCCATGCTTGCCTGCGAGCAGGAAGCCCAGTCTGGTCGGCGACTGGCTCCCTCTGCTACAGCAAGGAGGCTATATTAAAAAAAAATTAATCAGCAATTGATAATAATTGATGGTTTAGGGACATGTTGGAAAAATGATTGATTTTAGTAATTTTTAAATGTAAACTACAGATACATGATGAAATGAATAGGAGGTGTAAATGTGTAGATTCCAACCAAAGGACTTACACTCCCCAGCCATCATCCACAGGGTCACATGATAGTTGGACGGTAAACTTTCCCCTGTGGGGAATCAGGATTGTTCCACAAGTGGGATATTTTAGGGGGCATACAGGTTGTTTTCTTCAAGATGCTCTATAGCACACTGGGTTTATTTTCCTCCTTGAGTAGCAAAACTACTCCCCCTATAAGGGATTTTACATGAAACATTCCACCTAAGTATAAAAGTGTATGTTCAGAACTCAACATTTATTGGGTCTTAATATATAGAAGCCAATAAATAATTAGCTTGAAGTCAATGTTACGTCTATGGAAGCTATAGGAAGGCTGAGATCAATGGAATAAAGAGCTTTTACAATTGATGTTTCTTAATGTTTTTGTGCGTCAAAACATTATCTGCCTTTCGTCAGCAATTAAAAGGGAAACAATGATTACGCACCTATAAAAAAAGGATTTATTTTATTGTGGGTTGATATGTTTCATAGAAAATATCTTATTGCTCATCATTTTTAACACTAGTTAGATAATTTAAACCATCATTTGTCCAAGGGTTAAACCATTCAAAGAAACATCCTTCAAATCAATAGTCTTCGTTTGTCATTCATTGATCCTTACTGTAGACCTTGTTGATAGGTTATTGTTTATCCTGTTTCTAATCCTATTGATGGACCCAGCCTGCAAACAAAATGTTTATTTATAATTCTCGAACAATTATTACAGCCTATAAACATTGAGAATATCCCTGGGGACAAGCAGGATTACGGATGTGTCACTGGTTTTAAATCCAGACACAAAAACATATGTTCCATGGTAAAGTGATGAGGATGGAATTTAAAAGTGGATGCCATGATTAAATGTATAATGGCATGGAAAATAATTCAAATGGAAATACCTTGAGGAATTTGGGAGGAGATGGGATCCATGTGTGTTGGACACAACATTGTCACATTCTATATATAGATTCTGTGTTTTGTTTTTTCCTTTGCATGACTGATTAAATGATTTACATATTTCTTTAGCTCTATGGAACATGTATTGAATCAGCTGTGAAATAAATGCTAGGGACTGAAAACACACTGAAAACCTTTGGAATTTCCATTCCATATTGTGCAGCTTCACTGATGGAGTGGTTTAAATAAGAATCACATTCATGTATATTGAGATGTTATGATGCATCTGTGATTTGGTTAGATTAATATGGTGGCCCTGCATAACTGGACTTTTCCCCTGCACCCACATGACATAGCCATTAAACCCACAGAACCTGCCCCTGCACCCATTGGACTTTTCCCCTGCACTCAAAGACTTGCCATTTCACCCAGAGGACCTAGCCATTACACCCACAGAACCTGCCCCAACACCCATAAACCTGACCCTGCACCCATTGGACTTTTCCCCTGCACTCACAGACTTGCAATTGCACCCACACTTCCTTGCCATAATATTCTAGGGACAAATTATGTTGAAATTATGAAGTTGTATCATACTGATAAGGGTGGTGGAGTGGAGGTGATCTACTCTGATTCTTCCAGACGCCTTTGACACATTGCCTTAGAATAACTTCCTGTATATAATAAAGCATTCATGCCCAGGATTAATATTTGAGCTGAAATATAAAACAGGTTGAAAGACAGAATATAGAGCATATGAAGAGTGTAATAGCAGCAACTTGTCCACCCACACACATTTATGCATTATGCTCTTGCCTATAGATATAAACCTACTGCTGTTACATGGAATCTGCCCATCAAAAAAAATCTTCCTTTAAAACGTTCCTTTACATGCATTGCAATAAAGAGGTTTTCACTTTTATGTGTTTTATTCCAGTGACGAGCAACAGGGAACATGTAGCATTGCATTCGCTGCATTGTGGGATTTGTAGTCCGCATCAGATGGAGCGCCAGAGCTGGCTTAGCCCTGCTTGCCAACAGCTGCCATGATCTGAGATGTGTAATGTCTGTAGCCCAGCATTAGCTCTCACCTTGCCTCTGCCAGCATCATAATACAAATCTATCATCAGCAAGTCACAAGGTAATTTACCTTGTCAGTGCATGGTGGGGCTTTCCGGAAACGTTGGCAGCTGGGAAACTTGTTGCCGCAGCATGTTTATTTTAGAAAACAAGCATCCCGGCCAGCCCAATAATGAGAATGACATGTTTTCAGACGCATGCTTAATGTTTAATCTTCCAAAGAGGATACTGATCACGGGAGTAAAAGAAAAGAAATAGGATGCAAGTTCACAATTACAAAACAGTACTTGATATAAAGGTGTGTTTACACATATTCTGTCAGATAAAAAACAAAATCTACCCTATTTCTTTTTCATGTTTAATTTCCAAAGGATGATGCTCTGTACAATTTTGGGTGTGTCACCTGTAGGTTTTAGGGGTGTTACACCACTTACTTTAGAAGCCCCCAGAGCACCTAACAGAGAGGAGATAGTTATAGAGAGGAGCTTGGTATGTAACTGACACAGAGGGTTCTAATCTATCTGCTGACTCTCTAAAGCCCTCAAAAACCTCAAAAAAGGTGGCACTTTCCTGCTAAGTGCAGCAGTCTTTTTCTTCTTTTTTCCCCCCTCTGTTCCTTGATTGAAGGAGGTCTCAGCCAATCAGGTGAGACTTCTAAACTCTCCTGATTGGCTGAGAGTTCAGAAACCTCCCATGATTGGCTGAAACCTCACAGAGCTCAAAGCAGCACTGAGCAAGTAAAAACGGACAGTGTGAGTGAGTGATGTGTGCAGTGGTGTATCTTGGTTTTGTGCTGTTTTAGGCAGACAAAATTTGGGCACCCCCCCTACCCACGATGCACACCCACGACATGACCCATAACCCACGTTGCACACCAAGGACATGCCTCCAACACCCCATTACATACACATTGCCAATATTATTTGCCATTAATATTCCCCACCCAATTTGTCCAATAATATGCCAGTATCATTTGCCATAAATATGCCCCAGCCAGTTTGCCCAATAATATGCCAGTATTATTTTCCATTAATAAGTCACAGCCAATTTGCCCAATAATATGCCAGTATTTGCCATTTAATATGCTTGCCAATTTGCCCAATAATATGCCAATATGATTTGCCATTTAATATGCCCCTGCCAATTTGCCCAATAATATGCCAGTATTATTCTGCCATTTAATCTAATCTGCCCCTGCCAATTTGCCCAATCATATGCCAGTAGTATTTGCCATTTAATATTCCCCAGCCAATTTGCCCAATAATATGCCAGTAGTATTTGCCATTTAATATTCCCCAGCCAATTTGCTCAATAATATGCCTGTATTTGCCATTTCATCTGCCCCCAGCACTTACTGTTTTCCCTGGTGGCT
The DNA here is from genome assembly GCA_036172795.1 of Pelodytes ibericus. Lineage (NCBI taxonomy): Eukaryota > Metazoa > Chordata > Amphibia > Anura > Pelodytidae > Pelodytes > Pelodytes ibericus. Next base: position 188,892,890 of record CM069861.1, read on the forward strand.
AGTGGCAGGCAGCCACCCGGCGGTTGTGCAGAGAGGACAAGTGACCGGCGGCACTTCCCTGTCACACTGCACGTGGAGCCGTACAGGCAGCACGGAGGTTTCTCTTCTCACCTCCTTCCCTGCCAACAAGAGCGTTTTTTTAAGGGGCGGATTTAAATCTTTTTTTCATTTTTTGTGTGGTAAATACAGCACTGTGTGTGTGTATGTTAGTGAGAGTGAGTGAGTGTATATGTCAGTGAGAGTGAGTGAGTGTGTATGTCAGTGTGAGTGAGTGTGTGTGTGTGTATGTCAGTGAGAGTGAGTGTGTGTGTGTCAGTGTGAGGGAGTGTGTGTATCTCAGTGTGAGTGAGTGAGTGTGTATGTCAGTGTGAGTGAGAGTGTGTGTATGTCAGTGTGAGTGAGTGTGTATGTCAGTGTGAGTGTGTATGTGTATGCCAGTGTGAGTGACTGTGTGTGTGTATGTCAGTGAGAGTGAGTGAGTGTGTATGTATGTCAGTGAGAGTGAGTGAGTGTGTATGTCAATGTAAGTAAGAGTGTGTGTATGTCAGTGTGGGTGTGTGTGTATGTCAGTGAGAGTGTGTGTGTGTGTGTCAGTGTGAGTGTGTGTGTATGTCAGTGAGTGTGTGTGTGTGAGTATGTCAGCATTTCATTTTTAGCCCCAGGCAGCACAATGTCTTGGGCCTACCCTGCCGGTGTGTTAGTGTATACTTGTGCTGTGTGTATGTGTGATGTGTGTTAGTGTGTATACTTGTGCTGTGTGTTAGTGTGTTTACTTGTGCTGTGTGTATGTGTGCTAGTGTGTATACTTGTGCTGTGTGTATGTGTATTAGTGTGTATACTCGTGCTGTGTGTATGTGTGTTAGTGTGTATACTTGTGCTGTGTGTATGTGTGATGTGTGTTAGTGTATACTTGTGCTGTGTGTATGTGTGATGTGTGTTAGTGTGTATACTTATGCTGTGTGTATGTGTGCTAGTGTGTATACTTGTGCTGTGTGTATGTGTATTAGTGTGTATACTCGTGCTGTGTGTATGTGTGTTAGTGTGTATACTTGTGCTGTGTGTATGTGTGATGTGTGTTAGTGTATACTTGTGCTGTGTGTATGTGTGATGTGTGTTAGTGTATACTTGTGCTGTGTGTATGTGTGATGTGTGTTAGTGTATACTTGTGCTGTGTGTATGTGTGATGTGTGTTAGTGTGTATACTTGTGCTGTGTGTATGTGTGTTAGTGTGTATACTTGTGCTGTGTGTATGTGTGTTAGTGTGTATACTTGTGCTGTGTGTATGTGTGTTAGTGTGTATACTTGTGCTGTGTGTATGTGTGTTAGTGTGTATACTTGTGCTGTGTGTAGCTGTGTTAGTGTGTATACTTGTGCTGTGTGTAGATGTGTTAGTGTGTATACTTGTGCTGTGTGTATGTGTGTTAGTGTGTATACTTGTGCTGTGTGTGAGGTTTCCTTTACTGAATATAATATAAAGCAGTGTTGGCACTTTGAGGTCTGGAACTTGGTTGCATGCAGAAAATTGGGCACTATGGCCCAAAAAGGTTCGCCATTCCTGGCCTAAACCAACACCTGACTGAGGCCATAATAATGAAACTATGTGACCTCTAAAAACGTGTGCAGACAATGCGACCAGACAGTTTAGGCATGAGAACTATTTGGTGTGTAAATGAAGCGTGCCAGGTTTAAGGATATTCTAGAGGAGCCATCCTTATGTGTGGACATCAAAATATGGCCTTGGATTATTATTTGCTTAATTATAAAGATCGCTGATAGTCTGCAGTGCTGTATAATGCAAAACATAGAAATATCAGGTAACAAAACAAGTTTACATTGAGGACAAGATGTGAAGATGGTGCTGCTGCCATGCTAAGTTTATCCCCATTAGACACAGGTGAGAGTGGATATACACAAGAGATATGATCACAGTAAATAGTGCTGGTCTAACTAGAAGGTAAGATACAAAGGTCAACTCACTAAGCCTCGAAATTGGGGACGATCGGGGCTTGTAGCTGGATTGCAGAGAAATCTGCGATTCAGTACGGCCTATTTTGGGCCAAAACCAGCAATATCCACCAATTTTGGGGAATTTGGCCTCAAAAAGGGCCGAATGACCCCAAATTCAGCTACAATAGCCAAATATCACTGATTTCAATTCATCAGTTAGAGCTGGCAGATTGAACACAAAAGTTAGGAAATGAGCGAAGAATCCTGGTTGTCGAAGTCTATGGGGAGGATAGAGACTATTATTTCAGTTTGCTGAACTCCAGAGGAATTCCAGAAGAAATCAGCCACACTGTCTGCTTATCGTGCCGATTTGGGATCACGTTGGAGGTCCCTGAGTAGCCTGCATTAAGGGGCCATTCAAATCCGATTTGGGTCACATTTCATAGCTACCTGAATAGACCGTACAGTATAGCGTATAAGTTGAGTGAAGAGAGGACATTTGGTTAGACTAAATGAAAGCAGGCAGCTCAGCACAGTCAAAGTGAAACAAATGGCAACGTTTCGACAATGGCTTGAGGAAGACCTATTTGGTTGAAACGTTGCCATTTGTTTCGGAATAAAATCCTTTTCACTTTGACAGTTCTAAGTTGCCTGCTTTCATGTATACTTGGGATGACTGGTGGACCCTCTGGCTCAGGCACTATACCATCTAACGGTGCTGCTTCTGACACATCTATTGATTGCATTTGGTCAGAATTGCTGATGGCATTAAGAGGTTAATTAGTGAGTTCTTAAAAGTGTTTCTCTTAAAAAGTGAGTTTTTGCACATTTGTCAAATATGTAGAAGGAACAGCAGTGTCCAACAGGGCATTTCTATAGTAATGTTTCTATAGTATTACTTTACTGAGAGTGTAGTGGATGTATGGAATAGCCTTCCAGCAGAAGTGGTAGAGGTAAACACAGCCAAGGAGTTTAAGCATACGTGGGATAGGCACAAGGCTATCCTAGATATAAGACCGGGAACTGGGGACTAATAAAAGTATTTAGAAAGTTGGGCAGACTAGATGGACCGAATGGTTCTTATCTGCCGACACATTTTATGTTTCTATTTCACTGGATTAAGGAAAAACGAGAAAAAGCAGTGCTTTAAACCAAACACTACAAACAGATTTGTCAAATAATTATGATACATTTAGTGCTATGGTTTGATTTAAAGACAAAACCCTTCCCACCTCAGCAAGGTCATCAGTGGATATCTGTAAGGAGATTAATGTAGGAGTTTTATACCTCACTTAATTAACCCTTTAATGGACAGATCAAAGCCCACAAAAAAAAAAACAGTGGGAGGGACATTTACTCTAACCTAAGCGTTAATAGTCAAAATAATATAAATTAGGGTCAAAACTTGCACACCACATTACAATAGTATTGTTTTAAATTAATGAAAATGTACGTTCTGCTAAGCTACATCACCTGTACAGAAAATTAATCCTTATGGCACTGCCAGTCACCATCGATCTAACTCAGAATAGAACATGGAGCCTTCAAAATAGTTGTCAGGAATCCAAGGTCCAAAATGTATCGGCAGAACAATATCACAGGGGAGGTATTCTGCTGGCCAATGATTCTAAACACAGCATTTTCTCTCTAGATGACCTAATGGACATTTCCATGCAATCATTTTGAATAGACAATGGGAGTTATGCCTAAAACATACCTTAAAGGCACAGTCGAAGCAAACATTTTTTTGTACAGTATTATAACTTGTAACGTCTCACTTTAGGTAGCTCCTTCTGGGCACACTTGCATTGTACATGTAGCATATGAAAGCTATGTATCCAGTAAATCTAATCTCTTAGCCATGCATGCGCTGTACAGGCTCTTGAGCAATACATGTATGTGTATATTTGAAACATGTTTATCATATGGGATACTTTGATAGTTGTATATTTGAAACACTGTAAACTACTCATGGAGCTCTGATATCCTTTAATAAAATCAGAGCTCGGAGTTTTGTATTACTTTGGTGACCCCAATAATCCATGAATTCAGGCTACACAGGAAACACCGAAGTGCTGCCAGTGAGGATGATTTTCATGCCGAAATGTTGGGATTCAAACTCCTTCGAATTTCAGATCACCGAAACAGGTAGACCTGACCCAACCCAATAATAAACTATAATACATAGGAGGGGCCAGGGCTACCTACCATCTACCTCAATGATATACAGGTCTACCAGCCCTCGGTATGATACATTAAGGGCAAAATCTCCCGGGATCTGGAGGTTGATTAAAATGTCTCTGGACCCCCACAATTAATTAATTAAATTCTCCCGGTGTTCAGAGCCCACTCAAATGCCTCGGGACCCTTTCCCTATAAAAAAACATAACCCGCTTTTGTCTGGAGGCTGGCCAGTGGTCCTCAGACCGCCATCAATAAAAAATACCCCCCCACCTTCCCCAGATTTGGGGGCTGGCTAAAGGCCCTCAGACCTGATAAATGTAATTATCCAGCCCAGTAAGTGGAGAACTGAGTGAGAGGGTAGTAGAAGCTGCTACCCTGAGATTTATGAGTAAATGGAAAACATTTGGGTAACTGCTATCCAAATTTAATAAATACATGTATTTTCATAATTATTTATATTTAATATGCACAAAAAAAAGAAGTAATCTGAAACCGTACATACCATTTTATCTCAATTGTAATGCACTTTTTGCTTTTGCCTCTCTAATAATAGCAAAAGTCACAAAAAGATGGTTTAGTGGCTCTTTAAACTCGCTGTAAGGTTATTAATCCGGTACAGGTTGTTTATGAGATAAGAGAGCTTTTACTTTTTATCCATGCACATGTAACTTCTTCTGACTAGTTTTATTGCTATACTTCATAAAATAATAAAGAGAATCATTCTAGAGGGAGCTTGATCACTGCTATTAATAGACGTGCCAGCTGTTTCTCTATGCTGACGGTTGTATTAAAGTGAGGCTGTATAATTTTTATTGTTTGAAGTGTAGATCAAAGACACGAGGAATAAGCAGTGAGCCCATCCGTTTAATTTCTGCAATTTGTGATGAGTTTTTTTTTTCCTTTCAATTTATTGATTGAAGTCAATCAATAAATGAAAAGCTAAAGAATAATTGATCTACCTAAACATAAGAACTAGCATTTTTAATGTGTGAGTGTGCGGACTGATAAAACCATGTTCTAAATTGAATAATAAACTGTTTACAAGGCTTAGAATGTGGGCAGTTAATCTTCTCTGCTCTGCTTTTGTAGTATGTATGTATGTTGCTATTAACATTTTATTATTCTCTCTAACCCCCAAATTAAATAGACGTTTGATAAAAAAAATAAAATAAACTTTTCAGCTAAAACATTCAGTGTGCATGTCTGATTTTGTATTTTATTTTACCCCAAATAAATTGATTCAGTAAGTAAAACTTAAACACATATTTGGGCAGGAAAGAACCAATTTGCGCCATCTAGTTACCCCATATTTCTTTGTGCTGTAAAACCTCACTCCATATTTGATATTTAGCCTTATCTTTTATTCAGGGTAACTTTATACTTATGCCATGCATGCTTTAATTAATTCATTGTATAAAGTTCTACCTTGTCTGCTGGAAGATTATTCCATGCAATCACTACCATTTCTAAAGTAGGAATAAACAAACTAAGTACACGCCACTTTTTCCCCCTCAAAATAGGGCCAATGGACCTTTCACTTGGGCTTCTATATCAAAAGCCCAAACAAATAAAAAAATGAAAGTTTTTGGGCTCCTTAAGTCAATATGCTTCTGTGCACCTCAGAAGTTGTGTTACCAAAAGATTATCTCCCTACAATTAGAGCACACAGCTTTACAGCCCTACGATTTAAAAGAGAATATATATTTTTTTAAATAGGATTAGCGTGCACAGAGGGCACTTCATGGGTGCTGAGACTGCAATAACACTACACGTATCATAAGTCTGATATACCGGATCCCCAGGCAATAGGAATTACTGGTGTTATGTGTGATCGTGGTGCAGTATCTGTGTACAGTAAGATTTGGGATACATTTTCACTTATGGTACAAAAACTTCCTTTGAACTACAACTAGTGCTCTATAGTTATCATGGGGAACTCACCAGGTCTGCACAATGTCTAGCTAAATTGCCCATCTCACCTTGCCTTTTAGTGAATAGCCCCCATAGCAATATGGTTTCCAAGACTGGTGCTACGCTCACTCTCACTGTACCTGACTTCCATGCTCTTCACACAGCTCTCCTTGAGACCCTGCCCTGGATACTTCATCTCACACTCCCCTGGAGACACTCCCTTGGTTGGGAAGCACTGCCTTTCCAGGTTGGGAATATGGCTGCCAACTTTTCTTCAAAATAACCAGATACCGGTCATGTTATTTTTGATTGGGTCAGTAAAATACCAGCCCAGTAGCAAGCTTAATTGGGAAGCACTGCCTTAAAGTGTACCTGTCATTAAAAGAAGACATTGTAGATAATAAAACAATACCATACATGTTGGAAAATGGACAGATTTATTAAGACTTAGTTTACAAGACTTACTGCTACGCCATTGGCTTAATAACTAACTCCTTGCAAAAAGCATTAACAACATCAATAGTTGGCAAACATAATGGGATCTACTCAATAAAGAAAGGAAGGGGGTGCGGGGACAGTAATATTTAAATAATAAATATTTACAGATAATCCCATTTTTTTTTAAATGCATAATTTTGTATAATTACCTAACTTTCATGTGCATGGAAAAGTTCAATGCACGCAAAAACCAAGCAAGACGGAATTCTACCAAAGACAAAAAAGTAAAATATGTTTATTAGATCCTTAGTCCTCTGCAAAAACAAATGAGTATGAAGTGAAAATGCATCGTCAGCAAGATGCACAGGAGAAAAGTTTTCAGCGCACAAACCAAATCAATCCAAGAGCGAGGTGAATGCTTAATGCGTTTCGCACTCCTGTGTGTTTCGCACACCCTGTACTGATGGACTGTTCTGTTATACGTTTTTTTTTTAGCGATTGGAATACCTTTTATTGTCTCAGCACCACTGGGGACATTCTGTTTATTCCGGCCGATACTGAGTTGCAGACATTTTTGCAATTCTCGTTGAGAAAATGTAGGTCTTTTTCATATGGAGTGGTCTTTTAATAAACCTTATTGAACCCTCTTTACTCCATATAGCTCTATCAAGAGGCAGACAGTGTTCGGAATCTTGGGTCAAACTTATATTGATGGAAGATCTGACCCAAGAATCTAAACAATGTCTGCTCCGCTGCTATACAGAGCGAAGAGCGCTCAATAAGGTGCTTTATTTGTAACCTGAACAACTGATGGAACCTTTCAATTAAGCAGAAGGTACGTTTCTTAACGACCAAAGCACCATCCGGCGTCTGTCTGTTCCTGGCTGCCGATCATGAAGTGATTGGAGCCAGGAACACGCAAGCAGGGACCTGATAGATTCTCTATAGTCAGTTCCTGCTGACATCCTGCGTAAGTTCGGCCATGCAGGGATGGCGGAGATGTAGCAAACGCGCGGTTTGACATTTCCTGTGTCAGACTGAGGCCGTTCAAGGTGGCCTCATCTGACACTGGGGATCCCGTGCAAAACCCTGCAGCGGGATCCACACACAGCTCATCGCGGGGGGGGGGGGGGGGGGGAGCTGAGATGAGCTGTTTAATGCAGGACGTTCCATGCCGTCCTACTGGAATCTTAGCACTAAAAAGTAGGACGGCATAGAAAGTCCTACAAGCAGGAAGGGGTTAATATGGCGTAACAATAACTATCTGTCAACCTAATATATTATACATTTTTAGGTTACTGCTACCATGAAAACTATCATTATTAAATGAATCTCAATGTGCCTGGCACAGTCGTGTTGTTCCAAACAAACCGATAACCCATAGCCAGTGATGATTAATGTACATATTGCGTATGTTGGAGAGTTGATGATAAAACAGGAGCAATAAACAGGAATTATAAAAATGTGTTGTAAACAGTCCTCCCAATCTGTGCTCACTTCCTGTGCCAACCCCTGGCATCGCTCATGTTACATTGTACATGTTGGCAAAATAATCGCAAGCTAGTCCAGACACTCTCCCATCTGTCGTAATAAATGCACCAGGGACATTAGCATTTCAGATTGTAAAGAAGCCACAGCAGGTCCTAATTAAAGAAAACATATTCCTTGATTCAACAGAAAATAGAAGCTCTGTATAGATATATATGAACATATAGGGGATAATGGAAAATTGGTGTTGTGACAATCCAAGTGCTTTAACTTGTAGCCACTATGTAAAGATTCCCATTGTATAAGTGATCCATTAAGGAAAGCCATTGGTATATGGTACTGTGATCTGCTCTTAGAAACACAAAAAATAATCTAGTCTCCCCAATTTACTAAATACTTGTATTAGTCCCTGGCCTTGTCTTATATCTAGGATAGCCTTATTCCTATCCCACGCATGCTTAAACTCCTTCACTGTGTTTACCTCTATCACCTCTGCTAGAAGGTGATTCCATGCATCCAATAGAAACATAGGATGTTTCAGCATATATGCTCTTACCCATCTTCCAGCATCTAGTGGTGTCTTTGTTATCATTGCAGAGTCTAGTGAATCTATGTCCCTATATCCCTTGCAAAGCATCTAAGGTGTCAGAACAGCAAACATCTCTGTGTTTTTTTAAGGACCAGTCCAATCCTGGAACAAGAGCTCCACTGAGATGTCCAGTTGTTATAGATCACAGATAATGCAGGTACAGACGATTGAGGATGCATCCTCTGTTATATTCAGTGGGGGAAGCTATGGTCATGCACAATATTTTTTTAAGTACGACTATTCACTTGCATGCTCAAATATGTCAATACTATGCATAACTAAGCGATTTCTAAACTGCCACCACTCCCTCATTTACAAGCCCACCTACACAAATCTTATATCAAAACGTTCAGCTATCCCTGCTGCCCCTAAACATGTCCACGGCTAAGCCATAGTCCTGATAGTTTTCACAATATGACCATTTGTTTGCAACTCATGCCGTCTATTGACATTCATTGAAACTCCACTCTAGCCACCTCAAATTTGAAGGGCAATATCTAAACTGCGACTGTGCCTTCATTTTTAATATTTCAGAGACATACTATGCATCAAAATGTAGGTCTGGGTCTTGTGATTCTCACAATATAAAGTTCTTCGCTGTAGGATTTATAGTTTTTAAAATACGACCATTTGACGACAGTTTCCACAGTTACTCCAGCCCCTCCAGCCACACAACAGTTACTCAAGCCACTCCACCCATTTACTCCGCCCACTCCAGTTGTAGACTACTGGTGGGGGCAAGAACACTTCACACAATTTCCCCAGAAATTGTAGCTTTTCTAGTTAGTTGATTTTTCATTTTATTTTTAAGGGGTTCAATGATGAGGGCATAGTCCCAATGGGGGAGTTCTCTGTATTCTATGAAGATCTCTAGTAATGGGAGTGTTAGAGCAACCTTACTGAAACATGTTCCGTGCTATATAAAAAAAAAATTGGGAAGGATTTGGTCAGAGATGTTAACATAGAATGAGCCATGTTTCCTGTTAGAGGCCCTGCCAAAGGAGGCAAGTGGGTGTGGTTTAATGTTAGCCATACTGACATCTAGACTTGTGCCATATGATAGTAGACCAGCCCACTCTTGTCTATAGCCCCTCCCATTTTCATTTAACCATGTCCCTTCCACTCTCTGCACAGAGCTCTTTACTAATACATGGTTGACCCATAGTATACATAGTGCACTTGTGTATTTTCTACTGTTTGTGCTCATGAGGTTTAGGAGAAAGCTTTCCCAGTGTGTAAATATTATTTTGCTACCTAGTGACAAAACAATATTTAGCATTAAATCTGTCACAAAAGTATCACAAAACAGGAATGGAATATAAAGAGTGGTCCATGTTTACAGATTACTCTGCTTTATAAATCCACACCTTCAAATATTTATACCATGTGGATTGCGCGGGTATCTCTGATAGCCAGCTCATTGTAAATATTTGGCTTATTTTACCCTGCAGTTTCTTACTGAAAAAAAAAATAAAAAAAAATACATAGAACCAAGTAAACACAGCTACATTTATATTGTTAGAATTTGAATGTGTTTGCAAGAATATAATTAATAATAAAAAAAGTATTTTTAACAGGGAGAGTATACTGAAATATTATGTAGTCCCCATGTAAATACTGGGGAGGTTACTTTTATTTAACTTAATGGTACTCATTTTTCTGCCAGGAATCAAACCTGTCATTTAAACAGATTGTAAGTGTCACACTGAACCATCTTGCAAGAATAATTGCAATTATGTATTATAAATCCAAACATGTTTCTGCACCAGACCTTATAAGTATACTACTTATAGGGCAGCGGTGGCGAACCTATGGCACGCGTGCCACTTCTGGCACGCCGAGCCCTCAGCTGTGGCACGCGGTCAGGTTCAGCTCTCACCGCTTATCTGCTCCGTTGCCCTGGAGGTGCAGGCATCAGCGTAATAGATTGGCGCCGCCGGTCATCTGCTTCTTCTCCAGATGATTGGCGCATGCGCGTTCTGTGAAGAAGCGTTCAAGTCGGAAAGCAATTAACTGTTTGCTTTCCGACTTGAACGCTTCTTCACATAACGCACATGCGCCAATCATCTGGAGAAGAAGCAGGTGACCAGCAGCGCCCGTCTATTACACTGATGACCTCCAGGACAACGGAGCAGATTACCGGTGAGAGCTGAACCTGTATGTGTGTGTGTGTGTGTGTGTGTATAAGTGTGTGTGTGAGTATAAGTGTGTGTGTGAGTATAAGTGTGTGTGTGTGTTTATGAGTATAAGTGTGTGTATGAGTATAAGTGTGTGTGTGTGTGTGTGTGTGTGTGTGAGTATAAGTGTGTGTGTGTGTATGAGTATAAGTGTGTGTGTGTGTGTGTGTATGAGTATGAGTGTGTGTATGAGTATGAGTGTCTGTGTATGAGTGTCTGTGTATGAGTATAAGTGTGTGTGGATGAGTATAAATGTGTGTGAGTATGAGTATAAGTGTGTGTGTGTGTGTGTGTATAAGTGTGTGTGTACAAGTATAAGTGTGTGTGTGTGTATGAGTATGAGTGTCTGTATGAGTATAAGTGTGTGTGTGTGTGTGTGTGTGTGTGTGTGTTTGGGTATATGTGTGTGTGTGTGTGTGTTTGGGTATATGTGTGTGTATGAGTGTGTGTGAGTATAAGTATGAGTGTGTGTGAGTATAAGTATGAGTGTGTGTGAGTATAAATGTGTGCGCATGAGTATAAGTATAAGTGTGTGTGTGAGTATAAGTGTGTGTGTGTGTGTGTGTGTGTATGAGTATAAGCCTGTGTGAGTATGCGGTGTTGGCACTTTGTGGTCTGCAAATTTGTGTCGGTCAAAAATTGGGCACTCGGGACCAAAAACGTTCGCCACCACTGTTATAGGGTCACTAGTAAATTGAAAGTCTCCAGAGAATTAGAGATAATGGATATTAGAGAGGGGTATCAGGGTATCTTGCTTCACATAGATGAGAAATTACAAAAAACTGTTAGTAAAGCACTCAAGAGAAAAAGGAAAAGTCTTTCCATCAGATTGAATTGGAGTCTCTGGGGCTATTCACAAAAAAGTTGCGGTAAGATGAACATTTAATTTCACCAATGTATCCATACAATGTGCAGGGACAAACTCACCAGGTGTGTCCCTGCACAATACAGAGCTAAACATCATAGACCATGCCCACCAATCAGCGCTATCAGGCCGCGGACGACATACACTAAGATGTGGCCGCCTGGAAATCAGTGCTTAATTTCTAAAAGAAATGTAAATTGCTTCTGAATGGTGCTCCTTAGGAGAACTGTTCATAAGAGTGTCTAATCACACAGAAGATAATATCTTCTATCTGATTAAAAGATTGTCAGAAGAGTTTGGTCCCTCAGGGCCATCCTCAATTCCTTATTACTTGGATCTCTCAAAAGCTGCTCATCCATACTTCTGAAACCTTATAAAGCTGTATACCCCTACCCCATCCTAACACCTACCCCATCCTAACCCCAACCCCGTCCTAATCCCTGCCCCATCCTAACCCCAACCCCATCCTAATCCCTACCCCATCCTAACACCTACCCCATCCAAACCCCTACCCCATCCTAACCCCTACCCCATCCTAACCCCAACCCCATCCTAACCCCTACCCCATCCTAACTCCTACCCCATCCTAACCCCTACCCCATCCTAACCCCAACCCCATCCTAACCCCTACCCCATCCTAACCCCAACCCCATCCTAACCCCTACCCCATCCTAACCCCTACCCCATCCTAACCCCAATCCCATCCTAACCCCTACCCCATCCTAACCCCAACCCCATCCTAACCCCTACCCCATCCAAACCCCTACCCCATCCTAACCCCTACCCCATCCTAACCCCTACCCCATCCTAACCCCAACCCCATCCTAACCCCTACCCCATCCAAACCCCTACCCCATCCTAACCCCAACCCCATCCTAACCCCTACCCCATCCTAACTCCTACCCCATCCTAACCCCTACCCCATCCTAACCCCAACCCCATCCTAACCCCTACCCCATCCTAACCCCTACCCCATCCTAACCCCTACCCCATCCTAACCCCAATCCCATTATAACCCCTACCCCATCCTAACCCCAACCCCATCCTAACCCCTACCCCATCCTAACCCCAACCCCATCCTAACCCCTACCCCATCCTAACCCCTACCCCATCCTAACCCCAACCCCATCCTAACCCCTACCCCATCCTAACCCCAACCCCATCCTAACCCCAACCCCATCCTAACCCCTACCCCATCCTAACCCCTACCCCATCCTAACCCCAACCCCATCCTAACCCCTACCCCATCCTAACCCCAACCCCATCCTAACCCCTACCCCATCCTAACCAGGCAAAAGCAGATCTTCACACTGCAAAGTGTATCATCAAAATACAACAGGAAAGGGATGAATATAAATACAGTCCTTCTAATTTGTGTATATAGATCAATTTATCACATGTATATTGTAATTTGAATTCCCGTCCATGTGATGTATTGGGAGATGAATCTGGATTTAAAGCCACAATCTCTGTGTTTTTTGATTAATGGTTGAATTTCAGCTTTCAACACCTTCAGTGCGCTGTGGTAGAGATACATGTAACTCTTTACATATAACACGGATAACCTCTTTAAGTAAAAGTGTGAAAGTCTTGCTTGGGCTGAGCTTGTAGGATTTGCTTTGTATGTAATGGTAATCCATTTAATTAATGTCAGTTCTATGCCATCAATGAATTGTGGTGTTCATACTAGTGGGTAATGAATGAGTGTCCACTGCAAGTAAAAACCTAGAGGGTGATTGGGTGAGATCATAATAATTAGCCACAAACACAATTAAAGGGGCAGTTACCTCATAAATTTCATTTATGTAACATGTCCTAACCTTTACATCAAAACAGTTTACAGTTCTCCTACATAATTACATAGAAAATAATTTCACAGGGGGGGAAGTCTAAATTCAGTGACATCCAATAAGGAAGGCTTGAAGAGACAGGCAGGATTGTTGCCCCAGTAACAGGTATTACTCTAATACACTTAATTTGCAGTTTTTAGCAGATAGGAAATGCTGAGGGGAAAAAAGTAATACGTTTTGTTTTACTTTACATTATGTAGCACTTACATTAAAAATATGTTTCGGTCAGTCGGAGTGTAAGTGGTACTGCCCCTTTAACAGAGAATACCCATGATGTCATTCAAGATTATGGGTATGTGATAGTAAGGGATGTTGTCATTCCTGGTGAGGGAGAGAGGCTTATATTCTAAGATGCTGCTTACCAATCTGCTTGTATTCATAGAAATGGTAGATAGTAACTCTAAAGGATTACTGGATTAATAGCATATGCTCTTCTCAATATGTATTTTACTGTGTTATTATCCAGTTCAGTTCTGTGTCAGTTATTTTTATGTTGAGGTCCTTCTCTCCGAAGAAAAATAGTAATTGGCAATTATGCATGCAGTGTATTAAACTGTACCATCCATTATTAGATGCCCACTTTGCAGAGTTAAAAATCGGCTATTGACACAGTCTCCACCATAGCGACTGAACATTCAGCTAAACTTTCTGAACTAGAGCAAAGACATACAGCCTCTGAGAAAAACATCCAACACCTGCAGCGAGGATTACAAAACCAACGTCGTACCATCCAAAACGTACAAGATAAACTAGATGATCTAGAGAATAGAGGAAGACGCAATCATTTAAGATTTTTGGGAATTCCAGAAACAATCCCAACAAGAGAATTGAGAAATACACTACAACAATGGCTCCATGAGGCCTTAAAATTATCCAGACCCCATGATACACCCCTCATTGAGAGAGCCCATCGTGTTGGTCCTGACAAAACCGACAAGACTGGACGTCCAAGACCATTCATAGCCAGATTTCTTAACTTCAAAGATAAAGAAGCAAAACTCAATGGCTATCGTAAAAAAAAAGAACTCATCATCCAAAACAAGAAAATGCTAGTATTACAAGATTATTCTGCAATAGTCTCTGCAAACAACTAGCACAACTTCGGATAACCCATGATGCTCAGATCTCTTTACTACACCACAACAGGCCACAGATATGTATCACACCATCATAGACAGGGGCGGAGGTTCTCCATCCAGGACTGAACACTGAACATGAGATATAATTCATTTGTAATTGTACATGTTAGTTTTATAGTTGTTAAGGATACATTGATAAGGATACAGTTTCAATCATTTAACCCATCAAAAGTGGTCATACACCAAATAGAATATTTCCCTGAGGGCTGACTTATTATCAAAATATTGGTCTGGGAATGGCAGATAATACAAACCTCTCTCATCAGAAAAGCTCACGCTCCCCGCTCATCTTCAAATTGAGATTTGTGTCATGGAATGTTAATGGATTAAATTCTGCGATAAGAAGGTGTATGGTTACTACTCACCTAAAACGAATTAAACCTAACGTCATACAATTACATTACAATAAACACATTGGTCTAAATCTTGTTCTACATCACTGCATGATTACTGGATCACAGAATGTGTGTGTCCCCGATCCAAAAAGAGGCGCAGGGGGGTAGCCATTGTATCCAGGAAACACATCACGTACGAGATTCATGGTAAAATAGTTGATCCCAAAGGAATATTTTTAATCTTAGTGGTGTCCAATGAAGGGGGTACGGATCCTGCCGGTAAATACATACGCACCAAACTCACCAAGTCAATCCTTCTTCCTCTCAATTTTTGAAAAGTTATCCAAAATGCCAGAATTGCCAATCGTCATGGGAGGAGATTTCAATTCTGTAAGTGACCCAGCCGTAGACTCCTCATCAGGACACAGACACGCTACTTTACGCCCTTCAGAGGCTATATATTCTGATGGCCCAACTGAAATTACTAGACATATGGCGCCTATCAAATAACTCTGCTAGAGAATACACACATCATTCTCAAGTGCACGATAGTCAGGCAAGAATAGATTACATGTTAGTCTCGCCACATCTCCTTACGGCAAATACCGAAACTCATATACTAACCAAAGTCAAATCAGATCATTCACCTATAACACTGACCTTAGAAATGGGTATAAGAAACAAACCATTGAATTCCTGCCAATATCCTTATTATCTAATGGCAAATGCTGATTTTGGGACCTGTCTGTCTTCGACCAATTTTGTCGATGATAACTTGGCCCATGTGGAAGACCCCCTTTTGTTGTGGAACACAGCTAAAGTAGTCCTCAGAGGTCATCTCATAGCATGTGTGGCAAATTGCAATAGAACATTGCAAAAATATCATGATCTATTGCACTCACATACCCAAGCACAAACTAATCTGTTAAACACCCCTGACGAAAACAACAAATCAGTATATCAAACAGTTAGGCAATTACTGGAAACCTCTTTGACTGAAAAAGCAACCAGACATATCGGACACTCAAGACATAAATGTTTTCGATGGGGGAGAAATCGGCTAAAATTGCTAAAATAAGCGTCCTGTAACATACATTACTAACATCAAACACAACGGCCTAAATTTATTGAACACTGGAGACATTATCCAAGTCTTCCCAGCCCATTTTTTCGACCTTATTTCAAGAAAAAACTGATGATAGAGAAACATATATGTCAATATTACAGGAATCTAAGATTCAAAAACTAACAAATACCCAAATAAACATACTTAATGCCCTGATCGACAAGGATTCGACAAGGATGCCCACTATCACCCCTACTTTTTAATATTGCATTAGACCCCTTACACTGGATCCTTCATAACAACCAGAATCTGGAAGGAATCAGATTAGGGACATCCATAATAAATGCCACTGCCTTCGTAGATGATGTGTTACTTTTCTTTTCTTTTTTTTTTATTCAACTTTTTTATTATGATTAATATTTTATAAACATAACATACAAAGATCATCAGTATGTATGAGTTATCATTTACGGTTATATGTATACTAATAATACTAATTAAGTATTATTTGGCCCAATCCGAGCTGGGCAACTTGTAAGTCTACAGAATCACTAGGATTTTACTAGATCTTTATACCTTCCATTCCTTAAAAACCCACAATTTTTGAAAGGCAGAATACCTCTACACACAGTGGACAAGGAAAGGAATTACCTCCATACGACCATTTATAAATATTTCCCAGCACAAGTTGTTTAAACTAGATACACTCAGGAGTAGATTTCCAGACATAGACATGACACCCATAACTTATCAACAGGTACAGAATTATATAAATCATGTAATCAATACATCTCCAGATAATATTTGGGAAAATCCCTGGTTGACTCTTATAGACTCTGCAAATAGAAGGCGCTATAGTACTGCAACCATACACAAGGGGCTTTATAGTCCACTGGATTTCTCTGAAACTAATACTGGCTTAATCAAGTGGTCTATACATCTTCAGCATTTATTAATTGATAATATTTTAAAAGCAAACAAAACACTCTGCCTCACGATTAAAGCGACCATGTATAGAGATATGTTTTCAAAAATACTCCATATAGACTATATGTCCCCAGGACGTCTAAAAAATGCTAATATAGCACAAAATGCTTCCTGTTGTAAATGCAACCAGACAGGAGCAGACTTTCTTCATTGTATATGGCAATGTAAGGTGGTATGTCAGTTTCGGAATGTTGTCCAGGGCTATGTGGCACAAACATTTGGCATTCGTTTGGTCAACACCCTAGAATTCGCCCTCTTTGGCTATTCTAGCTTAACCATCAAACATGCGCGCTTTACAAGAATCCTCTCCGCTGTAACAAACAAAACCATTTTACAATTCTGGATAAGCAGGGATAAGCTGTCCATAACAATCTTCAAAGAAAAACTATTTCATATCTTTCGTATGACTTGGCTCAACACCCAACAAAATAAGATTAGACAATGTTTTTAAAGATTGGAGCTTATACATCAAATCACTGTCTCTGGACCTAAAAAGAAAAATGAAACAAGCCTTTCAAACCTCACCTTGGTACATGAACTAAATTCTAAAAAACCAAGATCCAATCTGTATAACATAGCAACATACCGGAATGCCATTTGTTTTTCTGCTCCATTGTACATAATACCTTGTAAAATATTATGTGATGTTTTGTCTAATATCTAATGTGTTGAAGTGTAAATGGTATATATATATATATATATATATATATAATTTACACTTCAACACATTAGACATTAGACAAAGCATCACATAATATTTTACAAGGTATTATGTACAATGGAGCAGAAAAACAAATGGCATTCTGGTATATAATATATATATATATATATATATATATATATATATATATATATAATACCAACCCACCTTCGAATTTTATATACATAATAAATAAAGCAACAACCCACGTTAAAAACAAAAAATATGAAGCCGTGCAAGTCATGGATCCTCCCAAAACGACCACACCCTTAGACACTGTATCCAGTTGTAGGTTCAGTGATAAGTTAAAGTCGAGGTTACTAGATATATATACAGGTTTTGTAAGCATCAGTAAACATGTCATCCGATATATACTATCTCTTGTTATATATAAACACTATTAGATAATATAGAGTTCAAACATGTTATACATAATTAAACAAATCTTAACCCTTTAAGGACCAGGGATTTTCCTGGGCCAAGGACCAGAGCGTTTTATAATTTTTAATACGCGGTTTTTGAAACATAATTTTCCTCTCTCTCATTTAACGTACCCATACAAGTTATATGTTGTTTTTTAAAGGACAGTTAGAGCTTTCTTTTGATACCCTATACATAAAAATGATTTACATTTTAGTATTAAAAAATACATATAAAAGAGGAAATTTTAGAGGAAAAAAAAGTTTTTCCCCATTATTTTCCCAATAATAAGCTACATAACTAGTGCAACACTAACCCACTTATCCCCCCTAATTAACTAATTAATAAAAAATAAAAATATTGGTTCCCAAACCCCCCATAACAAAAAAGACAGAAAAAAACTCTGAAGAGTGCGATGTCAGATCAGTAAAAATCATGCAACAGGCATGCAGGGGTTAGATTTTATTAAATAAATATATTAAAATTACCTTTGTTTATTAAAATTTTTTTTTTATAAATTGTAAAAATAAAAAAATCTGTTAAATAAAACTAAACTAAATGAGGGCCATAAAGTGGAAGGAAACTGATCACAGATAAAAAATATGATCAGCAATGAAAGGGTTAATTTAAAAAAAAAAAAAAAAAACCTCTGTGTATTTAATTAATTTATTTTTACTTACAGGTCACTCTCTGTGCTTCACTATAAGAATGTGAAGCACAGAGAGTGAATTAGAGGCAAAGTCAGCGTGTGAACACACTGACTTTGCCATCTAATTTGCATGTTATCGCGGTGATCACGTTATCACCGCGATCACATGCCCGGAAATGCACTGATCGGGTCCAGGAGCTTTGCCTCGGGTGCGAGGCTTAGTCCTGGACCCGTTGCAGACTAGCTGGCGGTGCCCACAGAACGCACCGCCGGCTAGACTGCATGACGAGTTAACTTGTCATAAGGTCGCTAATGCGGCGGTGTTCTGACGAATTACTCGACCAAATTCTCCTGCGCAATCGCAGGAGAATTTGCTCACTGCGCATGCGCATAAAGTTACAGCTGAAAACTCAGCTGTAACTTTATGTCCACCGCGCATGCGCGAGCTAACCAACCCACATCCCGCCCCCCGCACACCCCTTCTTACCAGCTGATCGGACAGCGGGGGTACACAGCGCATGCGCACGGCTATCCAGCCGTTTGTGAATGCGCGCGTCCGTGCCTGGATTCAAAACGCTGGTAAGTAACACGGGGCGGGGGGGGGGGGACATAAGGAGCCAACAGAGAGGTAAGTACCCTGGTGAGGGCTGCCTCATCTTCATGGGAGTTGTGATCCTCCTGCTGTATTATTGATGCAGCAGGGGGATCACAACTCCTATCAAGATGAGCCAGCCCCTCAGGTACTGCCTTAGTTTCATTGGACACGGGGGGGGGCTCATATAAAGGGGACATTAAACACGGGGGGCTCATATAAATGGGACATTAAACACGGGGGGCTCATATAAATGGGGCATTAAACACGGGGGGCTCATATAAAGGGGGCATTAAACACGGGGGGCTCATATAAAGGGGACATTAAACACGGGGTGCTGATATAAACGGGGCATTAAACACATGGGGGCTCATATAAATGGGGCATTAAACACGGGGGGCTCATATAAATGGGGCATTAAACACGGGGGCTCATATAAATGGGACATTAAACACGGGGGGCTCATATAAAGGGGGCATTAAACACGGGGGGCTCATATAAAGGGGACATTAAACACGGGGTGCTGATATAAACGGGGCATTAAACACGTGGGGGCTCATATAAATGGGGCATTAAACACGGGGGGCTCATATAAAGGGGACATTAAACACGGGGTGCTGATATAAAGGGGACATTAAACACGGGGTGCTGATATAAATGGGGCATTAAACACGTGGGGGCTCATATAAAGGGGACATTAAACACGGGGGGCTCATATAAAGGGGACATTAAACACGGGGGGCTCATATAAAGGGGACATTAAACACGGGGGGCTCATATAAATGGGGCATTAAACACGGGGGGCTCATATAAATGGGACATTAAACACGGGGTGCTGATATAAAGGGGACATTAAACACGGGGGGGTTAGAGTTGTGTTGTGACTGGAGATATGAAAGGTGTGTGAATGGTCAGTAACAAGGGTTGAAGCCTTGACGTGGCGTTACTGCTCACATGGGTATCCATGTGCCAATTCAACCAGGGTGAGTGACTGTAACATTACATGATTACAATCCTAAGTTTAAAAATGTACTTTTCAAATTTTTCTTGTTTATTTTACATAACAAATATGCTATATAATAATGGTATTTTTAATCTTCTGAGTGTGAAGAAAAAAATTGGTTTTCAATGGGTTTTTTTTTAGATGGTGCATCAATTAACATGAACACGGTGAGACAAGCATGGGAAACGTGTGACAGGAAGAAAAGAAAGGGGGACGTGAATGCGATTGAGAAGAGCATGGTGCAAGGGGTCTATTCATTAAAAGTTGAGTAGGAGGTGAGTTTGGATATATTATTCCGGATATATATTCCGTTTGGCACGGACACACCTGCCGAGTTACCCCCACATAGCAAGCTCGTCGGGTTTGTCAGTGCTCAATGTACAGATAAAGCGGTGACATTATTCACTAAAAGATTAGATGAATATTTAATCTTCAGAGAGTGTGAGAGAGTAACACAGACAGTGGGACAGAGTGACCAGGGCCGATCCTAGGGTCACAGACGCGTGAGTGGAGACATGGCCACGCAAACCCATCTCTCTCATAATTTCCATCCTGCCACTCACTCAGACACACACACACACACACACACACACACACACACACGTGCTCTGCTCAGGGCCATCTTTAACATTGACTGGACCCTGGGCAAACATTTGTTTGGGGCCCCTGGACCCCAAACAACATTCCCGGCATGCAATCACACCCTCCACCCTAATACCTCCATACAAAAAAATAAACACACACACTTATATGCTATATATTATGTTACACAGACACCCTTACACACTTTGTATCCTCTTTTTTTCCCATGTCTGTGTCTCTCTCCTCTGCCTTCCCAGTTCACTCTCTTTTCTCTTCCACATCTATGTCTCTTCTCTCCACCGTCTGTATTCTCTTCCCTCCCTTCAGTGTTCTCACCTGTCCCCCCTGTGTTCTCTCCCCATCCCCCCCTTCTCTCCCATGTTCTCTCCTCTGTCCCCCAATGTTCTCCCCCCCCCAGTGTTCTCTCCTTTGTACCCCCAGTGTTCTCTTTATCCCCCTCTCCCCAGTGTTCTCTCTATCCCCCTCTCCCCAGTGTTCTCTCTATCTACCCCTCCGCTCCCCAGTATGTTCTCTATCCCCCCCTCCCTTCCCCACCCCAGTGTTCTCTCCTACGTGAGTGGAGCGCGGGGAGACGCAGGCAGCATGGGCTCTGTGTGTGTTATACACCCCGAGAGCTCAATCCATGCTGCTCGCGCATAGTAATGACGCAGAGCATCGTATTTCCGAGAGGGAGCCGGGGAGAGCAGAGAACGCTGGGCGCACCTGTACTATGCGATCAGTGCTGATTGCATAGTGCAGGTACAGAGGGGCAGCGGGACCACCGGGCTGCTGCCTTGGGCCCCCCAGGAGTAAGTGGGCCCTGGCTCTGCTGCTCACTGCCACATACTCTGCCACTCATACAATTACACTTGCAGTTAATATAAAATATTAACATGCTCCCCACCTGTCACTGGAGTATGAGTGTGGGGTCATTACGTGACACTTCCGCATCAAGGGAGCGCGAGAGGCTTCCTGCTTGTCGGTGTGAAAGGAGGGATGATGAGGGGAGAACATTTCATCTCCCCAGCCAGCTCTTCCAACTGAGGAGGCGCCGTCGCAGGGTGCACGTCTAACTTCACAGACATTAAAAAAAAATATACACAGGTTCTCCCAGATTTGTCACCCCTTCTTCCTGTGCACAGTGGCATCTGCACCAGCCTATGATCGGCTTTGAGAGCAGGGCCTGACTGGGAACACACACAGTCACACACAGGGGGGTGGCTGCCTCAACCTGATGGTAGTTGTGATCACCTCCTTAAGTTCCCATGTGTCCCCCTCGTGTGACTTCCACTTACTAGCGTAGCATGTCACTGATTGAAGTTTTACCAATTGCTTGCTACACTAGTAAGTAATAAGTAAGATACTTATACTTTGCCTGTCACCGCAGCTGATCCAGAGGGGGCTGGAGGTGGTGTGTGTCCCTCGCGCAGGTGCTTTTCTAACAAAGTTACGGTGTTCTGACAAATTACTGGAGCAAATTCTCCTGCGCAATCGGACATTAAACACGGGGGGCTCATATAAAGGGGACATTAAACACGGGGGGCTCATATAAATGGGGCATTAAACACGGGGGGCTCATATAAATGGGACATTAAACACGGGGGGCTGATATAAAGGGGACATTAAACACGGGGGGGTTAGAGTTGTGTTGTGACTGGAGATATGAAAGGTGTGTGAATGGTCAGTAACAAGGGTTGAAGCCTTGACGTGGCGTTACTGCTCACATGGGTATCCATGTGCCAATTCAACCAGGGTGAGTGACTGTAACATTACATGATTACAATCCTAAGTTTAAAAATGTACTTTTCAAATTTTTCTTGTTTATTTTACATAACAAATATGCTATATAATAATGGTATTTTTAATCTTCTGAGTGTGAAGAAAAAAATTGGTTTTCAATGTTTTTTTTTTTAGATGGTGCATCAATTAACATGAACACGGTGAGACAAGCATGGGAAACGTGTGACAGGAAGAAAAGAAAGGGGGACGTGAATGCGATTGAGAAGAGCATGGTGCAAGGGGTCTATTCATTAAAAGTTGAGTAGGAGGTGAGTTTGGATATATTATTCCGGATATATATTCCGTTTGGCACGGACACACCTGCCGAGTTACCCCCACATAGCAAGCTCGTCGGGTTTGTCAGTGCTCAATGTACAGATAAAGCGGTGACATTATTCACTAAAAGATTAGATGAATATTTAATCTTCAGAGAGTGTGAGAGAGTAACACAGACAGTGGGACAGAGTGACCAGGGCCGATCCTAGGGTCACAGACGCGTGAGTGGAGACATGGCCACGCAAACCCATCTCTCTCATAATTTCCATCCTGCCACTCACTCAGACACACACACACACACACACACACACGTGCTCTGCTCAGGGCCATCTTTAACATTGACTGGACCCTGGGCAAACATTTGTTTGGGGCCCCTGGACCCCAAACAACATTCCCGGAATGCAATCACACCCTCCACCCTAATACCTCCATACAAAAAAATAAACACACACACTTATATGGTATATATTATGTTACACAGACACCCTTACACACTTTGTATCCTCTTTTTTTCCCATGTCTGTGTCTCTCTCCTCTGCCTTCCCAGTTCACTCTCTTTTCTCTTCCACATCTATGTCTCTTCTCTCCACCGTCTGTATTCTCTTCCCTCCCTTCAGTGTTCTCACCTGTCCCCCCTGTGTTCTCTCCCCATCCCCCCCTTCTCTCCCGTGTTCTCTCCTCTGTCCCCCAATGTTCTCCCCCCCCCCCAGTTTTCTCTCCTTTGTCCCCCCAGTGTTCTCTTTATCCCCCTCTCCCCAGTGTTCTCTCTATCCCCCTCTCCCCAGTGTTCTCTCTATCTACCCCTCCGCTCCCCAGTATGTTCTCTATCCCCCCCTCCCTTCCCCACCCCAGTGTTCTCTCCTACGTGAGTGGAGCGCGGGGAGACGCAGGCAGCATGGGCTCTGTGTGTGTTATACACCCCGAGAGCTCAATCCATGCTGCTCGCGCGTAGTAATGACGCAGAGCATCGTATTTCCGAGAGGGAGCCGGGGAGAGCAGAGAACGCTGGGCGCACCTGTACTATGCGATCAGTGCTGATTGCATAGTGCAGGTACAGAGGGGCAGCGGGACCACCGGGCTGCTGCCTTGGGCCCCCCAGGAGTAAGTGGGCCCTGGCTCTGCTGCTCACTGCCACATACTCTGCCACTCATACAATTACACTTGCAGTTAATATAAAATATTAACATGCTCCCCACCTGTCACTGGAGTATGAGTGTGGGGTCATTACGTGACACTTCCGCATCAAGTGAGCGCGAGAGGCTTCCTGCTTGTCGGTGTGAAAGGAGGGATGATGAGGGGAGAACATTTCATCTCCCCAGCCAGCTCTTCCAACTGAGGAGGCGCCGTCGCAGGGTGCACGTCTAACTTCACAGACATTAAAAAAAAATATACACAGGTTCTCCCAGATTTGTCACCCCTTCTTCCTGTGCACAGTGGCATCTGCACCAGCCTATGATCGGCTTTGAGAGCAGGGCCTGACTGGGAACACACACAGTCACACACAGGGGGGTGGCTGCCTCAACCTGATGGTAGTTGTGATCACCTCCTTAAGTTCCCATGTGTCCCCCTCGTGTGACTTCCACTTACTAGCGTAGCATGTCACTGATTGAAGTTTTACCAATTGCTTGCTACACTAGTAAGTAATAAGTAAGACACTTATACTTTGCCTGTCACCGCAGCTGATCCAGAGGGGGCTGGAGGTGGTGTGTGTCCCTCGCGCAGGTGCTTTTCTAACAAAGTTACGGTGTTCTGACAAATTACTGGAGCAAATTCTCCTGCGCAATCGCAGGAGAATTTGCTCACTGCGCATGCTCATAAAGTTACAGCTGATAACTCAGCTGTAACTTTGTGACCACCGCGCATGCTCGAGCTGCGCAACCCACATCCCGCCCCCCGCACGCCCCCCGCACACCCCTTCTTACCAGATGATCGGACAGCGGCGGTACACAGCGCGTGCGCGCGGCTATCAAGTCGTGTGGGAATGCGCTGTGGCCGTGGCTGGATTCAACCAAAACGCTGGTAAGTAACACGGGGCGGGGGGGGGCATAAGGAGCCAACAGAGAGGTAAGCACCCTGGTGAGGGCTGCCTCATCTTGATAGGAGTTGTGATCCTCCTGCTGCATAATACAGCAGGAGGATCACAACTCCCATGAAGATGAGGCAGCCCTCACCAGGGTGCTTACCTCTCTGTTGGCTCCTTATGTCCCCCCCGCCCCGTGTTACTTACCAGCGTTTTGGTTGAATCCAGCCACGGACACAGCGCATTCCCACACGGCTTGATAGCCGCGCGCATGCGCTGTGTACCGCCGTTGTCCGATCATCTGGTAAGAAGGGGTGTGCGGGGGGTGTGATGTGGGTTGCGCATGCGCAGTGAGCAAATTCTCCTGCGATTGCGCAGGAGAATTTGCTCCAGTAATTCGTCAGAACAACGGCTGATTGATAGCTGTAACTTTGTGCGCATGCGCTGTGGTGCGCAATGAGTAAATTCTACTGCGCCTGTGCCAGTAGAATTTGCTCAAGAAATCTGACAGAACACTGTGATATACCCATTTATTCTGCCGCTCACTCACACACAATGCCACTCACTCTCAATCTGATATTCACTCACGTATGTATTTTCTCCCCCACCCGTCATCAATTTTCCATTAGGCTCTATGTATTTTATCCCCTTTACACTTCTCCCTAAACTCACAACCACCTGTTATATCTTCCTACCTTTTCTCACACAGCATCGGCTGTGGACGCACGTGATCCTGTGCAGTAACTGAAGTGCGCGCACGTGGCGAACGTCTCAGAGCGACCGAACAACTTAAAGCGGCCCCAGGACCAGCGGACTACCGTTATCCAGGTAGTCCAGTCCGGCCTGCTTGAAAGTCTCTCTCTCACTCTCTCTCTGTCTCTCTCACTCTCTCTGTCTGTCTCTCTCACTCTCTCTGTCTGTCTCTCTCACTCTCTCTGTCTCTCTCTCACTCTCTCTGTCTCTCTCTCACTCTCTCTGTCTGTCTCTCTCTCACTCTCTCTGTCTCTCTCTCACTCTCTCTGTCTCTCTCTCACTCTCTCTGTCTGTCTCTCTCACTCTCTCTGTCTCTCTCTCACTCTCTCTGTCTCTCTCTCACTCTCTCTGTCTGTCTCTCTCACTCTCTCTCTGTCTCTGTCTCTCTCACTCTCTCTCTGTCTCTCTCTCTCTCTCTCTCTCTCACTCTCTCTCTCTGTCTGTCTCTCTCACTCTCTCTGTCTATCTCAGTCTGTCTCTGTCTGTCTGTCTCTGTCTGTCTGTCTCTGTCTGTCTGTCTCTGTCTGTCTGTCTCTGTCTGTCTGTCTCGCTGTCTGTCTCTCTCAGTCTGTCTCTCTCTACACACATTCTGTGCATAAATGTTATCAAATACATGTATAACCATTAGGTAGTTTGATATTTATTTTTAATAAACGAATTTGACAAATTTCAGTGTCTTCAGCTTCCAGCCTCATGTCCTTCACTTCAGTCACGTATACATTTCTTGGTCACAAATGATGCTAATAGGAAATTCTGCTTGTAATCACCTTCCATTTCTAGAAGAAATAGGAAAAGTAAATCATCACGTCTCCTGATATGAGCTACCAGGGCAGGGATATTGGCACAACTGTGTGAAACAATGTTTTTGTAAATAAGTAAAAGGCTAAGAAATATAAAAATATTAAGAATAAAATCTAAACACAGTAACAGCATACATTAAAAGCACGCCCATTTAGACCATGAGGTAATGGTCAAACAAACCAGGGCTCAGTCCTCCATGAAGTATCCCCGATATGATAGGAACAACGGTAACACTCTCAAATGGGCTGGGGAAATATAAAAGTCTGGCCAGTGTTGTAATTAACCCCTTAAGGACAAAGGCTGTTTTTAGACTTCTGCATTTTTTTTTTTTTAAAGAAAATGGAGGAAGTAATTGAGAGAGTAACAGAGGATTTAAAAACTTTGAATGTAATACAAACACATAGTCCCCAAACTGTTTATACCTGTATACCTCAGGAACCTGTATAAGGCGGTTATAGCCTTGTTACTGAGGGATGGTGTGGATCCAAAACAAAGAATAGTCCAGCGGGACACGTGTGGACAGGTAACCATGCACCCAGATATGAGCTGTCCTGTGGAAGAAAACATAACAGGTTAAACATTGTAATTGTGATCATATTACCAGGTTGAGAATGACAGGAATAGGCGCTGGGTGTAACAGTGCATTTTCTTAAATCATGATTTGAATAATAGAACATTTTTATATTAAACACATAAGTATTACAGTCACTCACGTTGGTTGAATTGGCACATGGATACCCATGTGAGCAGTAACGCCACGTCAAGGCTTCAACCCTTGTTACTGACCACTCACACACCTTTCATATCTCCAGTCACACACAGAAGCACACGCCTTTCAGACCAGGGGTGTCACATGGGAGCAGAGCGGGGACAGAGATAGAGAGTGAAAGACACACAGTGTTAGAGAAAGAGAGATAGTGTAATAGTTTAATAACTTACCTTTATAGTGACAGCCAGTTACCAATGTCTAATCCTTGTTGAGGCCTAATCAATGTAAAATGGTGTCCATATTATTAAATTTTCCTGGAGATGAGAGGCATTATGGGCAGTACAGTTCTCATTATTAGATTGTAGCGGTGTGGAACTTACCTTTGTACTGGAGCAAGTCACAAGCAATTTGAAGACGTGCATTGCTGATGTATTCTTCAGAGGTCTTTACTTCATGGATGTTTCTGGACAGTATGAACTCCTTGGCAAACTGTAAAATAAATGTTAACATTTGTAACAACAATTAACATTTATTATGAATGATTTTACATTGGTACAAAAATGTTCACCATCAAGATTAATACGCCACAGCTACTTGAATCCTGCTGTTTCTGGTGAGCCATGGTCACATACTTCCAATCTTCTTTCAATTGTTCAAGTTCATACCGGCTCAAGAAGTTCCTAGTTATAAAACAAAATAAATTAAACGGCAACTTAAAAAATAAAATGCATTTTTTTTTTTAAACTTGTGCTGTTATGTTTGTGAAGTAAATCCATATTTGTGAGGCACACTTACATCCAGTTGGTTTTAAATCCATTTACATAAGATTGTTCATGTCCCAACGGGTCAATAAGCATTATCCGCTTCTGCGACATGATGACAATCTAAATGATTTGAGAGATACAATAAATTTCCTGGTGGCATTCATATGTTTAATACA
This sequence comes from Pelodytes ibericus, assembly GCA_036172795.1. Taxonomy (NCBI): domain Eukaryota; kingdom Metazoa; phylum Chordata; class Amphibia; order Anura; family Pelodytidae; genus Pelodytes; species Pelodytes ibericus. The sequence goes on from CM069861.1 coordinate 188,921,090, forward strand.
TAAACCAAATGACGCTGTGTGTGGTCATAGGTTTCAAATTATTTATCGGTATAATAAAACACAATTAATTAAATGCGTGATAACATAAGTAAATAAACTTTGTTCAATAATAAATACCATTAAAATCCAATGGGATTGTTGGTTAACCGGGCAGATCCAGACATCCTTCTCTGGAAGCGCCATCTGAAGAATCGGTAGAAAATGTTAAACAAAATATATATATATATATATATATATATATAGTTACACTTTACATTTTTAACAAGCAACTAACCTTTCCAAGCCTATGCAACCCTGATGAAAATATTGCTGTCGCGATGCACGCCGACAGCAGGTGAAAAGGCTTCTATAAAGAAAACAATATATATTATTAGAATACAAAATAATACAAACATAAAACAAGCATACACTTAATTTACACTTGCCTGATGCTTTTCAACCAGTTGATGAAGGTATGCATCAATCACCTGCATTATAAACAACATTGATACATTTAATAAAATAAAAGATAAAAATGTATTATAGATTAAAAAACATGAACACTGCACTCGCTTACTTCATCAACTAGCCACTGTGTCCCACGCAGTGTATGAAACGAGGATACATACAGATTGTATGGTCCCACCACTGCTGCCACTGAGTTGTCATCCTCAGCAGACCAAAGAATTTTAACTGTAAAAAAAAAAAAAGGAAAGAAATTGAAACTGCAGGTATGTTATTGTTTGCTTAACCACAATTAGCCAAAGTTAACACAGGTCGAGTATACCTTATCCACAAATTCTAAAAGATCAAATGATTTTATTTCAAATACAGCATCAGTCAGACATTGTATTATGTTGTGTACTTTTTCATTTACGCCTTTCCAGTGTACAAGGTTTTGGTGAAATATCAATTTATTTTTTATTTATACTTGGATGCAATCTTCAAGAGAGATCCAGATATATGCTAATATTACAAAATACAAATCACTTATGTTCCCAGACATTTGTGGTAATGGAATAACTCGACCTGTATGGATTCTTTGGTCTGATATCCAATTTTTTCAAATATTGAATAGAACATAATGCCAAACAGCGGCAACTTTAACCAAACAGGCTTAACGGCCCAATAACTGAAAAGGCCAAACCAACAGGGCACGGCCAAACAAATGACCAACAGGGTCAAACTAGCAAACAAATAACCCATTAAACTGCTACCTCTATCCTCAATGTTTTGCTGGAAATATGGAGAAGTCTTAAAAAAAAATTCAAGATTCATTTTAAATCAATTACGTTTATCATAACTTTAAAACAAATATACTCCTTACAATGAAAACTATGTTGAGGAAACAGAACAAAACACACTATATTAAATGCAAATGTATACCAGCTATATAAGTATGGAGTTTGGTTGTACCTCATTAGTGCATTCACTTTTTATGGTGGCAAAATGGATAACTGAGGCCCTATGTGGCACGGAGGAAACACTGCTGATGATTTCTTCAGACGAAGCCTGTGTCTTTGGGGCTGTTGATCGCGCACTCCTGATATAGGGTTTTATATGGTCGACGTTTATCTTTTGCTTCAGAGGCGCCCCATCTAAAGTACACAGCTTTACAACCTTGCCGCATATCTCCATGATGGTATACGGTCCAAAGAAATCAGGCTCCATCCTTCCTCCTTTTCGACCTTTTCTTCTCATATTGTAGAGGAGGACCTCGTTGCCAACACTGTATGAAATATTCTTATATTTTTTCAGCACTTTCTTCATATTGGCCTTCTTTTGTTTCTCCTGTGATTTCTCCATGTTCTCAGATGTCTTTTCCTTAGAGTCTTCCAAGCATGATTTATTTTCATCAAAGTATCCCTCATAAGACGTCTCCTCGGGCAGAATGATGTTTTCAAGCTTGAAAATAAATAAATACATGTTTAAGATATTGTGTCACAATAATGCAGCTTAGAAATTATGTCAAGAAAAAAAATAAATAAATATGGAACTTTTGTATTACAATTATCTAGTTTTCAGTGAATAATTAAAATTATAATTATAGCTATTACCAGGATTATGAACACATATAAACTTTAAATATTGTTATGGCAGCAAAGTTTACCAAATAATAATGAACTAACAAATAACTAACTGTCAAATCTTATATGCCACTTATGTTGAAAATATACAAATACTTTTAATATAGGCAAATTATATATGAAAAAATATAAAAATACTCACAGGCAGGTTAACTGGCACTTCACAAGGGAAAACTGCCTCCCTTCCATACATCAGAGCGAAAGGCGAAAACTTGGTGGTTGTTTGGATTTTAGATCTTAAAGAAAATAATGTAGCATCCAAATAAACATCCCAGTTCTTTTGCTTGTCAATGTTCAATTTTCTGAGAGCACTAGAATGAAAAAAAAAGGATAAGAAAAGATAATATCAATAACAAAACTCTGGTGCAGAATGTGCAATTTATAAAAATATAACCATCCAGTAACAGAAAACAAGTGGAATGGAAGAAGCACTTACATAAAGTTAAACATGTGGAGCCAAGTTCTAATAAAAGACAAAAAAACAAGACAATACATTTGCCGTTGTATATTATGATTGTTTTTTTCATCCAGGCCGTTCGTCTGAGGATGATAGGCAGCGGTCACACTTCTTTCTATTTCAAGTAGTGTACACATCTTGGCATTGATCTTAAAGAAAAATGAAAATATATAAATACAAAAAAATAACATGATTGTATTTTCTATTTTTTTAAAAATGAGTACTTACTTTATTAACAAATTCTCGGCCCTGATCCGACAGAATCCTCTTAGGGCATCCATGACGGTATATCATGGAGCATAGATTCCGTGCCACCTCAGCAGCCGACTTGGTCTTCATTGGAAATGCCTCAACCCATTTTGAAAAATAGTCCGTCGCCGTCAAGATGTAAGAATATCCATTGTTGCTTTTTATCAAAGGGCCTATGAGGTCTATCCCAACCAGCTCCCAGACATCAGACACCTAATGAGATATATGTAATATGTCAGTATTTTTAATTGAAGCACGTAATAATATCAGTTAAGAAATACTAGAGTAGACATTTACCTTAATACACTGTAAGGGCTGGGGAGCTATCAGAGGCCTTCCAACCTTCTGGCATTCATCGCATTCACTGATCTGTAGGAAATCAGTAGTTAAACCAGTGTACAGCATTCAGAAATTTTGCAAAAGGAAAATAAAATAAAAAAAAATTTTGTACCCATTTCTCAATATCCACGCACATTCCATGCCAGAAGAACCTCCGGGTAATTGCCATCCGTGTTTTAATGGTGCCTGAATGACCTCCAAGATCTGAATTGTGAATTTGTGCAAATAGCCTTTTTGCTTCTTCCCCGGATTTGACAACTGTCCTTCTTCCATGGAAGAGTTCTCCGTCTGTAACAAAAGAAAAATTCAAGAGCCTTATACATCACAAAACTATCTTACAAAGGCAATCAAATTTACTTTATTTCTGATACTCACCTTTTAGTGTATATTTTCCGGCGGTCTTTCTAAAGTTATATCTCTGTGAGTAATTATAATTGGATGGCAATTCTCCCAAAGAGAGGTATTTGAGGACATCATTGTACCTTTTCTCAAGATCTATAAATACAGAACACCATTGTCAGCTAAAATAATACACTCATTAGCGACCATCTGCACGAACTACTGATCATTACTAAACTGTAGACTATAAAAACTACCATAACTGCCATCAATAATGACCAAGGGTGGACTGACAACTCATGGTGTCCCCAGCAAAAGAAGCTCAAGGAGCCCCATGTGCAAGCAACACCTATGTAGAAGCTCCGCACATATACAAGCCCCTCTCCCCACTTTCCTGATACATGGTTCTATTTATCCACCTTTCTTATTTTCAAGTCGATAAATAGAACCATTGTTACGGGAGGGCTACTAAATGGGTATCTCCTATCGGAATCAGTTCCACGAAATAACTCCTCAGGGACAGGAAAAAACAAATATCTCTGGCTCCTGCTAGCACTTCCACAACAAAGCGGACGAGACCGGTCATGGGTAAAACAAGAAGAACTGTTTAATAATTCAAAACACAGGACATATTGTATATGCAGTGCGGTATTTACCGCAAGGCATCCTAGGCAGATGCCTAGGGCGGTGTTCCTACCAATTTCTCAAGCTAAATCCTATTGCATTCATCCTGATGGGAGTTGTGATCACCACCTTTGGCTCACGTGCGTCCTCCTCTGTCCCCCATGTGTGACTTCCACTTACTAGCGTACCTTGCACTGATGTGCATGTGCTGTGGTGCGCAATGAGTAAATTCTACTGCACATGCTCTAGAAATTTGATAGCCCTAACAAAAAGCCCTAAGAAAAAAAAGCACGTACAGCAAGTGCGACAATCAGGCTGCCCGTGCGTTTCTTTTCTTAGGAAGGGGCAGAGTGATGACAGGTCACGTGACCTATCCACTCTCACCGCGGGGAGGTGAGCAGCCAGCATAGTAGGACACCATGCTGCCTGCCACCAGGGATCAGGTAAGTCATGGGGTGAGGGGGTGATGCAGGCATGTAATGGGATGATGGGGTTAATGGAGGCATGTAATGGGGGTGATGTGGGTTATGTCGTGCGTGGGTAGGGGGGTGTCCGAATTTTGTCTGCCTAGGGCAGCACAAAACCAAGATAAATCTCTGTGTATATGTATTATATCCTTTGTGTATGTGTGAACTAAAGTAACAAATCTTGATAACCTAACTTGAACATGAGAACTGTAACACGTTTAGCATAGCATAGTGAATGGAAACAGGACATAGGGGATTTCAAGTTCACACATAAACAAAGGAAACCAGAATTTACTGTAGAATACCATATTTGCTTGATTATAAGACGACCCCCCAAACTTTGGATATTCCTTTAGTAAAAAAAACTAAAAGCCTGAATATCAGACTACCCTATAGGAAAAAGTTCAACTTGTATATATTCACATGTAAATTGATTTTTCATAAAAAAAAATTATATCAACAAATGCATTTCTTGTTTTTATTTCCTTTTATGTGCCAATGCTGCCTCTCTCTTTCCCCTCACGCCAGCTTTGTCTGTCCCCCCCCCCCAACTTTTTCTCTCTCTCCCCCCCCTCCCTCCTAGGGTTGCCACCTTTTCTTCCAAAAAATCCCGTCCTTGGTACTGTCTCCATAGACTTAACATTGGCCTGATGCCAATTTTTTACTGGCCTGCCGGTAAAATACCGGCCAGGTGGCAACCCGACTCACTGCCATTGTTTCTCTGTCTGTTTCCCCCTCCCTCCCCTTGTTTCTCTCTGTCTCTTCACCCCCTCTCCCTCGTCTCTCTCTGTCTCTTCACCCCCCTCCTCTTGTTTCTCTCTGTCTCCCCCCCCCCCCCCCACCTTGTCTCTCTCTCACTCCCCCTCACCTTTTTTCTCTTTCCCTGGTGGCTAGTGGGGACATACTATCGTGCAGACACCCCCCGGCTGCCCAGAACTCCCTGGTGTGTAGTGGAGGCAGCCGGAGGATGTCTGCAGGATACGTGCAGACATCCCCTGCTGCTGCCCGCACTTCCGTCGGGACTTTTATGATGAAGCAAGAAGGACCCAGCTTCATCAAAAACAGTCCCGACGGACTGGTGGTTTTACAAACTGTATTAGGATATGCACCAGCACCCACATTGCAAACCCAGGATTGCACAATATGGTTAACACTTACCATCAGACTGATTGATAAGATCAGACATTGTTACACAGGTGATCAGCTCAAAGGAAAAGCCTGTGAGGGGACAATAAGAACACATTTGTAACATATGATAAATGTCTTAGCACAATAAGTAAATTACTCACAGGTGGAGATGTTCTGACAAATTTATCAAGTGAATTCGACTGCACAGGCGCAGTAGAATTCACTCATTGCTCACCACAGCACATGCGCACAAAGTTACAGCTGTCAATCAGCCGTAACTTTGTTAGAAAAGCACCTGCACGAGGGACACACACCACCTCCAGCCCCCTCCGGATCAGGCAAAGTATAAGTGTCTTACTGATTATTGTTAATTACTAGCGTAGCAAGTAATGCGTAAAACACGTGGGACACACAGGAGCTTAAGGAGGTGATCACAACTACCATCAAGATGAGGCAGCCCCCCCGTGTGTGACTTCCACTTACTAGCTTAGCATGTGACTGATAGGACTTTTAGCAACTATACATTACCTGTCACCGCAGCAGATCCAAAGGGGGCATGGGATAGTGTGTGTCCTTCGCACATGCGCTCTTGTGCCAAAGTTACGGATGTTTGACAGCCATAACTTTGTGCGCATGTAATGTGATGCACAATGAGCAAATTCTACGGCACATGTGCAATAGAATTTGCTCGAGAAATTGGTCAGAACACCCCCTTTACATGAGCCTCCCGTCTTTACTGCCCTTCCTTATATGAGCACCCCGTCTTTACTGCCCTCCCTTATTTGAGCACCCCGTCTTTACTGCCCTCCCTTATTTGAGCACCCCGTCTTTACTGCCCTTCCTTATTTGAGCACCCCGTCTTTACTGCCCTCCCTTATTTCAGCACCCCGTCTTTACTGCCCTTCCTTATTTGAGCACCCCATCTTTACTGCCCTTCCTTATATCATTACCCCGTGTTTAATGTCCCATTTATATGAGCCCCCCGTGTTTAATGCCCCATTTATATGAGCCCCCCGTGTTTAATGTCCCCTTTATATCAGCACCCCGTGTTTAATGTCCCCTTTATATGAGCCCCCCGTGTTTAATGCCCCCTTTATATGAGCCCCCACGTGTTTAATGCCCCATTTATATCAGCACCCCGTGTTTAATGTCCCCTTTATATCAGCACCCCGTGTTTAATGTCCCCTTTATATGAGCCCCCCCCCCCGTGTCCAATGAAACTAAGGCAGTACCTGAGGGGCTGGCTCATCTTGATAGGAGTTGTGATCCCCCTGCTGCATCAATAATACAGCAGGAGGATCACAACTCCCATGAAGATGAGGCAGCCCTCACCAGGGTACTTACCTCTCTGTTGGCTCCTTATGTCCCCCCCCCCCGCCCCGTGTTACTTACCAGTGTTTTGAATCCAGGCACGGACGCGCGCATTCACAAACGGCTGGATAGCCGTGCGCATGCGCTGTGTACCCCCGCTGTCCGATCAGCTGGTAAGAAGGGGTGTGCGGGGGGCGGGATTGGGTTGGTTAGCTCGCGCATGCGCGGTGGACATAAAGTTACAGCTGAGTTTTCAGCTGTAACTTTATGCGCATGCGCAGTGAGCAAATTCTCCTGCGATTGCGCAGGAGAATTTGGTCGAGTAATTCGTCAGAACAGAGGCTCTTATGACGAGTTAACTCGTCATAAGGTCGGGAAGGGGTTAAGTAGTAAATTATGTTAGATATCTATATGATTGTTGCCAAAGATCAACACGTCATGTCATTCTGTGTAATTTCTTGTTGTACACAGATTGTATTAAATAATATATAAAAAAATATAAAAAACTTTTCAAAAAACCTGTACCATTATTAATAAAAGATGTGTTATTTCAAAGTCTTTTGTAACATAATTATTGTAAGTAACTGCAGTACCGGTTTTTAAGCTACTTAAATGTTACACTTCCTTCTTCTTAATATTCTGGTGTTTAGATCTCTTTATTTTTCTGTTTACCTTGTTAAAACCAACCACAAGATTTGATGTTATGGTTTTCTGTCTGCAGAGACTTCACACATATGTCATTAGGATGAAGTGGTGGTTTGACTGGTTCATTCAATCTATAGAATATTATTTTTTACCAAATCTGGTATTTATTTTGCTCTTAAAGCTAGTTTATAATAACTAAGACAAACCTACAGTTAAGAAAGATAATAAATATTATTGAAATAGTGCTTTAGTATTTGTGTGTCTGACTGGCACAATATTCCTGGTCATCTGACTGGCATAATATTACTGGGCTCTGACTGGCATAATATTCCTGGGCATCTGACTGGCATAATATTCCTGGGTATCTGAATGGCATAATATTCCTGGGCATCTGAATGGCACACTATTCCTGGGCTCTGACTGGCATAATATTACTGGGCTCTGACTGGCAAAATGTTCCTGGGCATCTGACTGGCACAATATTACTGGGCTCTGACTGGCATAATATTCCTGGGCATCTGACAGGCATAATATTACTGGGCTCTGACTGGCATAATATTCCTGGGCATCTGACTGGCATAATATTCCTGGATATCTGACTGGCATAATGTTCCTGGGCATCTGACTGGCATAATATTCCTGGGCATCTGACTGGCACACTATTCCTGGGCTCTGACTGGCACAATATTCCTGGGCATCTGACTGGCACAATATTCCTGGTCATCTGACTGGCATAATATTTCTGGGCATCTGACTGGCATAATATTACTGGGCTCTGACTGGCATAATATTCCTGGGCATAAGCACTGGCATAATATTCCTGGGCATCTGAATGGCATAATATTCCTGGGCATCTGAATGGCACACTATTCCTGGGCTCTGACTGGCATAATATTCCTGGGCTCTGACTGGCAAAATGTTCCTGGGCATCTGACTGACACAATATTACTGGGCTCTGACTGGCATAATATTCCTGGGCATCTGACTGGCATAATATTACTGGGCTCTGACTGGCATAATATTCCTGGGCATCTGACTGGCATAATATTCCTGGATATCTGACTGGCATAATGTTCCTGGGCATCTGACTGGCATAATATTCCTGGGCATCTGACTGGCATAATATTCCTGGGCATATGACTGGCACACTATTCCTGGACTCTGACTGGCACAATATTCCTGGGCATCTGACTGGCACAATATTCCTGTCATCTGACTGGCATAATATTTCTGGGCTCTGACTGGCATAATATTCCTGGGCATAAGCACTGGCATAATATTCCTGGGCATCTGAATGGCATAATATTCCTGGGCATCTGAATGGCACACTATTCCTGGGCTCTGACTGGCATAATATTACTGGGATCTCACTGGCAAAATGTTCCTGGGCATCTGACTGGCACAATATTACTGGGCTCTGACTGGCATAATATTCCTGGGCATCTGAATGGCACACTATTCCTGGGTTCTGACTGGCATAATATTACTGGGCTCTGACTGGCAAAATGTTCCTGGGCATCTGACTGGCACAATATTACTGGGCTCTGACTGGCATAATATTCCTGGGCATCTGACTGGCATAATATTACTGGGCTCTGACTGGCATAATATTCCTGGGCATCTGACTGGCATAATATTCCTGGATATCTGACTGGCATAATGTTCCTGGGCATCTGACTTGCATAATATTCCTGGGCATCTGACTGGCATAATATTCCTGGGCATCTGACTGGCACACTATTCCTGGGCTCTGACTGGCACAATATTCCTGGGCATCTGACTGGCACAATATTCCTGGGCATCTGACTGGCATAATATTACTGGGCTCTGACTGGCATAATATTCCTGGGCATCTGACTGGCATAATGTTCCTGGGCATCTGACTGGCATAATATTCCTGGGCATCTGAATGGCACAATATTTCTGGGCATCTGACTGGCATATTATTCTTGGGACATCTGACTGGCATAATATTCCTGGGCATCTGACTGGCACACTATTCCTGGGCTCTGACTGGCATAATATTACTGGGCTCTGACTGGCAAAATGTTCCTGGGCATCTGACTGGCATAATATTCTTGGGCTCTGACTGGCATAATATTCCTGGGCATCTGACTGGCATAATATTCCTGGGCATCTGAATGGCATAATATTACTGGGCTCTGACTGGCAAAATGTTCCTGGGCATCTGACTGGCACAATATTACTGGGCTCTGACTGGCATAATATTCCTGGGCATCTGACTGGCATAATATTACTGGGCTCTGACTGGCATAATATTCCTGGGCATCTGACTGGCATAATATTCCTGGATATCTGACTGGCATAATGTTCCTGGGCATCTGACTGGCATAATATTCCTGGGCATCTAACTGGCATAATATTCCTGGGCATCTGACTGGCACACTATTCCTGGGCTCTGACTGGCACAATATTCCTGGGCATCTGACTGGCACAATATTCCTGGGCATCTGACTGGCATAATATTCCTGGGCATCTGACTGGCATAATATTACTGGGCTCTGACTGGCATAATATTCCTGGGCATCTGACTGGCATAATATTCCTGGATATCTGACTGGTATAATGTTCCTGGGCATCTGACTGGCATAATATTCATGGGCATCTGACTGGCATAATATTCCTGGGCATCTGACTGGCACACTATTCCTGGGCTCTGACTGGCACAATATTCCTGGGCATCTGACTGGCACAATATTCCTGGGCATCTGACTGGCATAATATTACTGGGCTCTGACTGGCATAATATTCCTGGGCATCTGACTGGCATAATGTTCCTGGGCATCTGACTGGCATAATGGTCCTGGGCATCTGACTGGCATAATATTCCTGGGCATCTGAATGGCACAATATTTCTGGGCATCTGACTGGCATATTATTCCTGGGCATCTGACTGGCATAATATTCCTGGGCATCTGACTGGCACACTATTCCTGGGCTCTGACTGGCATAATATTACTGGGCTCTGACTGGCATAATGTTCCTGGGCATCTGACTGGCACAATATTACTGGGCTCTGACTGGCATAATATTCCCATTGAAATACTGGTAAGTTTGTTGATTTAACTTTACTTCATTTTAAATATTGCATTTGTTCCCGTTTTGTTTCTTCACTGCAAAATAAGATATATTCAGTGTGCATAGGAATTTGTTCATAGTTTTTGTTTTTACTATAGTCCGGCCCTCCAACGGTCTGAGGGACAGTGAACTGGCCCCCTGTTTAAAATGTTTGAATTGGTGTAACTGTGTGTGTGTAAGTGGTAAGGGTGTCTCTGTGTGTGACTGCAAGGGTGTCTTTGTGTTTAAGGGTGACAATGTGTGACACATTTAGAGCATGCGAGTTGAATATTTAGATGTATTTATTTTCTACACTATACATTATTCATATATATATATAATGTAAGGAGGCTTAATGGTGTGGGAGGCGTGGCGGATCAGAGCAGTGGGGCACCAAAATGCACCTTCGCCTGTGTAGACCGAAAATCCTTGCACCGGCCCTGACTACATGCCACTGGAAACAACAGGACTAGCAGATCCAAGCTCGGTGGCCACCATGTTTTCGGTTGACGCTGAGCTGGGGAATGACATATATTTGGATGGCATTGTCTCAATTGTTGATGCAAAATATGCCTTGCAGCACCTTAAAGAAGAAAAACCAGACGGTCTTATAAATGAAGCAGCAACACAGGTTGCATGGGCCAATGTTATTGTAAGAAATATAGGGTGCCTTTATAAAAATGTTATTTTATATTCTAATACATAGAAAATGTTATTTATTTAGTCTAAAACTAATTTCGTTCATTACTGCATTCGTTTCAGACGAAATTCGTTCATTATTTTCATTTCATTTTATTCGTTCGTATGAATCAATTGACCTACACATTCCATAAACCGAAAGTCTATAAACCGAAAGACATATCGGTTTATAGACTTTCGGTTTATGGAATGTATGTAATGCTATTGGCTTTCTATAAACCGACTCTATATCGGTTTATAGAAAACCAATTGGATTACATGCATTGCATAAACCGAAAGTCTATAAGCCGAATGTCTTTCGGTTTATGGAATACATGTAATGCTATTGGTTTAGCATTTTCGTTATTCGTTTTTCGGACAAATGGACAAAAATGCTATTTTCGGACGAAAATGCATTCGTCCGAAAACGAATGCACATGTCTAATAGATATCTGCTTTTGGTGGGGTGGGCGTGTAATCTGGTTTCACAATGGAAGGTCATTTGCACATCAGAAGAGGTTGTAAACAAGGTTACTGTGATGACTTCTTTAGATTGTAAAAACAAGCCTTTCCATTCTTTCCAGCTTTTACTTACTAACAGATAGGTGTGACAAAAGGGCTTGCATTTATTACAGAGACCAAATATCTCCAAACTAGGTTGAACTGGTTCTTTAACTTTCTGGGAGGTAACTGGGGGATTTTGGGATACTTAGTTGAGTGAACCATTTTGAGAGTGAGTCTTGTCTGTTCCTGTGTGAGGAGGGCTAGCTAATCTTGTCTGTTCCTGGCGTGAGGAGAAGACAGCCAGCAGAAGACCCAAGATGAAGGCAGAAGAAGATATGCAATTAATTATAAGTATACCTATTTCCGTTACCTGTTGACTATGAACCAGTTATGTGTAATGTGTACACTGTGTATTTCCTGTATAACCTGTAACAGTATCTCAATTTAATAACAATATACCTTTTTATATACACTTGTCTCTGTGCTTCATTCATCACACATTCCCTAAAAGAATAACCCTGTAGGAGGGTTTAATAATTTCTTACATCATCAACAAATCTGATTTGGTATCACAAGAACAAATGAAAAGCAGTGAGGCTCGCTGTAAGGTCGATCAATGGCATTGTGAAATTCTGGAAACTCAGAGATCAAGAGTTGACTAAACAGATTAAAGATACAGGTCATCCACATCTTGATAAGAGCATTGTTACAGTTACATTTGAAGTTGCTGGATGTCTACATAAAGGAAAAACCCATCTTATTTATTCAGGACCTACTTTGGGGGAAAAGAATTGTAAAAGACAAGAGTGGAACCAGAATGGAGGTCATACGATTAAAGGGTCAAAGATAAGGATCAGCAAATAATTTTACAAGGTGTTCATATAAGTTGTATGATCTTGAAGAAACACCAGTGAGTTGGCAAGGATGTTCTGAAAGACTGAATCGGATGATTTATAGGTAGACATTTGGATGAGGATGTCCACAACTGTCTTTAGCAGCACTTATAGTCTAAATTAATTTCGGATACATGCAGTTTGTGGAGAAGATCGATCTAGCCAATGGTCCTCTGGAAATCCACTGCATGTGGTTCACTCTCACACAGGCAATGCCATGTTTTTTATGCATTCGTTGTATTGTTTAAATAAAATCATAATTTAAAATTTAAAAAAAAACAAAACAAAAAGTAATATCAGGAAGTATTAATTTACCGAGAGGGTAGTGGATGTATGGAATAGCCTTCCAGCGGAAGTGGTAGATGTAAACACAGTGAAGGAGTGTAAGTATGCCTGGGATAGGCACAAGGCAAATCTAGCTATAAGATAGGGAACTGGGGACTAGGAAAAGTTTTTATAAAATGGGGCAGACTAGATGGACCGAATGGTTCTCATCTGCCGACACATTCTATGTTTGTAGGGAGTCTGCTTTATAAATAGGCTCACACGCAGGTGCACCAGTATTTGAATTATAAACATGTTCTCCCTTTAAACATGTCCCTTTAAAAATGTCCCTTTAAACGAGGACACTTTATAACTGATAATGTTCTGTCCTCCATGACGATCAGAGATATTTAACTGTGTAGAGAATGCAGATGTGACAGATTGATGGTGTAGGTGAGCAGGACCATTGAGAATGTAATGCAATGTGATTGTCAGGAGTTGAGATCAAATATCTTTTTAACAATATAGAAGTAATTAACTGTACAGTGTTTTCTATTTATATAGATAATGTGTCTGAATCCACAGTGAGCAGCAAATGAGGCTGCCGCTAGAATAACTGCTATGAAAAAGGAAAGAATAATAGCGGTATCCTTAAGTGGCAGAATTATTTTCCTCCTACAGATTATTATAAATAGATCTGTTATTAGCATTTTCAGTGCACTTTTGCTTTTAGATCCAATTAAACTAAAGGGATTTGACAGCGTGAGACATATCTGTAGTCAGAGTTGTACGTTAAAATCCAAATACAATTAAATGAGACACTAGCCCCCCCCCCATAATTCAGATGTTAAGTGCTCCATTTGCAGCACCTGTTCAGACTTCAACATGGTCAACTCAGCCCTTCATCTCTGTGAGGAAAATAAAATGAGTACTATGAAGTTGGGTAAAAACAAATAACAAATATTTACCAATGGCATTCAGTTATGTGCGCTATATAAAAAGTAGTTAATACTGTTGAACCACATAGGTGACTGTTTATAGACATTATCTTCGAAAACTATATGCCACGCATGTTTCACTGTGTTAACATCCACCACTTACGCTGGAAGGCTATTCCATTCATCCACTACCCTCTCAATAAAGTAATACTTACTGATAGTTTTAAAGCTTTGCCCCTCTAAGTTATGTCAATGAACTCTTGTTGTGGTAGTTTTACTTCTTTAAAATATATGAGGGTGTTGCGTGGTCTGACCACAGAGGTCACATATATATTTTTCGATTCCATAACATATTAGCTGTTTTTGTGCATTCAACCAAGAAAGGAACACTCTCAGGGAAGCTATTGTGGGCACAGGCTCTCAGGAGAAGATAAAATGGAAGGTGGTGACGACAACATACATTTAAAAAATGTTTAATCAGTATAAGACAACAATAAAAAGGCATATCATTTATAAAAATATATATTAACAAACTTATACAGTTACTTAAAAAAGATAATTTTTTGTAAAACATCACCTTAGAAAGGAACACTCACCCAGCTCAACTCCCACTAATCATAGTCCAGTTCTCTGTTCAATAAAGGAAGTCCATTAGTGCCAACAGGTCTGAGGGATAAATAGTTTTTAAAATAACTTCTGTGCAAAACGCGTCAGTGTGCACATGTTTCGAAATCACACAAACAATCTTATTATTATTACTTTACTCTGAAAGTCGGAGCAGCCATCTGTGTTTTCCTTTTGCCGATAACGTGGGGAAGCCAAAGTGTTTATAGAAGGACCCCAGGTCAGTGAAGGTCCACAGAACATCATTCATTTGTCTGTCACAAGGACCATTAGATGTCCACCATAAATGACTACTCCTAGTGATGTATTATTTTGGTACCTATGGTTTTCTTAATTTATTTCTATTGCTCCAACCATAGAAATAACTTAATAAATCCTGGTAGGAGTTAAAAGAATAGTGAAGCACACAGGCGTCATTACATGCGAGAAGGTTTGTCTTACTATACATTTCTCTGTTGTGCTATTACGGTTTATGTAACTATCCTTGTGGAATTGCAGTGACATTAAAAAAAAAAAAGAGAACTTGTCTTTTCACTCACAGGGTTACTTCATCCAAAACTAAATAGCCAGCACTCACCTGATAACCTTACGCACACATAGTGCTTATTATAAAAGCCAGCACTCGCCTGATAACCTTACGCACACATAGTGCTTATTATAATAGCCAGCACTCGCCTGATAACCTTACGCACACATAGTGCTTATTATACTAGCCAGCACTCGCCTGATAACCTTACGCACACATAGTGCTTATTATAATAGCCAGCACTCGCCTGATAACCTTACGCACACATAGTGCTTATTATACTAGCCAGCACTCGCCTGATAACCTTACGCACACATAGTGCTTATTATAATAGCCAGCACTCGCCTGATAACCTTACGCACACATAGTGCTTATTATACTAGCCAGCACTCGCCTGATAACCTTACGCACACATAGTGCTTATTATAATAGCCAGCACTCGCCTGATAACCTTACGCACACATAGTGCTTATTATAATAGCCAGCACTCGCCTGATAACCTTACGCACACATAGTGCTTATTATAAAAGCCAGCACTCACCTGATAACCTTACGCACACATAGTGCTTATTATAATAGCCAGCACTCGCCTGATAACCTTACGCACACATAGTGCTTATTATACTAGCCAGCACTCGCCTGATAACCTTACGCACACATAGTGCTTATTATAATAGCCAGCACTCGCCTGATAACCTTACGCACACATAGTGCTTATTATACTAGCCAGCACTCACCTGATAACCTTACGCACACATTGTGCTTATTATAATAGCCAGCACTCGCCTGATAACCTTACGCACACATAGTGCTTATTATAATAGCCAGCACTCGCCTGATAACCTTACGCACACATAGTGCTTATTATAAAGAAATGGAATAGGTCAGGCATTAAATTGTTAAAATAAAACAACTTTTTGCAACATGATAATAAAGAGAGAACTCATGTAAAATGCATGTTATACCCGTGTAGATGTTCTTACCCCTCTTATCGCTCTGTTGCACACAGCCCAAGTACAATCCAGTGACAGAGGCAGGCAGAAGCAGGAGGGTTTATTCGGCTTCAAATATTCCTTCTGAATTTAAACCCTCAGTACTTTATTCATCAGGGCATGTATTCAGATTATCTGCTGTCTCTGTATATCCCTTACCAAACACACAGTTCTGATGTTGGTTCTTTTTTTCAGGCATCTCACATTGTCCTTGTTTCTGCTTGTTTTGTTTTTTTATTATTTCCCTTCCCCAGAAATTAGCATTGTTGGGAGATCTCCGTTGAACAGGATATAGGGGAAGAGTAGGGCAATATATGTGCTTAAACTTCCTCAGTGTCAAAAAAAACGGTGAGTTGTGCAGCCCCACTGGAGGCAGAAAAGTATAGGAGAGCAGGAGGCAACTACTAGAGCTCTAACATTTGTATTTACTTTTAACATTCATTTTCAGTTACTCGCCAAGCTCTGACTGATTGCAAAGTCCACATGACAAGCTCTGGACACAGAGTGACAGCAGCTGCCTAGCGAGAATAAGTCACAGAGCAGAATAAATTCAGTAAATTTAAAAAGCGACACATGCCAGGAAATAATTGGAGCAGAGACACTTCCACTGGGCTTTTTTTAATTGAATATAACCTGTGTTTAACAGCAGCAGACCGTGCTGCTTCACTGTGCAAGCCAGCGTCTAGCAATCATGCTGCAGCTAAGTATATGAAGAACATTGCAAGCTCTGGCTATAATAACTAATAATCATGCACAGGCTGGAGCACTGATAAAAAGGAACCTTACACTTTATGTCTTGGTAGAAGCAATGACATTTTGCATCCCTTATTAGTCTACTGACCCTCCATCGTAACACCAGACCTGGAATGTCCAAAATAGTAGCTGGCAAAGAGGACTTGTCACCCAGTCAGTACCGTATTTGCTTGAATGTAAGACGACCCTGATTATAAGATGACCCCCTCATACTTTGGATATTAATTTAGGGAAAAAAGAAAACACCTGAATATAAGACTACTCTGTAGGAAAAAAGGTTTTACTTGTATATACTAAATGACATTTAAACAGTTTTTTTCATATTTAATCAAAATGATGATTGAAAAGAAAATGCATTTCTTGTTTTTATTGCCTTTTATTTTCCAATTTTCTCCCCAGACTTGCCACCAGGGCTGTCATCAGGAGGTGACAGGCGATTCGCCCCCTTTAAAAAAAAAAAAAAAAACAGGTTGCCAGCAAGATGCTGGCTGGTGAGATCTCACCTCACCAGCACCTCCGCAAGAGACGGCAGCATAGTGTCTGTGCAGTGCTGCCTCTCTCACGCTACTCGTGCACTTATCTGACGTCAGAGCACCAGGGGTCACATGAAAAACTGAGATCAGTGCTTGGGGAGTACGAGAGAGGCAGTATGGACGGATGCTGTCTCTCACACAGGTAAGTACTGGGGAAGTGTGAGGAGGGTGGCAAAGTGTGGAATATTAATGGACAAACTGGCTGTGGCATTTTAATGGTCTGTAGGGCTGGAGTGGAGGGAGCGTAGCACAGGGAGTGGGAGATTCTCGAAGTTGGTCACAATCTTCATAGGCGTCACAACAGGAGGGAAAGTACAAAGAACGGTCATAAAACGATCCAAAAGGTCGAGGCAGGCGGCAAGTCGGGGTAACAGAGATCCGGGAGGTCAGAACTAAGCCAAAGGTTGGTACAAAGGTAATCAGAATAATAAGCACAATCTGCAATAGGGAAGGAATGGTAAGTAAGCATGGTCTAGGCTTGCAGGGGTTTTATAGAGCCAACCATCAAGGAATCCCTCCCCTGTGCACTGGGATCCAATCCCATCACATACAGAGTACAGAGAGGGGGAGTGGTGAAGATTCCACCCCCCCCTCTACCCACTGAGACTCCACCAATCACGCAGCGTTATCCTTGAGGTGGCCACGCCCCCTGAGCTGCGCATGGACCGTCGCTTTGCCACGATTGGATTCCCTGCTACTCGAGACCGGGGATGCGGTAGATACCCGCTGATGCTGCCCGACACTTCTGATGGGCTTCCATGACTGAATGGAAATGTCAGGCAGCACCAGATGATGTTGGCGCATGGCGAGCATACCCAAGCTGCATGCGATGAGGATCCAGGCCCTCTGCAGCTCTGCAGGGCACCTGGATCCTAGTATTATAGTCAGATCTCTATTGGAGGTCTGATTATAGGATGACCTTGAATATAAGATGAGGGTACTCTGCTAGGAAAAAAACTAGTCTTATATTCAAGCAAATATGGTATCTTATTGGCTGAACAGTCAAAATTTGGCTTGGGATTGGGTTCTTCTCAAAAGATTATTAAAATATCCATTTCATTGGTGCATCAATTATCCACCATTCAAAAGATTAGCACTCCATAGAAGCAAAGAGTGCTCTCTCCATCATTAGTATATGCAGATGTCAATCATGCTGCACACAGCCAATAAGGAGGGAGGAGATACATATCATCACAGACCAGGGCCGGACTGGGAGAAAAATTCGGCCCGGGCATTTTTTGATCACAGCGGCCCGCTAAGAAGGGGGCGGGGCAGAGGAGGTGTGTTTTGTCATCACCAATGACAAACACGCTCCCTCTCAAAGTGAGCATGTTGGTTCAATGCTCTTCCAGGGCAGACCATGTGCAGAGCTCTGCTGAAGAGCTCTAGCATGAGAAAAAAGCCCTGTATTTGTTCTGCACAGTGCAAGCTAATTTAATAACATGCTTGCACTGTGTTTCCTTGCAACTTGTCTCTGGTGTCTCTATAAATGGATACCAAGAGACAAAAATGCCAGGAAAGAGTATTGAGCATGTGTTTGGAGCCTGCTTGTGGGATTGCGTGTGTGTAGAGTGAGCTGATTGTGGTGTGGTATTGTATAATAAGGTCGGTTTTAGTTGTGTTGTGTTTGTGGTGTAATGTGATGCATATGTGGCTAGGGGCTGTAGAGAATGTGTGTATAGGGGATATAGCAAGTGTGTGAATACAGGCTATAGTGTGTGTGTGTATATATAGATGTAGTGTGTATTTAGGGGTGTAGTATGTGTTTGCTTACAAAGAATCTAGTGTGTGTATATATACACACATATATATATATATATATATATATATATATATATATATACACATATATATATATATATATATATATATATATATATATATATATATATATATATATATATATATGAGTCTAGTGTGTGTTTGAAGGACCCAGAATGTGTATAGGAGATCTAGTGAGAGTGTGTGTTTATAACGGTTTCAGAGTGTATATAGGGATCTAGCGTGTGTATGTGTGTAGATGATCCAGAGTTGGGTAAGGGATCTAGTGTGTGTCTGGAATGTAATTTGTTTAGAGGTCCAGTATGTGTGTGATGGGTGCTGTGTGTGTATATATATATATATATATATATATATATATATATATATATATGGAAGTATTGTGTATGTCTGTTGTGTGAGTGTTGTGTATGATGTGTGTGAGAGTGCTGTGTGTGAGAGTGCAAGAGTGCTGTCTATGATGTGTGTGAGTGCTGTGTGAGTGCTGTGTGTGAGAATGCTGTGTGTGCTGTGTGTGAGAGTGCTATGTGTGTGTGATGGGTGTGAGAGTGCTGTGTGTGATGGGTGTAAGAGTGCTGTGTGTGATGGGTGTGAGAGTGCTGTGTGTGATGGGTGTGAGAGTGCTGTGTGTGATGGGTGTGAGAGTCCTGTGTGTGATGGGTGTGAGAGTGCTGTGTGTGATGGGTGTGAGAATGCTGTGTGTGATGGGTGTGAGAGTGCTGTGTGTGATGGGTGTGAGAATGCTGTGTGTGATGGGTGTGAGAGTGCTGTGTGTGAGTGCTGTGTGGTATGGGTGTGAGAGTGCTGTATAAATGTTAGAATGGATTGTGTGTGTGTGTGTGTGTGTAGGGGGGGTAAATAAACAAATAAAATAACAGGCATTATGTCCGGGGGGGACATAATGCCTGTTATTGTATTTGTTTATTTACCCCCCCACACACACACACAATCCATTCTAATATTTATACAGCACTCTCACACCCATCACACACAGCACTCACACCCATCACACACAGCACTCACACCCATCACACACAGCACTCTCACACACAGCACTCTCACACCCATCACACGCAGCATTCTCACACCCATCACACGCAGCACTCACACCCATCACACACAGCATTCTCACACCCATCACTCTCACACCCATCACACACAGCACTCTCACACCCATCACACACAGCACTCTCACACCCATCACACACAGCATTCTCACACCCATCACACACAGCACTCTCACACCCATCACACACAGCACTCTCACACCCATCACACACAGCACTCTCACACCCATCACTCTCACACCCATCACACACAGCACTCTCACACACAGCATTCTCACACCCATCACACACACAGCACTCTCACACCCATCACACACAGCACTCTCACACCCATCACACACAGCACTCTCACACCCATCACACACACATAGCACTCTCACACACAGCACACACAGCATTCTCACACACAGCACTCTCACACACATCATAGACAGCACTCTTGCACTCTCACACACAGCACTCTCACACACATCATACACAACACTCACACAACAGACATACACAATACTTCCATATATCACTCCCTTCTTAATTTTAGACTGGGAGGCGGGGTTCCCTGGTGGTCCTCGTGGAGAGTGAACTCTAGCCTGTGGGCTAGAGTTCACTCTCGCGAGATCCGGTCGTTGCCATGGCAATGCTCCGGATCTCGCGAGAGGAACCCGGTGGAGCTGCAAGTTAGAGCTCCGCCGGGTCCTCTCTCCAGTCTCCCTCCCTCTCTCCCCGCCGGCGGCCGCGTTTGAAGGCATGTGGGCCGGTGAGGGAGATCTTTGATGTCCTCACCGGCCCTTCATGTCAAACAGCGGGGCCGGCGCTCGGATAGTGCCGGCCCTGCATAGACCGGCAGGGGAGATTCTGGGACCCAGAGGCCACTGCTGGGACCTCCCATGCCGGCCTCGGCCCATGGCCACCGCGGCCCACCGGGCATTTGCCCGGTGTGCCCGATGGCCAGTCCGGGCCTGTCACAGACGCAACACACCAATCATTGCTGCCTGTCACGGAGCTGCAACTCTGCTACATAGTAGCCTGCAAGTCTTAAAGGGACTTCTGTAACAAAGTGTACTTGCGTTTGAATGATACTTCCTAGGTCTTTTTAAAAATGTTTTAACCAGTCAGGCCTGAACTGATGTCCAGTTAAATGAGGGGGTGTTGTCCAATTTTAATTATCATATGCTGGAACCTCGAATGTCTTTCAAATATAAAACCTATCATAGCCCATCATGTACCTTATATATAAAATAATAATACAGAACTAAATCTGTATGGAATGTGAAAGAGACAACCATCCAAGTGAAAAAGGGAAGCTAGACTTCTTCTGTAAGTTCCTCTGAAAGATAGAATTTATTAAGCTAGAGAGGTGACACCATGTGTATAATCTATTCAGTCAGGACTGGAGGTTTCCTTGTGTCAGTGTACTATTGTCAATACGTCAGAGGCTACTTGGGGGATGCGAGGGGACACTGCTTTCCTATCAGCACCTTGGTATTATCCTGGATTGTGCCTGTCCAGCTTCTTCTTATTTTGATTTTTGCATTATTTGTCACACATACTTTGTGATAAAAAGAGGTGAGTCAGAGATAATGGCAAGTGTGGGAGTCTGAATCCTGTATCTCTGCTTGAAACATATAATTCATATTCAGTCTAAAAAGCAAATTTAATGAGTTAGGAACATGAGTCACTGCTATACCAGGCGTTTGTATCTTGTACTGAATTGTTCATTTGAGCGGAGAGTAAATCTTCATAATAAAATGTTACTTCAAGAAAAATAGGATTCGATTCATGTCCTTGTCTAACATCTGATACCAACAAGCTGGAGATGTTCGGGGTGCTGTGTTACAATGATGATGAAGTGCTGAGCTGATTTTTTTTTAAGCATTTGTGAGGCTGGAAAAAGCAAAAACAACTGCTTTTGTGTGTGTACGGCTGCCAGAAATAGATCGGCTGCATATATTATTACAACGTCATAATGCAGGTGGAGACAACCATTCCGAGTTACCTTACCCATATGCAAGCTGTGTTGCACATTAAACTATTGACTCACAGCCAATTATAATTCTATGAGAGCAATAGTAACGGCTGTATATGTAATCAGCCAAGACTGAAGCCACATGGAGGAGGAAGCTTCAATGGGCATCTTCTTCTAATGTGTGGTGTCCCATTCTAGGTTCTGCTTAAACGCGGCCACTTCACCACAACCTCTTGCGCGATGGCCAGGTCATCATGCGATAGGTCATTGCAGGACAGTTTAACGCTGGATCGCATACAAGGTGAGTATTATTATTATTACAGGTTAGGTGTTAATGTTAGTGTTAGTATTAGGGGTTAGTTTTAGTATTAGGGGTTAGTGTTAGTATTAGGGGTTAGTGTTAGTATTAGGGGTTAGTGTTAGTATTAGGGGTTAGTGTTAGTATTAGGGGTTAGTTTTAGAATTAAGGTTTAGTGTTAGTATTAGGGGTTAGTGTTAGTATTAGGGGTTAGTGTTAGTATTAGGGGTTAGTGTTAGTATTAGGGGTTAGTGTTAGTATTAGGGGTTAGTGTTAGCATTAAGGTTTAGTGTTAGTATTAGGGGTTAGAGTTAGTATTAGGGGTTAGTGTTAGTATTAGGGGTTAGTGTTAGCATTAAGGTTTAGTGTTAGTATTAGGGGTTAGTGTTAGTATTAGGGGTTAGTGTTAGTATTAGGGGTTAGTGTTAGCATTAAGGTTTAGTGTTAGTATTAGGGGTTAGTGTTAGTATTAGGGGTTAGTGTTAGTATTAGGGGTTAGTGTTAGTATTAGCGGTTAGTGTTAGTATTAGGGGTTAGTGTTAGCATTAAGGTTTAGTGTTAGTATTAGGGGTTAGTGTTAGTATTAGGGGTTAGTGTTAGTATTAGGGGTTAGTGTTAGCATTAAGGTTTAGTGTTAGTATTAGGGGTTAGTGTTAGTATTAGGGGTTAGTGTTAGTATTAGGGGTTAGTGTCAGTATTAGGGGTTAGTGTTAGTATTAGGGGTTAGTGTTAGTATTAGGGGTATTAGTTTTTTCCTTCAGGGAGTTAGTATTAGGGTTCGGGGGTTAGTATTAGGGTTCAGGTGGTTAGTATTAGGGTTTGGGGGGTTAGTATTAGGGTTCAGGTGGTTAGTATTAGGGTTTGGGGGGTTAGTATTAGGGTTCAGGTGGTTAGTATTAGGGTTTGGGGGGTTAGTAATAGGGTTTGGGGGGTTAGTATTAGGGTTTGGGGGGTTAGTATTAGGGTTCAGGTGGTTAGTATTAGGTTTCAGGTGGTTAGTATTAGGGTTTGGGGGGTTAGTATTAGGGTTCAGTGGATTAGTATTAGGGTTCAGGTGGTTAGTATTAGGGTTCAGTGGATTAGTATGGTGGTTCGGTGCCTCTTTCTGGTACTCAATCCCGTGCAGTTCCCTCTTTTCTTTTCTATTTATTTCTACTTTTGGTTTATGTCCACTTAGCACAAGGCACAATCTTTAGTAATCTTCTCTTATCTCGCTAAAATCTTCCAATTTTTTTTGCAATTTGCTGCAATATTTTGTGAATGGACCCCAGGGGAGGGCTGGCATACAGACTGCATTCTCATCTCACTCAATTGGCTTGGGCTGTACCACTTTTCACTTCTAGATACCACACTTTATATGGTTCTCTCCAATTGTCTGTCTAGCAATATTCGTAGGTTATCTGTCTACATATATGTCTTGCACGTCTATCTGTGTCTATCTATGACGATAACGAGTTGACTGATGAAGTTTCACCATTAAGTTGCTATTTTTACTCCATAGTCCAAGGATGCCATAACCAATGGCCAATGTGAGTATATGCCCTAGGCCCATGGCAGGTCAAGGTGTCTGCTGAACTGGGGAACTAAATGTTAAAAAAAGAAAGAGAGCGGGAAAAAATGCTTCAGCTGAGATATTGAGAAATATTTCTTAACTGGGATCTGCTTATTCCACCACTGGCCAGGCACAGATGGCACCACTGGCAACTGCCCAGAAATCCATTTGATGGAACTTGACGGTTGGTGTCAGAATGGTAGTATGTTTCTTCGGTCAGTAGTTCCTTTTTTATAACTCTTTGGTATGTTTCCATATATGCGTAGTAGTGAAATTCCAGGCCACCCACTTTTGAGAACTTTGCCCAGGACCTACTAGTGTCTTAAAGTGGTCGTTCTCCAATGACTATAATGTTGGCACACTTAGGATAGGAACATAACAGATATAACAGAGAACAAAAGACCTGGGGAAATATGTGCAGAAAGTGTAAAAAAAAACTGCCATTTAAAATATTTTACAGATTAATGGCAAACATATTACTTTCCTAGCAGAAGTCGACATAATAGAAATCCTAGACAGTAGCGTAACAGGGGGGATGGGGCCAAGGTGAGGTTGCACTGGGTGAAAAAATCAAGGGAGGCGCTTAAATTCGATCAAGTGCATTTGCTCGAATATAAGACATGTTTTTTTCTGAAAAAGACCCCTCTTTTTTCTTATATTCTGCTTGGTCCTATAATCAGACCTTCGAACAAAGATCTGATTATAAGACTAGGATGCAGGACCCCCTAGAGCTACAGGAGACCTTGATCCTCCTTGCAGGTAACAGGGTATGCCCACGGCCGTGGGTCCCTGGCCTGCTTGCACCTAGAGGATCATCAGCCATACCACACTGACGAGGCCATTGTAGGCCGAAACGTACGTCTGTGGTTTGCTGTGTTCCTCGTGCAGAGGGTACTAGCCATGCATTTAGGGTCTAGACTGCCCTTATGGGTGGGATCAGTCTGATATGCCAATGGAGTGGTTCCTCTGCAATGGTGTAAGCAGGCAAAAAACGGAGTTGCTCTCCCGAGTAGGTATTATCCTACAGGACAGACTATTATAGTGCTGTTTGTTCTCGGGTATTGGTGTACCCACCCCCTTTTTTGTCCTCCTTGCAGGTAGTCTGGAGGAGCATTGGCAGTCCTAGGAGGTGCACTGGCAAGTCTAGGGATGGATTAATATATATTTATATAGCGCCAACCACATATTACGAGGTAGAGATTACTTTTGTCTACCATGTACCAATGGCCTTCTCAACGCTTTGAACGATAATCACTTAAAAATGAACTGCTGTCCTAAAAAACAATAGTTCATGACATTGTTTGTATGACAGATGATTTCTGCATCCTATAAGCCAAATGGATATTTAAATACCTGCAGTAGCCGAGAATAGGATAGGCTGGTAGAGCATGACAGCTATTCTCAAATAGTTTGAGGTAGAGGCATACAAAACCACTTGAACATTTTTTATAAACAGAAAATAATTGTGTATCACGTCTGCATGAGTTTTGTTTTGTTTTTTGCTTCAGAGAAAAAAAAAAAAAAAGGAAAAAAAACAACAGCTGCTGAATGCTTGAATGGCTAAGGAAAAAAGGCACAAACATTATCTCTTACAGAATACTTGCCTTTAGGAAATCTGAAAGAAAAAAACGATAGAACGAAAGAAAAACATAATGTCTTTCCAGTGGTGTCTTTAGGTAAACATTAATATACTGGCGTAAGTGCTACGGTAGATAACAGGTGATAAAAAAGGGTTATTAAAAATGTTTCAATTTAATGTGATTAATAAAATACAATAAATGCTTTGGTCCATCAAATACAATCCATCAAACATTATATATAAAATATCATTCTTATAAATAAAACAAGAGATAAATGCGAAACTCTAGGATAAACTAGAATTACGGCAAATGCTGTCAAGTTTGGGTTCACAGTTGTAAACAGAACCTGACGCATTTCAACTATAAGGCTTCTTCAGATGTAAATATTTTGTTTTCAAAATTAATCCTGGAGGTATAAGAAAATGAAAAAAAAATATATAAAAGAATAACAGGTAAGGGGTAATAACAAGTAAGGTTTTCTTACTTAGGAGGGACATATCCTAATTTTGGACAAAATCAGTCTGTCCCTCTTTCCTCCCTGGTGTCCCTATTTTCTAGGAGCTTAGAACTGTAGATGTGTATGAGTATCATGGGAATTCACAGCAATAAAACTAATCATATGGGGGGGACAAGTATGAAAACTTCCGCACTGTGATGTGTCGGGAGTTTAAAAAAAAAATGAAATCGCTGTTTGATATGTACAGTGGCGATTGTGCTTTTTATAACTTACAACACTTTGCAGTGTGGGAGAGAGGGACCTCTGTCAAACTGTGTTTGGCGAAAGGTCCCCCCGACACAAATCAAAGGCTTTTCAGAGCCTGATTTTTTATACATAGACTGCCCAAGAGCAACAAGCGCGACAACGCAAAACATATCCATTCCGCGCACATAACGCAGATTCTGTGAGTCCGTGTGCTTTATACATTGGCACATACACCAATTGTGACAGTATATTTTGTTGTTTTTACATCCCCCCCAGTGTCTTTAAAATGCTGTAAATGTGTTTATATACTTTTTGTAAATAAAATGCATTATTCTTCTAAATGATTTAGCAAATTTCCCCAATAGCTCTCAGCTGGCTATAAAATCACCTTTTAACTTCAAGGACTCTATGATCGTATATTGCGGACTCAATGCCTGATTATTACATATGACATACCTATGTAAATATATATACATGTATTGTACATTTATCTTCTCTGATTCCAAATTCTAACAATCTAACAATTCTAACAATCTTTATTATAAATCTCACCGCAGGTTTCCAAAGTGATTTTTCTATGCGTGACTGTGATAACTAATGTAATATGTATGTAGGATTACCGCTATACACTCGCTATACGCACATAACATATGGGATCGTTCCATTTCACTTTTAAATTATGATGTATAGCTATGTGAATATTTTATAGAATTGCTCAACTATTCCATCAGTGAAATATCCATGTTACATGGAAACAACAGTGGTCCAGAATGAAAGTACAGTCCAACCATGCTCATCAAGTATAAATAAGGATTCACTGGGTACTAAAGTACTCACTTCTGCCTGAATATAAAGAAATTAGACCTCTGCTCACAGAGTTCTAATCCTTCCAATAAATCTAATTGGGGATTTCTGTAGGGGGTGAAAAAAACAGGTCACTGCCTAATCCGTCCAGCATCAGTTTTGGGTTTAGCGAAAGAGGCACAAACTCTTCCCTGGGTTCTGTACCTTTAGTCCATCCCCTGTTATCCTGAAATGGATGAATCCCATTGGGTCGTTTTGGATCCCATAAAAGTGTCTCTGGGCATTCAGTGGATAAAACAGCTGCTCGGACAGAAACAGTCTTCAAAGTGAAGTTATGAATCCTTCTTAACAGGGGGGTTGCTAAGTCTTCCAATGATCTGGGGCTAGAGCCCAGATGAGCTCTGTCACACACACTGCATCTCTTTCTCACACACACCGTCTCTCTCTTTCTCACACACGCCGTCTCTCTCTCTCACACACACCGTCTCTCTCTCACACACACACTGTCTCTCTCTCACACACACACTGTCTCTCTCACACACACACTGTCTCTCTCTCACAAACACACACACCGTCTATCTCTCTTTCTCACACACACACCATCTATTTCTCTCTCACAAGTCTCTCTCTCTCTTTCTCACACACACACCGTCTCTCTCTCTCACACACACACACACACACACACACACACACCATCTCTCTCTCACACACACCATCTCTCTCTCTCACACAGACACCCTGAGACACACTCACGCACATACACTTACGCAAACACCCTTACAAACATTGAGACACCCAGACATACACATTGAGACACACACACACACATTGAGACACCCAGACACACACTGAGACACCCAGACACACACTGAGACACATATAGACACCCAGACACACACTGAGACACCCAGATAAACACTTACACACACTGAGACACCCAGACACACACTTACACCCACTGAGACATCGAGACACACACTGAGACACCCAGACACACACTGAGACACCCAGACACACACTTGCACACATTGAGACACCCAGACACATACTTACACACATTGAGACACCCAGACACATACTTATACACACTGAGACACCCAGACACACACTGAGACACCCAGACACACACTTGCACACATTGAGACACCCAGACACATACTTACACACATTGAGACACCCAGACACACACTTATACACAGAGACACCCAGACACACATTGAGACACCCAGACACATACTTACACACACTGAGACACCCAGACACACACTTGCACACATTGAGACACCCACACACAGTCACACATTTCTTCAATTTTTTATTTTTTTTGTATTACCTTACCTTCAGCTTACTTGCGTTTTCGGCGCTGTCTTCAGGAACTTCTGCCGGATGCTGATCTCTCAGCGCGACGGGGGCGGAGCTTGCACCCGTCGCGCTGTTTCTGCATGGCCAGGAGGTGCGGACCTGCAGACAGAAAGTCCTGAAGTCCTGAAGTCAGGACAGAAAGTCCTGAAGACCTGCAGAGAGTAACTAATTCTACACTCTGACGCTGCATGTAACACTCTAAGTATCTTTTCTTACAACTGTATTTAAAGATCATCGGTTTCACTATCAAGTGTCATAATGAAGACACAATTATAAACCACCTTTATTTGATGATTGTCTATGTAAATACATATAGGTACATATAATGCCTTCCAGCTCAGACTGGTTAAGGCTAGGTTCAGAAGTCACTGGATTGTTGCATTGTGTCTTATAACTATAGTGCTGTAATTGTGTGTTAAATGGCAATATAAACATCTGTCTATAATCATAAATTCCAGAAAAGAGATATACGTCAAATGGACAAGCTGACACTGCAAGTATGAGAGGATAAGCTGGTGTAATGTTTTATAAATCAATCAATTAGACAATTATTTTCCAGTGAATGTTAATAAATTTCCCAGTTGACATCTGTACTATTTAATAGTTTGGTAAAAAAAAAAAAAATATATATATATATATATATGTATATCTTCCTCTAAATAGGTCTGAATATGGAGACCTTGTCCTGCAACATCACATTATTCTCCCTACCATACTTGAGAAGTGGAGTTTATTCATGATAGAGGGGAGAGAATTGCAGGGAATTAAGGAGGGAATTTCAAACCTGAGATCAAAGTAGCTATGTTGGCCTAAAAGGGATGGCCTAGTGCCAAAAATGCATCTTCCAAATATTAATGCATATTAATGTGCTTTCAAAGTACTTTTAAATGCATGTTTTACTGATTGCTTAAAATATAAAATACTTACAGCTCGATGAAATTGTGAAATTGTAACAGTTGGCAAGAAACCAGGACTGCCCACACTTGCTTTTACTTTTGAGTAAAATTCATTTCCTTTTTCTTTTCTTTCTTTTTTTGCTGCAGGAATTCAAATTAATGAAATTTCCTGTCTCTCTCTAGTGATGTCATCAGAAAATGTGTTAAGAGATCCCACTTTGTACAAGAGCAAGGACACTTAGAGTTCACACAACGTATTCAATTCCAGGAGCACAGGAAGTGGCTAAAGGAAACAAAACTTTATATCCTCAGTATCTATTTAATCAGTGCTGCCACACTTGCAACACTGATTAACAATAAACATGCAGTAATCACCGGGGAGGGCTTGAGTCAAATATTAAAAATGTGTTTTATGCAGTATGAAAATCACACTGGAAAAACTGTCTGTGCACTATACAAGCAGTTATCTCCCCAAGGTGAGTTTGTCCCTATAAGTTTGAAATTCCCAACTACCTGAAATTCTCGCTTTGAAGGAAAGGATCTTTTCCTTTCATAAGGATCATTATAGTATCTTTATTATTCGTTTTTTTTACTTAAGTATCTGCATATTACTGTCTAGTGTTCTAATTAAGGGCCACCCCTTACTTGTTATTCTTACCCCTTACCTGTTAATTCTTTTAGATTTTCTTCTTTCCATCTTTTGTTTTCCTTCTACCTCCAGGATTTGTTTTTCAAACAATACATTTACCTCTGAAGAAGCCTTATATTGTTTCTTTTTTTTTTTAAATATATAATATTTATTATGTTTTCTTTATTTTCAATATAAAAATATACACATTAACAAGTTGTACATTAAATTCTTAAAGTGCATCAAACCGATTCATTACATACTTATGAAGTTATGTTTTAACTTACATTTCTTATACATATTGAACTTCATGGACAGACAGACATAAACAATTACACGTAAAGTGCTTCATTAATTTAAATCTATCTTAAATATTACATGATATTCCAGGTGGGGTCTGTGAGGGAGAGGAAACACAGCTAGGCAGGCGGGTCAAGGTATAGTCTACTAGTTTTAATTTTGATATTCTTCTGATCCCCAGGGTTTTCCAGGTTATTATTTTTCCAATATGGCTTTCTTATTTCTCCAATTCATAGAAAATCATCGCAGATTTCTCTTTTTCCATCTGATAAGTTATCTGTTTCTTAACTCTGGGTCATCTAGGGATCTCCTCGTTCTTCCACAATCTTGCTATGTTAATTTTTGCTGCTAATAGAATCTGCGTGGTTATATATTAATCTTTTTTATCTTTTTTATACCAGCCCAAATGTAACAGAGCTGTTCTTGGATGAAATTCGAAGTCGAAGTCAAATCGAGTCGAAGTCCAATCTTGAACAATGTCAAAAACCATTTCCCAACGTTTTTTAAGTACAGGACAGGACCACCAGATGTGTATATAGTCTCCGGTTTCTTTTTTACATCGCCAGCATAAGGGAGATGTCTCTGGATACATCTTATGAATTTGTTTTGGGACAAAATACCATCTCGTTATGATCTTATACTGTAGTTTGATCAGGTTTAAGCCCTGTGTATTCTTCTTAGTTTCAGGTGTAATTTTTAGCCAATCTCTGAGTGTTATTTCTCCATCTATATCTATTTTCTATTTATTTATAATGGGGGATACCAATTCACCTTATTTTGTTGAAATGCGTCAGGTTCTCTATACAACTGTGAACCCAAACTTGACAGCATTTGCCCTAATTCTAGTTCATCCTTGAGCGTTTTGCATTTATCTCTTGTTTTATGTATATAAGAAATATATTTAATTTGTATAATGTTTAAATTTGATGGGCCAAATCATTAATTGTATTTTATTAATTACATTAGATTGATACATTTTTTTATAATCCTGTTTTATCTCCTCTTATCTATCGTAGCACTTACACCAGTATAATCATATATATTTAGACCTGCCTTACCACATGGATTCTCTACCAAACTTCAGTCTTTCCTGTTCTATAAATTCAAGTTGTTTATCTTTGTCTCACACAGCAATAAAATATTATTTGTATCTTTTAAGTTGTTTTTATTTTTGTATGCATACAATCTTCCCACCACTTTTAGTCTTCCTGTATCATTTGTCTGCTTTTCCTGATATATTCCATCCCCAATTATCTAGAAATATATTTACTTGTCTATAACAGACTTATTTTCTATATAGCTCAGTTGACATTCAGTACATCATGAAGAAATGTGTGGCAAAACCTATGTATATCAAAAAACAAACATAAATCATGCTGGGGATGTGCTTGTAAACAACAAAAATACACATTGTAGATTAATTTTACTATATTCAGGGCCCCCATCGGGGGACGGGGACGGGGGGGGGACGATGACGATACAAGCGTCCAGGGGCCATCAGGCCCCGTTCTTTAAAAAAAAAAAAAAAAAGTGTAGGAAAACGGGGCAGCTGCCCAGGGCCCACTCATTCCTGGGGGTCCAAGGCACCTGCCCCATGGGCCTCCGCTGCCAATGTGACTGTTTCACATGCAGACAGTCACGATCGGGTAGGAGCTGGCGCCAGCCACACCTCTAGGAGGAGGGATCAGGGAGAGAGCTCCCTGTCCCTGGCCAGCTTCTACCCAATCATGACTGAATCCGTGTGAGACAGCCTATGCAGACACCCTCGGAAACGTCCTCCTCCCTGCAAATTAAAAGTGTTTGTCTGTGTAGGTGTGTGTGTAAGTGTGACTGTATGTCACAGGGGGGGCAGGATTTTTTTCAGTAAGGTGCCCTGAAATTTCTGATGGCGGCCCTGACTACACTGACATACACACAAATAGCCAAAATTTAGCGCATTCTTCTGGACCCTACAAACCTCTCCCACCTCCTACTTTTTATTTTTTTTTTAAAGCAAAGTAAAAACATCAGATTTTTAGAGATATTTCTCAGTTATTAACCTGGTTTGGCATTCATGTCTGCTGTCGTAACCATGTTACCCAGGTCTGAGGACCGTCCATCTTGTACCATCGCTGAGGCTGCTGTGATGTGGGCTGGTTTATCCAGAATTCTGCACCTCTGTCCTGAGCTATGTTTCAAAGCTGTCTTGTGCAGTGTACATCTCCTCCATGGGGTCCATGTTTAAAATGGATAACGAGGCAAAAAGGTGATCATTGTTGACTGGATTTGCATTTTCCTGCCCAGTATCCCTTGCAGTGGTGGTAGCACTGTAAATACACGATTCTGTGGGGGAAAAACAGCCTTCTGTCCTGTCTGGTATGTGTAAGTTTGTGTTTAGCTTTGCCTCTGCCACACAGTGATGAGAGGACACTAATTCTTGATTGCTATGTGCTCCTGTCTGTGTACTTATGTCCTCCAAGCCCTGGCTAGTTCTAATACTTCTCTCACATGAAAATTATCTACCAGGATATTTATAGCAACAACAATATAGGACATGTTATGACAGTTGCTGTTTTAATAAAGTGTATGTAATATCACCTCAGTCTTAATCCATGGAGTTTAAAGGGATGAAAGGTTGGCTAATTTATATTGTTCTCACCTGTTAGCATGTAATCTATATGGGATAAGTGCAAACAACAAAGGAGAACCCAGAGACTATTTATAAATATATTATCTGGGGAAAAGGTCTAGGGAGCTATGCACTGAGGAGGTGCTGGTGAGCATGATTTAACCATGCATTATAAAATTCATGGTTGCCGGGACAGTCCTGTTTTTTGGGTCTTGTCCTGTTAAATTTGGATCTTTCCCGGTATTAATATTATAATACCTGACAGACATGCAGAATTGAATTTTGCATTTTGCATATGAAAATCTTTCACTTCTGAAATTACAGCAGTTTGCAAGAAACCAGGACTGCCCACACTATCTGTGAAAAAACTCAATTTCTCATTTTTTTTTTTTTTGCTCTTGCTCTTGAGAATAGTGTCATTCAGATGAATGAAATATCCCATTTCACTAGTGATGTCATCAGACAATGGGTTACACTGTTAAGAGATCCTAGCTGTACAAGAGCAAGGTATATTAGGTTCCACACAATGCATTCTATTCCACCAGCAGAGCAAGTGACTAATTAATACAAATTGCTCAGTGCCTACACACAATCAGTGCTGCACTACCTGTAAGATAGGATACAAGGGAGGACTTGAGTAGAATATTAATATTAAAAATATATAAATATTTATGCAGAATACCTGCATCAAATCACACTGGGAAAAATAATCCTATGCATTATTCAGGCAGTAGTCTTCCACTTGAACCAAAGTGCGTTTGGGGACTAGACTGTCCCATGAACTTGCAAGCCCTGAATGCTTACTGCAAGGTTGCTTGCTAAATATGAGAGTGCATGGGTTCACTCTTCACAATGCACAAACCCAGAAATGTTATTTTAATCAGTATAACAATATATTAATAGTATATCACTTGAACTACACATGTGCTAACAATTCCTCTACCATACTTTTCAGCTCTGACAGGTTGACTTCCCCGACAGGTTGACTTCCTGGATTGCCAGATTTGTATTCAGCAGCAGCAGTTGTGCCAGAGGTCACATATCTGTGACTTTGATATGAATTCCCACCTACGTATAATATTTATAGTGTACTGCCGGTGCTGTGATTAATATTATACATTTACAACTTGCAAATGGGTGGCCTAATTATTTAATCAAAGCGTTTGCAGTGCCCTTGATTCATTAGAAAGAATTTCCACTTTGTGCCTGCAGGGAATGTACAGTCGAGCCAACAGACATGATCTTTTTTTTTTTTTGCATTTTTAAATAAGGATTTATTATTAATATGTTCCGAGTTTAAAAGCATTTTGGCTGAAATAATTTAAATTAACTTTTAATGAGAATGAGTTTGAACTCAGATCTCAGGAGATGCCCTACATGAGTGTACTTTAGTTACAATCGATGTTAAATATGCAGCGAACACACTCCAAAAAAAAAATATCTGTATGGCACCGGTACATAACTTGTCTCTTTAATTCTGGACTAAGAAAGGGAAATTTAAATTTTAAACAACGTACGGGACAATGATAAATACAAAATGAAAAAGATTTGGATGTTTTATTTGAATAGCCGAACTTGTTTCAACATGTATGTCGGTCTAGTAGCATTTCTGTTTGTTTATTCGTCCCTGACCATATCTTCTATTTAGGATAGTCTTATGCCCACGCATGCTCAAACTCCATCACTGTGTTAACCTCTACCACTTCCGCTGGAAGGCTATTCCATGCATCCGCTACCCTCTCAGTAAAGTAATACTTCCTGATATTACTTTTAAAACTCTGACCCTCTAATTTAACACTATGTCCTCCAGTTGTGGTAGTTTTTCTTTTTGCAATTATACTCTCCTCCTTTACTGTGTTGATTTTCTTTACGTATTTTAATGTTTCTATCATATCCGGGTACGCAATGAGTGATTTAAATATGTCTGCTGTGTCTTTTTTCTTTGAAAAATCAGTTATTATGCATTTCAAGCCACAGATGATGTCATAAACATGAGACAGCACAGACACATCATGTAATTCTGCTAAAACAATGAATAATTTGCTTTTTATATTTTTTTCTTATTCTCTACATTCCCAGTATTAACAATGTTTAGATGACAGAGTCCCTTTAACTTCCCCAACTTGTAGATATTTATAGACTATTCATTAAAAGTTGAGTTGTAGGTGAGATGAGGTGAGATGAACATTCCATCTCACCAATTTTACTATAATGTCATGATAAACACAAAAACAGAGAATGAAGATAACTTTCACTCACAGCATAAAAGCAGGTTAGACATTTAGTAATTCTGTGTACAAAATAAAAGTAGCTTTTCCATTGCAAAAACATGAACCCTCATCCCCTACTTGGTTGCAGAATGGGACCTCTTCAGAATTTACAGCGCCTTCCAGTTCATCACATTGTCGAATTGTCAAAGTGCAGCTTAGTTATAGTGTTAGTTTGGGGTTAGTATTTGGGATTACTAGGGTTAGTATTTGTGTTGTTTTAAAAGTTGAGGGTTAGTTTCAGTGCTGTATTTACCGCGAGGCATCCTAGGCGGATGCCTATGGCGGCAAATTTTGGGGGGCGGCAGCGCCCCCCAGCACTGGAAAAAAAAAATTAAAAAAAAAAATCCAAAAAAAAAATCTGGCCCTTTAAAAAAAAAAAAAAACCCCACCGCGCCTGCAGGCAGAGACGGAGGTGAGAAGGGATCGGAAGATCCCCCCTCACCAACGCTCAGCCTGCCAGGCTGCACGGGGAGCCGAACAGGCAGCACAGAGAAACCTCCGTGCTGCCTGTTCGGCTCCCCGTGCAGTGTGCCGACACGGAAGTGCCGACAGGTCACGTGACGGGCGCGCTGACGTCATACGCGCGCCCGGTCACGTGACCTGTCGGCACAATCGCCGGGAAGCCGAACAGGCAGCATGGAGGGACCATGCTGCCTGCCTGCCAGGGAAAGGTAAGTGCTGATGGGAGACTGTGTGTGTGTGTGTGTGACTGAGTGTGATGGGAGTCAGTGTGTGTGTGATGGGAGACAGTGTGTGTGACTGAGTGTGATGGGAGTCAGAGTGTGTGTGATTGGAGACAGTGTGTGTGAATGAGTGTGATGGGAGTCAGAGTGTGTGTGATGGGAGACTGTGTGTGTGTGTGTGTGACTGAGTGTGATGGGAGTCAGAGTGTGTGTGATTGGAGACAGTGTGTGTGACTGAGTGTGATGGGAGACAGTGTGTGTGACTGAGTGTGATGGGAGTCAGAGTGTGTGTGATGGGAAACAGTGTGTGTGACTGAGCGTGATGGGAGACTGTGTGTGACTGAGTGTGATGGGAGTCAGAGTGTGTGTGATGGGAGACAGTGTGTGTGACCTGTGTGTGATGGGAGTCAGAGTGTGTGTGATGGGAGACAGTGTGTGTGACTGAGTGTGATGGGAGTCAGAGTGTGCGTGATGGGAGTAGGAGTGTGTGACTGAGTGTGATGGGAGTAGGAGTGTGTGACTGAGTGTGATGGGAGTGTAAGCTTGATGTGAGTCTGAATGATGGGGCATGTCTTAGGTGTGTAACGTGGGTGTGCAGCTTGGGTACGGGGGTGCCCGGATTTTGTCTGCCTAGGGCAGCACAAAATCAAGATACACCACTGGTTAGTTTTAGGGTTAGTTTTACGGTTTGTATTAGGGTTAGGGGTTAGTATTAGGGTTAGAGGGGGTCAATTGACTAGGGAGGCTACTAGGGTTAGTATTTGTCGGCACTGACAGTTCAACACAGAAACGGCCGCGCTGACCTTAAGTGATGTAACTGCCATGGTGAAACAGCCGGGCGGAGCAGTACTAGACCCACTTAATTATAGCTGTAGGCCAATAAACGTTTATTCTGTTGCTGATGGTACTAGATGTCTCACCTTGAATCTGTTGCTGTTGGTCATCATGAGTTTGGTTGTTCTTTAGTATATGATGTCATATCCTGGATGGATTGGAGAAGCGCAACAACTGAGTTCTATCCTAAAAGGCCGCACTCTTATCTATCAGTATGGTAAAAATGATAGTTTTCCCATGTATGTGATCTCTCTTTTTTACAGATGTCACCAGTACCCCAGACAAAGCTCGACCTTGGCCTACTTATCTCATTCTTAAATGTCCATACTCTACTGCTCTTGCTGGAATAAAAAAAAAAACATGGATAACCTATAACTGCAGCCACAGTGTCTGTTAATTAAATTAGTCATCCTCCAGAGAATAGGTTTGCTCTCTTAGAGTCAGGATCTGTTACTAGGCTTCTAATTAACTTTCCAATTACCGTTCCCCTGTAGATTGTGTTTCTTATTAACTAACTTTATAAACCCAAATAGTTCAGCATTCCCCTCTCAGACAAGCTCACGCCCTGCTTGTGTCAAGACCTATTTCATGATTTATATTTTTCTATGCTTCCTTTTCCCGCCACATAATATCTGGCCAATACTAGTCCTTGCATCCCATCTCTAGCCTGTAGCTTGCCAATTTATCCTTAAAGGACAGCTGTCATCTCCCTCAATGCTTTTGTAAAATAAATCTGCTAACATTGGATTATTTCATAGTGGCTAAAAAAATAACTAATGTGATTAATGAGATTCCTGCTAGCGCTGCGTTGATGTGCCTTCACTTGGCTCGGATAGCTGATGATCCAACCCATGCTTTGGAAGTCCCGCCCGCATGTGTCCGATCTTGCATGACACGTCCACATGAAGGAGAATAATGATCACAGACACTGCTCATTTGAATAAAACAAGATTTCGAGGGAGAATCTCTCCCAGCAGTATAGGAGCTCTGTGATGCGTGTGAAGTCACGCGAGATCGAGCGTATGTGGGCGGGACTTCTGAGCTTGGGTCGGATTATCAGTTATCTGACCCAAGTGAAGGCACATC
Organism: Pelodytes ibericus; assembly: GCA_036172795.1. Taxonomy (NCBI): domain Eukaryota; kingdom Metazoa; phylum Chordata; class Amphibia; order Anura; family Pelodytidae; genus Pelodytes; species Pelodytes ibericus. Next base: position 188,958,911 of record CM069861.1, read on the forward strand.
ATGGCAGCTCTTGCGGAGAGGCAACTGCTGCTAAGAGGTAATAAAATATCCCATTTTGCATAGGCATCCATTATTTTTTCAGCCACTATGTAATAATCAAGTGTCCTTTATTACATGTCCAGGCAAGTTACTTGTCCCAGGGCTGGCCTTTGGGGTGTCCGACCTGTTCGACCGCACACAGGGGGGCACCACTTTGAAAAGAAAAAAAAAAGTTTGCCACAAGATCTCTCCTCACCTCGGTTGCAGCAGGATCTGGGGAGGGGGCAAAGGTGAACGTCCTCCCCCACCCTGTGAAGCAGCGCAGCGTCTGCTTCACGGGGTGCCCAGGGTAGCACAAGCTCCATGTGTTAAACATGCTGAGTGATGATGCAGAGCCTATGCCCTGCATTATCACTACACATGGGGAGTGCGAGCAGCACTTACTGAGCTTGCGCTTCAAAGTAAGAAGGAGGGAGAGAACAGAGGAGGGAAAGCGAAAACAGATGTGGGGAGGAGGGGAGAGAGAGGACGGAGGATGGGGAAAGAGGGGAGAGAACAGAGGATGGGGGAAAAGAACAGAGGATGGGGGAGGAGGGGGAGAAAGATCTGACATGGGGGGTAGGGGGAGATAGAACAGAAATGTGGAGAAGGGGTAGAAAGAGAACAGAAATGGGGAGGAGGGGAAAGAGATCAGACCTGGGGAGAGGAGGGGGAGAGACAACAGAGATAGGGAGGAGGGGTAGAGAGAGAGAGCAGAGAGGGGGGGAGGGGGAGAGAGAGATAAGAGATGGGGAGTAGGGGGATAAAGAGAACAGAGATGTAGAGGTGGGGGAGAGAGAGAACAGAGAGGTAGAGGAGAGAGAACAGAGAGGTAGAGGAGAGAGAACACATATGGGAGAGGATGGGGGTGAGAACAGATATGGGGAGGGGAAAGAGAACAGATATGGTAAGAGGGAGAGATAGATGGGGAGGCGAATGAGAGGGAAAGAGATATGGGGGATTAAACCTGTCCTCAATGCCCCCCAATGGTCCAGAATCTAGGGATTACCCAGTTAATTGGAAATGTATAACACTTGGTATGGTTCCCTGACCGTTAGGAAACCATACTAGGTGTTATGCAAATTGTTATTTAAACACAACTGGGTAATCTCTAAATCCTGGACAGTTGGGGGTCATTGAGGACAGCTTTAAGAAGCACTGGTTTATAGTACATAAAACACCAATATTGACCTTCGAAGCCCAAAAAAATGTTTTATAATTTGTGCCCTAAACAGTCATCTCTCTTAATCACACTTTATAAATTGCTACATTGTTCTTTCTATTAAACTGAATAGATCATACTGTAAATCCTCCTATTTCCGATTCCATACATATGTGGTATATCTGGCCATTTTTATGAGGGACCCACATAATGTTAACATGCTGCCATGCAGAATGGATAAATTATGTGTGTTGAAAGGAAATCTATTAAGAAATCAGGGTAATTCCTATGGGATCCAGTGCTTGCATTCTGCGGGGAAACATGTAAAAGTTATACATGTAAAGCAAAAATCCTAGCTGTACAAGTGATAGGGAAAAAACCTTCAGATCTGTACTCTTTACAAGCGCTCGTGGAAGAGTTATCATTTGGGAGTTGTTGGGGTTTTTTTTGTTTGAAAACCCTATAAAATGTTGCTTTTTTCCCTCCTTGTTTCCAGCTAGTAGTAGTATTGAGTGGGAGGCTTAGTAGAAGGTGTAAACATGGTATTTTAAATTAAACACATTTGAATCAATATATATATATATTTATAATCATTTCATTACAATTTTTTATTTTTTACATTATTACCTTATTGTTCCAATTATAGCCCGCAACCCTAATTTAACAATGTAAATTAGGGGAAAGCCTATAAGTGACGCCGATAATGGGACAATCAATTCAGGATGTCGAGCAGGATGAAATAATGTGCCCCTAGTACTCAGCTAAACTTTTTTCCCTCTACCAGTGAGCAAACAGACTAAGCAGAGTACTCGGGGCTGCACTTTGTTTCTCGGGGGACTGCTTTAGAAGATGGACCGTGCTACCGCTGGAGCTCAGAGTGCTCTGCTTAATCTGGTCTGTCTGTTAGCGCACTGGTAGCATGAACAGACTGAGTACTCGAGGGACATTTTCTTCACACCGCTGGACATCCTGAATACTCTGATTATAGGCCTCACCCCTAATTTAACAAATTCAATTAGAGGGGGAAAGTGCAGCCTGTAATCGGTACAATACTGTATTTAATGTGCATTTTAAAAAGTATGTCATTTTCAAGTCATAGTGCTCCTGTAATAGAGTTTTCTAATTATCAAACAATACTAATATGCCTTTAATAATATCGAGAATAGAATCCTGCCGGGGATTGAACCCATAACCCCAACGGTTGAACAGATTCTACAGATGATGCATTAGCCCGCTAGGCAATAACATGTTATTACATATATGAAACTGACTCAATGTTTAATTCCACAGTGTACATGAATGTTCTATAAATAATTTATGTGCCCGCAGAATAGCAAGCACTTAGGTGGCAGCCCACGTGCTTCTTTCGTATGTCTCGTTCGATGTTGCCCGTGGTGTAGCTGAAATACTCACATCTGCCATGAGGAATCCTGCCATCTGTTGACTCTTCAGTAATTTCCACTGGATGGATAAATGTTTGCTTTTTACCAGAGCATTATATCAGAACTCATTCTCACAAAAGCAGGATAAATCAAGAAGATTTAACCCTATTTTCCACCATTCGGTAATGTTGATTCCACAGACCAATAACATCTTTAGAACCTCAGGAAGGAATGTATCAACCATGGTGACAGTACAAAAATCACAGACTCTCAAATAAAGAAAGCCCTAATATCCCCAGAGAAAATATCCTGAGATATCAGCAGCCACAAAAAGGAGACCGCCTACCTTTAGTGGTGACCTACAAAGCACAAATGGATTGTCCTGCACAGGATCTCGAGGGAGCTACAAACAATTTTACACACAGATAAAAGACTCCAGAGAATATTCCCACATCCCCCCACTACTTTCATTCAGGCATCCTCCCAACCTCAAACAACTAATGGTGAGGAGCACCGTGTACAGAGAAAGGCTAAACGGTGCTTCTCCATGCCAATAAAAGAGATGTGAGACCTATGTACACATCCACAGCACAGATAAAAACTGTAACCTTTATCATGCATTATCCATGGCCATCTAGACTTTTCTTGAGCAAAGTATAGTTCAATCTCACCTCAACTCACTTTTTATTGAATAGCTCCATAAGTGACTTGACCTCACTGCTGCCATAAGGCTATATTATCAGTGCCCTCAGTCAACGATCTCTACACTCTGGAAGGTTTCAATTGGTTCACACATCAGTGAGTCATACATTTGTGTTTGTCAACTGTTCTTTCCTCTAAGAAAACTTTTGCTGATAGAAAATTTTCTTTTCTGTAAAATGTGCCTTTTGTAGTCTGTGCTGACAGGCAGACAGATGGCTTTTTTCAACTTGAATAAGAAAAGTATGTCAATTATCACTCGGCTGACAGCTTGCAAAGAACATCCTAATGCTTCACGCGAACAAGGTCAGATGATTGGCATTGACAAAATGAACGGAACTACTTGTGTGATTTGCAAAAAATAAAATAAAAAAAACCCATCAGATAATAGATGTTGTTTGACCAAAACAAATTAATTTGGAAATTTGTTTTAAAGGGTACAAGTTGACTAAATAAAGTCTTCTATTAATCCAAGACAGGGGACAAAATGATCTGGGGGGTTTTAAGAATAACAAGAGACACAAGGGGCTATTCATTAAAAGGTGAGCTGCCGATAAGTTGAGGTGAGATGAACATTGACAAACCTGGTGAGCTTCCCCTGCATGATTAACTCACCAGGTTTGTCCCTGCACAATGTAAAAATAAATTGGTGCGATTATATGTTCATCTCACCTCATCTCATATCATCCTAACTGACCTTTTAGTGAGCAGACCCCACAACGAAGTCAGTTTTAATCCAGTGTGAATGGTATATATTCCTCTAATGATAAATAAAACTCTTCTGCAATTCATTGTCCAAAAGATATGTAATTTATTTGGTGCAAACAGCAACAGGCAACTTGACGCGTTTCGCGTGCAAAGGCCCTTATTCATAAGGGTATATGTTCATCTATGTGCTTTAGTACTTCAGCAAAACAGTTTGAAAAATGACAGTGGCAGCCACTTAGATGGGTTAATACACTAAAACGTGAGTTGAACATTTCTTATCCCCATCTTAGCTATACAATGTGCAGGGACAAACATGGTGGGTTTCACATGCTCAGCAAACTCACCAGGATTGTTCCTGCACAGTAAATAGCTAAATTAGTGAGATGAAATGTTCATCTCTCTTCAGCTCACCTTTTAGTAAATAGACCCCCTCAGTCTCATATCATCTTTTCTACATTATTGACATCCATTTTTCTGCAGGTGTATTGACATTTTGGGGAGAACATCACTGCAAGTAACCAGGAGGAATTATGGAACTGCTCTTCCATCGGCACAGATCTCTTGTAAAGCTCCTTGTTATAAGACAAGGTGTGATATAGTACAGGCTGCCCTGCAGTATTTCAGCATGCGCAATGCAAGGAGGGAGTTGTGCAAGATATCGATGCCAGTGAAAGTTCATACCCATGCTCCATTATGCTGCACTGGGTACTACGGATGAGGCTTAACCTCTCTTCAAGCCATGAGTAATCAAGTATGAAAACAAGATGGGGGAAGGTCTAGAAAATCCTGGCTCCTCTTACTTTTGGCACCTCTAACAGAAGTTAACATGACATCATGGGAGCTGCTCTCCACAACAGCTGGGTTGTCATTAGGATTATCCATAAGTACTGTTTTAACTTCCTCACTAGCTTTATTGGCTTTACACGAACATCTTCAATCTTGCACTTTTAGTGCTTCTACCTTGCTGCCTACTTCTAAACAGGGATAGGAAATGTATCCACCCCATTGTCTGTGGGAAGGTCTGTGAAGGTCTGTAGAAGATCATTAAAAAGTCCATCACAAAATCCAGTAAAGGTTAGTGCCCACCCATGCTTCTACCTGGGAATAATAATCTGGTTACAAAGCCCTAGAACAGTTCTTCACTGTAGCCCAGTGAATCTGCTTCCTGAATTATTAGAATGTAATAATACTTTAAAAAAAAACAAAAAAAAACATATAACTCTTGTGCAGTGATTTCATCTACAATACTGGGTCATCAATAATTGCATTTGGATCTGTAGAGTATTGCACAGTAAACTAAGAATAGACCTGTTTTAAACAACCATAGCAAGTATTTCTCTGCTACATCGGACAAGCAGGCTTAGGTAAGTGTTGATCAATAGCAGTTATTGCAAGTCTTCAAGAATAATAGAAGTGATTCAGTCAATACCAACCGTAAAACAGCATGTTGTACTATAGGTAGCAGAGTGCCAGTGGCATACTAAGGAAGTATGGGGGAAGGTGGTCCACCCTGTGTGCCCTGCAATATGGGGTGCCAGATCAGCAACCCCCACTGGATCTCCCTGGTGACTAGGGTTAGCAATGGAGGATGTCTGCACAGACATTCTCTGGTGCTTCTAGTGGCTTTGCTAGGGTGACCCAGATGGAGCGCTGCCGCTCAGCACAGGAGACAGGGGAGCCTTCCTGCCTGGTATGTTTAGAGGGGGTACAACCAGCTCTGTCCCGCTCTGCTGCACAATGTCACCCCTGTCCCCAATCAGTTCCCCAGTGTCACCTCTGTCCCCGCTCTGCTGAACAATGTCACCCCTGTCCCCAATTAGTTCCCCAGTGTCACCTCTGTCCCCGCTTTGCTGCACAATGTCACCCCTGTCCCCGCTTTGCTGCACAATGTCACCTTTGTCCCACTCAGCTCCCCAGTGTCACCTTTGTCCCACTCAGCTCCCCGGTGTCACCTTTGTCCCACTCAGCTCCCCAGTGTCACCTTTGTCCCACTCAGCTCCCCAGTGTCACCTTTGTCCCACTCAGCTCCCCAGTGTCACCTTTGTCCCACTCAGCTCCCCAGTGTCACCTTTGTCCCACTCAGCTCCCCAGTGTCACCTTTGTCCCACTCAGCTCCCCAATGTCACCTTTGTCCCACTCAGCTCCCCAGTGTCATGTGTAAGGTGGGTGCAGATTTTTTTTAGTAACATTTCTATTATTTAGTAAAATATCTAAAAGTTCATGTAATCTATATATATACAAATAAGGATATATATAAAATTATTTTTCTCATCCTCCTCTGGGTTGTATGTGTCTCCCCCAACCTCATGTCCTCTACCAGACGCCTGGTAGTTTGATTGTTCTACGTAGTATCTTAGCTGTTCCTAGCACTGTGCTCTTCTGGACAGAATTCTCTGATGTTGTTCCTGGAGTCTGCTGGAGCCTCTCTCAGCTTAGGTATCACAGTCCCGAATGCTCCTATCTCTACTGGGATCACTTTGGCCTTCACTTTCCACATCCTCTCTAGTTCCTCTTTCAGGCCCTGGTACGTCTCCAGCTTCTCATACTCCGTCCTGATGTTGCACTACTACTTATTCCAGGTTTTCTAGTAACTAGTATATGTGACTAGTATATATGTATATATATAGATGGCCCTCTTTTACACTGAAAATGGAACCCCAGTACAAAATACTCCAGGAACGCCCTGCATTGATCTTGGACACATTAGAAAAGATTGTTCTCAATCCACATATCAAAAGGGTTTTGGTTCAGAAACCTTGTTTGCTTTCTTAAAATGTAGCAAAGACTCAACAAAACACAATATAGTGAATTACAAAAGGAAAAATGTGAATTCCATTCTAAAACGTGGAACCTTTAATAAATATCAGATACAAATTCCGCATCTCTACATACCAACCTCGAAAAGCAAATTGCTGCATCTGACATTCTGCTATATCTATAATTCACATGCAGGCCGCAAGCATGTATATTTCATGGACAAACTGGCAGCTTCCCTTAGCTTCCTTCCTGAGGGCTAGCACTCTCAGACATTATCCCTGGTTGCCACTTTTTACATTTCAGGTGCAATATTTTTGGACAGCAATGTAGGGACTTTTTTCATATGTGTAAAAATTGGATTGTGTGTGACTTATGGCCTGTTACTGGAAGTGATACTATAAGGACTATGTAAACCTATCTTGCTTTAATTTTAATTACTGGTGTGTTCCACAATCGTTACTTACTGCACGTTGGATTATCATGTTTATATATTTGTGTTACTAAGTTGAGTTTCACATGCTACTAAGGTAATTACTATACTTAACCCTATCCTAGTACTTTAAATGTACACTGGTTGAGTATCCCTTATTCATAATGCTTGGGACCAGAAGAGTGTTTGATAAGTAATAATTTCGGGTACCAGATCATTTTCACCAATAAGATATATTAAAGCCTCTCACCACTCATGAAAAATAGTAATATCAATGCAAATACTGTATAGAGCAAATAAATCACTTTTACTGTGATGAAGCTGTGCATCTCATCCTGTGCAGAGTTTGTTTTTGTTTCAACAAATCTCAAAAATCCCAGACGGGCTATACGCGGAACAGTCCTCATTCGGAAGCCCTATCTCGCAGTCCCATTTTCATCTCCTCTTTTTGGGACACAGAAGAATGAATATTGCACAAGTGCAGAGGTTTACTCACAGCTCTACCTCGCATGTGCTGTGAAGGTGGCACTTCCCCTCCTACACACCCATTCCAGTTTCGGCACTGGGACATGTTGGGAGGTGTGATCTCCCTACCTAAATTCCACATGTTTTGCAAACATCAAGCCTGTTTGAGGGTTATGCTCCATCAACATCCTCACCCTCATAATTCTTTTGAATTTTACCCTAAAAATATATATTACCGTATTTATCGGCGTATAACACGCGCCGGCGTATAACACGCACCTCATTTTAAGAAGGAAATTTTAGGGAAAAAAACTTAAATTTCAAATAAAGAACTTTGAAGCCCAATATGCAATTTTAATATGCCAGGATATTGCCCCCAATATGCCATTTAATATGCAGGATATTGCCCCCAATATGCCATGTAATATGCCAGGATATTGCCCCCAATATGCCATTTAATATGCAGGATATTGCCCCCAATATGCCATTTAATATGCCAGGATATTGCCCCCAATATGCCATTTTAATATGCCAGGATATTGCCCCCAATATGCCATTTAATATGCAGGATATTGCCCCCAATATGCCATTTAATATGCAGGATATTGCCCCCAATATGCCATTTTAATATGCCAGATATTGCCCCCAATATGCAATTTTAATATGCCAGATATTGCCCCCAATATGCCATGATATTGCCCCCAATATGCCATTTAATATGCCATGATATTGCCCCCAATATGCCAGGATATTGCCCCTTAGTATGCTCGTTATGCCACCCTCCTCCCCCAGACCCCAGTACTTACCTCGTTCCTGCTCTGTCCCCCGGTCCTCTGAAGCTGCGTGGCTGTGAGGGAAGCGTTGTGAGCTTCCCTCCAGCCGCGCGGTCAATAAAGTGTGTTTAAAAAAAAAAAAACACTTTATTGACCGCGCGGCTGGAGGGAAGCTCACAATGCTTCCCTCACAGCCACGCAGCTTCAGAGCACCGGGGGACAGAGCAGGAACAAGGTAAGTTTTAGATTTTTTTTTTTTTTCGGCGTATAACACACACCATTTTCCCCCTATTTTCAGGGAGAAAAAGTGCGTGTTATACGCCGATAAATACGGTATATATTGCACGGGTGGGGAACCTAGTATGTATTGCATTGGTAGCTCTACCTAGTATGTAGGCCCAGCCCTGCCTAGATTTAGCTTAGCATGTGTAATACAAGATGACGTGAGGAATAATCAATACATACTTTTATGTTATGGAACATAAGCATTGACTTCACACTGTGAAAACATGCTAAATTGTCTTTATTTGTAGGCAGTGAAAACCTTGTCACTGGCTGACAGGAGTTTTTATCAAGCTTTCTTAAAGTTAAAAAGATTGTATTAAGAACTAATTACCATATTACATAAATAATTTACCTGACAGAAAATAATTGCTGTGATGGAGCATTGCTTGTAGTGAAAGAGAGTTCCATTATTTAAACGCTTGCTAATTACACTAAAACAGATTTTTTTATTTTATTTGTTTTTTAGTAAAATAAAAGAAACTCTGAGGTCTATTCACCAAAGGTGAACATAAATCAAGGACAACTGAATGTTTGCATTAAGTGTAGTTATTATAAATATACATTCTTTAATGAAAGTATACAAATAAAGTACCTTGCTCCGTACTCTTTGCTTGTATAGCTCTGTCAAGAGTACGACATCTTGGGTCAGATCTTCCTTCACCTGACGCAAGATTCTGAACAAAATGTCCACCCTCTGATAGAGATACACGGAGCAAAGAGGGTATCAATAAGATACTTTCTTTGTATTCTTTCATTAAAGAATCTCTATTTACAATGTCTGCACTACAGTTATCCTTTATTAGCTGAGTTGGACAGACAGATGCTCTCCAACTCTGTGCTGGGGAAATAGTGCCTCGGCTACAAATGGATTTGGTGGAGGTCGTTTGACATTTTTCTTAGCAGCTGATTTTTTTTTTTATACATGAGGTGTACAGGCGCTAAAAGCACCAGAACACCACCCAAAGTGTGGAAACCGCGCATGTAGCGCAAACTGGGAGTTAGCTTTATACACTGTGCCACCATAGCAACCATTTTTGGGGGATGTTACAGTGTGCGCTGGTTTTATACAATCACAACTTTTTAACATAGCTCGACCATGATGCTGCTTATCTTTACACCACTCCCAGTTCCATGGTAGTGATCTTCAGCAAAAACAAAATTGTGAATAAAATCTCTGCTAAATACAGAATAGTAAATACTGCTTCTCATGTCAACTGCATTGTGGAACTGGTATCAGACTGGCTCTGGTAAGTAGCAATGTGGAGCAACTCAGTGGGCTGGTAGCTCTTCCTTTGTGTATTACTCACCTTCAAGCTGGGGCACTGTCCACAATGGTTACACCTTGATTGGAGCACAAAATACTACAGTCACGTTTATGGGTCGATTCACTAAAATTCGAGAATAGCTTGAGGTGGTCAACTTTCATTTGGAGACTAACTCAAATTTGGCACCTGAGAAACAAAGACCCAGGTTTGAATCTTCCCCATTGAAAGTGATGAGAGGCAAAATGATCAAAGCTATTTCGGAGACTAAGTTAAACTCGGGTGCCGGATTTGACTTAGTCTCAAAATGAAAGTCGACCCATTCTATACACAGCGCACATTTCTATTTATTTACTTTGGACTTACTTCTTAGAACTTACTTCTTCAGGCCGCTCTGCTGGTAACTCACATTACTCCTCACCATTCCGTGGAGGTTACACGGAGTAATACAATTAGCGCTGGTGTGAGTTATTAGCAGTCAGATTCAGGCTGGTGACAGAGCAATAGATCACAGAATATTCAGAACTGATGAAATGACCCGCAATGTATTGACTGGTTTCTATCAATCAACTGGATACACCATATATTTAGGTCTAAGTGCAGCATCAATTGTGTTAATTTGTCCTTGGCTTGCCGATCCATGGGCGAGTTTCATTGAACGCATCCAGAACATGGTTTATTGCTTTGCCTGTGAGCAGAATTCAGGAGCAAAGACTGGCGATAATATAACTTTATATTGCGTTTTGCACAAAATATATCACAACTATTTCATTATATCATTGTGTAGATGTAGATCTCAATAGGCACCTCTGGAATAACAAGGGAAATGTATGAAAAATTAATTGAAATAGGTATATGGACAGGAAAATAGCTGCAAATATGCATTAATAGCATATATTACATTGAAATGGATGAATTAATTAGAATACCCTCATTGCCAGGGATATCTTGGAAATGACCAGGGACATCTTAGGTTGTATAAAAGGAACTCTCACATGAATCTGGAGACCGGACCCAGATTTTATAATGAAAAATATTCCAATCATCATGCATCATGCAAAAATACTTCCACCATGAAGGCATTCCCCACCCCCCGGCTCAGAGGTAACCTTACGCGTTTCGCCCACTACATGGACTTACTCGTAGGACCCATGATTAAGTCCATGTAATGGATAGCCTGAAAGAATATACCAACAAACAAAATCTGCGACAAGGTCACAGGCAAAATATAAGCAAGAGAGGAATCGAAATTCAAAGTCAATATTCCAATTCTAACAGAGACGGTAGCACTCAGATCACAGGAACAGTACTTGAGTATTAATCAACGACATTTCAGTAATCACAGGCCTGACCAGCTGAGATCTGGAGCTATAGGTCTTGTACGCAGTACTAAATGATTGCGCATTTTTGAGCTGAGTGAAGAAGAAGTGTAACATAAGACAGATTCAAAGGTAAGAGTGGTTTTTCTTGCTGTTGATTTAGGTTTTTCTTTCCCTTTTAGAATGACAGGTCAGAGCGATTGTGTGTGATTTTACGTATTGTTCAGAAAATGCCACCTGCTGGACTTGGCATTTGATTCTCAGGCTACAGAAGAATATGTCCTTGTGCGTGTCTGCCTCTTTCATTCACCACTAGCCTTCCCTTGTCCCATCACGTACACTTTAAAGTTCAGTCTCTGACCTGCTCTTAATTGCACAGTGTGAGGCAAGGCCTATTGTTACCAGGAATTTTTCAAAGGTTCATTTTACTTTTTCCAACATATAAATCACTACAACAAATTGTAGCTTAAAGTCTTTCCTTACAGATAAATGCATACATTGAAAGGATCACTCAGTCTAAAAAATGAAGTCTATTTTTTTCAATGCATATTAATGTTCAATAGCTATAAAAATGTTTATAGTCATTATAATGTTAATATCCATATTATGTGTAAGCCTTAAAGAGAACCAAAATGCATCTTCCAAATATTAATGCATATGAATGTGCTATTAAAGTACTTGAAATGCATGTTTTACATTTTGCATTGCTTTCAATATAAAATACGTACATCTAGATGAAATTGTGAAATTACAGCTGTTTGCATGAATCCATGAATGCCCACAGTAGCTTAGTAAAAGTCAATTTCTTTTATTTATTTATTTTTGCTACAGGAACCAGTGTGAATATTGTAATTCAAATTAATGGGATTTCCTGACTCTCTAGTGATGTCATCAGACAATGTGTTGCACTGTTAAGAGGTCATACTATGTACAAGAGAAAGTCTATTACAGTCCACACAATGTATTTCATTCCAGGAGCACAGGAAGTGACTAAATGAAACAAAACTTTAACTGCTCAGTGTCTATATAAACAGTGCTGCCGCGCATGCAGTAAACATGCAGAGTAATCAGTGGGGGAGGACTTGAGTCAAATATTAACATTTTACAGTGTTTAAAAAAAAAGCTAAATGATAACTAATGTGTATACATAAACTGAACAGGATCCTTACAAACCTCAAATCTGCAGTGTTTTTCTTTCAGGTGTGCATTTAGGATTGCCAGGTCAGCCAGTGCTGGACACATCTAACTTTTGCCTGCTCTACTGCAGAGTGCTGAAGTTTGTCCAGAAGAAACCGATTGCTTAATCAAGGGGAGGACCCAACATAAACTAACTATGATTTATGCATTCTGCAGGGCAGCATTTAAAAGTCATATGTCTCCCTCAAACAATTGCGGAACACGTATGCATGAAATAAGAAGTAGGAGGAGTTAATGTAAGATCTCTTCGGTTTAATAGCAAGAAAAAACGTAGTAATACAGAAAGTGTGGTGGAGAGGGATGACTGCTTAGGGTACAAGTAAGATAACAGAAAAACATGTTTTGCTTGTAGTGGCCCTTTAATTTAATGCAGATGTGAGCTGAGCATTGTGGGTGTTTAATGCAGATGTGAGCTGAGCATTGTGGGTGTTTAATGCAGATGTGAGCTGAGCATTGTGGGTGTTTAATGCAGATGTGAGCTGAGCATTGTGGGTGTTTAACCCCTTCGTGACGTTAGGACGTTCTATGCCGTCCTGACTTTAAGTGCCTTAAAGTCGTTAGGACGGCATAGAACGTCCTTTGTTAAACAGCTCATCGCGGCTCCCCGCAATGAGCTGTTTTCGGATCCCGCTGCAGGCACTTGCAGCGGGATCCCACCTGTCATCTGAGGCCACTTTGAGTGGCCTCAGTCCGACAGGGAAAATGTAGCCAGTGCTCAAAGCGAGCACCGGCTACATTTCTCTAAATCGCGCCGTGCCCGAACTTCCGGGTTCGGGCACGCCTCTGTGACGTCACACGTGACGTCCGGAGGTCTCGCGATATTTTGGCAGGGACCCACAGGGTCTATTAAGACCCTGATCGGGTCTCTGCCAGAGTGTTCCTGGCTACCGATCACCTTGTGATCGGTGGCCAGGAACAATTTGTGACGTTTTGGTGCTTGCGTCGTTTGGGACGCAAGCACCTAGCGTCATGAAGGGGTTATTTCAGGCAATGTTTTGATTAAGCAGTCAGTTTGTATAATGATTTTTGACAGCATACACAAATGTACTCAAACTATGAAAAAGATTACTTTCTCCCACACATACTAACTTATTAATGTTACGTTCTTAACAGGATGGAACAGAAGCCCCTTCTGTATAATGGCAGATGAGAGGTACCAGAAGGAAATAAAATAAACAGTTTGAAAGGCAAGATACTTGAATGACCCTTCAGGGGAATAAATATCAATGAGTTGGATATTATAAATCATGAACTAAAATAGATTCAGAAGTGAAGAACATGTTTTGCTTTGAAATTATCTAATGGGCCCCAAATTATCTTTAGAAATACACACGGATTTACTCTCGGCTCTGCCTAAGTGCAGACAATGTCAGCATGTGCACAGTCAATTTTCAAATTTTTGTCAAGGGAATTGTCACAAGCGAGGTCCATGTGGCATGGGTTGTGGTGCAGATATTTTGACATAAGGCCTGGTGCAGGATAACTGCACTCTCCCGGAAGCTTTAGGCCCCAGGTTTTTCAGCCACATTCCAGGGACCTGTGGTAGCAGCAGCTGTATCATGTGTAGCCAAGACTGAAGCTAAAGATACCTTGCAGATATCCTGGAACACATTTGGAGCCCACACTTGAGAGCATCATGGACTGTTTGCAGGCTAAGACAGAATAAACCAAACAGAGCAGGTACAATAGAGACTGAGCAGAAACAGAATAAACTAAATACAGAGTGCAGGGCTAAAGGACAGAAATATGGAATAAAGGCAGAACTGAAACATATATGGGCAGGGTTAATGCAAAATACAATACTACGGAACCAAAGAGACATACATAGGCATAAACAAACATGTGACACAAAACAAAGGACAGGCCTAAGGAGACATAAGAAACATACACACATAAATATAGGAACTAGCCTAAAACTCTGAGATGGAAATGGTTAGAGTTTTATTACATCTGATGGCTATAAACTGATAAGATTGCCAAATATAGGCAAGTCCCTAACACTAGAACTAATAATAAACTAGTAATTGGATATAATAACTAAACCTACAAAGACACCAACACATAGAAACATACCTGTAGCAGGACTGAGGAATGATGCAAACGGATGGAGCACATTTAAGTAGAGACAAAGTAACAAGGCAGAAGGAAACAGAGAAACCTGGAATGGAATGGAACATAAGATGCAAAAATGACACAAGGGAATCATTTAACAGGAATCAGGAAAGACTCCTAACAGGGCTCTAAGACAGGGCAAAACTATAACAGGTCTCTAGCTCAGAACAGCCCCTTTAGTTTTCCTTTAAAGCATGATTGTCTAAGAAACATATAAAGATTAAAAGTACCTGACCTGTAGACACACAGTACAGGCAGACTAGAGCTCAGTCTTGTTGGCTCAAGCAACCACGCGTGACTTCACATAACTACACCTCAGTCAGGAAATGTTGGTCAAGTGTGCATAGTGTCACCAGCCCTGATTAAAAACTCTTCCTGCTTCAAATGTTCCAAGTACATTTTATTAATTGTGTTTAACTTTATGTAGCATCCTTCATGTGTGTGAATTTTTTTGTAAACCCATTGTATTATACAGTGGCGTCCCGAGTGACACTGTGGCATGCCAAATCATGTAGGTGCAATATGAGTGCAAACCAAGTGCTGTGGGTGCAATATAGGTGCATGGCAAGTTCTGTGGGTACTGTATGGTGCTGTGTTAAGTCCTTTAGGTGCAATGTGGGTGCTGAGGAAGGGAATAAAAAATAGTAATGCAATTTTTCAATAACATTTTTATTAAATATAATTTTAAATAATTGGCATATTATTTGTGGCATATTTATTAGACATGTGCATTCGTTTTCGGACAAAAATAGCATTTTCGTCCATTCATCCGAAAAACGAATAACGAAAATGCTAAAATAACGAAAGCCGAATGAACAAATTGTTAATAAACGAAAATCATTCGTCTATTCGTCCATTTGTGCTATTGGAATTCTATAAACCTACTCTATTTCGGTTTATAGAAAGCCAATAGCACGAATGGAAGAATGATTTTCGTTTATTTACCATTCGTTCATGCGTTTATAGCATTACATGCATTTCATAAACCGAAAGTCGTTCATTATGTCGGTTTATGGAATGTATGTAATGCTATTGGTATTCTATAAACCTACTCTCTTTCGGTTTATAGAAAGCCAATAGCATTACATACATTCCATAAACCGACATAATGGACGACTTTTGGTTTATGGAATGTATGTAATGCTATTGGTATTCTATAAACCGAAATAGCTTTGAAATAGGTCAATTCGTATGAATGGGGACTCTATTTCGGTTTATAGAAAGCCAACAGCATTACATACATTCCATAAACCGAAAGACTATAAACCGAATCTCTTTCGGTTTATAGACTTTTGGTTTATGGAATGTATGTAATGCTATTGGCTTTCTATAAACCGAAATAGAGTCCCCATTCATACGAATAGGTCAATTCATATGAATGGGGACTCTATTTCGGTTTATAGAATACCAATAGCATTACATACATTCCATAAACCAAAAGTCTATAAACCGAAAGAGATTCGGTTTATAGTCTTTCGGTTTATGGAATGTATGTAATGCTGTTGGCTGTAAGTGATGTCCTTTTTATGAATTACGCAACAGATCATAACTATTGCAATGACAAGACGGAAAACATGCATTAAAATTAGCTCTGACACAACATGATGCATTTCAATTAGCTAGTGAAATTAAACAAGATTTTCCAAAACAATTCCTTTCAGAATCATTTATTGACATGAAATTAGGAGTGCTTGCACATGGGGGGAAAAAACAAAAAACACAAAAATAGTGCAGACTATTACAATCTGCACTATTGTGTTTTTATCCTTTTTCCCTATGTGCAAGCGCTCCTAATTACATGAGCTTGGAGACTACCTATATTGGATGCATTTGTACTTGAATCTAAAGATTTTCTCTCACTAGTGTTGAGTGGCCAACCCCATTAAAGCAAGCTCTTCCTTACTATTAAATTGGATTGGCACTTAGACGGATCCACCAATATACTAACATTCCTCCACAGGTGTCTGGGACACAGCATGGGCGTGGCCTGGTGCGGCAAGGTCAAAAATAGTTTACAGACTGACAGAGAAAATGCAGTCAATGCTCAAATATAGCACTAGCTACATTTTGAAAATAGCGCTATGACCAAACTCCCAGGTCCAGGCACGCCTTCATGACATCACAGATGACGTCAGGAGGTATTGTGATCTTTTGGCAGGGACGCCCATAGTCTATTGAGACCCTGATCAGATCTCTGCCACTGTGTTCCTGGCTTCCGATCTCCTTGTGATCGGCGACAAGGAACTAAAAGTGGCGTTTTGGTGCTTACGCCGTCTGGGACGAATGGGTTAACAATTGTTTGCAACAGCAGACTTCTTGAGAAAGATTATTTGCACAACTATCTCTATATAGTTACTAAAATTTCCTAGTGTTAAAAAAAAAATTCACTCCATAGACTTAATGTTGGCCGCAAGACGTTTTGTTAAACAGCCTGCCGGTATTAAAGACCTCTCCTAATTACTGGCTGGGTGGCAAACCTACCTATAACTTGATAATAATAACCCATTACCACAAGCCATCTAAAAATGAACACGCCCCTTGTCCATATAGTGATTAGGGTTAGGCTTTAGCATTAGGGACTAGGTTTGGGTTAATGATCAGTGTTAGGAATTAAGGTCAGAAGGCATTAGAGATTGGATTTAATTTAAAGGATTGAGTTTAGTATAAGGGTTAGGGGATATTAGTGACCCCAATCTACTCACCCTCTTCAATGTGTCCAGCTATTATTGATCATCCAAATGTTGTAATATTGACCTGTGCCTTTAAGAGTCATCCCATTATAGCCCATTTTCTGCATAATTTATCAACAGTAAGTCACCCATTAAATATTTGGGTCAAGGACAAGTTATACAGAAAGCATGTACTGTAAAATATGGTGTTAATTGGATGGAGGGGCAGTTATCATAAAATGTATACTACGGCGCAGCATTAAAATCCGTCCTCCCTTGAATGCTCTGGTTTATCATTACCCCTTTTTAAAGGAGAAATCTAATCATCCTTTGTGGGTGGTAAAATGCTATTTAAAAAGTCCAGCACAGCCGAACACATGGAATTTTCAGGCACTTTGTATGAAAACTGACACTGGATCTAAGAATAGTAAAATACAAAAAAAAGCAGGAAGTATAAGGAGGTCGCTGGTCAGCTGGCAGAGCAAAGATTGCATGATATCTTTTGACAAACACAGCAAAATAAAAATAGATTGCCCTTGTCCATATGCCACAGTTCTACTACACAAGGACTGTCATTTTGATCCAATCACCCAGCCATGTGTGAAACGGGAATTACAAGGTGGCACAGTAAAAAAAAAATAAAAGGTTTAGTATTGTATTCACAACACAATCTTACTGTCTACCCAAGCGAAACCACAAGAGAGGAGCCACGGAGCAAAAATGATGAAACATTTGCAAAACATTACAAAAAAAACCTCAGAATTGTTTTTAACGTTGTTACCATTTCAAAGAATGTACATCACTCTCGTGAATACTTACATTTGTGTGTACTGGCTATAGACTTCCAAGAGACTTGGAAAATATGTGGGAAAGGTGTAGGAAAACCTCTAATTTCCAGGTTTATTGACATTCAGCATTATTGGCTTTCTTTCAACTTCCATGGGTCTATTCAATCAAATTCGACTTTGGAGTTTCACTAAGTGAAATTCAGGTGCCAAATTTGAAATTTCAAAAATAGCTCCAATCATTTCACCTCCCATAACTTTCAGTGGGGAAGATTCGAACCTGGGTCTTTTTCTAAGTCAAACTCGGGGGCCGAATTTGATTAAGTCTCAAAACGAAAGATGACCTCCAAAGTTAAATTTTAGTGAACAGACCCACAAGTCATAGATATACAGTGCATCAAAATGTCATGCCTATTTATTATAATGACACAATCCGGATAATGCTATAATTTGCTAGATGTTCTTGGCCTCTGAACTAGCTTTGCAATTGTTCATAAACTACAACTAGGACAGGCCGGTAAACAAAGCTGACCTGATGGTGATGTTAAAGTGACTAACATCTTAGTGGATCAACAGAGCTAAGATTCCCTGCAGCGAGAGACCCTTATTTTTACATGGGATCAATAGGGGGGCTATTTTTTAATGCCGTATTTGCTCGAATATAAGACAAGGTTTTTTTCAGAGCACATGCTCTGAAAAAGACCCCTCGTCTTATATTCAAGGTCGTCTTATAGTCTGACCTCAAATCGAGGTCTGACTATAAGACTGGGATCCAGGTCCCCTGCAGAGCTGGTGGATGTCTGTACATTGCGCGCAGACATCCTCCGCTGCTGTTCAGCACATCTGTCGGGACTCCTATGACGGAAGCTAACAGTGCAGACATCCTACATGCTGCCCAACACTTCCCTCTATTATGACGGAAGCCGGGAGGTCACATGACCTTCCGGCTGTCCGTCATAATAGACGGAAGTGTCGAGCAGCATGGAGGATGTCTGCACATATCGGCTGCCCCCACTAGCCACCAGATAGAGAGGCAACAATGCAGGGGGAGAGGCAACGTTGGGGGGAGAGAGCCAGCATTGGGCAAGTCTAGGGGTTAGGGGCAGAATTTGGCACATAAAAGGATCATCTTTTTATAATATATATCATAATTTTTTTTATTAAATATGAAAAAACAATTTACATGTGAAGTTAAAACTTTTTTCCTATAGGGTAGTCTTATATTCAGGCTTTTAGTTTTTTTCCTAAAGGAATATTCAAAGTTTGGGGTTCGTCTTATAATCATGGTCGTCTTATATTAAAGCAAACACGGTAATTAAGATAAGTACTGTATCATGTAAAGTAAATAAACAGGACAAACATGTCAGCATTTTCCTCAACTCTCCTGTCTCCAAAAACTGCAAAACTCGATTTATAATGGATTTATTGCTGTCGCTATAGTATCAGTCCCACCTATCTCTTCAAGTCCCTCCTTATTGGAATGTTACTGAATTTAGAGGTCCCTGTAATTATTAATTTTTTTTATTATAAACGTACAAAAATATATATTATGGTGATATAGATAAATACAATTAATTCCAAGTCCCGTCCTTACTTCTTCCCTTTCTTTTCCCATTTTAAATTAATAAGACTTGGTTTTAATCTTTTAACAATTAACACAGTTGGCGCTGCCAGTGCCAATAGCACAAAGAGGACAGACGAGAGGGGATATCAGATTCTTATATCCCTTAATCTGGTTGGCTTTTTTTTTTTTGTTGTTAAGACAATCATTCTGTCCATTGTTTCCAGCACTCTATTCTAGTATGAGTATAGTTTTCCTGCTTTAATATGCCTGCTTCCATTTTACATAGGTCTGGCACTTGGTTTTTTATTTCTGCCCATGAAGGGATCTCAGTAGATTTCCATTTTCTTGCTATTCCTAATTTTGTAGCTAGTAGGACGTGGATTATGAAGGCTGTTCTGTAACTTGAAGTTCTAGGCCAATTCAGATGCAGCAGTATTGAAAGTGGGGTTGGTTCAATTTTTACCGACGTTACAGTCTCTATTAGAGTTGAGCGGACACCTGGATGTTCGGGTTCGGCAGGTTCGGCATAGTGTCCCCACCCGGTCCCCCCCCCATGAGCGGCGGGTGGGTACCCTAATAATAATAATTAGGGTGGGACCTAGTGTCCCCCCCTCCTGGTCCCCACCCATTGCCGGTGGGTGGGGACCCTAATAATAATAATGAGGGGAGGTAGGTAGGAATTTTTTTTATTTGGGGGGGTAAGTGACTAGGAGCTGGGCACCCCTAGTCCCTTTATTTGTGGTCCCCACCCGCCGCTCATGGGTGGGGACCGGGGGGGGACACTAGGTCCCCCCCTAATTATTTTTAGGGTCCCCACCCACCGGCCATGGGTGGGGACCGGGGGGGTTGACACTAAGTCCCCCCCCATTCTTATGGGGGGGGGGACCCAGCCATGGGTGGGGACCGGGGGGGGAAACTAGGTCCCCCCCTCATTCTTTTTAGGGTCCCCACCCATGGCCGGCGGGTGGGGACCCTAAAAAGAAGGCCGGCCATGGGTGGGGACCGGGGGGGACACTAGGTCCCCCCCCTAATTCTTTTTAGGGTCCCCACCCACAGGCCATGGGTGGGGACCGGGGGGGGTTGACACTAAGTCCCCCCCCATTCTTATGGGGGGGGGACCCAGCCATGGGTGGGGACCGGGGGGGAAACTAGGTCCCCCCTCATTCTTTTTAGGGTCCCCACCCGCCGGCCATGGGTGGGGACCGGGGGGACACTAGGCCCCCCCTCATTATTTTTAGGTTCCCCACCCGCCAGCCATGGGTGGGGACAAGGGGGGACACTAGGTATCCCCCCTTATTCTTTTTAGGGTCCCCACCCACCAACCATGGGTGGGGACCGGGGGGGAAACTAGGTCCCCCCCTCATTCTTTTTAGGGTCCCCACATGCCGGCCATGGGTGGGGACCGGAGGGGACACTAGGTCCCCCCCTCATTCTTTTTAGTTTCCCCACCCGCCAGCCATGGGTGGGGACCGGGGGGGACACTAGGTCCCCCCCCTCATTCTTTTTAAGGTCCCCACCCGCCAGCCATGGGTGGGGACAGGGGGGAGGACACTAGGTCCCCCCCCCCTCATTCTTATTAAGGTCCCCACCAGCCAGCCATGGGTGGGGCCCGGGGGGGGTTGACACTAAGTCCCCCCCCATTCTTATGGGAGGGGACCCAGCCATGGGTGGGGACC
The DNA here is from genome assembly GCA_036172795.1 of Pelodytes ibericus. Classification (NCBI taxonomy): domain Eukaryota; kingdom Metazoa; phylum Chordata; class Amphibia; order Anura; family Pelodytidae; genus Pelodytes; species Pelodytes ibericus. Next base: position 188,980,174 of record CM069861.1, read on the forward strand.
GGGGGGGGAAACTAGGTCCCCCCCCCTCATTCTTATTAGGGTCCCCGCCGGCCATGGGTGGGGAGCGGGGGGTTGACACTAGGTCCCCCCCCCCATTCTTATTAGGGTCCCCACCCCCCAGCCATGGGTGGGGACCGGGGGGGGGGAACTAGGTCCCCCCCTCATTCTTTTTAGGGTCCCCACCCGCCGGCCATGGGTGGGGACCGGGGGGGGACACTAGGTTCCCCCCTCATTCTTATTAGGGTCCCCACCCGCCGGCAAAGGGGTGGGGACCAGGGCGGGGGGTATTTTACAAGTGACTGGGCAGCAAAAACTGTCCAGTCACTAGTAATTTTAAATTTAGGGCGATATTAATCGCCGAACCCCGAACTCCAACCCGGACATACAGTGGAATGTTCGTGTTCGGGTCCGGGGTCGGTACGAACCCGAACTTTGCGGTTCGGGTTCGCTCAACACTAGTCTCTATGAATCTTATCCCCAGAGTCCAATTTTACTACACGTCCACCAAATATGGATTAGATCTGCGTTGGGGCTTCCACATCTCCAACAGTCTGCTGAAATTGAGTTGTACATTTTAGAGAGTTTAAGTGGATCATAATCCCATCTATTAATTACCCTTTAGTGTAATTCTACTAAGTTCAGGCAATGGGTTTCACTCTATATTATCTATTCTTCATTTTTAATCCTGGTATGGAGTTCCCCTTCCCATTTTTTTATTGCTGGAATTTTAATGGGGTCCTCTTAAGCTTTTATCATCTGTGCGCATCTAGATGTAAGATATTGATTTTTATCATTGTTTAGTATTGAGATGAGTGAGCATTTTTATTGATATTGATTGTTCCTTGACTGTTATTTTCTAAGAAGTGTTTTATCCTGAGGAATGAGAAGAGATCTGAATCAGTTAGGTGGATCTTTTCCTTTATCTGGTCAAATGTCATGATTTTGTTCTCGTTTATGATGTCTGAGATATTTTTTTTTATGCCTTGTATTTCCCATGACTTTAGTTTCAAGTCCTCCATATTGTATGTTAGGACTCTTATAGGCAGGTTGTGTAAAATGTTATCTTGTATTTTCTCTCGTTTTAGTAGATTAAGTCTTCCACTATTTTCGATTTACTAATATTGTTTTCCTTATATTGGACTTTCCAAAATACTTCCGCCAAGTCGGTTAAACCGTTTTTTTTTTGGATTCCATCTGGTGCCATCCTTCCTTATTTGACCCTTCTTTTAGAGTCATACATAGGTGGACATTCATATTGGTTTCGTGTATGTCTATTATGTTGGGGAATCCCAAGCCGGTGAAATTGTTTTCAATGTAAAATTACAGGAGAAGGCTAAATGTTCTAAAGGTAAACAAAAAGGGCATTTAATAATAACGAAACAGATGTACAACATACAGAAGAAAAGCAAAACTGCACATCTTATTAGAGAGCAAAGACCAAAATGTTCTTGTCCTTAAATAATATTTTGATGAGTATTTTAACCCCTTGACGACAAAGGACGTGCCTGGCACGTCCTGCAGTCAATGAAGTGGTTTTCGCGATCAACGATCGCGAAAACCGCTTTAACAGTGCTGGTCTATTGCCTCGACATCGAGGCAATAGCCAGCACCGAAATTTCTATTTTGGGGCACCCACGATCGCCCCACGGAGCTGCTCCGTCAATATGGCTAAGCTCTCTGCCGGTCTGAGCTTCGGAAGTGAAAGTAACTTCACTTCCGTCGCTCTGAATATGCTACTTGACTACCCCTAGTGGTAGTTTAGTAGCATTGCAATGGAAAAAATGTAAAATACATATTTAATTAATTAAAAACAGGTTATTTAGCTATTTTAGCCTATAGGGTTAAAATTAAATATTTTTTAGCATAAGGGATAGGGTTAAAATTAAATTAAAGTTAAAAAATATTAAGGGATATAATAAGGATTAGAGTTGGGGTTAAATTTAGTGTTAGGGTTAAATTTTGGGTTCGGGTTGGGGTCAAAAGATCAATATAGGAAAAAAACAAAAAACACTATTTTTTGTTTTTGCAGCATAACTCGCAAAAAAATACCGAAAAATATGGAAACATGCATATTTTTGAACTCGGGAGAACATTTAGAAACTATTTAGATGGGGTCTTTTTTAATGATTTTATTTGTGTAAATAATATTTTAGGTCAAAGTTAGAAAAAGTGGGTTTTTTTTAAATTTTTCATCATATTTTATGATTTTTTTTGTAGTAAATTATAAGATATGATGAACATAATGGTATCTAATGAAAGCCCTTCTTATGACGATAAAAACAACATATAATTTGTGTGGGTACTGTATGTGAGAAAGAAAAAAATTACAGCTAAACACAAACACCCTAGAAATGTCAAAACAGCCATTGTCACCAAGGGAAAGTCAAGGTGAAAATGTCTTGTCACTAAGGGGTTAAAATACTGATTGGAATTTACATTTCTAGGAAGAGGTTAGGCAGGGATTGTCCATTCAGGGAAATTGTTCCTTCCGTAGAAGAGATCACCGCAATCACTTGCCACATCTGGTCAGGGTTGCCATCTTTTCTTTGTAAAAAATACTAGCCATGCTATTGCCTCCATAACATTAGGCTTAAACCTAGCGGCTGTCTGACCACCGTGCATCAGTACAGCTCCCAAGTACTCAGACTTCTTGATTGTTAAATGTTCTCATAATCTACACAAGGAGTAGACAACCTTAGGCACTCCAGATGTTGTGGACTACATCTCCCATAATGCTAGCAAAGCATCAAGGGAATTGAAGATCCACAATATCTGGAGTGCCGAAGGTTGCCTACTCTGTAGCTACAGAAATATTTTTTTTAATGTGCCACTGTTACATTATAACCACTGATAGATCCATATATGTGCTATCAAGAAACCAATGTAAGAGAGTTCTCATATAAACGTGTGCAGAATTCTGAGTCATTTACTTTTCTGAAATTGAGCTGTAGATGTAAATATTACACTATTGAAATAATATCCATACTTTTATTTAAGAAAGTGGTTACTTGTCACCTTCTTGTTGTTTATTTGCTCGATAAATGACTCAGTCTCTGCCATTAAAGAAAACTATGGGCGCACATGAAGCACTGGAGCAGGATTAGAACAACCTCAAATCAATAGTTTCCAATCCTTCTAAACTGACCATAAATAACTACACAGAGGCAGTGGTGTATCTTGGTTTTGTGCTGCCCTAGGCAGACAAAATTTGTGCACCCCCCCCCCCCCCCCCACGTTGCACACCTATGACATGCCCATCACCCACGACATGCCCCATCACCCCATTGCATGCCCCCATCACCCACATTGCTCACACAATAAATGCTCCATCACCCCCGTTACATGCCACCATCACCCTCATTACATACCCCTACCACGTCCATTACATGCCCCCATCACCCCGATAAATTGGAAGGAGCTAAAGCTTGCTGAACGGTGGGGAAGGGAGCGAAAATGTTTGAAGCACCAGAAGTGTGTATAACACCCTCTGGAAAAGTGCCGCCCTAGGCGGGTGCCTTGTTTGGCTTGTAGAAGATACACTACTGCACAGAGGGCAACTAATACATTGTGGAAGGAAACCTGCAAACACAAAGAATCCTGTTTATAATACTTCAACTTCTAGGGTCTACATGATAAAGAGAGAATTGCAGGGAAATGAGACGGGAATTTCAAACTTGAGTCCAAACTGGCTGAGTTGGAAACATTCTGCCATTCAGCTTCTTTGGAGAGTTTTTTTCAACACGGCTACATTGGCCTAAAGTTACCTGGAATTCCTGTTGAAGCGCAAGGTCGGATATTAGGAAGTATATTACTAAGTCAGCATGTCCGGAAGTAATGAAAAATAATGATTCTTCTTATTTTAGAATAGGTGTTTGACTTTTGGGGCCCATCTTCTAGGAGTGGGTAAGTGAGGAAGCTTAGCAGTGTAGAGTAGAAGTGGTAAGTAACAGAGACAAAGGGACGTCCAGTCTAGTTATATAGCTAATATTGGATTGTGGTGAAACTACAGGACTACATAGATACATATATAGGACATACATCTACTAAACTGGTTCATGGGTTGAAGGATAAAACTTACCAGGAAAGGTTAAAGCATCTTTACATGTATTGCTTGGAGGAAAGACGTAACAGGGGGGATATGATAGAAACATTTAAATACATAAAGGGAATCAACACAGTAAAGGAAGATAGTATATTTAAAAGAAAAAAAACTACCCCAACTAGAGGACATAGTCTAAAATTAGAGGGGTAACGATTTAAAAGTAATATCAGGAAGTATTACTTTACTGAGAGTGGATGTATGGAATAGCCTTCCAGCGGAAGTGGTAGAGGTTAACACAGTCAAGGATTTTAAGCATGCGTGGGATAGGCACAAGGCTATCCTAGATATAAGATAGGGAACTTGGGAGTAAGAAAAGTATTTAGAAAATTGGGCAGACTATATGGACCGAATGGTTCTTATCTGACGACACATTCTATGTTTTTATGTTTGTATGTTTCTACATGACTGTTCCTTTGTTCTATATGATACTTGCACAATTAAATGCCGGGGGTTGTAAAAAAAAAAGTGCCATTGTCTCACTACCTTGCGCTACATGCACAGACATCTGGGCTGCCTCCACTAGATCATCAGGGAGCATAAAGGTGCAATCTGGCTCTCTGGGCAGAGATGTGAGAGCAATCTGGCTCTCTGGGCAGCGATGTGAGGGCAATCTGGCTCTCAGGGCAGAGATGTGAGGGCAATCTGGCTCTCTGGGCAGAGATGTGAGGGCAATTTGGCTCTCTGGACAGAGATGTGAGGGCAATTTGGCTCTCTGGACAGAGATGTGAGGGCAATCTGGCTCTTTGGACAGAGATGTGAGGGCAATCTGGCACTCTGGGCAGAGATGTGAGGGCAATCTGGCTCTCTGGACAGAGATGTGAGGGCAATCTTGTTGTGAGGCATGTAAGCTTTATAATCTGCAGAGAACATTTTATTCTTCCAAGCTGTTAATACTAACCTTCATTACTGACTACAACTTGTTTCTTCCTAGAATACAGATTCTTACTTACATCTTAGTAAATTAATTGCAGCTCTGGTCAGTCATGAAGAAAAGTCATTTTCTTCAGCCCATCAATGAAAACAAATGTTCACTTTAGTATGGAAAATAACGGGGGACGTTTTATGAATGTTTTGAGCTCTGCTGGCATGTAAAAGGTTAAAACATAAAACATGACTTTTGTTTGAAATAGGAGATTTTTTTTTAAATTAAAGAAATAATATAAAAATAATTATTTTCAGGGAATACATCCTGCTACAATGCGTCATTGGGGTATCATAAGTCTATCCTGCCTGGTTGGTATTAGACTTGGGTAGCGTCTACATTTTAATTTTGTCCGAAAACATTTTTTTTTTGCTCCATCCAAGCCGAATTTCGTCCATTTGTTCTCCGACCAAATTTGGATATTATTTTTGTTTCAGACTAAGTCAAACAAGGTTAGGTTCGGGTACAGGGAATTCGGAATTCAGACAAAAGAGACAAAATTGTTATGGGTCGGAATGGGACACTTCTTCGAGGGATCGCTAGCGCCTGACAGTTCATCGCTCTCAGGTGCGCTGTCGAAGAAGTTTAGTTTTAGGGCTTATTTATGGTTGTGGCATCACTTGACATTGTCAAAGAAAAGGATGCCTTGGAAAACAAGAAATTAAAGGGAAGCACCATAATAAATTAAGTACATGGACATAAGCCATTATTTATCAATTTATACCAAGCTGGAATACTTCCATGTATTCCGTGCAGCCATGTGATCGCTACATTTAGTGCAAGACCGCTATGCCTGGGGTATACCTTCATTTACATATTACATCTCACAGTCCAAATTACGTTTAAACTTGTGTTATTCATGATTAAATTGCAAACCTTGCACAGATTCTGTTCTTGTTTTCCCACATATGGGATATCCCAGTGTAATGGCCATAGCACTAGTAATCAACATGGTTGTGAATGACAGAGGGGATTCCGATACGGATACTTTTAGAGGCTGGATTTCTTCATACCGGAGGTAAATCTCTGTCATGGATAAAAATAGAATGAACATTAACTATAATCCCCTAAAGAGCCATTCACAATTGTGCCTGTAAATTGACAGTCAAGGGTTACATGAGTATCAGATTAAATGATAGGTATAATCTGTGGTAGGAGTGTAATTAAACTTCGGAAATTAAAAATGTTCATAATTTGGCTTGGAAATTGATTAATCCCTATCATTACGAAAGACTTGCTGTAATCGGGAAATTAATATTTTTTCAATCGCAAAACCGGCCAATTTAATATTAAAGATAATTAACTAATGAGCAATATATATATTTTTTTTTTTTTAACTAGAGATATTTGATGTGAGTGACAGGAGCAAATGCATTCTAATTAATATGCTCTCATCAGAATTTAATTAGAGCATTTGCAAAGTTCAGTTTATCCCAACTTTCCAAGTTCAAGCAGAGAGAATCTCTAAATGCAGACAGTTTGTACTTGGGAGTTATGTATATTTTATGTTTTATAAACATTTAGCAGTGTGGGAGAGAAGGAACTCCTGTCAAACTGTGTTTAGTTACCCCGACACTATGATTTTTTGTACATAGGCTACCCCGGACCAATGAGCGCCGAGACAACATAAATCTACGCATTCGGTGTAGATACAGCAGACTACCATGAGTCTTTATACATTGGCGCATTTGCCGATTGCGCCATTATTTGTGCGTGGGCGCCGTGTTTATACATGTCACCCATAGTTTGCTCCCATATTATGTCAGTTTGTTTATGATTGTATGAAAATGGATCCGTTTTTAGATTTCTTGCTTATTTATAACCTTTTTGCCCAAATTTTAACCCTAAGGGTTAAAATACAAATAGCCAATAAAAATTAATTAAACACTGTATGTTCTGGCATTGGAAATTTAGCAGGATCTCAACTTTTTTAAAATAATGACCCCCCCATTCCAATTTAAGTTTCATGGCCAATTTGCGTTTCGACCCCTATTGGTGACTAGTCATCACTGACTTGAAGTGCTCCAAGGAGAACAGTTCTTTATTATTATTGTTATTATTACATATATTTTGACCTGTATATGAACACTCGGTATTTCAATATCTGATATAAACAGATAATCATAGTTACATTGCCTCCCAAATATCGTGAAGGGCTACTACCAGCACACGGGCCACCAGTTGAACCTCCACATTCTAGAACGGTGTTTTGATATATTGTAAGGTGTTTTAATATCCAATAAAGTTATTTAAAAAAATCTAAACTCAAAGCTGAAAGATTTCTTCAATGTGGAGAGCCATTACTGAAACTTTCAATATAAGCAGTAAACAAAAATAGGCATTATGTTTTAATATATTTCTTAGTTCTCTACATGTATGTTGAGGGGCTGATCCATTATTACTATTAATAATGACTCTCGGGAGAAATCATCTTACAATTTTGATTTATTCAAACGGTGGCAGCTGGTCAAATGGGGCAGCTGCCCAGGGCCCATTCATTCCTGGGGGCCCAAAGCAGCTGCCCTGTGGGCACCTGTTGCCCGCGTGACTGTCTCACATGGAGACAGTCACGATCGGGCAGCAGTCTGCAATGTGGACCTAGCTGGAAATGACGGCAAGTCATATCTGGTGGCTGTTTGTCCTGCACGCACGCACACTGCAGAGGAGACGGAAGAGCAGCATCCCGGTAGGTACTGGGGAAGGTTGAAGGAGGGGGGGATTGACTGGCATATTAATGGACAAGTTATCAGTGGCTGTAAATGAGCAAATTATCAGTGACAAATTAATGGGCAAATTATCAGTGGCTATTAATGAACAAATTATCAGTGGCTATTAATGAGCAAATTATCAAGAGCCTATTAATGAGCAAATTACCAGTGGAATATTAATGGACAAATTACCAGTGGCATATTAATGGACAAATTACCAGTGGCATATTAATGGACAAATTACCAGTGGCATATTAATGGATAAACTAACACTGGCAGTGGCATATTATATATAAATATTAGTCTTGTATGTGCAATTTGGGTAATGGGGCATGTCCTGGGTGTATTTAAATCATTGGCATGATATACAACGACCTGGATAAAATGACTTTGGAAGGAGGGGGGGGGGCGAAAGGGAGATATGAGGGGGGGCATAGTTTTTTTTAGTAAGGGGCCCAGAAATTTCTGATGGCGACCATCAACTAAAGAATCTTTTCAATCCCCGGGGTTGCAGTTTCAGTTCCGGACAGAGAATATGTCAATGAATACTGCATACTTGCCAACCTTTTATATGTGTGTGCCAGGACACGAAGGAGAGAAGCCTGAATGGGGGCGGGGTTACACAACATTGATATTTTCTCTCCTTTTCAAGTCACATGGTGTTGAGTGACCACAATGTATTGTTCTACAGGCCACCAGACAGTTTAAATGCGATGCTGGCTATGCAAAGTGCTAGGCACTGTACATTGGTAGCAGGATTGTCCCAGCAAATCCAGGACTGTTGACTACCATGACTGTACCTTATACTTTGTTATTATTATAATTTTTTTAAATTCAATATATTTTTTATCAAAAAAGTACAGTAAGTACATAATCTTACTGTATGACATCCCTTTATATGACTAATTTCTTGTGTAAATATATTAGAACAGTAACATAACAGGATGTTTTTATTCCTGTACAAAAAAAAAATATTTTGGTACCTTTTTAAAAAAAAAAATCCAAAATAGCTGAACTAGTTTGTACAAATAAACTGTATATTTTTAGACCTTGGTCCCTTTCTTGACCTTTCTTGAGTGTATTGGTCCCTTTGTGCTATTGTTCAACAGAAAACATAAATAGAAGTACATGGCAGGAAAACAGACATTTCATCCACCACTATTTATTTCTGCGCCCTGTGGAACATTGTATTTGAGCCAGTTGAGAAGTTTCATGGACAGTGATAAATAAAATCATACAATACACCCATTAGCAACTTGGGAACAATAACAGGGGTGAACTCATGGCACCCCGGACAATAGAAGATCCTGGTGCCTCCTATTGGTTAGCTTGTGCAGCTCCTCGGGCTTTGGTGTTGCATGGAGAAAAAGCTGGGGGCCCCTCCAGTTTAAGGTATTATGTGTCTCTCTGACATGAATTTAATCCAGCTAATAACACACTGTCTAACAAGCACAGTCATGGTAAAGTTCAGTTAATAACACATGGTATGCCAGACACATGCATGTCAAAATCTAGCTAATAACACAGTGTGCCAGCCAGTGGCCTGTCAAATGACCCCCACATAAATATAATATTCAAATATATAATTGTATCCAAGACCTCCACCTTCACTTCATACCAAAAATAATATTATAACATATAATTCAAATATATAATTGCCTTAGCCAAAGAGCCCCACCCTCCACATAAATATTAACTTAATAATATTAAAATATATCATTAAACGTATAATTGCCATAGCCTCGTGAAGATGACACCAACATGCCCATGTTGTGGCCTCCGAGGTCCCACAGGGCAGCTACCCTAGGCTCCCACAAGAATGAATGGGCTCGGGCCGGCTGCCATTCACCCTGCTATACAGATGGCCCTGCCCCCTCTGGCCCTGGCCCTCAGGTATTGTCCGCCCCTGAACAAGAATAGTATTCTCTCTGTGGGTTTGTTTGTATATTACTAATGGGTCGACCCAGGTAGCTCCTGATTTCCCCCGAATTGGATTCAGATTTGGGAAAGTTGGTTGAATTTCAGAAATTGCCATAATTGTCACACTGTTTGTGGTATTTTATTTAATAAATATTTTTATTTTTAGTTATATGGTAATGTGATTGTAGTGATCAGTCGATTGGGTGACTACAGCTGGGTTACAGGAAAACTAGGCAACAAATTACGTTCTATTTAATTGAAAGATGGCATCAAGTATAGGAGTTTTAATTAAAAAATGTGTTAATGAAAGAAAACAAAGAAAGTGCCTTATTCAGTTCTCTTTGCTCCAGACTTCTCAATCAGGGGGTGGATGTTGTTTATCTTGGGTCAGATGAAGGAAGATCTGATCGATCTGACCCAAGCTTCTAAACAACATGGTCACCCCCCGTTAGAATTGTTTGGAACTTGAAGTTCTCAATTTGTTTTCTTTCCTTAAATAATTTCTACATAAACCATCTACACTTAATGTAATCTTTCAATTAAACATAAGTTCAGTTTTTGTTACAGTTGTCCTTTAAGCTGCAGTAAATACATTTTTATTTTAATTTGTGTAAATAAAATACCTTACATTTATTGAAATTTTGAGAGGTATGATATTGTACTAATGTCAGTATCTGGCTCACTATTTATTGATGGAAGAAATATTCTACAACTGTTAGTGGTCAGTGTGTGACTGACTATAAATTATAAAGTACTCCAATCAGCCAAAACATTATGACCGCTGACAGATGGCAAGCTGACTGAGGCAGTGTGATGCTTTGTTTGTATGTTCTCTTGTGTTCCTTCTATGTAGCCCCGTGGTCTCTGTATGTAGTCATATTTGTGCCTGTGTATGCTCTTGGGTTTTTTTTTGCCATGCCCTATGTCTTTGCACTGTGATTATGTTTTTGTCCTTAGCCTTGTGCCCATTATTGCTTATCCTTAGTTTCAATCTTGCTATGCCCTGCTTATGTTTGCTTCTGTCCTGCTCCAGTCTCTCCTTAGCCCTTTACTCTGTATTATGTTCTGTCTTAGTTTGGTTTCTGCTATCGTTCTACTCTGCCTTCTTGTTTTCCTCAGCCTGCAGCTTCCTCCTTATCCTGGCATCGTTGTTCCGTGTCTGCTCCAGGATGTCTGCAGGGTTTCTTCAGTTTCTAGTCTTAGCTTCACCGGATACAGCAGCTGCCTCCACAGGGCCTTGGTATGTGGAGCCTCAAGCTTCAAGTTACCCTGCACCAGGTCCTGTGCCTCCACTCCTGCACTGTAACGCCTGAACTCGGGCACTCAGGGTCCCATGCCACCTGGACCCCATTCGTGACAGGTGTTACTTTGACACGGACCACCTACCTAAGCATTATTGCAGACCGTGTACACCCTTTCCTGGAAACTGTATTCCCTGATGGCATTGGCCTCTTTCAGCAGGATAATGCTACCTGCCACAAAGCAAAAATGGTTCAGGAATGGTTTGAGGAACTCAACAAGTTCAAGGTGTTGACTTAACCTTTAAATTGCCTAGATCTCAATCTAATCGAGCATTTGAAGGATGTGCTGGACAAACAAGTCCAATCAATGGAGGGCCCACCTCACAACTTACAGGACTTAAAGAATCAGCTGCTAATGTCTTGGTGCCTTCAGAGGTCTAGTGGAGTCCATGCCTCAAGGAGTCAGGGCTGTTTTTGAGGCAAAAGGCAACTTACACAAGTTATGGCTGATCAGGGTATACATATAAATATTTAGAGGGTCACAGTTTTCTAATGTTGCATTGGGCGCAAAAGCAGCTAGTTACGACTGTTATAGCATTGTACTCCTTCATTAACCTGGGTGAAAAAATGGACTAAAATGTTTATTTCTTAAGATAGCCTAAAACTTCCATTTTCCAGCTTGTCCAGACAGGGTTTCATAAGATACATTATCAGCAATCAACAGCAACTTACAGAAATCGACAAGAGACAAACCATTCTGTTATCGCTGCCCTGTTATGTCAAATATTGACACAAATCAGTACGACTCTGCCAAACATGGGTTTAGCGAAACACAAATAATTAAAACATCCACTGTGCTTGGTTTGGAGTTTGTTAGATAAATCAGCAAGGACAATATGTCGTTACACTGGCTTTGTGTTGTTACTGTGGTAACCAGCTCAAGCAAAACACTTAAAATTATAGTCACATCACGCACTGTGAAAGCTGTCTTTGGAAAAATCCTGTTAGGTATTCTTTTATAGATTACCATATGTACTAAATGAAAAGGTCTTTTAAAGTTAGAAAATGAAAGCTTTGGAAAAATAAATGTTTTGGGGGTTTTAGTACTTTTAGTAGATTGAAAAACTGGCAAATTGCAAAATGGTGTTTTAAAGTATTTAAAAAGTCACAGAGCAATTGCTGTGGCAACAGTCCTGCCCATTTCCATGAGCCCTCCTTATTGGCTGTCACAGATTTTAGAGATCCCTGTGAAAGAGTTTTTGGTGTAAAACTACAAGAGAACTATAAACTGTTTTAAAGCAAAAGATAAGTACATTTTGTACGAATCTTAAAAGACACGCAAGTGCAGGCCCGCCATCAGGGGGTGACGGCGATACTGGCGTCCCGAGCCCGGCGGGCGCAGGTCACGCAGGGGAAAAAAAAATTCCAATCCTCTGTTAAGCGGGTCCGTGGCTGTGAGGAAAGTTTGTTTAAAAAAAAGATGCGACTGGAGTTACTCTGGTCGCATTTTTTTTCTTTTTTTAACAAACTTTATTGAAGCCGCAAAGCTGGAGGGGAGCGCACAACACTTCCCTCACAGCCGCGGACCTGCAGAGCACTGGGAGACAGCAGCAAGGAGGTAACTACTGGGGAAGGGGGGGAGGAGGGTGGTACATAACTACCACCTGGTACATTCTGAGGTGCAAAATCCTGGCATATTGAGGAGCAAAATCCTGGCATATTTAGGGGCAAAATACTGGGATATTAATTGCCAAAATCCTGGCATGTTAATTGGCAAAATCCTGGCATATTGAGGGGCAAAATCCTGGCATATTGAGGGGCAAAATCCTGGCACATTAATTGGCAAACTCCTGGCATATTAATTGGCAAAATCCTGGCATATTGAGTGGAAAAATCCTGGCATATTGAGTGGAAAAATCCTGGCATATTAATTGGTAAAATTAAAAAGAGGATGGGTGGTGAAGGCACATTTACTATGAGAGCACCCGATAATGTAGTCTACTGGGTGAGATCTTGGTGGGCACAATGTTTGTTAATTATAACAACCTGATTACACTCCAATATTTCACAATATTGTAGAGTAATCCTCCTTAGAAAAAAAATGCCCCACATCAGGACCTCCCTCAGTAAATGCAAGGAGAGGAGGGAAAATAAAAGTGAAGAACCAGTTCTTTTAGCACACTCCTGAGGACTTCTGGTACTACAAGCGCTGTTTTTCTGACCATAACATCCATTATGCCTGGCCAGCATTTTTCATAAGTCTTAGTCCCCAGCAGTTTGCTAGAGGTTGACCAATCCTGTACTAACGTTCACATTCTGTGACAAGGTATAGGTACTTTGCATTCCCTGATTTGTAAATGATAAACTGATGGAACACTACTTTAATGAACGTCTCTGGGAATAAGTGTGTTACAGAGTGAATCTTCTACTCCACTGGGAACGTCAGCATTGATGGTGTAAGATGCTCGCTTGTCATGGTTATTATATTCCAAGTCATTCTCCCAGAACTGTACAATTTGTCTTTAATGTGTGCCTAATTATGCATCTATCTCTCATGCAAAAATAATAGTTGCCTAATGCTGGAAAAAAAGCATACATTCCCACTGGGAAAGAGTATTCGGGTTTGTGCCATTAGCATTTAATTCCCCAAATTAAAAATTGTTGGATGTAAAATTCACCTTGTGGTCTGTAACCTAGGGCTTTATTCAAGAAAGAGCGAATTGCAGGGAACTGAGAAAGGAATTTGAAACATAAGGCCAAACTAGCAGAGTTTGAAATATAGCCAAATGGGAAGATGTTTCCAGCTCGGCTACTTTGGCTTTAAGTTTGCAAGTCCCATCTCAGTTGCCTGCAATTCTTTCTTACATGAATAAAACTCATAATGTGTTGTGCAAAATATGTTGTACTAATCATATTAAAAAAAAAAAAATTATAGATTTAAAACAAGAGTTAGCATCATATGTTAAATATTAAACTCTTAGTAACATGACCTTTTGACCTTGTCTTTCCTTTGGTGGCTGTTTTGAAATTTGTGGGGTGTTTGTGCTTAGCTGTAATTTTCTTCTTTCTCACATACTGTACCCACATAAATTATATGTTGTTTTTATCGCCATAAGAAGGTATTTTGCCAGATACCATTATGTATCATCATATCTTATAATGTACTACAAACAAATCATAAAATAGGATGAAAAATTAAAAAAATAAAAACTTTTTCTGGATTTGAACTAAAAAAATACAATCAGTAAAAAAGACTGCATCTGAATAGTTTCTAAAATTTGTCCCGAGTTTACAAATATGCTTGTGTCCCTGTTTTATAGTTATTTTTAATTCCTAAGAAATGTATACATTTAAAGAAAATAAAGACAACACATATTTTCATTTATGTACTTGCATTTATTTGCTTGCAATTCTGCTAACGCAATATGTAAATAATTTCCGATATGTTTTTTATACTCTACACTCAAAGAGGGCCAGCCTTAGGGGTTCAGGCACCCTGTGTGGGCCAACCCTGTGACGCCCCCCCCCCATCATCACTGCTACAATCCCTTTGTCCCCTCCCTCCCTGCCTCCCTCACCTCTCTTTGCCTCCCTCACCTCTCTTTGCCTCCCCCATGTATTGTCCATGTGTTGGCATTAGGTTTGCCACTCAGCCGGAGGCCATAGCATGGCCAATATCATTTTTTTAAAGAAAAGTGGCAACCCTAGTTGATATACCATGTCATATAAAAAAAATATATAGACAATATCTCACATTTACACCCCTCACATTTTTGTAAATATTTTATTATATCTTTTCATGTGACAAAACCGAAGAAATGACAGTCTGCTACAATGTAAAGCAGTAAGTGTACAGACTGTATGACTGTAAATTTGCTGCCCCCTCAAAATAATTCAACACACAGCCATTAACCCCTTCCCGTGGGATGGTGCTTTTCTCCATTGTTCATGAAAAAAAGGGAATTGACAAGGGAATTGCAAACGAGGCGAGTTGGAAAAATTCTCAGACTCTTAAGCTATACTTCAAACTCTGCTATCTTTTGTACTTAATTTTGCAATTCCCTTGTCTTCCTTGATCCCTTGCAGTTCTGTCTTTCATGAATAAAGCCCTAAGTGTTTACTGGCATTTAATATATAAAACAGCGCCATCTGCTGTCAAACCAGTTTGCTGCCTAAAAAAAGAAATCGACAGACTTTTTTCAATTACCTTTGGAATATTTCTGAATGATACAAGTTTACAAGAGGGTGAAAATCAATTAAGGTTCCTGCTCTTTTGCAGAGCTTTGCTTTGTATGTGAAGAGAAATGGCAAACCAGTCTGTATTTTACCCATGTGGTGCCTGTGCTGGCCCACTGAGTCTGCCTAGCAACCAGAGCATAGACCTGACCTTTTTTTTTTGCATTTGACTCCACCCCTTTTTGTCAGGAATTGGAGAGAAAGTATAAAAGAAGACAAATGTATAGTCTTTTTGTTATATTAAGTTCTGCAGTAAAATTTCAGTCACTGTCATGTGGATGCAAGCGTTTTTTTGGTGCCTCTTTCCCAAACAGATTACTTTTATATTAATCACTTTTAACAATGCTTTCGACAGTGTCATGCATGCCCCACATTACTTTCCACAGTGCCATGCATGCCCTACATTACTTTCCACAGTGCCATGCATGCCCTACATTACTTTCCACAGTGCCATGCATTCCCTACATTACTTTCCACAGTGCCATGAATGCCCTACATTACTTTCCACAGTGCCATGCATGCCCTACATTACTTTCCACAGTGCCATGCATGATATTTCAATACTGGGAAAAATATTTTCCCTTAAAATGACACTTTTGCCTGAAATTCTGCAGATTAATAAAAAAAGACCTAAAAAATCTGTATGTATTATTTCATGTAGCCCACTGATAATTTGCTCACTAATAGCCTACTGTTAATTTGTCCATTAATAGTCACTGATAATGTATCCATTAATAGGCCACTGATTGTCCATTAATATGCCACTGATCATTTGTCCATTAATATGCCACTGATCATTTGTCCATTATTATGCCACTGATAATTTGTCCATTAATAGCCACTTGTAATTTGTCCAATAATAACCACTGATAATTTGTCCATTAATAGCCCACTCATAATATGTCCATTAATAGCCCACTGATAATATGTCCATTAATAGCCCACTGATAATATGTCCATTAATAGCCCACTGATAATATGTCCATTAATAGCCACTGATAATATGTCCATTAATAGCCCACTGATAATATGTCTATTAATAGCCCACTCATAATATGTCCATTAATAGCCCACTGGTAATATGTCCATTAATAGCCCACTGATAATATGTCCATTAATAGCCCACTGATAATATGTCCATTAATAGCCCAATGATAATATGTCCATTAATAGCCCACTGATAATATGTCCATTAATAGCCCACTGATAATATGTCCATTAATAGCCCACTGATAATATGTTCATTAATAGCCACTGATAATTTGTCCATTAATAGCCCACTGATAATATGTCCATTAATAGCCCACTGATAATATGTCCATTAATAGCCCACTGATAATATGTCTATTAATAGCCCACTGATAATATGTCCATTAATAGCCCACTGATAATATGTCCAATAATAGCCCACTGATAATATGTCCATTAATAGCCCACTGATAATATGTCTATTAATAGCCCACTGATAATATGTCCATTAATAGCCCACTGATAATATGTTCATTAATAGCCACTGATAATTTGTCCATTAATAGCCCACTGATAATATGTCCATTAATAGCCCACTGATAATATGTCCATTAATAGCCCACTGATAATATGTCCATTAATAGCCACTGATAATATGTCCATTAATAGCCCACTGATAATATGTCCATTAATAGCCCACTGATAATATATCCATTAATAGCCCACTGATAATATGTCTATTAATAGCCCAGTGATAATATGTCCATTAATAGCCCACTGATAATATGTCCATTAATAGCCCACTGATAATATGTCCATTAATAGCCACTGATAATTTGTCGAGTAATAGCCCACTGATAATATGTCCATTAATAGCCCACTGATAATATGTCCATTAATCGCCCACTGATAATATGTCCATTAATAGCCCACTGATAATATGTCCATTAATAGCCCACTGATAATATGTCCATTAATAGCCCACTGATAATATATCCATTAATAGCCCACTGATAATATGTCCATTAATAGCCCACTGATAATATGTCTATTAATAGCCCACTGATAATATGCCTATTAATAGCCCACTGATAATATATCCATTAATAGCCCACTGATAATATGTCCATTAATAGCCCACTGATAATATGCCTATTAATAGCCCACTGATAATATGTCCATTAATAGCCCACTGATAATATGTCCATTAATAGCCCCCTGATAATATGTCTATTAATAGCCCACTGATAATATATCCATTAATAGCCCACTGATAATATGTCTATTAATAGCCCACTGATAATTTGTCGAGTAATAGCCCACTGATAATATGTCCAATAATAGCCCACTGATAATATGTCCATTAATAGCCCACTGATAATATATCCATTAATAGCCCACTGATAATATGTCCATTAATAGCCACTGATAATATGTCCATTAATAGCCCACTGATAATATATCCATTAATAGCACACTGATAATATGTCCATTAATAGCCACTGATAATATGTCCATTAATAGCCCACTGATAATATGTCCATTAATAGCCCACTGATAATATGTCCATTAATAGCCCACTGATAATATGTCCATTAATAGCCCACTGATAATATGTCCAATAATAGCCCACTGATAATATGTCCATTAATAGCCCACTGATAATATATCCATTAATAGCCCACTGATAATATGTCCATTAATAGCCCACTGATAATATGCCTATTAATAGCCCACTGATAATATGTCCATTAATAGCCCACTGATAATATGTCCATTAATAGCCCACTGATAATATATCCATTAATAGCCCACTGATAATATGTCTATTAATAGCCCACTGATAATATGTCCATTAATAGCCCACTGATAATATGTCCATTAATAGCCCACTGATAATATGTCCATTAATAGCCCACTGATAATATGTCCATTAATAGCCCACTGATAATATATCCATTAATAGCCCACTGATAATATGTCTATTAATAGCCCAGTGATAATATGTCCATTAATAGCCCAATGATAATATGTCCATTAATAGCACACTGATAATATGTCCATTAATAGCCCACTGATAATATGTCCATTAATAGCACACTGATAATATGTCCATTAATAGCCCACTCATAATATGTCCATTAATAGCCCACTCATAATATGTCCATTAATAGCCCAATGATAATATGTCCATTAATAGCCACTGATAATATGTCCATTAATAGCCCACTGATAATATGTCCATTAATAGCCCAATGATAATATGTCCATTAATAGCCACTGATAATATATCCATTAATAGCCCACTGATAATATGTCTATTAATAGCCCAGTGATAATATGTCCATTAATAGCCCACTGATAATATGTCCATTAATAGCCCACTGATAATATGTCCATTAATAGCCACTGATAATATATCCATTAATAGCCCACTGATAATATGTCCATTAATAGCCCACTGATAATATGTCTATTAATAGCCCACTGATAATATGCCTATTAATAGCCCACTGATAATATATCCATTAATAGCCCACTGATAATATGTCCATTAATAGCCCACTGATAATATGCCTATTAATAGCCCACTGATAATATGTCCATTAATAGCCCACTGATAATATGTCCATTAATAGCCCCCTGATAATATGTCTATTAATAGCCCACTGATAATATATCCATTAATAGCCCACTGATAATATGTCTATTAATAGCCCACTGATAATTTGTCGAGTAATAGCCCACTGATAATATGTCCAATAATAGCCCACTGATAATATGTCCATTAATAGCCCACTGATAATATATCCATTAATAGCCCACTGATAATATGTCCATTAATAGCCACTGATAATATGTCCATTAATAGCCCACTGATAATATATCCATTAATAGCACACTGATAATATGTCCATTAATAGCCACTGATAATATGTCCATTAATAGCCCACTGATAATATGTCCATTAATAGCCCACTGATAATATGTCCATTAATAGCCCACTGATAATATGTCCATTAATAGCCCACTGATAATATGTCCAATAATAGCCCACTGATAATATGTCCATTAATAGCCCACTGATAATATATCCATTAATAGCCCACTGATAATATGTCCATTAATAGCCCACTGATAATATGCCTATTAATAGCCCACTGATAATATGTCCATTAATAGCCCACTGATAATATGTCCATTAATAGCCCACTGATAATATATCCATTAATAGCCCACTGATAATATGTCTATTAATAGCCCACTGATAATATGTCCATTAATAGCCCACTGATAATATGTCCATTAATAGCCCACTGATAATATGTCCATTAATAGCCCACTGATAATATGTCCATTAATAGCCCACTGATAATATATCCATTAATAGCCCACTGATAATATGTCTATTAATAGCCCAGTGATAATATGTCCATTAATAGCCCAATGATAATATGTCCATTAATAGCACACTGATAATATGTCCATTAATAGCCCACTGATAATATGTCCATTAATAGCACACTGATAATATGTCCATTAATAGCCCACTCATAATATGTCCATTAATAGCCCACTCATAATATGTCCATTAATAGCCCAATGATAATATGTCCATTAATAGCCACTGATAATATGTCCATTAATAGCCCACTGATAATATGTCCATTAATAGCCCAATGATAATATGTCCATTAATAGCCACTGATAATATATCCATTAATAGCCCACTGATAATATGTCTATTAATAGCCCAGTGATAATATGTCCATTAATAGCCCACTGATAATATGTCCATTAATAGCCCACTGATAATATGTCCATTAATAGCCACTGATAATATATCCATTAATAGCCCACTGATAATATGTCCAATAATAGCCCACTGATAATATGTCCATTAATAGCCCACTGATAATATGTCCATTAATAGCCACTGATAATATGTCCATTAATAGCCCACTGATAATATGTCCATTAATAGCCCACTGATAATATGTCCATTAATAGCCACTGATAATATATCCATTAATAGCCCACTGATAATATGTCCATTAATAGCCCACTGATAATATGTCCATTAATAGCCCACTGATAATATATCCATTAATAGCCCACTGATAATATGTCCATTAATAGCCCACTGATAATATGTCTATTAATAGCCCACTGATAATATGTCCATTAATAGCCCACTGATAATATGTCCATTAATAGCCCACTGATAATATGTCCATTAATAGCCCACTGATAATTTGTCTATTAATAGCCCACTGATAATATGTCCATTAATAGCCCACTGATAATATGTCCATTAATAGCCCACTGATAATATGTCCATTAATAGCCCACTGATAATATGTCCATTAATAGCCCACTGATAATATGTCCATTAATAGCCCACTGATAATATGTCCATTAATAGCCCACTGATAATATATCCATTAATAGCCCACTGATAATATGTCCATTAATAGCCCACTGATAATATGTCCATTAATAGCCCACTGATAATATGTCCATTAATAGCCCACTGATAATATGTCCATTAATAGCCCACTGATAATATGTCCATTAATAGCCCACTGATAATATGTCCATTAATATCCCACTGATAATATGTCCATTAATAGCCCACTGATAATATGTCCATTAATAGCCCACTGATAATATATCCATTAATAGCCCACTGATAATATGTCCATTAATAGCCCACTGATAATATGTCCATTAATAGCCCACTGATAATATGTCCATTAATAGCCCACTGATAATATGTCCATTAATAGCCCACTGATAATATATCCATTAATAGCCACTGATAATATATCCATTAATAGCCACTGATAATATGTCCATTAATAGCCCACTGATAATATGTCTAATAATAGCCCACTGATAATATATCCATTAATAGCCCACTGATAATATGTCCATTAATAGCCCACTGATAATATGTCCATTAATAGCCCCCTGATAATATGTCCATTAATAGCCCACTGATAATATATCCATTAATAGCCCACTGATAATATGTCCATTAATAGCCCACTGATAATATGTACATTAATAGCCACTGATAATATGTCCATTAATAGCCCACTGATAATATGTCCATTAATAGCCCACTGATAATATGTCCAATAATAGCCCACTGATAATATGTCCATTAATAGCCCACTGATAATATATCCATTAATAGCCACTGATAATATGTCCATTAATAGCCACTGATAATATGTCCATTAATAGCCCACTGATAATATGTCCATTAATAGCCACTGATAATATGTCCATTAATAGCCCACTGATAATATATCCATTAAAAGCCCACTGATAATATGTCTATTAATAGCCCACTGATAATATATCCATTAATAGCCCACTGATAATATGTCCATTAATAGCCCACTGATAATATGTCCATTAATAGCCCACTGATAATATATCCATTAATAGCCCACTGATAATATGTCCATTAATAGCCCACTGATAATATGTCCATTAATAGCCCACTGATAATATGTCCATTAATAGCCCACTGATAATATGTCCATTAATAGCCACTGATAATATGTCCATTAATAGCCCACTGATAATATGTCCATTAATATCCCACTGATAATATGTCCATTAATAGCCCACTGATAATATATCCATTAATAGCCCACTGATAATATGTCCATTAATAGCCCACTGATAATATGTCCATTAATAGCCCACTGATAATATATCCATTAATAGCCCACTGATAATATGTCCATTAATAGCCCACTGATAATATGTCCATTAATAGCCCCCTGATAATATGTCTATTAATAGCCCACTGATAATATGTCCATTAATAGCCCACTGATAATATATCCATTAATAGCCCACTGATAATATGTCCATTAATAGCCCACTGATAATATGTCCATTAATAGCCCACTGATAATATGTCTATTAATAGCCCACTGATAATATATCCATTAATAGCCCACTGATAATATGTCCATTAATAGCCACTGATAATATATCCATTAATAGCCCACTGATAATATGTCCATTAATAGCCCACTGATAATATGTCCATTAATAGCCCACTGATAATATGTCCATTAATAGCCCACTGATAATATGTACATTAATAGCCACTGATAATATGTCCATTAATAGCCCACTGATAATATGTCCATTAATAGCCCACTGATAATATATCCATTAATAGCCCACTGATAATATGTCCATTAATAGCCCACTGATAATATGTCCATTAATAGCCCAATGATAATATGTCCATTAATAGCCCACTGATAATATGTCCAATAATAGCCCACTGATAATATATCCATTAATAGCCCACTGATAATATGTCCATTAATAGCCACTGATAATTTGTCCATTAATAGCCCACTGATAATATGTCCATTAATAGCCCACTGATAATATGTCCATTAATAGCCCACTGATAATATGTCCATTAATAGCCCACTGATAATATGTCCATTAATAGCCCACTGATAATATGTCCATTAATAGCCACTGATAATATGTCCATTAATAGCCCACTGATAATATGTCCATTAATAGCCCACTGATAATATGTCCATTAATAGCCCACTGATAATATGTCCATTAATAGCCCACTGATAATATGTCCATTAATAGCCCACTGATAATATGTCCATTAATAGCCCCCTGATAATATGTCCATTAATAGCCCACTGATAATATGTCCATTAATAGCCCACTGATAATATGTCCATTAATAGCCCACTGATAATATGTCTATTAATAGCCCACTGATAATATGTCCATTAATAGCCCACTGATAATATATCCATTAATAGCCCACTGATAATATGTCCATTAATAGCCCACTGATAATATGTCTATTAATAGCCCACTGATAATATGTCCATTAATAGCCCACTGATAATATGTCTATTAATAGCCCACTGATAATATGTCCATTAATAGCCCACTGATAATATGTCCATTAATAGCCCACTGATAATATGTCCAATAATAGCCACTGATAATATGTCCATTAATAGCCCACTGATAATATGCCTATTAATAGCCCCCTGATAATATGTCCATTAATAGCCCACTGATAATATGTCCATTAATAGCCCCCTGATAATATGTCCATTAATAGCCCACTGATAATATGTCCATTAATAGCCCACTGATAATATGTCCATTAATAGCCACTGATAATATGTCCAATAATAGCCCACTGATAATATGTCCATTAATAGCCCACTGATAATATGTCCATTAATAGCCCACTGATAATATATCCATTAATAGCCCACTGATAATATGTCCATTAATAGCCCACTGATAATATGTCCATTAATAGCCCACTGATAATATGTCCAATAATAGCCCACTGATAATATGTCCATTAATAGCCCACTGATAATATGTCCATTAATAGCCACTGATAATATGTCAATTAATAGCCCACTGATAATATGTCCATTAATAGCCCACTGATAATATGTCCATTAATAGCCCCCTGATAATATGTCCATTAATAGCCCACTGATAATATGTCCATTAATAGCCCACTGATAATATGTCCAATAATAGCCCACTGATAATATGTCCATTAATAGCCCACTGATAATATGCCTATTAATATCCCACTGATAATATGTCCATTAATAGCCCACTGATAATATGTCCATTAATAGCCCCCTGATAATATGTCTATTAATAGCCCACTGATAATATATCCATTAATAGCCCACTGATAATTTGTCCATTATTAGCCCACTGATAATTTGTCCATTAATAAACCCATTCATTATTGGTCCATTAAAAGCCCACTGATAATATGTCCATTAATAGCCCACAATCCCCCCTCCCCCTTCCCCAGTACTTACCTGGATGCTGCTAGTTGGCTAGTTCGCGCTGGGTTTCTTCCTGCACACACAGGGCAGCTGCTTTGGGCCCCCAAGAATGAATGGGCCCTGGGTAGCTGCCCCGTTTGCCCACTTTTTGTTTTTTAAAGCGCCGGGGCCCGCCCGGTTTATCGACAGTCCCCCCCTGAGGGCAGCCCTGACAGAAGATAAATTATAACTGAGGTCACTGAATACACCGCAGTTGGCCTGTGAAAAACTCTGACTGTTTATTAGATTGTTTGTTAGATTTATTGACAAGATCAATGGGTACACTCTCCAATCCTCATTTACTTACCGGTACTTTAAAGCTACCCAATTATCTCACCTCACAAACTTACATCTTAATCATCTTCAACATAGATGGCTTCAAATAGAAACTGTTACTAAACCATTCATAACAATCTTATTACAAGGTATCCTATGGACAACTAATACAATCCTATCTTCTTCAGAATCATGCCCAACACTACCAAATATTGGAATAGCGTTAAATACAAAAACAAACTGACTACAACAAAACACAAGGATGTCCTATATTTACCACAACAGTATAAAATCAATAGAATTATTTGATTGGTGGAAGACACATGCTTTCTGGTGTCTAGCAGATTTAACACAAAAAGACAAGCTAGGAACATGTCATGCACTAAAAGATTTAAAACAAGTTCCAAAATAAGAATATCATGGATAGATACAACTGATAAAATGGGCTAATACACATATAAAACAAAATGGACACCAACAGAGTATGACAATATATGTGGAAAGATCACAAGAGAAAGAGGAACAAAATCACATTTATACTACTATCTAATAAAATCAATGTACCCAACAGGCCCAAAATATAAGAAAACGTGGGAAGAAGATCTACATGAATGATAGAACATGATACCACATATCTTTCAGACCAGCGCTTGTACACAACCAAAAGAAAATGGCTTTAAATGAATGTCCAGATAAACACAAGAATAATAACCTATGCTATAAGTGGGAATCTATAGACGTATGTGGTGGGATTGCCCCATAGTACAAGCATGCTGGAAACATCATCATGAGGTTTAAGCAAAGCCTTGAAAACCACAATAAAACTAGATCCAAGGACAGCACCTTTAAGGAGAAAATACAGATCAATAAAATTAGACAACACAACTAATACATTAATATACAGAGTATGCACAGCTGACAACGACATTGACTCCACAATATGGCATATAATAACAATGGAAAATAATAACGGCATATTTACAAGAAACAACCCAAAACTACCTAAAAATATGGCAAGCTTGGATTTCCACCCACTCACCATCAACACAGATAACAAATCTGACATTATTTAAAAAGCACCCCATGGAGGGATAGAAGAAACCCAATAGAAAAAATAATTATAGATATATATTGTACTGCAACCACTTGAAAATAATGATTTTTTTTTTATGCAAAAATGCATCTTAAGCATAAGATCCAAAAATAAAAAGTAACAAAGCCCATAAACAATGAAAAAGAAACAATACCTGAAAAATGATTACATACATAGAAAATTAGATACATGCTTATTTAAACTAAATGATAGAAAATATAGACATACATAAACTATTGTTATAATAAAATGATGACCTACTTGTTATTTATCCCATTTTTATTTTCTGTATCCACCCCCAATACTATCAATAAAGAATATATTATAAAGAAAAAGGTAACAACATTGGGGTCTGTTCACTAAGAGATGAGCTACAGGTGAGTTTCAGCTCACTGGCATGACTTAACATTGCTCCAGGTCAAACTTGGTGAACCTTTTCTATCCTGCAGAAAGATGTAGGATGCAAACACTCACAGGCACAATACAATGAATGAATCAGGTTGGAGCTCTCACAGGACCTAAAATGAGGAATTAGCTGGATTGTGTCTGTGTGTACATGCATCCCATTAGCTGCAGGGCAGCACTTTGCATGATCTTTCTGCAGCATGTCAAGCTCCACTAACCAGGATTAGTGCATACCTCCCAATATTTCAACATGTTGGGGGTGTGCATGAAGGTAAGGTTATGGGCGGGGCTGTACAGTACATTTTCAGCAACTTTACAGCCAATTGGTAACTATTTATGTCCTTAGGTAAGTCATATAGAACACGTATTTCATTTATACATTCATATAAAACCACAATTACTGAGGTTTAAACTGACTTTATCGTCAGTTGTATTGCTCTGGAGCAACCGTGATACAGTTAAACAAACTAATAATTCTGAGCTCCCAGAAAAGACAGAGAATACAGGAGGCTAGAGGAACAGGGAGATTTGGGAGGCATTCTAGGCAAGTGTGGGTGAGCAATGTCCTGGGTGTGCAATGTGGGTGCTGGGGCATGTCCTGGGTGTGCCATGTGGGTGCTGGGCTATGTTCTGGTGTGCAGAGTGGGGAAAGTCCTGGGTGTGCAATGTGGGTTCTGGGGCATGACCTGCTGTGCAGTGTGGGTGCTGGGACATGTCCTGGGTGTGCAATGTGAGTGATGGGACATGTTCTGGGTTGCTGGGGTAAGTCTTGGGTCTGCAATGTGGGCGAGGAGGCACGTTATGGGGTAATGGGGTATGCTCTTGTTCTGTAGTGTGGGTGCTGGGGCATGTCCTGGGTGTGCACTATGGGTGGAGGGTGGGGTGTCCGAATTCAGTCATGCCTTGAGCAGCATTAAACAATAACACTAAGTAGCTACACTTGGATTGCATGTTAGTTTAACTTAATCTTTAAGACACATTTTTAACAATGCATTATGCAGGGCCAACTCTGAACATCTTGCAAGAGGAACTATCTTGGTTTTATCCGGCACAAAACATAATTAAGTCAGTGAAACAAAATAAAACAACTTTTAACGCCCCAATACAGGTAAGTGGGAAGTCTGACACCCAGGCCAGCAGAGACTGGTTACCTGTATTAAAATTATTCACATCATTGCGTGAATCTACCAATGGACCCAACTTTAATTACGTTTAAGAGACACAATGACAAATACATGCAGCGCTGAAAGGGTTAACAGCTCTGAAAGGCATGGACTGGCGGTGTTAAGCTTTCTATAAAGACGTTTTACACCGGTTTATAGAGTATTATTATTATTGTAAGAATGCAAAACACTGGAAATTGGTCGTTGCCATGGAAACATTATATTCGACTGTGGAATTTTCAGGGTTTTTTTTTTTAAATAAACCCTTTCTCTACCTCACATACAGGCACAGGGGTATGGAGAGGGGGCAGGAGAGGGAGCTGCTACCCCACTTAGGTTGCCATCTTCCAAAAAAATACTGGTCAAGCTGTAGCCTCCATAAACGTAGCATTGACCTCAAGACAATATTTTTACCAGCGGTAAGATACCTGCAAGGGTCTATACACCCTACATGTCGGTTCCTCTGCTGGAACTGCCATCGTTTCTTTAAAAATACCAGCCATGGTTGCCTCCACTGAATTAACATTAGCCGCAAGGCAATATTTTACCCGCTGGGTGGCAACTCTAGATGGATCCTCTGTTTGTGTTTATAACACTGTTCTGGTAGAGGGGAGCTCTCCTAATCAGTTCAGTAAGATGCGCAATGTGAGGGATCATAGTCTGTGGCCGAAAATAGACGGCGGAAGCTGAATACATTTTCATTTGTTTTCATCATACCATTGACTGCTACCATCGTATAGAGCAGTGCTCCTCAGCCTTTTCTCACCCAGGGCAAGGGGCGGATCCAGCCAATTTGCCCAATAATATGCCAGTATTATTTTCCATTAATATGCCCCAGCCAAATTGCCCAATAATATGCCAGTATTATTTGCCATTAATATGCCCCTGCCAACTTTGCCCAAAATTATGTCAGTATTATTTGCCATTAATATTCCCCAGCCAATTTGGCCAATAATTTGCCAGTATTATTTGCCATTAATAAGCCCCTGCCAATTTGCCCAATAATATGCCGGTATTATTTTACCATTTAATATGCCCCTGCCAATTTGCCCAATTTGTTTCTTCTCTCCCCGTGTGCTCACACCCATTATTACGATATTTTCGTCTTATTTAGTAGTTTGGGAAACACTGAGATGTTTGTAGCTGCATTGTCCCTTTTTATTTTAGTCATTTCAACCTGATTTTTGTATTTTGATTGTCTATACAGCACAGTTTACTGTTTAGTAATTAAATATACAATATACAGTATGTAAAAGTTATGAGAGTTGGATATTTTTACTTTATTGCTCCATGAAGGCAGTATTTTAACTCTGGATTTTTGGCCACTTAACATGATTTGAATTCTAAACAACATGTCTGCCCCCTGATAGTGCTGTAGAGAGCAAAGAGGTAATTTATTTGTACTCTTTCGTTAAAGGACAACTGTAGCAACAAATGTACTAATGTTAACTTGAAAGATTGCATCAAGTGAAGATAGTTTGCATAGAAGTGCTTTAATGAAAGAATAAATAATCCAACTCTTTGCTCTGTTTAGCTCTAACAGGGGGCAGACATGTTTAGAATCTTGTGTCAGATCAGTCAGATCTTACTTTATCTGAACCAAGGTGAATGAAGAACTGCCCTAAGAGTCTAAACAACATGAGCTATACAGAGCAAGGAGGGCTCCGTTAGGTACATTATTTATATCCTTTCATTAAAACGTTTCTATTTAAAGTCTACACTTGATGCAATCTTTCAATTAAACAGTACTAATGTTTTTGCTACAGTTTAAACAAATTCTATTCGAACAGTGTCTTAGAAAAGTAACAGAGCTAATCATACACAGAGTAATGTCCTCATTTTGAACCTCCATAGAAGTTGAAAACTACTTCTTATGAGAAATTAACTTATTTCTGGAGTTGTCGTTTTTGTATCTGTTTTTATTTAGCTCGCTTTTTCCATTCTCTTTTGTACTCCTTTAAGTCCCTCTTAGTGTCTTAGACACAGCATCTCCCCTTGGCAATAGATTCCCCTGGAGAAGATAATAGGTGTCTTGCCTGCTCTCTCTCTGTCTCCCTTTTGTTTAGGGAATATTCATGAGCCCAAGAGCTGCAGGCTTGGTTTCCAATGGAGACAGTAAACAGACTGTGGAGATGTATGTGGGCCTTTGTTGGAGTTACTTCAGCCTCAACAACCAAGTGAAAACAAATACTAACCAACACTGGCTCGGCGAAAGACTTTGTTCTGAAGCCAGCACCTCTTAACCAAGTGGGTTATGTCGGAACAGTCAAACTGGACTTGGCTGTAGCTAGAGAAACTGCTTACAATTCCTTGGATATGGTCATTTATCATTTCATACAGCTGTAAAGGATTTATTTTGGAAACAGACCA
Organism: Pelodytes ibericus; assembly: GCA_036172795.1. Taxonomy (NCBI): domain Eukaryota; kingdom Metazoa; phylum Chordata; class Amphibia; order Anura; family Pelodytidae; genus Pelodytes; species Pelodytes ibericus. The sequence goes on from CM069861.1 coordinate 189,009,465, forward strand.
CTGCTTCCCTCTAGCATACAGTTTGCTAGAAACAGTTGGACATGGGAAGCAAACAGGTACCCATGCGGCGGACGACATCTGCTGGATATAGATTGCCAGACCGAGGTGAGGCACAACTGAACTCAACCTCCACTGTCTCTTTAACCAAGTCACTCCCTGGAGCGAACCAAAAACCACCACTGGGCTCTAGACCCAACGAAAAGCAGGCCTGGGGGGATGCTGTAAAACGAGACCATATCTGGAGAGAGTTTGTGGAAGCCGAGAAACGAGGGGAAAAGCAATGGTGAGTCACCCATTAATCTTTACAATCTTTAGAAATCATTTTTTAACAGGCCTGGATAACGGTCCTTGGCAAAAGTCTTGGCTGCTGTCTGAGAGTGATAGAACCATTAGCAAATAATTTTCTATAGAAGCATTGTGTTCACTGTAGTGATGTCACAGATAAGGGACAATCCTTTCAGTTGCAGTTAGCGCAAAACTCAGATCAAGTTTGACTACACCTTGTTCCTAGCATACGTTCTCATTAGGGGGATCCTGATGGCAGTGTTTTGTATTTTATGTTTTAAAGTGCTGCTGTCTAACTGGCGGCCTGTGAGCCGGATGTGACCTTCAAGGGTTTTTGTACGGACCCCTGACTGGCAGCTGCCATTCTTCCATTGAAAACCGGGCACCACGATCAGGTTGGCAACTGGTCAGGTCCTTAACTAGGTCCCCTCTGTAGATCCCCTTTAAAAACGAGGATCTCTTTCTGGATCTTCTCCTCTAAGGAAACAAAGGTTAAAAAAAAAAAGCTTAATTGTTAAAACGCAAAAGAAGGGAAAGTGGTAGTTGTACAAGGTATAGATGTGGCATGTTTGCTAAGCAAATAACTGTGATAAACTAAGTTGCATAAAACAGACGTTTTGGGAAATTCCTCCAGTGGTCCAACTTTGGCCTTATGTTTGCAACTTGGTTGTCAGTTCAATGATTAGTGAGTAGCCTTCATATATGTTTTCAGTTGGTTGTGTAGCTTGGCTTTCAGACCTTTGCACCAGCAGTGTAACATGATTGTATTTGCAATATAAAGCAAGCCTGTCCTACAATAATCCAACATCAGATATGTTTTAAATGAAGGAAGAAATGGGTACTCCACTTCCAATTAAATATAAGGTGCTTTATTCAATGTGGATCCGACGAAAAGGGGAAAAAAAGCAGAAGAAAAGCAGACAGGCCTTACGCGTTTCGCGTATTGCTACGCTTAACCATATGACCTTCCAGTTATATTTAATTGGAACGTGGCGTGCCCAATTCTTCTTTCATTCGATTACCGCCTATCATCCTTCACGAGAAGAGTGATCTGCCAGAAAGTGGAGCCGACTTACACCTTTTTGTATCAGATATATTTTGTCTATTTACTATGTGAATCCATTTCTATTTCAGAGAGAGAGAGAGAGAGAGAGAGAGAGAGAGAGAGAGAGAGAGAGAGAGAGAGAGAGAGAGAGAGAGAGAGAGAGAGAGAGAGAGAGAGAGACAGACTACTTCTGGAACACAGACTACGTTAGAATAAGGACTAAAATAATTTATTTGTTCTTGTGAATAGTGATAAACACTTTTTTGATGTTTTAAAGTAAGCGGCTCTTATGGGGGCCAAATAAAATTTACACTATGTCTTGTCTCTCCTCCATGCCCTAATCAAATTAGCATGTCCTGTTTCATGAGAGATTCCAATTGTCCACAGGGGGTAAGAACCTAACAGAGATTGGGGTATAATACCCACAAGTGACATAAACCAGAGGCTGTTGTTTAAGGCTGTTGGAAAAGTGAGTGTGAAGTCTGATGGGAATAAAGGGAATTGCCACTATCAGTGACTATAGAGTCACACAATTGCTTTTATTTTTTTTTCTATACATATATGGACAGTCCCTTTATGGACCTGTGATACAGAAATTGTGAAAAATAAGTTGTCTCCATATGCCTTTAGTTGTGCAACACTTTTTCTCACAGATTTCCACTATAGTTTAATTAGACGCATGGTCTAACGTCTTTACTAGTCTTTCATTCCACCATGTCTGGATTACTGATGTGCTCCTCGTCGGATAGGTCATCCATTCAAGCCCTGTTAGTGAGGTCTAGACAGGACTGCCGAGGGCATAACCTTTTTAGACATCTGTGTGTTTCAAATGTTCTTTTGGGAAACTAGATTAGGATACTTAGATTGAACTGGGCTATATTGTGTTACTTACCCACAGTAAGCTCCTAGCTGTAGAATTAATTCTGTTTCTGCGTAAAATGTGCTTCTTGTCAATTTGAGAACAAAACTCTCTCTCTGATATGTTACTGCAGAAGGCAGCTAGGGAAGGTGGTAATGAACAAGCCATAGAATGTAATTGTTATAGCTACAACAGCCAATGTCTCCAGCTCCAGCTGGATCTTCTATGCTTAGCTTCATGGAATATATATATATATATTTATCTCTTTCACCTGCACATTGCATTTTACTTAGTGCTCTTGCTGTTTTTGTCTACACTGTGTCAGCAGGATTGCAAGCAAATACATGTATTAAATGTCTGTGGTGTCTCCTATATAAATGTGTTACTTTATCCAATATATAGATTCCTTGGGAACTATTATTAATGAGTGTTTTATTACAGACGTCTAATTTATTACTAACATTTATTAATAAATGATGTTTCTTATAGGGATGAAAATTGGAGTTTCCTCAAGGAGTATGACGCACTGGTAAGGATTTCTTATTTTAAATTCATCCATAACTATCAATATAATCCATTTAAAACAACAGATGATAACATCTGGGGATTCATATCTCGGGGATATATGGCCAAATATGGCCCTCCAAGTGTTACTGCATTATGTTTTCGGTCAACCTCAGCCATACTCTCAAGAACTGTGGCCATGGGGGAGGAAAAATTGATTTAATGCATTTTTTAGTGTCATGATTGTGTTTTGCATACAAATGCATGCATGGAATATTTGGTTCATGCCTTCCAAGCCCTCTTTTCGTAAACAAAAGCAAATGCATTGCAAGAGGATCAGTGCAGATGAAGGGGTCCTCTTTCACTGAGCATGTGCAGTAACAGCTTCATTCATAACTGCGTCACTGTTGTGTTTTTTTGACAGTAGATGTGTGATATTATTAACCCCTTAACGACAGATGACGTGCCAGGCACGTCACGGCAAATCGTGGACTTGCCGACAGGTGACGTGCCTGGCACGTCATGCACTAAATTGAGTAAAGAAAGCGACCAGCGGTGTTGCTACAATGCCTCTATGTAGAGGCATTATGCAACACCCCCCAAATGTGCAGGGGGGCGCTACGATCACTCCACGGAGTGATCGTAGCAGCCATTTAAAAATGGCTGCTCCCCTGCACACATGTGCTTAGAAAGCGAACGATCGTTCGCTTTCTAAGCATCTCCGGTGTTGTTAAAGTGCCTCGCCAGCGAGGCACTTAACAACACCTTGATGCTCCCCAGAACCGATGGTGGTCGCTCTCCTGAGCGACCCCATCGGCTCAGTAGAAGGGAACGCTGCCTGTACAGGCAGAGCTTCCCTTCTAATGGCAAGAGCATCGGAAGTGAAAGTATTTCACTTCCGATGCTCTAGGGGGAGCCAATCGATGCCGGCACAACAGATCTATGTGATCTGTGTGCAGGCATGTATGGTAAGTGCTCTGATGAGCACTTACCATACAGTCAAAGGCAATATTAGCAAATATTGCCTTTGACAAGTATTGATCTACCTCCCTCACCTAACAAGTTTTAGTAAGGGAGAGAGACAGATCAGATAAAGTAAAAAAATAAAATAAAATAATAAAAAAAATATTTAATAAAATTTTAAATACCAAGGGCTTTTATAAAAGCCATTTAACCCCTTCCCTGCCATTGATCGCTGTGTACGCAGTGATCATACACAGCAGCACATTTTTTGCTGTCTGTGCATTTTTTTGGGGTTAATTTTTTTTACTGTAATTCATTACAGTATAAAAAAAGCTCTTTTAAGAGAGATTAACCCCTTTCTTGCTGTAGATCACTGCCTAAGCAGAATCTGACGCAAATGCAGCAATCTTGCTGCAGAAGCATTTTTAATTTTTTTTAAACTTTTTTAATTACACCCGTCACGTGTTAATTATACCCGCTAGGGGACTGCGTTTAACGTACAAAATTTTAAAATAAGAGCTATTAACCCCTTCCTTGCCGTATATCACTTCCTAAGCAGCACATATGGTCACTGCCTAAGCAGTGCATATGGTCACTGCCTAAGCAGCGCATATGGAGCAATCTAGTCGCAGAAGGATTTTTTTTTGCTATCAGCATTTTTTTGTCAGACTCGCTAGGGGTTAATTATACCCACTAGGGGATTACGTGTATTCCTTTTGAAGCTGTCTGAACGCGTGTATAGCGATCAGTAACAGCCGATCAGTGGCAAAGGTGGTTTGGTGATTTCTCAGATGAGCATCACCATTCGTCTGGTTCGATCAATATTGGTAAATATTGTTCTGACCCATATGGATCTGCCTCCCTCTCCTCACTTGGGTTTTAGTGAGGGAAAGAGACAGATCTGTATAACATAATTTTTTAATTGTAATAAATTAAATAAAATGTTAAAAAATTGTGAATCCCAAGGGCTTTTATAAAAGCCATACCCTTTGTATAGTGTAGTGTATTAACCCCTTCCCTGCCACTGATCACTGCACAGCAGAACATTTTTTCTTGTCTGTGCATTTTTAGGGGTTAATTTTTTTGTACAGTACTACAAAGGCGCTTATAAGAGCTATTAACCCCTTCCTTGCTCTACATGTTCAAATTCCAAGTTTGAAAATCAAAAAGCGCACCTCTCAAATGTAGCCTTTCAACACCCAACAAAGCTGACAAACCTATGCATGGGTGGTATCCCTGTGCTCGGGAGATGTTGCTGAACAGATATTGTGGTATTGTTTGTCAGTGACACATACCGAAATATGTGAATTTGTGTCTAAAGTACAATGTATGTGGGAAAAAATACACAATAAAATGACTACCACAAACTTTGACAAAGGCTGGTGGTAGAATTGGTGCATGGAAAGTGTTAAAATAACACCATTTAAAATAGCCTAGGGTGTCTACTTTTACAAAATATATACTTTTTGGGGTAAAAATACACTGTCCTACTTTAAAAAAAAGTCCCAAATGAAAGATGGGCTCAGGCTGACTACACGTCAATATTCCAAGTTGAAAATGCGCACCTTCACAATGTGGCCCTTTAGCCACCAAACAACCCAACAAACCTATGCATGGGTGGTATCCCTGTACTCAGGAGATGTTGTTGAACACATATTGGGTTATTGTTTGGCAGTGACACATACCAAAATCTGTGAATTTATGTCTAAAATACAATATTTGTGAAAAAAAACCACACAAAAATTACTACCACAAACTTTGACAAAGGCTGGTGGTAGAATTAGTGCATAGAAAGTGTTAAAATACCACCATTTGAAATAGCGTAGGGTGTCTACTTTTAAAAAATATATGGGTTGATGGGGTAAAATACACTGTCTGGTTTCAAATATGTCCCAAATGGGACATGGGTGCAGGCGGTCTGCATGTCAAAACTTCAATTTGGAAAACCAAAAACTGCACCTACCAAATTTGGCCTTTTACCCCCCAAACAACCCAACAAACCTATGCATGGGTGGTATCCCTGTACTCAAGAGATGTTGCTGAACACTTATTGGGGTGTTATTTGGCAGTGACACATACCAAAATCTGTGAATTCATGTCTGAAGTACAAGGTTTGTGAAAAAAAAACACAAAAAAATGACTACCATAAACTTTGACAAAGGCTGGTGGTAGAATTAGTGCATGGAAAGTGTTAAAATACCACCATTTGAGATAGCCTAGGGTGTCTACTTTTAAAAAATATATGGGTTGATGGGGTAAAATACACTGGCTGGTTTCAAATATGTCCCAAATGGGACATGGGTGCAGGCTGTCTGCATGTCAAAATTTCAAATTGGAAAACCAAAAACTGCACCTCCCACATTTGGCCTTTTACCCCCCAAACAATCCAACAAACCTATGCATGGGGGGTATCCCTGTACTCAAGAGGTGTTGCTGAACACTTATTGGGGTGTTATTTGGCAGTGACACATACCGAAATCTGTGAATTCATGTCTGAAGTACAAGGTTTGTGAAAAAAAAAACACAAAAAAATTACTACCACAAACTTTGACAAAGGCTGGTAGTAGAATTAGTGCATGGAAAGTGTTAAAATACCACCATTTGAGATAGCCTAATGTGTCTACTTTTAAAAAATATATGGGTTGATGGGGTAAAATACACTGGCTGGTTTCAAATATGTCCCAAATGGGACATGGGTGCAGGCTGTCTTCATGTAAAAATTTCAAGTTGGAAAACAAAAAACTGCACCTCCCACATTTGGCCTTTTACCCCCCAAACAATCCAACAAACCTATGCATGGGGGGTATCCCTGTACTCAGGAGAAATAGTAGAATCTATTTAGCATGTTTTTTTGTTCGCTATTGTCGATGAGAAGTTGTTTCAAATAAAAGTCAGGAAATTTGTGTATTTTTTTTTTTTTACCATATTTTATTATTTTTTTTAATAATATGATAAGATTTGATCAAAAATATGGCATCCATAGAAAGCCCTTCTTGTCCCGATAAAAACAATATATAATATGTGTGGGTACGGCAAATGATGAAGAAGAAAATTACTGCTAAACACAAACAGCACAGAAATGTTAAAATAGCCATTGTCCAGAAAGGACAAAAATGTTTCAAAGGCTCTGTCCTTAAGGGGTTAATGACGTCATGAGTGTTTTGATGGCCAAAAAGTGAAAAAAATGGTGATCAGATGAACTGGTCCACCTGTTTTCAAGCAGTGTATATAATACATAGATATATATCAGTAAGATGCTGAAGGATTAGTGGGGGCATGTGTGGGCTAAACAACAGTGAGGAAACTGGAGCCAGGACAAGGGAAAAAGAGGGCAGAAAAGGACATGGGGAAGTATTAACAGATCAATGGATGCTTCCTAAAAAATCAGTGGGACAAGGGCACGTTGTGGTGGAAAAAAAGGTGAGCTGGTGACCTGAAAGGGAACTGACAAAGCCAGAACATGGGACTAAAAAGTATTGTGGCAGAAGGTGTTTAAAAAAGACAAGGGGGCTATAAGAGAGTATATGTAAAAGGAGAAAGTCTACCACAGCGATAGGACATAGTGTTAAATTAAAGGGGTAAAGATTTAATAGTAATGACGGGAAGTGTTATTTTACTCAATAGAGGTAGAGATTAATACATTGAGGGAGCTTAAGCATTGGATATGCTTAAGGCTGTCTTAGATATAAGATAATGTCAGGGAGTAATGAAAGTATTTAGAAAATTGGGCAGACGCATTCTCTGTTTCTTTGGGCTGAAAAGTACCAGGGGGGTAAGTATAAGACCTATAGATAGGCTGTCATAGAGGGGGAAATAAAATGGAAATTGTGGCTTGGAGGGACACTACCACTTACATAATATGTAACTAGATTACCTGTGCATTTAAAACAAACACATATATAAGACATATGCCACTGGGGTTTTTTCTATGCTTGAAGTGCATATAAAAGTAAAACTAAAATTAGGTGTCTATCTCCAGCATCCATTTTGAGAATTTTATTCATGATGCAACATTCTCCACATCTTCTAGCAAGTCTCACTTTACAGCTGTGGCCAGAGCCTGCATGATGATATTATGAGATACACCCCTGCTCTCTTACTGGCTCCTGTGTATCACTAGTGGGCAGGACTTGGTGGCAGTGGACAACTTTTTTTACCCACCTTCCAACACAAAGAGAGGAAATTGACCTGATCCAACAGGATCATAACTCCGCCCCCTTGTGATGTAATAGTTACATTACCCTCCCATTCAACGCAAGTCTATGGTCAGAATTCTGACTTATAGACTGCATTCTGTGTCCCCAGCCCCAAAGTGCGATACTAGTGCTGTACAGTCACTAGGGGGTGGCACCCAAAAACACTATATTTTACAAAATGGCGGCACCAAGTCACACTTGTTTAATAAAATATTTCCTAAAATAAACTCACATAACAAAAACAAAAGACATATCTGAAATCAGCAATGCAAAATAAAATGAATAAACCCTTTTCCTTTTTTTGGTGGGAGTGTCCCTTTAAATGGTATCAGGGAAAATATAAAGAGGCAGAGAAAGAACCGAAAGGAGATCCAATCAATCAGCTGTTCAATAATTCCCTCTGTTCTCCTACACAGGTTTTTGCATGTTTATTGCAACTTTCATATAAAGAAATGAAAATAATAACACAATTCTACAAATATCACAATAGACAGATTTGCATATAGCCTTTATATTGCCCTGCGTTTGGTGAAGAATATACTTTTGTCTTGCAGAATAGAAGGGCTATATGCAAATCTGTCTATTGTAGTATTGTTTTTATTACTAAATATTGTAACAATAACTGAGATGTTTTGAATTTGTTTTCGTATTTTTATTATCATTATGATCTACTTTTTTTTTATTATGTTCTACTTTCAGGGAGTAAATAATGTTTATGTGACATAGTATATGTCATTTCTGCAGGTTAAAATCTTACCCACTATATTTGTGTATAAGTGTTGTATTGTTCATTCTCCGCAGGGCAATAAAAGGGAACAGGAAATCCTACCAGAAGAGGTCCCTGTTTTTTCAGAAAAGATACCCAACACCACAAATCAGAATATCGGTAGCAGGATAAACACCGAACTGGGAAAAAGCTTGATATACATGGATTATTTACTCATGGGCAGAAATCAAAAGAAAAAGCTCGGTGGTGAACTTCTACCCAGTTAGAAGAGCTGACAGCATCTTTCTATAAAACTATCCTGAACAGACATGGATGGAGCTCTGACCATTTAGACATTGGAAGAGGCTAAGTTGGAGTGTGAAGGTTCTTGGTATCAATAGATATTATTAAAAACATGACCATGTGACAGAAGATGTAAAGTACAGGACATTGACCGGCCTATCCTGTCACTATAATAATTCATTAATAAACTAGGACAGCATCATTTCTACATCTCAGACAGTATTAAAGGGATAGTATCACCTAAACATTGGTTTTACTCTGAATGTAGAGAATAAAAATTATCAAAAATGATCTATACATCGTGTTAGCAAAATTGCAAACAAATGTGTTTTAAATATGTCTGTGGTGTCGTCTGCTTATGACATCACCTGTGGCTTGATATGCAAATGACACATTTCCCATTAAAAATGAGTTCATTTGCATATCAAGCCACAAAGTGATGTCATAAGCAGGAGACTCCACAGATATTTAAAAAACATTTTTCTACTAATTTAGGCATTTGCTTGCAATTTTGCTCTGATGATGATGCATAGTTGCCAACACCAGCCATGTTTCCAGGGACACATATTTGTTCAACATGCTGCAGAAAGACCATGCAAAGTGCAGCCCGGCAGTATGTAGGATGGATATACGCACAGACACAATCATGGTAGGTCCTATGAGATCTCCACCCTGATTAATTAATTGGATTCTGTCTGTGCGTATATCCATCCTACATACTGCCGGGCTGCACTTTGCATGCTCTTTCTGCAGCATGTGGAACAAATATGTGTCCCTGAAAACATGGCCAATGTTGGCAACTATGATGATGGGATATGATTTTCTGGTGTGTGTTAAAGTGTGATATAGCAATAAGTAGAGGAATGTCATTCATGTGAGGAAAATGGAAATTAATATACTTGATTTTTTTTAACATATGTTAATTACTATGCAATTCAGTCTTGCAAAGCATTTCAGAGAGGTATTTTCCTTTAACACTGGACTGTTCCAACTCCTTGTCAGTTCAGTTTAGTGACTGGACCCCAAATGGTATGATCTGAATGCTGATTGGCTGTTGAATGTTACTGTGAGGCGGGAAGCTAAAACAAACCTACAACCCATGATCTAGGAATGTGTTGTCTTTGCTTTGCAACGAAGATCAATGTTCAAAAGAATAAACTTATAATATGCTTTATTTGGTCACAGTGAAGACTATATGATCTACACCAGTGTTTCTTAAACCTGTTGTGATGGACCCCAGCGTTCCAGAATTTAGGGATTACCCCGTTGTGTTTAAATCAGAATTTGTATAACACCTGGTGTGGTTCCCTAACCATTAGCGAACCACACAAGGTTTTGGAGGGAAACACTTTTGAATGACGCACAATTGATACATAATACAGAAGGTGTCTTACTGTAATGGCTAGGGAACCACACCTGATGTTATACATATTCTTATTTTAACACAACTGGGTAATCCATAAATCCTGGACCCTTGGGGGTCCTTGAGGACAGGTTGAAGAAGCACGTATCCATACCATCTATTCAATAAAGAGAGGAATGCAGGGAATTGGGACAGGAATTTCAATCTTTAGAACAATATAGCAAAGTTGGAAACATTCTGCAATGCAGTTAAAAGGCAGAATTTTTCCATTTCAGCTACTTGGACCATAAAGGGACAGTCTAGTCCCCAAACTCACTTTCTGGAAAAATCACATTTTTAAAATATTTTACTCAAGCCTTCCCCGGAGTGATTACTTTGCATGTATACTACAGGTGCAGCAGAAATGATTATATAGACATTGAGTATATACATTTTTGTTGCGTTTAGTCACTTCCTGTGCTGCTGCAATAGAATACATTGTGTGGACTCAAGTGACTTTGTTCTTGTATACAATATGATCTCTCAACAGTGCAACACATTATCTGATGACATCACTAGAGAAACAAGAGATTGCATTTATTTGAATGAAATTATTTTTACTGGTTCCTGCAGCAAAAAAAAAAAGGAAACTACTTTAAAATTTGGAAGATGCATTTTGGGTACCAGACTGAGTAGACCCTTATATGCTTTGCAGTGTATGCGTCTGCTCTGGTAGAATTAAACTTGCTTGATTCATTAAATAATGTTTTAATTGATTTGGATATAAAGCAAAGAGATCATTTTGGATGCCTTGATAAAGGGAATTAAGAATTACATACCTCTGTATTATTAAAGTTGCATCGATTGTGTAGCATTCAAAAGTTATTCCATACAAGACTGCGAAATTAGAGACGAGGGGGCTGCCATTTGATAGAGAAGCACTAGATGGCAGCAGAGGAAGCACCAGGCTCTCGGTCATTGGTGTGGGTCAATTGCACCAAATCCAGCCAAGATGTGCCAGATCGGTAATACTATTCATTGATTGACCCTGTTTTGCCAAATGTAATCACTTTCTAAATTATCTTTCTTCTATTTAGTAAAACGTGACCTGACAATAGTTGCAAAAATCAGGCATTGATAGCTGATTTGGAAAGATACTCAACATAGAGATTTTTTTCATCCTGGCTAAAGGGTTGCCACCTGGCCGGTATTTTACCGGCAGGCCGGTAAAAAATTGGCATCAGGCCAATGTTAAGTCTATGGAGACAATACCAAGGCCGGTATTTTTTTGAAGAAAAGGTGGCAACCCTACCTGGCTACTAATACCTGTTTTATTCAAATCCCTTGTCAGTAAATAGAACCCACTACCATGCATCCATGGATACCTTCCAACTGCCCCGATTTAAGTGGTGCAGTCCTGAGAGTTCCAATTTTCATTCTCCAGTGCCCTGGAAATCTAACAAGGAAAGCCGATCATGCTTCATATATTACTAATGTAATGAGAGATACATTTCCTACTGCATTTTGGTTCCTCACTACATAATCAGTTATGTCTTCTAAACAATACATCATATAAAACATAATTTATGTAAAGTGATTAAATGAGCAGAAAAGGGCCAGTTCAGTGAACACAGTAACATTTTGGCATTCGCTCCTCCTTAAGGGGCCTACACGTTTGGAAAGTTTGGCTAGTTTTAAAAACTATCAACTTCAAAAAAGTTGATAAAACTTTATACAAAGGATCCATTACAAACAATGATACAAAACAGTAATGGTCATTAAATAAATATATAACATGTGCCTTACAATTCTCAGCAGCAACCACTAGATGTCACTGCAGTCTTACTTTGTCCATGTAATGAAGTTCTGCAGATAAAGGTTACAAAAGGTTGGCTGAGCATCCTAGGATTTGCAGAGCCCCTTGAGAGGATCCATACACTGTGATGCCTGTTTGAAAAAAATAATGTATTAATGTAGTCAATGCAGTAATTATGACTATATTATAATTATTCAGAACATGTCACCAAAGGTGGTGCCACAGACCAGAATCTGAAGGGTCTACTCATTAGAGAGAGAATTGAGATGGGAATTTCAAACTTAAGGCCAAAGTAATTAAGTTGGAAAAATTCTCCCATTCAGCTGCATTGGAGGATTTTTCAAACTCTGCTACATTAGCCTAAAACTTGAAAACCGCCATCTAAAGTCCTTGCAAATCTCTCTTTGTTGAGTAGACCCTTGAGTGTATCATGTATAGACTTGTGTTGCACAAATGCATTACTAAATCTAAAACCAATAACACATATACCTATACTCATAGACACATTTCTGTACCACACTAAAACATGCTTTATGATTGTAAATTTAGTACTTATCAGAAACCTCAGCTCTGCAAATGCTTTCAATAACTACTCTGACAAATATGACCTATTTTTTATGCAGAATAAAGTTCAATAATTGTAATAATGTATTTTATTTATTACATTTATTAAAAGTTAAAAGTCTGTATTCTCAAATTTTTTTATTAACCACCTTCCAACACAAAGAGAGGAGACTGTCCTGATCAAACAGGATCATAACTCTGCCCCTTGTGATGTAATGGTTTACAGTATGTAAAAGTGTCAGACTGCCTAAATATATATTAAAATTCTTCCTTGGCAACAATTGGCGCATATCTAACAAGTACCCCTATTTAGGAATCACATCCGTCTGTCTCTTTTTCTTCCTCTGGTGTCCTTCAGTCTCGCTTTCTTCCTCTAGTGTCCTGCTGTCCTCCTCTGGTGTCTTTCTGTACATCTTTCCTCCTCTGGTGTCTTTCTGTACATCTTTCCTCCTCTAGTGTCTTTCTGTCTCTCTTTCCTCCTCTAGTGTCTTTCTGTCTCTCTTTCCTCCTCTAGTGTCTTTTTGTCTCTCTTTCCTCCTCTAGTGTCCCTCTGTCTCTTTCCTCCTCTAGTGTCTTTTTGTCTCTGTTTCCTCCTCTAGTGTCCCTCTGTCTCTTTCCTCCTCTAGTGTCTTTCTGTCTCTCATTAATCCTCTAGTCTCTTTAATCACATTTTTGTATGTGTATAATTCATCGGTAGGAGCTAACAGTGATCATGGTAGACATTTACTAGACTATACAATGCTGGGCCTTCATATACCTTGCCCAGGACACTGGTTTCCTTCACAGAACGGAATAATATCACTCACAATAAAGTGTGTCTAAGCTGAATAGAATGTGTTCACAACGTGTTAAAATAATTTATTTTTTATCATGTGACTTTACCAAATTCTATAGATACATCTGATGGCTGTAATGCCACTTTAACCTTCCAGATATTGTCCCACCCATAGCCACACCTTTAGCCTCTCCCCCAAAACAAAACATATCCCTCTTTGACCATTTGAGAAATGTTTAAAATCCACTAATGAAATTGCACTTATCCTGAAAGGCCTAAAAGAGTTTTTATAACTTTGTCATTTGTTTCTAAACAAAAAAACGGTGCTGTTTTTCTAAAGGACTCGGTAACATAAATAAGACTTAGTATTGAAAAGCAGACCCCTGATCCCTTGTCTAGCCCCTGAGGCCCTGCATGATGGGAGTTGTAGCCCACAGCCCGTGTGAATTAGCGCAGTTTGATCCATCAGGTGGGAATCATCCTGTGTGACTCCAGTAAGGGGGGAGGAGGAGTCCCTGGGTGTGACAGGAGGAAGAGGAAATACTCTGGCAGTGTTTGTCTGTGAGTCCTGACTGTCTGTGCGAAGAGGAGGAGGATGGGGCCCGAGAACGAGGTGCTGATCTTTGCAAACTGGAGCACCTTGCTGGTGTGCATGGTGCTGAAATTCCCCCAGATCCTCTCTGTCATGGCAGCCAGGTCTGCAGAAGGTGTGAGTCTGAACAGTGTCCTGCTGGAGCTCACAGGGTAAGACACTGCCAGCCCCTGTCTCTGTGCCTCCCACCCGTCATCCAGCCTGCAGAGCATTGCCTTATAGGATCCAGCCTGCAGAGCATTGCCTTATAGGATCCAGCCTGCAGAGCATTGCCTTATAGGATCCAGCCTGCAGAGCATTGCTATTTAGGATCCAGCCTGCAGAGCATTGCCTTTTAGGATCCAGCCTGCAGAGCATTGCTATTTAGGATCCAGCCTGCAGAGCATTGCTATTTAGGATCCAGCCTGCAGAGCATTGCCTTTTAGGATCCAGCCTGCAGAGCATTGCTATTTAGGATCCAGCCTGCAGAGCATTGCTATTTAGGATCCAGCCTGCAGAGCATTGCCTTTTAGGATCCAGCCTGCAGAGCATTGCCTTTTAGGATCCAGCCCAGTCCTGTTCTAGTTGATCTAGAATGCAGGAAGAGTGTAGTTTCTATCTCCTGTCACTGACATGCTCTCTACTTAGGATTTTTTGGGGTAGGTGAGGGTCTTACTGTAGATCAAGGACACACTTCCTGTTGTTAAACTTTACTTCCTGACATTTTTATTTTGTCTAGTTTCTTTAAAAAAAGACTAGATTCAGGAATCAAATATTGATTATTGATTATTTTTCTATTAGGCTATCTGTCTGTCTATACCTGTCTTGGAATCCATATATCTATCTGTCTGCCTATACCTGTCTTGGTATCCATATATCTATCTGTCTGTCTATACCTGTCTTGGAATCCATATATCTATCTGTCTGTCTATACCTGTCTTGGAATCCATATATCTATCTGTCTGTCTATACCTGTCTTGGTATCCATATATCTATTAGACATGTGCATTCGTTTTCGGACGAATGCATTTTCGGACGAAAATAGCATTTTCGTCCATTCGTCCGAAAAACGAATAACGAAAATTTTAACTAACAAAATCCGAATGAACGAATGGTTAATAAACGAAAATCATTCGTTCATTCGTCCATTCGTCCATTCGTGCTATTGGCATTCTAAACCGAAATAGAGTCGGTTTACAATACCAATAGCATTGTACTACATTCCATAAACCGACATGAATGACTTTCGGTTTATGGAATGCATGTAATGCTATTAGCTTCCTATAAACCGAAATTGAGTTCCCATTCATACGAATAGGTCAATTGACCTATTCGTATGAATGGGGACTCTTTCGGTTTATAGAAAGCCAATAGCAGCATGTATTCTATAAGCCGAAAGTCTTTAAAACAAACGACGTTCGGTTTATAGAATACATGTAATGCTATTGCTGTTCTATAAGCCGAAAGACATTCGGCTTATAGAACAGCAATAGCATTACATGCATTCTATAAACCGAACGTCGTTCGTTTTAAAGACTTTCGGCTTATAGAATACTATTGGCATTCTATAAACCTAACTAGAGTCCCTCCTCATTCATAAGAATTTCTTATGAATGGGGACTCGACTCTAGTTCGGTTTATAGAAAGCCAATAGTATTCTATAAGCCGAAAGTCTTTAAAACGAACGACGTTCGGTTTATAGAATACATGTAATGCTATTGCTAAACTATAAACCGAACGACTTTCGGTTTATAGAATAGCCATAGGTTTACATGTAGTACATAAGCCGAAAGTCTATAAACCGAAAGTCGTTCGGTTTATAGGCTGTCGGCATTTAACTATACAGAGACAGAGTCTCCATTCATAAAATTATGAATGGAGACTTTGTCTCCGTGTAGTAAAATGCCGAAAGTCTATAAACCGAACGATCGGTTTATAGACTTTCGGCTTATGTAATACATGTAATCCTATGGCTATTCTATAAACCGAAAGTTCGGTTTATAGAATAGCAATAGGAATACATGTATTCCATAAGCCGACAGCCTATAAACCGAACGTTCGGTTTATAGGCTGTGGGCATTTTACTACACGGAGACAAAGTCTCCATTCATAATTTTATGAATGGAGACTCTGTCTCCGTATAGTTAAATGCCGGCTTTTAACTATACGGAGACAAAGTCTCCATTTATAATTTTATGAATGGAGACTCTGTCTCCGTATAGTTAAATGCCCACAGCCTATAAACCGAACGTTCGGTTTATAGGCTGTGGGCATTTAACTATACGGAGACAAAGTCTCCATTCATAATTTTATGAATGGAGACTCTGTCTCCGTATAGTTAAATGCTATTGTATTCTATAAACCGACTCTATTTCGGCTTATAGAATGCAATAGTACTACGAATGGACGAATGAACGAATGATTTTCCTTTATTAACCATTCGTTCATTCGGCTTTAGTTAGCTTAGCATTTTCGTTCTTCGTTTTTCGGGCGAATGGACGAAAATGCAATTTTCGGACGAAAATGCATTCGTCCGAAAACGAATGCACATGTCTAGTATATATTCACATGTAAATTGCTTTTTAAATAAAAAATTATGATATAAAAAAATCTTGTTTTTATTTCCTTTTATGTGACAATGCTGCCTCTCTCTTTCCCTTGCCCCCAGATTTGTCGCTCTCCCCCCCTTAGTGTTGTCTCTCTCTCACCCTCCCTTTGGCTCCCCCCTCGCTCCCCTTGTGTCTGTCTCTTCCCCCCTTCCCTCCCCTTGTTTCTCTCTGCCCCCCCCCCCCCCTTGTTATTCTGTCCCCCCCTCACCTGTTTCTTGCTCCCTGGTGGCTAGTGGGGGCAGCCGGGGGATGTATGCACTATACATAATAGACGGAAGTGTCGGGCAGCATGGAGGTTGTCTGCACGATTCGTGCAGACATCCCCCAGCTGCCCGATTCTCCCTGGTGGCTAGCGAGGGAGCGGAGGATGTCTGCGCGATGAGCGAGACCTCTCCTGCTGCCGCCCGGCATGACCGCCGGGACTTCTATGATGAAGCTGGGTACTTCCGGCTTCCTCATAAAAGTCCTGGCTGTCGTTCCGGGCGGCAGCAGGGGAGGTCTCGCTCATCGCGCAGACATCCACCGCTGCCTCGCTAGCCACCAGGGAGAATCGGGCAGCTGGGGGATGTCTGCACGAATCGTGCAGACAACCTCCATGCTGCCCGACACTTCCGTCTATTATGTATAGTGCATACATCCCCCGGCTGCCCCCACTAGCCACCAGGGAGCAAGAAACAGGTGAGGGGGGGACAGAATAACAAGGGGGGGGGGGGGGCAGAGAGAAACAAGGGGAGGGAAGGGGGGAAGAGACAGACACAAGGGGAGCGAGGGGGGAGCCAAAGGGAGGGTGAGAGAGAGACAACACTAAGGGGGGGAGAGCGACAAATCTGGGGGCAAGGGAAAGAGAGAGGCAGCATTGTCACATAAAAGGAAATAAAAACAAGATTTTTTTATATCATAATTTTTTATTAAAAAAGCAATTTACATGTGAATATATACTAGACCTGTGCATTCGTTTTCGGACGAATGCATTTTCGTCCGAAAATTGCATTTTCGTCCATTCGCCCCAAAAACGAAGAACGAAAATGCTAAGCTAACTAAAGCCGAATGAACGAATGGTTAATAAAGGAAAATCATTCGTTCATTCGTCCATTCGTAGTACTATTGCATTCTATAAGCCGAAATAGAGTCGGTTTATAGAATACAATAGCATTTAACTATACGGAGACAGAGTCTCCATTCTTAAATTTATGAATGGAGACAAACGTATAGTTAAAAGCCGACAGCCTATAAACCGAACGTTCGGTTTATAGGCTGTGGGCATTTAACTATACGGAGACAGTCTCCATTCATAAAATTATAAATGGAGACTTTGTCTCCGTATAGTTAAAAGCCGGTGTTCTGACAAATTTCTGGAGCAAATTCTCCTGCGCAATCGCAGGAGAATTTGCTCACTGCGCATGCGCATAAAGTTACAGCTGATAACTCAGCTGTAACTTTGTGACCACCGTGCATGAGACAGCTGCGCAACCCACCTCCCGCCCCCCTCACACCCGCCGCACACCCCTTCTTACCAGATCATCGACCACAGCGATACACAGCGCATGCGCACGCCTATCCAGCCGTTTGGGAATGCGCGCGTCCGTTGTTGTGTTCTTAAGGTGGTAAGTAACACGGGGCGTCGGGACATAAGGGGGCAAGCATCCTGGTGAGGGCTGCCTCATCTTGATGGGATTTGTGATCCTCCTGCTGTATTATTGATGCAGCAGGAGGATCACAAATCCCATCAAGATGAAGCAGCCCTCACCAGGATGCTTGCCCCCTTATGTCCCGATGCCCCATGTTACTTACCACCTTAAGAACACAACAACGGACGCGCACATTCCCAAACGGCTGGATAGGCGTGCGCATGCGCTGTGTATCGCTGTGGTCGATGATCTGGTAAGAAGGGGTGTGCAGGGGGTGTGAGGGGGCGGGAGGTGGGTTGCGCAGCTGGCGCATGCGCGGTGGTCACAAAGTTACAGCTGAGTTATCAGCTGTAACTTTATGCGCATGCGCAGTGAGCAAATTCTCCTGCGATTGCGCAGGAGAATTTGCTCCAGAAATTTGTCAGAACACCGGCATTTAACTGTACGGAGACAGAGTCTCCATTCATAAAATTATAAATGGAGACTTTGTCTCCGTATAGTTAAAAGCCGGCATTTAACTAATAAGAGACAGAGTCTCCATTCATAAAATTATGAATGGAGACTTTGTCTCCGTGTAGTAAAATGCCCACAGCCTATAAACCGAACGTTCGGTTTATAGGCTGTCAGCATTTTACTACACGGAGACAAAGTCTCCATTCATAATTTTATGAATGGAGACTCTGTCTCTTATTAGTTAAATGCCGACAGCCTATAAACCGAACGACTTTCGGTTTATAGACTTTCGGCTTATGTAATACATGTAAACCTATGGCTATTCTATAAACCGAAAGTCGTTCGGTTTATAGAATAGCAATAGGATTACATGTATTCCATAAGCCGAAAGTCTATAAACCGAAAGTCGTTCGGTTTATAGACTTTCGGCTTATAGAATACAATTAATACTATTGCCTTTCTATGAACCGAACGAGAGCCCCATTCATAAGAATTTCTTATGAATGGGGCTCTCGTTCGGTTTATAGAAAGCCAATAGTATTACATTGTATTCTATAAAACGAACGAAAAAAATTAACGAAACGAAAATAATGAACGAATTTCGTCTGAAACGAATGCACTAATGAACGAAATTCGTTTTAGACGAAATAAATAACATTTTCGTCCGAATGGACGAAAACGAAACGAAAATTTTAGTTTTGCACATGTCAAATATCTATCTGTCTGTCTGTCTCCCCTGTGTATACAAATCTAATTTTCTGAAGTCACACATCAGGGAGCAGTACATTGGGATTAAGGCTGCAATGTTTAATATTTAATCAAGTTGCTTCATGTCTAATTAATTACAAATATTAGGCTGATGTATTATTAAGAGTACTGTGTATAACATCTCTGTATTCAAGTGCATTCATGCATGTTTCAGATGCACATGTGTGTACTGATGTACTTGGCATTCACACAAACACTGGAGTCATGGAGAGGGAATGCAGTACTATAGCGGCAAATTATAACTTAATGGGATTCTGTCAGTGTAAAGATTATTTATACAAAGAATGAAGAGAAAAACAAAATTTACCATATTTGTTCAACTAAAAGACAACACCAGCATCCCAGAATTCGGATCTTAATTTAGGGGGAAAAAGAAAAGGCCTAAGTAAAAGACGAGGAAATAAAGTTTTACTAGTAAATGTTCCTTCACATGTAAACTGTTCATTTCAGATTTAATAAAAGTATCATTGAAGAAAATTAATAACTTGTTTTTGTCCTTTCTCTACACCCTTTCATTGCAGTTCTTCTGCTTGCCTTTTATTATTGCCCCCCTAGCACTTGCCAATGCACCCCCAGACTTCCCTGGTGTCTAGTGGGGCAGCTGGAGAAAGTCATCCGCCAATGCTGCCCAACACTTCCGCTAGGTCTCCTGAGAAAAACATCAGGAAGCAAACGTATAACAAGAGAAAAATGTTTTAAGTGTATCTTGGGTGTCTCCTTCTTATGACATCACCATGTGCTACTATGGAACAGGTTTAAAAGTTTGTCTCTTAATTTAGGCATTTACTTGCAATTCTGCTGGCACAATGTGGTTTATTTTTTTTTTTTTAATCTCTACTTTCACAGTGTAACCAATTTTGACATTGATGGAGTCTTTTTAAAGGGGAAATAAGTTTGAAAATCAGATTTAATGAAGCAGGCGAATTGGCCCAATCAACCCAATATTTGTCATGGAAAATCTAGTCATTAGTATTGATTTTTATACATGTTTTAAATGAACATGTGTGCAATGATGTCCTAATAATTACCACCTAACTGGTATTTTATCAGCAGGCCTGAAAAAAATCAGATTCAGGCCATTATTAAGTCTATAGAGTTAATCGTATGGCCAGTTTTTTAAAAGTAAACAGAGATGATGTTTCATGGTTACAGGAGATAAGATGTTGCACTCTGATACAACAATCACTGCAGCAAAACTGACAGGTGGGACCAAATCAGATTCAAGTCTCACGAATAGTAATACATAGCTGAAGCTTTAAATACATCTGCACTCGCAAGGAATCTGACTCCGCCCACAGCCGGCCGCTGGCCAATCCTCTGCCTCACATAACAAAACATACACGAAAAGAAACGGCACACACATACGTTACCTTGCCTCCAACTTCAAACTGTACAACTATCCCTGCAGAAGTCCCAGTGGCGAAACGCGTTTTGGTGTTTTTGTATCCTTTTAGAAAAATGTCTTTCTTTTTTTTCAAGTAACTGTATAAGTTTAATACAGGGGTCCTCAA
Organism: Pelodytes ibericus; assembly: GCA_036172795.1. Lineage (NCBI taxonomy): Eukaryota > Metazoa > Chordata > Amphibia > Anura > Pelodytidae > Pelodytes > Pelodytes ibericus. Next base: position 189,030,363 of record CM069861.1, read on the forward strand.
ACTTTTTAAACAGAGGGCCAGTTCACTGTCCCTCAGACCGTTGGATGGCCGGACTATAGTAAAAACAAAAACTATGAACAAATTCTAAAACAATCTCTCTCTCTCTCTCTCTCTATATATATATATATATAAATATATATAACAGCCAATTTGCCCACTAATATGCCAGTTTTATTGTGCCAGATGCCAATACCATTGTGCCATTAAGATGCCACTATTATTGTGCCATTCGTATGCCTGTAATATTGTGCCAGTCAGATGCCTGTAATATTGTGCCAGTCAGATGCCCGGAATAGTGTGCCAGTCAGATGCCAGGAATAGTGTGCCAGTCAGATGCCCAGGAATATTATGCCAGTCAGATGCCCAGGAATATTGTGCCAGTCAGAGCCCAGGAATATTATGCCAGTCAGATGCCCTGGAATATTATGCCAGTCAGATGCCCTGGAATATTATGCCAGTCAGATGCCCTGGAATATTATGCCAGTCAGAATAGTGTGCCATTCTAGTGCTTGTTATACCTCCCCCCCCCCCCCCTTCCCCATCACTTACCTCCAGCTGTTGTGTCCCTGGCTGGACGTCTTGCGCATTGTCCTCCTGCACGGAGGAGGGAAACACAGTCACCGAATCCGGATGTGACGTAACATCACATCCGGTCGCAGTGATTTTTTTTTTTTCTTCTTCTTCCCGCGGCTGCCAGAAATAAAATAAATAAAAGGTAAGCGGCGCGGGGGGTGCATGTCGCCCGCGGGCCGTAGTTTAAGGACCCCTAGTTTAATATATATTTTTTATTGTTGTCTTATACTGATTAAATTTACCATATTGTCACCACGTTATATTATATCCGTCGCCCACAGTAGTTTCCCTATGTACTTTCCGTTTCTCTCCTGGACCTTGGACCATGTTCTCTGTTAGTGGTCAGCAGCAGCAGCTCACGCATTTCTTTAGTCTCTTCCCTACGCGTTCTACTTTCCCCTTTTTATCTCTACGAGCTGGCGCTGACTTACATCTCCTCGGCATTCTCAGTCTGAAGCAATTTTTAGGTAGAGTCCCTTTAAGTGGCCCCAAACGTTTGAATGTTGGTGTATACGTGTAACATTTTTAGTTCCAAGTAAGTTTGTTTTTTTCCCACCAGCCACAGATAAGCAGTTGTTCTTGTCTCTTCTTGCTGTTATTCCAGCAGGAAACAGATTAAGTTGAATAAAAAGGCATGACATTGCAAAAATTGAACAGGCAACAATCGTGGACCTCTACTCCCATGATGCACAGAAAGCCTTTTTGTGGTATCATGAGCATGTCCTCAGGAAAGATTTCAGGATAGGCCATTTTGTAAATCTCTTATCTGACCTGACCACTTCTCCTATCAGCTTAATTTATTGTTATTAGATATGGAATGCTGCAGGTTGGTTGCTGTCTGCATCACCTGAGGTCTGCCCACCGCTACCGGCTTACTTGTAAATTCTCATCCTTTGGTGTCACATTAGTCTGTGAAATGTCAGGATACCAACTGGAAAGAGAAACCAGATGAGGGTCTTCAGCACTCTGTGACCTGTTTATTTCCTCACAGCAACATGGATAGTCATCGAAGTACATGCTGTTGCCTGATGTTCTTGGCCTAGTTTAATGCCCCTCCCCCATTTATAGGACCACTGTCGTTACAACATTAAATTCTGTTTAATTGAAAGATTATATTGAGTGTAGGTGTGATGATACTGAACCCTAGAGCAGCCTCTCCTCTAGGTGTATCGTCCTTATGGGCAACGTTGCTGAGACCGGGGTCAAGTCAGTGACTAAATCTCCCCCAGGATGCTGGTCTCAGTAGAGGGACTTTGCAAAGTGAGGATGGAAGGGCGTTAGCTGGTAGTATACTGTGACCCAAGCCAGGGCAGTCCTCTACCCACTGGAGAAGGAGGCAGGTATCGACCCTTCTGCCTCCAAGTGCAGCCTTTACAAAGGCTGCCAAGTAATACGCTCAATGCTGACAGATCCAAAGACTCTGCCACAGGAATGGACACACACCAGTATAGGAGGGGAACAGGAATGACCATTTATTTGAAAACAGCACAGATATTTATACACAGACAATGTGACATCCACTAAGGGGGAGGACAGGTGGCACATGGTAAGCCTCAAACAATAGAGAGTCTCATTTAATACTGGTAATTAGATACAGTAGGATATAACATAATCACACCTTTACATACAGACACTTAAGGAACACAACATAACAGTAGGACATACAATGGGGAAATCCTGCCTCACACCTTTCAGAATACAAGGTGTCAAGTTCAGATCCCTCCAGAGTACACTCAGATACAAAAGGACACTGCATGACTTACATAAAGACAATGGGGAATTTGATGTTCAACATATTGCAACAGTAACATAATAACATTCCATAACACCTCCTGAGAGACTGGCGGTAAAGGAAAGGAGACAATCTCAGCCTGGGGAACACAATGGCTTAACTGACATCTTTTAGTGAACTTGTCCTGGGCACCATGTGTTAGAAGTCCAGCTGTACTGGAGATAGGGTGCCCCTAAAGTGTGTACCCCCATAACTATCACACATACAGACAGGGGCCATTACTTCTCTCCAAGAACCTCAGTGATGGAGGGTTCCGTCACAGTAGGAATTTTAAATATGCTTTAATAAAAATACTAATAAAGTAACTTACAAAGCCCTCTTTGGTTGTGTAGCTCTTTTAGGGGGCAGACATCTTGGGTTGGATGGGTCAGACCATCTTCCATATAACACAAGATTCTAAACAGCAAAGAGGGCTCAATAATAAACGTAATATTCTTTCATAAAACCTTTTATATTTAAAATCCCAAACAATTGATGCAGTCCTTCAATTAAACAGAACCGTTGTCCTTTAAACTGAGTATTCATCATAACATTTTGTTATTGTGTAGGACACCGATTTGCTGTGATTATTTTGGATATGTTTTTTTTCTGTTCATGTTTAGTGAATAGTCCCCATTCCAACTCTATAGGGTCTACACAATAAAAAGAGAATTGCAGGGAATTTTAAACTTTAGGCCAAAGTAGCTGAGTTGGAAAAATTCTCTAATGCATGTCCGGATATATGGATTTTATGTGCAAATTGACAAAATGACCGAATATTTCCTTTTTTTTCCCCCCTCTCCAGATTCCTTGTATTTTTACGATATCAAATATACTACAGCTACCCAATTGAAACCTACCTGGAGTATCCTATACTTATTTCACAAGGTATATGTAGGTTTTGACAGTGGGACAGTGTTTTTTTTTTTCTTGTTGTTTGTGTGTTCTATTTATGTGTATATGTTTGTGTTTCAGATGCTGTGCTGTTACTGTTTCTTTTTCATTACTGTGCAAGCTTGAAAAATGCGTTGCCCTACGTGGGGATGTATCCTTTCAGTGTGGAAATTGTATATCTATCTTTAGTACATTTTGTAATACTTTATTCTAGGTTTTCATTGGTCTGTATATTGTCCATTTTTAACATGTTTACCATTATGTCCAGCTTTCCACGTGGTACCTGTTTATTCTGCATATGATGCTGTTTTATATGTGGTTTTTACTTGCTAAGAATCCCCCCATCTTGATCCTTGATCTCACAAGGTCTCACAGGTTGTTTGTTTAGTTTAATAAGGAGAATGGATCACTGGAGTCTGGCTAAGAATCACATTTGTCATTAATAAAATTCAGACCAAGGTCTCAAGGCATGCCTTAAATACATTTTGAACAGTGTTCATTTTGACATCAAATTTTTGTTTTTTTTTAGTCAGTCAGGCTAAAATGCTATTTTTGAATAGTCCTATTTTAGTCATCTGAATTGTTTTAGTCTAGTTTTCGTCTATGAAATTAACACTGTTTGGGAGATACATTAATCACCCTGTTCTGTCACCCTGTAAGGTGAGACTGGCTGAAAGATTTTGGACGATGTTGCATCATGGGAAATATTTACAAAATGGAGCCAGGATATAAACATCTAATTTTATTTTACCTTTTATATGCAATTAATTAAATCATATAACAAAACAAAAACAAAGTTGCATATGATTTATATATGTGTTTGTTTTAAATGACCAGGTTACCTCGTTACATCTTATGTAAGTGGTAGTGTTTTATGTTGGGAAAGGTTTTGTCAGGTTTGTGTTTTAAAACCCCCCAAAAAGCCCCTGCAGTGCACATGAGATATTACTTATAACAGGGCCAAGCTATCCTTTGCTATATAGGGTCTGTGAATAGAATTTTTTTTATAACCCATTTATTACATTTGTATTTACACACCTTAACTTCTGATAAGCTTTTTTTCCCTTTGGAACCTTCTAGTGCTGCAGGAATGGATAATTGACCTGGCTCTGGTGAGTTTGCATTTTAGGAAATTCGATTTAACCAGGGAGATCTTCTGTATGTGGGATCTTTTAATTACTGAAGGCCTAGCCAGGCTTAATTAGGCTGATACCTGGATGCATGTTAAAGGACAACTGTCGGCAAACAAAATGTTATGTTTAATTGAAAGATTGTATCAGTTGTAGTGATTTCAGCAGGAATACAATTTAAGTTCCTGGATTGAACTTTCTTTGTTTGTATAGCTCTATCAGGGGGTGGGCATCCTGGTCAGAGGAAGGAAGATCTGAACCAAGAATCTAAAGAACATGTCCGCCCCCTCATAGCGCTATACAATGAGTTATAAATGACCAACCCTGGTGAGTTTCTCCTTCAAAGATGTAACATTCCGAATCTGCTTTATATGGGAAGAAGAAAATATTAAATAATGTGCACAGATATAAAACCAGTGCTTGGGAATTTGTCTCCACACCCCAGTGATCTTCAAACCACAGTCCTGTGCGAATAATGTAAATTATACCACAATGTACACCGATCAGCCATAACATTATGACCACTGACCTGTGACAAGCCGGCGGAGGCAGTGCTTTGGGCAATGTTCTGCTGGGAAACCTTGGGTCCTGCCATTCATGTGGATGTTACATTGACATGTACCACCTACCTAAGCATTGTTGCAGACCATGTACACCTAGGGTTGCCACCTTTTCTTCAAAAAAATACCGGCCTTGGTATTGTCTCCATAGACTTAACATTGGCATGATGCCAATTTTTTACCGGCCTGCCGGTAAAATACCGGCCAGGTGGCAACCCTATGTACACCCTTTCATGGAAACTGCCATGGGGGGGGGGGGGGGGTTCTAAATTTGGAGCAAACCTGCTATAGAATTCCATTGGTTTCCTTGGTTATAACTACTATTTTAGCACTTTTTCCTGAAATAGCACTAGTTTTGTCTTGATAAATAAGACCGTATGTGTGTGAATGATTGCTCTGGAAGACTCTCCTAAACTTATTGCATAGAGATTGGAATTGTAACTGCAAGTCCCTGGTCATTACAGTGAAAAAAGGAGTGCCAAAATTGGGTTACAGCAATACGATGGGACACATTTAATATAGGTGAACCTATATTAACTATTCACTAAAAGGTGAGTTGAGATGAACTTTTCATGTTACCAGTTTAACTATACATTGTGCAGGGACAATCCTGGTGATTTGGCATGGCAGAGGAAACTCACCAGGTTTATCCCTGCACAATCTATAGTTAAAATAGTGACATGAAATGTTTCTCACGGTAACTGATCTGCAACTCACCTTTTTAATGAACAGACCCCTATGACACCTTGTAAGAAACTGAAGTTGGCACACTACCCTTCCCCAAAATAGACCGTATGGTGTCCAGTCTTCGCTCAGTGTTGATGAATCCCATGAGTAACCTAATTTGGATCATGGCTTTACAGGTAAAATACATGTTTTAATATATTGCATCTCTTATTAATGGGTTTATTTTCTTTTGCAGAATCTGTGCACAGTGATAAGTGCGACCAGCAAGATCCTTCAGCTCCAGTACCTATGGCAGACCAAGGACTCTGGGCAGGCTAGCTCAGTCACCTGGGGACTCGCCGCATACACCTCTGCAAGTGAGATAATCTAGAGAATATTATTACATGGAGTTAGCATGTAATCTTCCTGATTAGCACTGCCTCTGGCATGATGCTCAGATTGTGCATCTTTCAGGGGTTACCCCCCTTCGTCTTTCTAAAAGCAAAAGATTTGGTTGGGTGCCATTGGACAGAGCAGATCTTCCTCCTTCTGGACCAAGATTCTAAACATGTCCGCCCCCTGAACTATATAAGTAAAGAGAAATCAGTAAGGTGCTTTGTATGTATTCTTTCCAACTGTAGTTGTTTGTATTTTGACTTGTTAAAGTGTACCAGCCATGCAAAATTTGTAAAGGATACAAAAATTGTTATATATTGTTAATTAAATTGTTAGCAAATGTATAGGTCATATGTGCATTCTATTTTTTTTTAATAGTAAATCTTCAGGTAAGTGTTAATCTAAACATCAATTTAATATTTTAGAATAGCAAAACCCCTTTAAAAAAAATACATATGAAAGAAAAACATGTTAACACATGAACTTTTCGTGGTATTTTTTTTGTACGTTTATTGTAACATGCTCTGCATCTTATCACTGTATACTTGTAATATGTTTTCACAGCTCGGATATTAACCACTTATATGACCACCAGAGACAAGGCTGGTATGTATTACATTAAGTGCTATTTAACTTAAATTACAATGTAGCATTTTTTATTTTAATTCGATTTTAGAGATTTGCCCCTTTTTAAAAGGGCCGTCACACTGTTTATGCTGTGAATGCATATAAAAAAAAAATCTGTTCATTATTAGTATAATTGCATGCACATGCAGTGATCCTATTTTTCAATATTCTGTATCCTACTTATGACATCCCTTGTGATTTGAATGCAAATTAGCTAATTGCATGCTTTAAAAAAAAAAAAAAAATTTGGATTGAAACTTTCATCCAACCAAGGACCACTTATAGATACCCTTCAGTATTGCATGACCCACTCCAGTCCCTGTAGGCATGGTGAAAGCCTGTTTCATATCAATATTCTACAGTGGGCTGGTAAATGGAGGGGAAAAAAAACAGAATTACTATGCTTTCTTATGATATTCTCAAAAGCTATAACAATTCAACATTGGAATGTGTTTCCCCCTTTCAGTTCTTCTCCGGTTCGTTGTGATGCTGCTTCTCAACACATGGGTCACACTGACCATCTTAAAGTACAAGAAGAAGAAGACAACGAAGGTTGAATAATGTCCCGGAACTCAGACACACCTGCCCTACTCGAAGGCTTAATTTCCAGTCCTCTCAGTTATAGTGCGATGGCGAGTGTGACGAGGAACTTTGGTTCAGATGTTAGTAAATTCAGACTATAGAAGTTGGGAGGAACGGTAAAAAGTTACCCCAGCAAACCAGATGCCATGCGAGACTTGTAATGAATATTTATCTAGAAGAGTTCCTGATATTTGTGTGGATTCTCTTATGAGGGTTGAATGCAGTAGTTATTGGTTTAAAAGAACCATGCCTCTATTTAATTTGGACAGATACCACATGGAGGGCTATTCACTAAAAAGTGAGAAGAAGATTTCATTAGCCAAACATTGGGCAAACCTGGGGAGCTTGCTGGGGGGGGGGGGGGGGGGGGGGGGGGGGGGGGGCGGTCACAGCAACTCACTACCTTGTTCCTGCCCAATGTGTAGCTAACTTTCAGCAATTAAATGTTTATCTCACCTCAACTCACTTTTTAGTAAATTGCCACCATGGTCCTTTCTGAATGTAATTATTTAAAAAGCTTTAAAAGGAAATGTGCAATGGTTTTCTCCAAAGAGTAACCCAGAAACCATTTCACAGAAACTGTGTCTGTCAACATAGCCAAATTCTGATTCTTGATAATGGACAGCATCCTTAAAGGACAAACTGTCAGCAAATAATTTAATTATGTTTAACAGAAAGATTGCATGAAATGTAGGAATTTTACATAGAGACGCTCCCAAAAAAATAGTTACAAATAAAGTACCCTATTGAGCCTTCTTTGCTTGTGTAGCATTATCAGGGGACAGACATGTTACGTAGAAGCATGGGTCAGATCTTCTTTTATCCAACCCACATTTTTAAACAGCATATCAGCCTCCTGACACACAGTTACGGCTCATTACTTTATATATGTTTACTATATATATAAGTAAACAAGTGTTTCTATGTAAAATGCCTCCAATTTGTCAAACATAATTTAGCTGCTTTGTCCACTCTTGGCTTTTACTCCTTGAATACACATTAGTTGGGCACATTACATTCAGGATATGCACATTACATTCAGGGTAGGCACATCCTTAAAATGTGACCGATTTAATATTCCACTATTACTTTTCTAGAAAGTCCTAAGCACTGACCATAAGCACATGTACTACCTGAGTAGCAGGCCCAGGGCTTGTCCAAAGGTCGCATGCATGTTTCATATGGGTCTTAAAATGGCACCAAAAGTTTTTTTATATATAATGTCTCAGAAGCATAAAAAAAATAAAAAATAAAAAAAACATTTCTGCCACTTCTCCAGGAGAAGATAAATTTACATTCCACTGTGTATGTACATTCTACGTATGTGGGGACCTAGATGGCAAAGCAAACATCTCCCCATGGTCTAGCTTTGAGTGGTTCTAACATGCCATGTTACACTCCTCCTTGAGCCACAGAGCATCTCACTGGCGTATCTATAATAGAAGTAGAATGGTTTGGTGGCTCTTTCCAGTAGACTTGTAGAGTGATAAGGAGCTGGCTACATTTCAGGTTATAAAAACAAGCCATCGCTTTGTGTTCAGAATATAGATGTGTTCATATGTAAATAAGCAATATTCTTAGCTTATGTTATCAAAAATAGATTTCAGAAGCACAAATTAAAAATCAGAGAACGTTACACACATTGTCTAAATGGCAGGGCTCGTGTATCTATTACACATTATAATTCTGCACTATTTCAAATAACCCCCACTATTGGGCCTTTAAACGATGCCTTCTGAATGGCCAGATCGATGGGATTATTTCCCAAAATCCTGTGAAGTTGGTTTGGTGATCAATTAAATATAAGGTGCCAAATTTGATTTGCTGATAATGAACAGCACAAATACTAATGAGCCGTGCTACATGTAGTAAGACACCAGTGTTATTTTTGCGAGATTTAAGCTCACTCTGGTTTCTATATTAATAAATTGTTTCATTGCAGAAGGTGTTTTCACTTGTGTATTCTGTGGGCAATTATTACAAATCTTCACGCACAAAAAAAAAGCCCATTGCATGAAGGGCGAGAGAGAGAGAGAGACTGCTCTGATGACAGTGATGCAGTAAGACAAAGGTATGTGCTTGAAGTGAGTTCTTCTGAATCAGTGCACACATGCCATGTCACACTGAATTCAAGTCACACTGAATTCAAGCCACACTGAATTCAAGCCTGTATTGGTGCTATCTGCTAAAAGATTAAGTGGGCTCAGTCATTTATCCAAAAGCAATAGGGAGCATTAATATAAACCAGTAAGGAGCATATTTACCCAATACTTCCATTGTTGCATTCTGCACTGTACAACACAGAGTACATGTAATCTGGACTGTATATCCTATAATTCATTGATCCCACTATGTCTTGCCTGCTCTGTGTCCCTGATACAACACATCCTAGCTTTTATACTCTGCACTGTGAGAGACCTATTCGTGTATGAAGGAGGATTGGAATATGCCAACACTGGATAATAAATACAAAACACTCCAGCACCACTTCGAAGGGAAATATCAGAGATATTATTTGCAGAGCTGTTATATTTGTTCTTCACACTTGATTAGTCTCTCACACAGTGTACTTTAGTTATAGTGATCTCAGAGGGGTATTCACTTGATATACACTAAAACGCATGTGTCTGAACAACAAAAATAATAGATGCCTGATAAATAGCAATCGCACCAAGGGTATATAATATGGGTTGAACTGGTACCCAGAGTAAAGATATACTGTAGTGCTATACTCTTGTCTGGCAATAAAACACCTTAAAGGGACACTCCCAACTAAAAATGAAAATGGTTTATTTATTTTTTTATTTTGCATTGCTGAATTCAGATGTCTTGTTTAATGTGAGTTTGTTTTATGAAATATTTTACTAAACAAGTGTGACTGGGCATTGAAATTTTGTGAAATAGTGATTTTGGGAGCCAACCCCCAAGTGACTTTACAGCCCTAGTATCTCACTTTGTGGCTGGGGACACAGAATGCAGTCTATAAGTCAGAATTCTGATCAGAGACTTGCACTGAATGGGAGGCTAATGTAACTATTACATCACAAGGGGGCCGAGTTCTGATCCTGTTTGATCAGGTCAATCTCAGCTCTTTGTGTTGGAAGGCAGGTAAAAAAAAAGGTTGTACACAGCTACCTAGTCACTATGATACACAGGAGCCAGTAAGAGAGCAAGGGAGTGAGTATCTTATGGCATCATCATGCAGGGTTTGGCCACAGTAGTAAAGTGGCACTGGCTGGAACATTTTGCAGACTGTTGCATCATGGGTAATTTTTTCAAAATCGATGCTGGAGACAGACACAATTTTATTTTTACTTTTATATGTAATTAATTCAAACATAGAAATAAACCCAGTGGCATATGTCTTATATATGTGTTTGTTTTAAATGCACAGGTAATCTAGTTACATCTTATGTAAGTGATAGTGTCCCTTTAATCTCCCTGTTGTAAACACAATTGTTGCCACGTCCACACTTCCTGTTACTGTCTTATATATACACTTATATTTATGTATATAAAACGCAAATTAATGTGTGAGTGTCTCACAGATTCTGCAGCAGTAATACACCTCACATTAAATGCACACACATGTAAACACAGTCACACAATCTAATATACATACAGTCACACTTACACACTCACATACAAGCATACATTGTGACAGGCAGTCACACTTACACACTCTCACACAAACATACAGTCACAGTCATACTTATACACAAACTTACAAAATCACACAAACATAGAAAATCACTTACACGGTCACACTACCATACACACACACCTAGAAAATGCTTAACCCTTTAAGGACCAGGGATTTTCCTGGGCCAAGGACCAGAGCGTTTTTCAATTTTTAATACGCGGTTTTTGAAACATAATTTTCCTCTCTCTCATTTAACGTACACATACAAGTTATATGTTGTTTTTTAAAGGACAGTTAGAGCTTTCTTTTGATACCCTATACATAAAAATGATTTACATTTTAGTATTAAAAAATAAATATAAAAGAGGAAATTTTTGAGGAAAAAAAAGTTTTTCCCCATTATTTTCCCAGTAATAACCTACATAACTAGTGCAACACTAACCCACTTATCCCCCCTAATTAACTAACTAATAAAAAGGAAAAATATTGGTTCCCAAACCCCCCATAACAAAAAAGACAGAAAAAAACTCTGAAGAGTGCGATGTCAGATCAGTAAAAATCATGCAACAGGCATGCAGGGGTTAAATTTTATTAAATAAATATATTAACATTACCTTTATTTATTAAAAAAAACTTTATAAATTGTAAAAATAAAAAAATCTGTTAAAAAAAAAACTAAATGAGGGCCATAAAGTGGAAGGAAACTGATCACAGTTAAAAACTGATCAGCAATGAAAGGGTTAATTTTTTTTTACCTCTGTATTTTATTAATTTATTTTTACTTACAGGTCACTCTCTGAGCTTCACTATAAGAACATGAAGTACAGAGAGTGAATTAGAGGCAAAGTCAGTGTGTGAACACACTGACTTTGCCATCTAATTTGCATGTTATCGCGGTGATGACTAAATCACCGCGATCACATGCCCGGAAATCCACCGATCGGGTCCAGGAGCTTTGCCTCGGGTGCGAGGCTTAGTCCTGGACCCGTTGCAGACTAGCTGGCGGTGCCCACAGAGCGCACCGACGGCTAGACTGCATGACGAGTTAACTCGTCATATAAGGTAGCTAATGCTGCGGCTCTTATGACGAGTTAACTCGTCATAAGGACGGGAAGGGGTTAAGGGACGAAAAAAACGTTATTTTGTTTATGCCCCTCCCTGCTAGGTTACCTTTTATCTGCAGGGAGGGAAATTGTGGCTCCTACTCCCATGTATCTGCTTAAATTGGCTGCAGGCTGACCCATCCACTTGTGCAGCGCAAGGGGAGGAAGCTCTGCCCCTCGCACTCCGACCTTGTTGGAGCACCAGGTGTAAGCAGAATGCTTGGTTGCATAGGGAGAGGTATTAGCAGAATGCTTGGTTGCATAGGGAGAGGTATTAGCAGAATGTTTGGTTGCATAGGGAGAGGTATTAGCAGAATGTTTGGTTGCATAGGGAGAGGTATTATCAGAATGCTTGGTTGCATAGGGAGAGGTATTATCAGAATGCTTGGTTGCATAGGGAGAGGTATTAGCAGTAGAAAGAGGGAAGTGCTCATGCCATTGTACAGAGCACTGGTGAGACCTCACTTGGAGTATTGTACGCAGTACTGGAGACCAGATCTCCAGAAGGATATTGATACTTTGGAGAAAGTTCAGAGAAAGGCTACTAAACTGGTTCATGGGTTGAAGGATAAAACTTACCAGGAAAGGTTAAAGCATCTTAACATGTATAGCTTGGAGGAAAGACGTAACAGGGGGGATATGATAGAAACATTTAAATACATAAAGGGAATCAACACAGTAAAGGAAGAGAGTATATTTAAAAGAAGAAAAACTACCACAACTAGAGGGGCAAAGATTTAAAAGTAATACCAGAAAGTATTACTTTACTGAGAGGGTAGTGGATACATAGAAAAGCCTTCCGGCGGAAGTGGTAGAGGTTAACACGGTGAAGTTTACACATGCGTTGGATAGGCACAAAGCTATCCTAGATAAAAGAAAAGGCTAGGGACTAATTAAAGTATTTAGAAAACTGGGCAGACTAGAGGGACCAAATGTTCTTATATGACCACACAGTCTGTTTCTCAATTCGATATTGGCCATGACTCACCTTCCCTTATTCCTCCAACACCACTGCGCCTTCTTTGTTCCAGGTTAATCATTAACTAAACAGTGAAACAGCCAAATAAATATTAAATTACACTTCACAGATTGTGTTGTTTCTTAATGAATACATTAATAGTAATTTAAAAAATAATAATAATAATTAAAAACACAGGAACTGAAGGCTACATGTTACATTTTATTGTCAATATGGTTTACATTTTATCATACTGTTTTCTGTATAAAACATGCACGTTGAGGGATATTTAGGAGTACAGAATGAAGGAGCCCACATAAATTATATATATATATATTTTTTGAATAAGACCATGTAAAAATAATTCAAGCAAACGCCTCTGAGGCTTTTTTTTTTAATTTTGTTTTCATTCTCCAAATGCTGTATTTGAAATGACTCTGTATACCTAGAGCTCTGCGCTAGTGAAGAGTTTCCAAAATATTAAAATACATCTACAGCAGCGGTAGGCAATCTGCAGGGCATCGTCCATTCGTAAACGACAAAGTTCCGTGATGCTCCTCCACCCAAATGCCAAGGTCTAGTTTGGCCGTAAGGCTGGTGGACAATCATCACGGCTGAAGTTCATTGACGGAGGGCTGGCCATAGGTTGCTTACACTTCCGCTTCTACAGTATGAATGAAGCTTGTGAAAAGCCCTCGTTTGTGCACGTGCCAGGAACACTTAAAAAAAATATATAAATCACAGACGTTATTCTTTGTTTTAAAGAAATAAAAACATACCCATACTAAACAAGGCCAAAAATGGGTCATAGCACTTGATGAAAAGTATTGCAGGACGAGTGAATTATGCGGATGATTTGAATGAGGGGATGCAGAATTAAGATGTGGGAATTAAAAGATAGGTTAGCTCCGATCCATTCTGTTAATGTCTGCACTTTCAACATCTCCAAAATTACTTTCAGAAGAATGGCCGTCAAGGATCTCTACCTGGTACGTGTAAAAAACAAAACATTATGCCATCTCCTCCCATCCCCCCATCCCAGCACAAAATATGCTATGTTTACATCCAGAGAGCTGATAGTAAAGTGATGGAATGGTCAAAATAGATTGACATCCTTAAAATAAGGCATCCCAAGAGGTCATGGGAATATATCTCTTGCAGTAAAAAAAAAAAAAGGAAAAAAGTTTCAGGATCTATCAAATCTTAGACGAGCTGGTCAGCACTTGCATGCAATTTATTTTCCCGTCCCTGTACAAAGGACGAAAAAAAAAAAAAACGGTTCAACTCTATGGCTTCGTACATATGCATAGTTACAACTGTGGTAGGTAACGGTGTATCAGTCAATGAGTACAAAAATAGATTGTGGCGCTCTCACACAGCCTCTTGTGGTACAGTACAATATAAATATATACACAGTAGAATGGTCAGTCAACCACGTACTCTTCTGCTTGGCCAACATGCGGGTGACTGATCTGTACGGAGCACCATCTGTTTGCGCTGATTAGTCCGCTAGTCCCCATGTAGTGTTGTGGAACACAGAGTGATGAAGAACCGGTGTCTAGGACCCACTACTGCTCTTGCAAAACCATTAAATCTCTTTCAGGGCTAAAAGCATCTTCCAAACATTGATTCCACCTTTTTGTAATGTGTCAGGTGCTGGCCTGAGACCCCAGAGGCTGACCAAGTGTATGATTAAATGTATCCCAGTGTGACTGCTGACCACCCTGAGGATTCCAAAGCCATTGGGCAGATGATAACATCTTCTTTTTTTTATATATATTTATATATTGCAGCAACAATTTTGTAAACCTCTGATATATAAAGCACAGTCTCTTAGGAAAAAAATATATATAGTTTTTTTGCATTTTTCTCTTATTGATTTTTTTTTTTTGTAAGGGAGATCATATTGTGTTCTCAAGTCTTATTTAAACTGGAAGAAAAAGATCATCTTGAAATGGGGATTGCATTCACAGAAGGCAGTTAGCTGAAAAGGGAAAAAAGAGGGGAAAAAACAAAGTTAGAAATGACAACAATTATTCAACATACAAGAAAGCTCTAAAAAGAGCAACTCCCATCATTCTAGGGCAACATATACATATACAAAATATACTGAAAGTTAGAGCAAACTTTTCACACCATCACATGCACAGATAGATTGCAGTGTTACTGGATATAGAATATGATAAAAACTTATCATATCCGAACTGGGATTCTCTCAACCGAGGTGGCCAGGGCTTGATAAATCCCAGAAGTCATGGTTCATAGATGCAGGGGCCTAATTTTTATTGTTTCACATAGAAGCACCATTTCCCTGGTTCCTAAATATCCCTAGGCTGGAATGAGTCTGTCTTGCTCTATACATAGTTATCAATTCCCAGGGATGGCTATCCCTGACGCACTCCAGCTGCTGGTGAATGGTCCCCATTATGCTCACACAGCAATTTAGCTAGCAAAGGATTATGGGAATTGCAAACCACAACATCTGGTGTGCCAATAGTTAGCCACCAGTGATTTATAACCAGGCGAACAAAAAGTAAAGGTTCTGAGTAGGAAACTAATACCCTAAAAATGGAAATGTAAAACCCCAAGCTCGAGTGGTGCTATTATTATCCACAGGGCACATTTAATGACAGACACTCTGTACAGTGCATAACAGGCACAAGCTGCGATTAATACGCATTCAATACTTACGTTTGTCCATGTAAAATAAAGTGAGGATCATAACAGGAAAGAACACACTGAATGAATTTATAAAAACAGATAACAGTCAAGAGGTGTTATGCAGTGTCATGTCTATGTGAGCAAACACGGCCTGTGTGTGTCTTTACCATGTCGTAATGGGAGGAGCTTAGTGCTTTGGAAAGAGACCTGCTTGTTGCAGAATGTGTGACATTATGAGTAGGGAACATAGATTTGTCTGTTACCTGTATGTCTAGAAAACACTTACAGCATTTCCTCATTATAAACCATAGATAAATCAGTCTTACAGAGCAATGCCGTCTTCTGTAAATAGGGAAACACGGGGAGAGGCAGCATCTGGCACGGACATTAAATATCACTCGCATCATCTACCCAGGCCGGCAGGAGATGATGGGAGTTATATTCTCAATAGCGGACTTGCCAGAGATTACCCATTACAGCAGGGGCGCAGCTCCTCTGCCAGCCTCTTTGCTGAAAGAGCATTATGGGAGATGTAGTTCATCAGCAGCTTGAGGGGCGCACCCCGGCACCACAGAGAAGTTATTCTTCCAAACATGATCAAATGAAAAAACACTCCACACCGCAAAATCAATGAAAACTAAAGAGCGGAATATCAAACACACAACACGTGGCTAGTATTGTTCATGCATGCCAATACTAAGTATTACAGTACAAGGGGCGTCCACTATTAATGTAAAGGACTTATTTATATTAAAAGAGTTTATTATAGCACATAGATAAGCTCTTTTAAGTTAATAACCATAGGGATCACCTTTGGAAGAGAGTCAATTTTAAAGGTGGTAATACATTATCCCGATTTGGGAATTTTTATTAAATGTGTTTTTCACAAACATCTAAATGGAAAATTTGAATGCAGTTGTTGGTAAGGGTCAATACTGCGGGAAAAAGAGATGCAATCCCCATGGAAACCACTGGAATCCTCATGGAGATTGCTCCACTTTATACACTTGCCAAATATAATATATTCCAAGCTGTATGAAGAAGATACGATGAACAGGATTCTCCAATCCAGCTGCACGTCACACACAATGCAAGAATGAGAACGTGTCTCTGCAAAGCATTCCCAAAAACCAAAACTATGCCGAGCTTGCGTTACCCAGCTGATCTCTTCAGAAATCAAAAACATCTTCATCATCGTCCTCTACATCATCAAGAGACCAATCCCAATCTTTAAAAGCCAGGTCTAGTAATCTGAAACAGGAGGTTTCCGGTTTAGCAATTTTAAGTCAGGATATATGACCTACTCCTTGCGGGACAAGGCTTGCGCCCCTCTACACAGGAGGAGTTAGGCTGACATTCTGAGATATGTAGCATTACAATGCAGAAAACAAAACAAAAAAGGTGCAGTACTGTTATAGCCATGAGAGAATAGTAAAACGGGCATCTAAAATGATACCCATTATTTTTATTTCCAGTTCACTTTGCTAGGCCCCTTTCCTCAGCAAACCAATGAGACTTGGATGATCGAGAAACCATTCAAGTCCTTGAAATTTATACATTTTACATATATTTTGTCTTGTGTTTGATGGTCAGTGTAGCTTGTTCTAGGGGCCAATTTAGAATACATGACAAGTAGAGGGTCAGGTAATTTGTAGCATTACCAGATATAAAGCAGGGTTCACAGCAAACAGCTTTTGTAGAATAAATTGATACACAGTCTGGAGTCAACACCATAGTGAGAACTACAATGCCATCTATGATACTATTGGTACCTATTATAGTGTAGGCTGGCAAGAGCAGAGGTGCTTCATCCAAAATTGTTATTTTAGGATTACATTAAAGATCTAGTAAGCTGTAGAATTTACTTGCTTCTCTGAAGTAAACTATTATTTTTAAGAAACCCTCGGAATTTCTACAAACTTTTGTGTACTTTTCAAGTTGGATGCAATCTTCTCTCTCTGAGAACCACGGGCTGTAGGAGAACCAGTCAATGGCTGAATGGATTCCCCATCTTTATGAGAAATGGGCACGAACGAGTGGCTCTATTAGCCAACATATTGAATGGATATGGAGTTGCGATTCATGTGACTGGTATTTTTATCCATGTATTTTAGATCTGCCTGACCAGTTTTTACAAAAGGCAAATAAAGTGTACTAGTTAATGCTGTTGCTATAGAAACAGCCTGGAACATTTATTATGTCCTAAAATAGGATAGAGCTCACACATAAATGACAAAAACCTTAACACTAACCATGCAGGCTTTACACAACACTACTGTAATTACTTCAATATGACAAATCACACCTTGTGACCAACTGGGACTGTGTAACAGCAATGCACAGCCAGAAGGGGTCTTTCCTGTACAGCGAATTAACCAAATACATATCTGAGTATTATTACGGTGTACAAATGACCCATATACGCGTACTGTATGATTGCCTGGAAAGCTATACTTGTGCTCTCTATTGTATTTAATTAAGTAATAAATGTTACGTTTTAATAGACATCATTTTTCAGACACTGCAATAGTCTCTGTGTTCAACAGAAGGTAAATGAAAACATTTCACATACAGAGAAAAACACGTACAATATACAGAAAATCCACCAGGTGCAAAATCCTGTTTTAGGACATGATAGATTTTGTTGACCTATAATTTTACATGCGACAGACTGTGTTTCAAGGAATGGATTCTGGGGATAAACGAGGAACATGACGATCCATCAATCACCATTGGGATATACCTACTAACCATGAATAAAACAGAAATACGGGATTTATAGATTACTGAAACTGCACGGAAGGAGTGAAATGAAGAGTCAGGCGGATTTTATCTATGGAAAACTTAGATACATTCATAATACGGGAAAAAAGAAAATAAATTAATAAAAATAAGAAAACAAAATTCCAAAAATCCAAGCACATGCTAATTTAGGGAGAGGTAATAATAGAACAGAAGGAGACCAGCCCGGATATGGAGTAAGAGCTACAAAGGGAGAGATCAGGGAGGAAGAGTAGAAACAATGCAGAGGACATGTTCCACAAAGGCTGCACTAGTCACATACAGTGTCATTAGAATGGGGTGAGATAAAGAGATGTACAGGATCCTATGATAACTAGAGATACAGGACTTCAAACTTGAAATAGAGCTGTTTTGCTGTTGGAATTCACAGTGTGCCGAGTGTTCAGGATCTTTATTTCTGAGCAGGATTTGAGACATAATCCCGGGGGGGGGGGGGCTGTCCTGCTTTGGATGTCTCATACTGTTTTTTTGATTAACTCAAGGTAGGCAGGATTTCCCATTAAACTAGATAAGTTTATAAAAAAAATAAAGTATTCATGTAAGGCAGCAGACATGTCAGTGCATCTCTAGACTATTTTCTATAATCATCCATTAGTATGGGAACTTGTCATCATGCTGCAATAATTAATGGACAGTCTCCAGAGTGACGGTAAATTATAGACAAGGTAATAAAGGCAAAATGTTAAAAAACGTCCAATTTATCATTTATGATTTATGACGCTTTTACTGTGGATATGTCTAGCACTGGGAACGTTCATTTGGTAGCTGAGCTGTGTGGAGAGATATATAGCGGGTCAATGGTGTCGACTATAAACTATATGGGATGAGTATTCAATCCCCGATCTGCAAGAGTTTCCAATTCTTATCTCTTCCTTCAGACTTGCTCTATAATTAATATTTGTAATAAAGGAGATCACAGTGCCACGAATATAGCAAATAAGGTGCCAGGATATTTCTGCTTTGGCTTCAAATAGTAATCTAAAAAGTAGAAAAGAGGAAAAGCACATATCTGACTCGGGAGCCAATTTTAATAACTAAAAATGAAGCAGAATATGTTCCTCAGGAAGCAGTCCAGGCAAGAGAAGGCATATTATTTATGGTCACATAAATGGTTCCTTAGTTTGGCTTCAGACAGGCTATTCGTAATTTAGAACACTTGGGGCCTTGTTTATGAAAGAGAGAGTTGCAGGAAGTTGCAAACTTAAGGCCAAAGTAGAAGAGTTGGAATAATTCTCTCATTCAGCTATACTGCAATTTCGGCCTTTATTTTGCCTCATGAATAAAGCCCAACGAGATTATACCGCAGCCTCAGTTCCGCAAATTCTGGAGCTAAGTTCTAAAAGTGGTCTAAACTGCAGGACCATTCCATTGGTTTCCATGGAGACTGCTCCATTTTTATAAATAGCCTGAATTGCTCAATTTCTAGCACGACAGACAGAATGGGGATAAAGCAACGAAAAAAAAAGACAATACAAATGCGCCATATGGGTTAGAACAAATCACAACCAGCTTAAGAAGAGATGCATGCTGGGTAGGAGGCCAGGAAACAACCTAAGGTATCTTTTACTTAC
This sequence comes from Pelodytes ibericus, assembly GCA_036172795.1. NCBI lineage: Eukaryota > Metazoa > Chordata > Amphibia > Anura > Pelodytidae > Pelodytes > Pelodytes ibericus. Next base: position 189,050,300 of record CM069861.1, read on the forward strand.
TGTTGCCTATGCAATGTGTTAAAGAAAAATCAAAATCAATGGAGTATGATTCGAAGGGCGGGAGTGGAGCTAGAAACAAAAATTAGTAAGAGGACAGAATGAAAATGGATCTGTGAGCTAACTGCTTAGATGACAGATGGGTTTAGAAAGCAATGTATGGATGTTATGAGATAGGGACAAATGAGCAATGATGAACGGATTTGAAAACTAAATCCCCAAAATACATGCAGAGTTTATCTTGAAGTGCACAGAGCAAGCAGTATCATTTGGGGTAAAGGTGGTGTATGTGGAAGCACAGCTTTCTACGGGTCCTAGAATAATCTGGCCCTTGATTGGAAGACAGTGGGCTCAGAACATGGCATGTTTCATTGAACATGATGAAGTCTATAAGAGTGGAATGTAACATTGTGCACAGCGAAGTGGGTTTGCTATAACAAGAAACAGAAGCACCAGGTACGTTCCGTTTGTGTTTCATCAGCAGTGTATACAATGAAGAGCCGGCTTCATCGGTCACAGTCAACATCTTGAATGGGCAGCAAAATGGGTTAAAATAACATTCATTTGTAAAAATAGAAACATATATAGAAACCGTGTCACCAGCTGATGTCTGGAGCCAGTCATGAATTTGTAACGGAGGAGGAGGAGGAGGGTGCGAGTTACCTGGGTTTGTTTGGAGGAAGTTGTCGACTTGGCCGTCTCATAGACTGGTTCTGCTGTACCTTCATGGAAGTTCTCGGTGATGATTTAGCAAAGGGGTCAGGAGTTGGAGGCTTCTTGGGGATTTTTTTCACCAGTCGACTCACCCACTTCTGCTGCTCGTCTGTGGTATTCGCTAGTAAAAGGAGGTTCTTTGCAGTAGAAATATCATAGTTTACTAAATAAAACAAAAAAACAACAACAATGAATTACCGCTTTGGACAAAGTAGTTTCTTGTACAAGTGGCCAATTGTGTTGCACAACCATGTTGCTCTTTTTCTTTACAACTTGGTGTCCTGGTAACGTACAAAGCACTCCTGCTTTTAAAGAGCTAAAGGTTATTTTTAAAGTTTGCTTCAGTATTAAAATGCAAAATTAAAAAAATCCTGTGCCCCTTGTCTGACATAAACCAGGCATCTATCTTTTGCAGATAAAGAGGGTTTCTCTGAGCGCTGCCTCTCACCTGAGGCACAACTCGTATGATGCTGATGCGGTCAGTGTGCACTCAGCATCATAGGAAGTGAATAGAAAATAAGTGTAGTGGATCTTTAACAAAGGAGGATCCACATACTCCACCTAATGCTCTCCATTGACATCAGTTACTGCATCCAGTGTATTGGTCACACAACAGAAACTTTAAAGTGAGGTTGAAGTTTATTTGTGATGTTCAAGATGAACTGACTGAGGAAGTATTGTCACAATGGTGTTATGCTGATTTAGTCACTTTTAAAATGATTTATCATGTTTTAGAAGAAATCACTAGTTATGTAGGGTACAAATCAAGTAGTACGGGTTGTTCAAAAGAGGTGTGGTCTGTTAGACTGTCAATCTGACAGACAAGGTTTACTAATGCCCTCTATTGGTCTGCCAGAATCCCGGTCAGTCTAACAGACCACTGAGTGTTTTTGTGAGTTGCACAGCACTCTTGCCTGCAGGGCTTAACAAACCAGGGCCTAACAGCCAGGGACCCTACTGCAGGCTTCTAACCTTTTTTGAAAGAGCTTGATGGAAGTACCACTTGCTGGCTCCTAAACATAACTAGACTGGCTCCTGAATTGGTCAGTTTGGCTAAACACATATTTGTCAGGCGGTGCTTGCACGTACCCCGGTTCGCAGGTTAAAGGATAGTGCAGTGGCTTGAGGAGACATTGTGGGGATTATTATAAATAGTCAATATTCTGGTCAAGTCCTAAGGGTGGATCATGTGCACATGCCAGCTGTACCTTTGCAAGGTGCTATTATCTCTTCTTTCTTATCCATGTGATCCTTGTGGCATTTGATATGGCAGCGCCGACATTCTAGAGCTGGAGGGGGTTTGAACATGTGCCATAGGGGCTTCATACAGGCTTCACAGCTGGTAGGGAAATGGTAGAGAGTCGGAATAAACTCATGGCCTTTGTGACAAATGTAACTGGACTTCTCCAAGGGATCCACTGGAAATTCCGGTTCCTTTTTGCTTTCTCCTTCATTGGCGTATAAAATCTAGAAGAGAGAGTATATACATTAACTTGGCTTCTGGGTAGAGTTCAGCCAGACATTTATTAAACAATACATTGAGCCTGCACTTATTATTAACCAGCATCACCAATTTATATGCTAAATGCTGGCCAATCCTGATAATATGTTGCAAGGACAATAAACAAAGACCACTCTTTAAATCAGATGCTTTCATGGTGTACTGCATTTCTATCTATTTTACACATTACTCTGCTCTAAAGTTTTGGGCTTTTTTAAATACTTAAAGGTGACTGCATCACCTAGCCATTGTTTATACTTTAAATGTATAGAATTAACAAATGATCTACACATTGTGTTAGCAGAACTGCAAGCAAACTATATGTGATGAGTATTCAATCCCCGATCTGCAAGAGTTTCCAATTCTTATCATTAATTAGGTGTGTCTGTGCTGTCCCCAGTCGATGATATCTTGTTGCGTAATATGCAAATTGCACATTTCCCATTAAAATAGTTTTCTGGCGTCCAAAGCCGCCATGTGATGTCATAAACAAGAGACACCACAGACATATTCCAAACACATGTTGCTTGCAATCCCTCTGATACAGTACAAATTATATTTCACTACCAAAGCACAATCCCCATGACTTGCCTGGAATATCCGAGGAATCTCTTTGGCATCTGCTCGATACACATCTGTCTGAGTAACTGCACGCACGTGGAACAATTTGCTGTCAACAGGAAAATACGGAGTGTGATTACACTGCAAACTGTAAGAGAACTATTCATTCTACAAGTCTCTCTAAACCAAAGGAAAAGGATTAGCTAGTAATTAACTTCATTAGACTGATGCAGTATCATCAAGTGACCCTAAAAACCCAGGAATGGAATGACTTAATGGACTAATCATTCCAAAAAATAAAGACACTTAATAATCATTAATGTGCAATAGGAGTAAAGATGTCAACACTACAGTTGCCCTCCACTGGTTTACACTAATAAAATGGAGGAATGTACCATACTTACTCTATATCTAATACCATGTAGGGGTTGGACTGCTCTTTATCCTGCTCACTGTCGTAAAACAGGATCTTCTTGCTGCTAACCACCACGTACTGTGCAAAGCAAACAGAGTTACATAGAGATATGATATGCACTAACATGTTATTACAGACTGAACAAAGTGTCAAAGTAAAAAAAAGAAAATGTAATGTAACAGTGATCAGAACTGCTAAACCTCAAGGGTATCAGGGTCCCAAACAGAAACACTGGGGAATTGCTCTTCAAAGTGTTACTTTGCAGTTATGTTTAAAAACAAGACAGATAACAAGCAATGCAGATTGTACTAAAGAATTGCAAATAAGTTGGGACCAGACAGGTATTCTGAAAAACTGAAGGTCACACAGAGATTCCATGCATGGGTAACGAGGGAGATACAAAATGACAGTTAGAATCTCTATCGGCACCCATCTAATGGAGAGATTACTTGTCAAGGACTTCACCAATCACTTAGTGGCACACATGGGAGGTACCATGTTAGGTTATCCCTGCTCTAAAGGAACAGGGGTGACACAAACAAATGTTACATTTTTTTAAAAAAAAGTTCACCTTTTTAATCCAACCGAACTTCTTTGTATTGCGGACCGGCAGTGACAGCCACCCTTCTAACCGGGACTCTGCAGTGAGATAAAACATGTTAATCTCTTAACTCTCAGACTAATTCTAATATGCTTTACAAACCAAACACCCGGTCCCAGAAGCACACAATCCAAGGCGCAAGCGAACCAGGCAAAGCGAACCCCCAGTGAGCTTGTGATCCAATTTCAATTACTAGTTAACTCGACTTTACTGGACAAATACCAATGAAAGGAGATATCTGATCCACACTAGTATGAAAGCAAAAGGCTTTCTTGTTTTCTAGTAATTAGAATCGGAAAGAACTGTTGGAATCGCAACATACATATCCTGCCATCGTATTACTCTGTAGTTTAAAGTGACAGTACAGTGTTGTGCAAATTAGTAAAACTGCCAACAGGAACCTAAGCTGGTCAAGGGGAAGAATAACAATATCTGAAGTCCACTGAGATTATTAAACAAATGAAAAGAAAAAAAAAATCAATAGACGTGTACCTCTTTATATCTGTCCACTAGGAACCCAGAACTTTCATTCCACGTTAGGATCTCATATATTTGTCTTTAGGCAAATAAAAATAATTAACAGGACTTTTCCAGTAGACTCTACCAGTACCATTCATATTTACATGGAAAGGTAAGTAAGTATCAATAACTACTATTTATTTTTTATTTTTGAAAAAGACCTTTAAAGTTTCAGATATCAGTCGCCTTTTTTTTTTGGCTCAAAACACATGCACCGTGTTTGCATACTTACCTTAACTCAACCACTCAAAATTAAGTAGGGTAATACATTTGGAGTCAAGATGGATTATTTTCCCCATTGAAAGCAAAATTGCTGAAATATGGTTTTTTTTAATTGCTTTCTTTTGGATCACCAGCGCTAAACAGGGAATAGCAAAAGGGTTGAACTTGATGTACACAAGTCTTTTTTTCAACCTAAACCTCTATGTATTTATGTTACATTTTTAAAAAAAAAAAAGTAATCTCAAAAAGGAAAAAAAAATACATTAAATGATTTTTATAGTTATTTTTGCTTCCTTGGCAAAACAAAAAGGTTAGGTGTCCATTGTGGCAACTACAAGGAAGAAGCACTACATACTCTCAGAATTACTAGGCTTATCCCCAGACCTACTCATACCGTCAGCGCGCCACCTACATTTGTAAATGATCTTCCTGTGTAAGGAAATAACACTGCTGAAGTGCTGTACAGGATGCTCAGATGTAAATTTAAAGCAATATCGGTACAGAATGTGTACAAATGCCATGCAGTCAGTATTCATGCAATGCATCTGTGGTGTTTAACACTAGAAGCATAGTACATTGTGTTAAGTAAGGCCAATGATATGGTATCGGGATGGGCGGGGGAATCACACAGTGCAGCACACAGTTGCACAGCGATGTCACCTTCATCGCTATCAGGCTCGGTAGGGGCTTGTGCACAGGGTATTGGTTCCTCGTCTGAGTCAGAGTCAGAGTCGAGAAGCAAGCGAGAACGGGAGGGCTTAGTGGCAATGCTGACAGAAGTAGAGGAACGCTGGTAGGTGAATGACATGGACTCCATAGTACGGGACTGAGTGATGTGAACTGGAAACCCAGCGGAGGACGGGAGGGAAAGTGCCGAAGAGAAGTATAAACATGGTAAGGAGAAATGAAATAAAAGTAAGTTCCATTCAAACAAAAAAGATAAATACACGTGACTTCATCAGGAGCCAATTTACATCTGGCGTTTTCATACAGGACGTTAGAGAAGGGACAGCTTCACTATGGAAGGGGATAGCAGAAACCAAACATACTCACTGCCTAATCCTGAACTATGTAATTAAATGGAATTAAAAAAAACTGTAAATAAACAGTTAAGGGAAGTTTTTGGATCCTATTGACGACGTGGGATCTGCCCCAATTAAATTAAACTGAGTTGGTACAGGTTAGCTTAGAGAATACATAGGATGGTCTTAGGGTCAGACCAGAGATAGGCGACTTTTGGCACTATAGCTGCTGTTTACTACAACTCCCAAGAAGCTGTAGCCGAGGCAAGCCTGGCATTGTGGGAGTGGTCAGAGAGCAACAGGGTCAAGTATGGAGTCTGTTGGGTCATTATTTATTTTCCCACGAATTCTCTGCCCATTGTCTTGTGTAACTACAGGTCACAGGACAGCGAAAACTGAATTATCACCATAGTTAAATGCTAACTCCCTGTATAGCCTATCCAAAAACGGAAAACGCTCCGCGCTTCTCACCATAATCACCAAGTCGGCAACAAAAGTATAAACATAATATTAAGAGGTTCTGGTGATACAAAATAGCCAGAGCATTTATAATCTCCCCCGCCACGGCATGTCAAGTAGGGTGAGAACCCAATCCCACTTACCCAGGTTTTGCTAGCAGTGTAGACTGCTTTGTGAGCCCACTGTATGTTAGGTGGGATTGGGTTCTTGGCCTACTGAGAGTGTGTGTGGACATGGTGGGTGAGATTAATTATGCCTTGGTCAATTCATACAACCAATAGCTACCAAAAACTGGACATGTAGAAGCAGTGTCTGTCCCCTAATGTCCTGGTAAACTAAATAACTGACTAAACTGCATCACGTTGAGTTCATGACATTGGCACAGAATGGGCACAAACTACATAATTCCCCAATACCTGCATAAATCAAAACTAAATTCAAAGGGCCCAGAGGAGGCAACATCTTGTGCAGGAAGAAGGGTGAAGAAATGTCCAAGGGGACTAGAGATATGAATATCCAAACTACAACATGTATTTAAAGAAATTACATCTTTACATGGGAATATTAATACACAAACAGTGTAACAAAGGATTCTACCAATTATCTGGAAAGGGATTTCCGGGGGTTTACATGTTTACTAAAAAAAAATATATATTTTAGAAATCTGTTCTATAATACTGCGAAGGAGGTTACCTGGGAATCCGTCATCCGCGTCAGTGTCGCCGTGCCCACTCCCAATGCTCGTGCTGTCAAGGCCGATGGTAATGGTCTGCAGCTGGGACCGCAGCTGCTCAATGTCGCTGTCCTTGCTGTCCAGGGCCATCTGCAGCTCAACACGGAACTGGTTCTCATCTGCTATTTGCTGTTGAGATTAAGATTTGCGTTATCAGTGCGCACACATGAAACTCCCTCCACGGACCTGGTGCAGGGGAAATGGTTCTTTGTACTATGCCGGGGATACCTGGGGGTGTGTTTCATCACTACATAATGCCTTACCGCCTGCATTTCGTTCATTTCCTTCTGGTACTTGATGACGAGATGAGTCAGTTTCTCCCGCTCAGATTTCAGCTCGAGTTGCAGCTTCTTGTTCTCCTTCTCCTTCCTGCGCACATCGGTGTCTGGACCGCGCTTGGTGGGGATTTTCCGGTTCATTATCTCGGCCAGTTTGTTTACAGCCTAGAAATGGATAGGATTCGTGATTAGAACACGGCTTCCTGTAAACATACTGATAAACACGTACAAACACACGTGCCAAAAGGCCTCAAACAGAACCACACAATGGTCTGAAAACTGGATTTTGAAAAAACATTATTATTTATTACAGGGGGGCGATACTAGAAATTGTGTTGTACACAGCCCTGCATTAAAAAGCAACATGAGACCAAATCTAAAGCGGTCTGCAATAGAAAAGAAGAAAGAGGAAGAATATGGTCCTTGTGTAACATCCAAGTTTAATACCCTACAACCTTGGGTTTTAATCCTTAAAGGGGCAGTTCTATTTAGCGTATACTCTGTATGTTGTGCATGCATTTAATCTATGTGGAATGCACGTATTTTTACTTTAGTACAAGTTACAGCTTTCCTGAAGTTTTACAAAGAAAATAATTTCGCCGGGTCTTAGAAATTCTGTAACATTGAATAAGGAGGGCTTGGAGAGATGGGCAGGAGTGTTGCTATAGTAACAGCAGTAAGTTAATGCACAGTTCTTATTGGTTTATTTCATCAACACTTCCTGTTTAGTTACTGGATGCAGTATTTATCAAAAACAAAAAAATAAAAATAAATTGGGGGTGCTGTAGGTGGAACAGCCACTATATTTTTGAAGCAAAAGTGACATGCTATCCCTGTAGAGACAATACATCTTACACATTCTGATAGAAAAGGCACAGAAATTCGTTTTTATCCATTTAGTCTTTAGCCTTCTATGCATTATGCTAGCAAGGTACGATGCAAGCATTACTGAATATTGTGTGCGTACTTATGTCACCATAAGTGAGCGGACGACTAAGCACCCCTATTAAGCCGCGTGTCTTGATAATTTTCCCAGCGCAAAGTAAAATTCCTTTTGTAAATACGATCAGAAGCGACAGACATGGGCCTATTAACTCTTTATAGTTATCTGATGAAATGAACACAAAGAGGAGCCAGGAGAGCACAGCACTTTACCTGGGTCTTTAGGGTTCGTTCAGACAGCAGCTGTTTCTCAAACTGTGTTTTAAGGACTCCAATGCTGCTCTCTTCCTCTCTCAGCATCTGGATCTCTGTACAGAAGCAACGCACAAAACAGGGTTATTACATGTTCCATGCAGAAAAACCACGAAAACATGGAATACAGGAAATACTAAGAGAAACATTCAATGGTTTGCCTACAAATGATTATAAGCAGAAATTAGCTAAAATTACTTTACAGAACAATGGGAATTTAACAGCACGCTGACAAACTGGATGCATATAAATGTGGAAAATCTGAGTGAGGTCCTTGCCAAGCACACAGTGAAAATTGTGTAAATAGTTAAATATAAATCACAATATGTGTTCACCAGTGCAGTTCACTATGGTAGAGCAAAGTTTATTTGTACATTGTCCAAAAACGGTCAATAAGTTCTTCTTGTTGAAGGTACTTACGTTCTTGGGACTCTTTCAATTTGTTGTTTAGATCTTCCTTTTCATTGGCCAGGTTGCCCACATCGATCGTTAGTGTTCGGTTTGCTTCCTCCAGCTGTGAAGAAAGGGGAATTATGACAAAAAATGGTGGAGATGCATTTTATGGAAAACTGAGATCACACAAAACCAGCCTAGCCAACATCTCAAACATACACCTATAAGGGTATGCTAGCCTTAACTTTAGGCAGACAGGTCACATTACTCTCTAAAATTAATATTCCGCTTAGAAACTTAGATTCAATAAATTGAGGCCAATCAAACAAATACTACCGAAAAACTACTGGAACAATAACAACAACAAAAAAAGATAATTCAGGGACAGATGTGGACCTGTAATGGTTTAGCATCTGGCTACAAAACAAGATTCAAATTAAGAACCTTTAAGAAGACGTGATGAATCTTGGGACATCCTAACTTTAAAAAACTTGAACCATACTGATGTACTGCCATTGTAGATCACATGATAAGTAACAGAATCAGGAACTGCACAGGACAGAGAACATTCTAGAAGCAGAACACAAAGCTTTATCCGTGCCTCCAATGTACAAATACACAATCCTGCAATGTATGCACACAGGACCTTCCAATCAATACTTACAGATGCTATTGTAGCATATTTCTCCGTAAGATCCTGCTTGTGACGAGCCATCATCTCCTTGATCTCCAGTTCTTTCATGATCTTTTCTTTCTCCAGGTCGGAGTACTGCTCCTCAGCTATGGAGCGGGCCAGCTGCTCAGAGTCAGCCTTGGTCAATGTGATCTCTAGCTGGGCGGCCAGAGAGTCTCTGTATCGTACGATAAGCAGATAAACCACATTTAACCCACGAGGGAGCTGTGATACAGTGCATACACACATTATAACAAATCGTGGGTATTTATACACCAGGAAGAGCAGTCAATGGTGTTACCATACCATCACTGAGCAGGGACCTCTGTCTGTCCTCCATACTGCCACTGGTCCCCTTCATCTCTTCTCTATATAGCCACCGATCCCCTGCCCTTCTGCATCTCCATTTCCCCATCATGTCATGTCCCACTCTGCCCCCACCTCTCTGCACTGCCCATTCTGTGGTGGTCTCTCCCCATATTATCTATGTTCTGGAATCTGTTCATTCAGTCTGTAATGTGGGGGTCAGACATGCACTGGGTAGTCTTTGTTCACAGCAAAGGTCATTATTACTGCTTGGGGAATGCCTGATTGGTCAGTCTGTGGCCAGTGGGTAAATTAAATAGGTAGAAATCGGCGTACCCATTGCTAGTGCAGTAATGCAAACATACAGTTTCTTTTTCCTGTATTTTGTCTGTTGTTTCATCTATTTAGATCATCCAAAATGGAAGCCTTCAGTTACATTCCTGCATTGCTCACCTCTCATCTTGCAGTTCCTGGACCTTCTGTTGCATCTCTTTGCACAGCTTTGCCTTCTCCTCACACTCTTCCTTTAATTCCCTCACCTGCGTCTTGTACAGCGTCTTCATACCACATGGGAGAGGTAACGGAAAGAAAGAGCAGGGTCTAATTAACAGGACGTTCCATTAAGGAAATTAAATGAAGACTTCTAAACTACTCCCTGCCCTTTTGCTATATCTGATTAAGCCAGAAGTACGTTTAATTCTTTGATGCGAAGGATGTCTGCATCAAAGCCGAGCTTGCCAGCATGTCTCATCCAGTACTATGTATGTGCTCTATATATTGCTCAAAACTAGTTGAAGAAGCAGCAGATATGTTTTAAAATATTTTTTTCCAACCTTATAAAAACCCAATATAAATCTTCCCTTTGTAATTGTACAGAGCAGTTATTTCTGTCTCTCTAGTGCCCTTATTGCACTCTTTTACAGGTCCCAGCAGGGGGCACTGTGGAACCATATAACCATGAGCCAAACATTTATCCAATAATCTGGTGGCTTTACTATCCATGCTCTTCACCTGGTCATAATAGAACTCAACTCAAGCACCCAAAAACAAACATTTGCATTAATAAAATGAAAAGGAGGTCTTATTTATTACTAAAGATGTTCCTTGTAGAACCCAGTATTGATAAAAATTAGGAGAAGGACATGTGTTCTCAATCAATCGTTAACTGTTTGAGTTCCATGGTGGTGCATTGTATTTCAGTGCAGCTAGGCTTATTAACCAGAAAGCTATTTAGGTCAGTGCTATTTAAAAAGGTGATTCATCTATATAAGTGGAGTTCTAAGGAAAACCAAAACCAAATCCTATTTTCTAATAAACATAAGAAATAACGCAAATGTGAAAGGCTACAGAAAGAATGGCATTCTGTATATTTCACAGGTAAATGGTACATACAGAGAAATACTGCTCTGCTTCCAGCTGGTCTTGAAGCTCCTTCATTTGGCCGTCTGCGTCTTGCCGCTCTCTGCGCAAAACAAAGAAGTTACAAACATGGTACAGACAGAGTGCGCAGCCAGGCAAGCAAAACATCATCTCCTAGGTTACTGCTCTCACTTACTACAAGGATGGCAAATATCTGATTGGCTGAATATCACGCACAGCAAATCACCAAATGCCACAAATGTGAATATTGGTGACATAGGTTCTCAGTAAGTGCATAATGAAGCATGTTCCTTACATGAATTATTTTTTCCCATACGAATTCAAAGATAATTTCTTTATATATAAGGTACCCATGGGAACGAAAAAGTGAATGTGAAACATTTGGAAAAATTACAGTGAAGTAGGAAGAATAGGCCATACATTAACAAGGGGGGCAGGGGCTCAGAGGAGTTACACAGATCAGCTCTGGAGTAGAATAGGGAGCATGCTGAAGATTCCTAGGCACCCACCCAAAGTTGTGCAGACACTTACTTGCGCAGCTCATTGTTCTGCTTCTCAAGGCTCAGTTTAATCTCAGACAGGTGATTGATTTCTTGTTTTAGCTGCTTCTCCGACATCTTCAGGCCGTTCACTTGCTGCAGCTGCATCTTCAGGTCGTTCTGCGTCAAGCTGCGTTTCTGAGTCTCTTGTTCAGTTTTTAATGTTAAATTCTTTACCTAAAATAAATAAGAAAGCGTACGATTAGCCTGAATTCTCCATACACACATACTTAAGAAGCTTGCTTATGAAAACACACTATTTTTTATTTTAAAGCAATAGTTTATGTTACTTGAGGGCAGCACAAGGGTGCCCACAGTGAGATACCATAGGGCGGCACTGAAGGCCTCCCCCATTACACTAGCTTTTTATTTAGTGTTCAGGAAGCTTGTTTTGGGTCTGTCCAGGTTGTAATCCCCCCAGCCCACTCCCCCCCCCCCTTCCCCCGTGAGAAACACTTGCCGTTGGTAAATGTAAATAAAGTTCCATTATAAAGAATAGTGCTTACATCCTCAGTCAGTTTGTCCTTCAGGGCGTCCAGCTCGTGTATCTTCTGCTTGGCCTGTTTAAGGTCACAGTCCAGCATAGAACACTGCTTCTCAGCCTCCAGCAAGCTGTTCTCCAGTCTCTGCTTGTACAACCTTTCATCCTGAAGCTTCTTCTCCATGTCTGCAAGAATAAACAACCACAAACTCCTTTATGTTCAAGCAGTTACAGTGAATAGTAAAACATTTCTCTCCCTGAATTTCTCAGCCAGGTTTTCCTGCTTAAGAATCAGCCTGGGAGGGCCCTCTACAACCAAAATACAGCTAGATAAAATAAAGTCTGATGTCAAGCGAAGGATCACATAACCCACATTATTCGATAACAGTACAGCCGCATGCCAGCTCAAATGGTTCAATACAGTAGCACGGCCATGAAATATGATGGTTAAGAGGCCGTCAGAGGGTCCTAGATCCACACTGATTTTTAGTGGAAAATATGAAAGACAGACCATAGAGATAAAAGATTTCAGCAACATGTAGCCTTTGAAAATGTTGTAGTCCGAAAATAAAAAGAGCCAACCATTTTTTCCTCACACAAGGAATTTGTCCAGCACTGGGCTAGCTGATAGTCAGTTTAGCATTAGGAGCCAGACAGTAGCACATGCACACAATCACACTCAGTTACACAGAGACAGTCACATACACAAAGACAGTAACACTCACACACACAAAGAAAGTCACATATACAGAGAAGATCACATTTACATGTGCAAGGAGCCAGCAGATGTCATGCAGACCCAAAGGTGCGGTGCACAAGGGGGTGGAGCAAGCAGTCTGTGCCACCGACTTCACCCCCTTTCGCTCCTCAAAAAAATAAAAAATAAAAGAATTGGCCCGAACGATGAGGGGTGCCATGTGGGTGGCAATATCCGACCACCAGATCTCATTTACTGGTGGTCCGAGGTATGTCAAGCTCTGAACTAGTCAATACTAATAAGCAAAAATAATTAAATAGAATGAAAACTAATTTTGACACAGTCAGCCTTTTCTTCAGACACCTCTCCCTTAGGCGACATTGTCGATCTCAAATATCAAGTTTGCCTGCTAACATGAAAACTGATCTCCACTGGCAAATTATTTAAAATATGCAAGTTTTCTTTTTATTTGAAAAGAATGTGATACTACAAGTTTATTCACTTTCTATAAAGACATGAAACGGTGAGACTTCTAATCAATTGATTCATTTACAACCTATATTAACGGAGCTGCCTGAGACTTACCCCAAGCACAGTAACACATCAGATCCTTGTGACTGCTGTCCGAATAACAATAGCTTTTATAATTAGAGAGCAAAAAGTGTTGAGAATAAGACAATGGGCGAGCACTAAACTCAGGAACTTTTCCACGTAAAGGATGGTCACTCTTTAGTAAGAATTAATAATTGTTACTTATTTTAATAGCGAACACATCATGGTGGACTGTGGAGGGTTGACAATGGGTAAGAAGGAGTTAAAAGGAATGCTTTGCATGTGGCCAGCATACCTGGGAAGCTAGGCTGCATTCCGCCAGTATAATCTCCCTGCCGGTGGAAGACAGCATGGCTTTATTTAGAGATGCCAGGCCAGAACACTGACGACTGTACTGTGCGTTTATTTTGGCACCGAGAGAACTAAGACTCTGTCTTTATTTCGACATGTGTGAGGTCTGTTCGCCAAAGACGCCCAGATACAGCTCTATGTTCACCTCGCAGGCAGAACCAAATGTGGCTTCATTTGACCTCCTGTAAAGCTGCCTTCTGCCGCATGCTGGATGGGATTCTTGTGGCTGAGTATCTCAATGACTCCAGCAATGGCATGCAGTGCGTCACTGATATGGTATGACATTCACCAACAGCTTCTCCAAGACGACAGAGATTTCCAAGAAATATCTTTAACCCCATCAGCAGCAGAGAAGAGCAGACAGACTGAAAAAGCAGTAGGCAGGACGGGAGACGATGTAGCATGGCACAGCCAAAGAGTCGCGTGTGGCACAGAGCAATAGGGGATGTCACGTGTGGGCACCGAGTAAAAAGCACGGGCTCTGTGGGCACGGCAAGAGGTGGTGGCCACAGAGTAAGTGGTAACAGCGTGCTGGGCACAGAGCAAGAGACAACAGACTGGCAAAGTGGATCAACAAGACAACTGGCGACGGCACAGCGGAGCAGAGCAACAAGACAACTGGCGACGGCACAGCGGAGCAGAGCAACAAGACAACGGGCGACGGCACAGCGGAGCAGAGCAACAAGACAACGGGCGAAGGCACAGGGGAGCAGAGCAACAAGACAATGGACCACGGCACAGCGGAGCAGAGCAACAGACACTGGGTGGCGGAGCAGAGCAACAGACACTGGGTGGCGGAGCAGAGTAACAGACACTGGGTGGCGGAGCAGAGTAACAGACACTGGGTGGCGGAGCAGAGTAACAGACACTGGGTGGCGGAGCAGAGTAACAGACACTGGGTGGCAGAGCAGAGTAACAGACACTGGGTGAAGGTTTGGCAACACAGGGCAACAATGGGTGGAGGAGCGGTGGCACAAAGAGTATTAATAATTCATGTCAGTGATTGCATCATGAGGGGAGACCCTGCCGACTTCAAAGACAGCTGACAATGAGCTTGAAGGCCCTGTGCTGTAACCAAGACATGGATCCTTAATTTGATGTAAGCTTGAGCTCATCTGGCATAGATAATTGTTTATTCCGAACTCATTTGTTCTCAAAGATGTGGGCGATTGGTTCAATTTAAACTAGTTGTGTTTCTTTAATTTCAACAGACATTTTATTTCTGATTATATAAATCCAATTCACAACAAAACTATGTTTTTTTGGCTCTAGGAAACGTCTTCTCAGCTGCTTCACCGCTGACAGTTTAGCGCGTCAGTTTGAACGCTGAACCGTCCCCAAAAGTGACCCAACCGAAACCCTAATACCAAAATTAACCCCCCCCCCCCCCCACAAACCCTAATACTAAAATTAACCCCCCCACAAACCCTAATACTAAAATTAACCCCCCCACAAACCCTAATACTAAAATGAACCCCCCCACAAACCCTAATACTAAAATTAACCCCCCCACAAACCCTAATACTAAAATTAACCCCCCCACAAACCCTAATTGTTCCGCAATTAACTGTTCCGCAATTAACTGTTCCGCAATGAAATGGCCATCGCGCGATAGGGGGACAGTGAAGCGACTAGGTTCATGCAGCCGTGATGAACTGTCCCATCCCCTGGCTGTTTTTGGGCAGACACGGTTGGAAATTTGTATGAAATGTCCTATGAAGATGTGATCTCATGAGATCTGTATTCCTTTACGTGTCAGTGGGAAGAATATACTGTAAATGAAACACTTTGCAGACATCCTGAAACCCAACCACAATGATATATTGAAAAAGAAACTTGTCTATTGCAGTTGAAAGTCGGCTGGTCTAGTGAACCAATAATCCGAGCTCTACCTTTCATGGCTTCGGACTTTGTCTCTTCGATAGACTGGTAGATTTTATTCTTGTCGGCCAGCCGGGCCTTTGTGGCCTTGTGCTCTGCTTCCTCCTTTTCCACATTTTGCTGCAGGGCCTTCAGCTTGTAGGTGAAATCTATCTCTAGGTTGCTCTTTTCCTGATGGGAATGAAAGACATTCATAAGTACAGGCAATCGAAAAAGAAAAAAAGTACAAAACCGCTCGCCCAATGTTAGAAAAGAAAAACAAAATAATACATAAACATACAAAAATAGCCTTTGTGACCTGTAATCTTTTCTATAAAAGAAATTATATATATTGTATTATCAAAATTGCAAGCAAATGCATGGATCAAGAGAAAAAAGTTTCTGCGGTGTCTCTTGTTTATGACATCACCTTGCGGCTTGATATGCAAATTACACAATTCCCATTGAAAATAGTTCCAATACAGATCAAGCCACAAGGTGATGTCACAAAACAAGGGAACACAGATACATTTTAAAATAAAAAATGTATCTATAAATTTGCTTGCAATTCTGCTAACAATGTATAGATCATTCCCAGTACATTGTTTATGTCCCTTCAGTAGGGATTGAGATGTGTCATATCCTTACACATTCACATTAACCTGCACGTCATGGTGGTTCAGCTACTGCATAACCAATGACTCCCAGGATTGAGGAAGCGGTGTATACCTTCTCTAGCACCGACTGTCTCTCGTGTAGCTGACGTTTTTCGGCTTCTGTCTTTGCCAAAAATTCCTTCCATTTCTTTAGATCTTCCTCTAAAGAAGATATTCGGCCTGCGGGCAAAACAGTGAGACAAATTACACAAAGGTAGTTTTCAGGAAGCCATCCATTAGCCGGCCCACGCACTAGGTGTTGTTTCCAGAATTGCAGAAATATTCAGTACAGGGACCTCATTAAACATCTAAAATTCCCTCTATGGATTCCGACACCCTTTGGATTTGTACGCCTAATTATTCTTTAATCATGAAATACATGTATGTTTCAGTGTATGCTCCATTGTAAGAATTAGTCTGTCATTTCTATATTAATATGTCTTTATGCAGATCATAATGATGATGAATTAATGCACTTATTGGAGGTCTGTAAGCAAGATGTGAACTTCCAAGGTGTGTGGCCTTTACATTGTCTGGATAATCCATAGTCTGTGGAAGGTTCTCAGTAAGTAATAATATCTACCTCCATCCTAGGCGTCTGTATGGTACGTGACCCTCCATATAAATAATATCTACCTCCATCCTAGGCGTCTGTATGATACGTGACCCTCCATATAAATAATAATATCCACCTCCATCCTAGGCGTCTGTATGGTACGTGACCCTCCATATAAATAATATCTACCTCCATCCTAGGCGTCTGTATGATACGTGACCCTCCATATAAATAATAATATCCACCTCCATCCTAGGCGTCTGTATGATACGTGACCCTCCATATAAATAATAATATCCACCTCCATCCTAGGCGTCTGTATGGTACGTGACGCTCCATATAAAAAGACTTAGACAACAGTGAGTTAATCGATTTTAAAAAAAAATATGACTTATTAAAGGGCTTCTGTCAACCTAAAAATAGCTTATACTGTGAACGTAGGGAATGTAAAATGATTTATACATTGTGTCACCAAATTTGAAAACAATTTTTTTTCCGTGTCCTGCTTATGACATCACCCTGATATGCAAATTACACATTTCTCATGGAAAATACGTCAATTTGCATAACAAGCCATACGTGATGTCATAAGCAGGAGACAACAGACACTATTAAAGTTTTTCTCTTATTTTAGGCATTTGGTTGCAATTCTGCTAACACAAAGTATAGATGATTGTTTAGATGATTGTTTAGCTTCTACATTTCACAGTATTGGCAAGTATGTAGCAAACTATATGGTTAATAAATCCAGTTTTATCATGCAATAACTTTTACAGTTTAAGCTGCATCAACAGCCCTCATGAATTCACTGGTAAGACTCTGTTTCAACATCTGAGTTCCCTTTACTAGTTTATCTAATTCTTCATGACATGTTGCCCCTTAACATACAGAACGTGTTGGCAGATGAGAATCATTCAACCCATCTAGTCTGCTCACAATACAATGGGAAGGCCATTCTGTTCTGTACCTTGCAGGTCACTAATCATTTCGGATCCATGTGACCGGTCCCTCCTCTCAGACTCCAGCGCCGACTGCAGGTTGATTAAGTCCTTTTCGAGTTTCAGCTTGGCGTTTTCCAGCATGCAGGTTTTGTCCTGCATTTCCCGGTTGTTTGCCTCTAACTGCTGGATCTGCTTGGAGGTTTCGGTCTGGGTTTTCCGTAGCCGCGCCGCCGTATCAGACTCTGTGCGTAGTAAAGCGTTGGCTTCATCCAACTGTAAATAACATTATATAGTTCATGATTACAACCACTGTTGTACTTCTGCCCAGACCTAGGGTGGCGCAATGGAGGGGGTGGCAGCAGAGAGAAGGAAGCACAGGCATCCGAGCTGGGCTCTATGACCGTTCTTTGCGTCTGTTTCATCGTGGCAGTTACAGTGCTGACAGTTCGGCGTGGCAGTCTCTGTGCAGAACTGTCAGCGCTGACAAATTCTAACCCTAGTAACCCCTTCTAGTAAAGTAAACCCCCTTACCCTAAACTAATACTAAAAATAACCCTTAAGTCTAACACTAAAAATCCTAATCCTAATCCTAAAAACTAACCCCCTTACAATAATACTAACTTTAAATGAACCTTAAAACTAACCTAAGTTCATTAAGCTATGATTTAACAGCAGCAATAATGCGTCCACGAAGAACAGTCCCATTCTGTCCGGGCTGTCCTCACTAGAACACAAAGGAGCTAGCTGACGCTGTTCTAAGATATGTGGAGGCAATCTGGCACTGTTCTAAAGTATGTGGGGGAAATATGGCGCTGTGTAAGGTATGTGGGGAGAATCTGGCGCTGTGTAAGGTATGTGGGGGGAATCTGGCGCTGTGTAAGGTATGTGGGGGGGAATCTGGCGCTGGGTAAGGTATGTGCGGGGAATCTGGTGCTGTTGTAAGGTATGTGGGGGGATTCTGGCGCTGTTGTAAGGTATGTGGGGGGAAACTGGCACTGTAGTAAGGTTTGTGCGGGGAATCTGGCGCTGTTGTAAGGTATGTGGGGGGGAAACTGGCACTGTTGTAAGGTATGTGGAGGGAATCTGGCGCTGTGTAAAGAATGTGAGGGGAATCTGGCGCTGTTGTAAGGTTTGGGCTGGGAATCTGGCGCTGTTATAAGGTATGTGGAAGCAATGTGGTGTAGTGGAAAGGTTATATGTGAAAGGGGTTCAACTATTAGTGAGGGTTGGGGGGTGTATAGGTTTAGTCATGCCTAGATCAGCACAAAACAAATACAGAACTGGTAAAAATCCCTGCAAACTCACCTGTCTTTGGAGCTGATTCATTTTCTCATTAGATATTTGGGAGCTTTGGTTCCTCTTTTTTAGATCATCAAGCTGATCCTTCAGACTGTTCACTGCAAGAGAAGGACAATGATGTTTATGTATCATACCATGAATATATGAGTGAAGATGAGGGGAATGATTTCCACGAATACCCCATCTGTAACGTATTATGATTGTGCAATACAGTATATGTTCCTTGATAGCTGATACTCCCTATGATACACTACATAGGTTTATATGTACTTTTATTTACATTGCAGTTTGGAATATCCATAGAGACAGTGACTATTAACATGAGACAATAAAAATAAGGACATTTTACTACCAGTACCAGTGTAAATATAATGATACAATACAAAGTAATAGCACAACTCACAGATAGAAATGTAGAAGTACACCGGGCACGGGGGGGACTGCAAAAAACAAGGTGTGCAACACAGCTACCACCTGTCCTTACTCTAGTGTGCAGAGATTTGGAGCACAGATGGAGCCTGAAGCAAGGTTTTTTTTGGCTAGGATCCTGGACCCAATTTTTTGCTACAAATTAGATGATATGTATTGGCACAGGTCACAGTCGTGACAACTGGAATGGTTTAGAGAATTTGTTGAACCAACGAGCTGGATAGCAAAATTAGTTGCAGCAATATTTAAAAAAAGAAGAAAAAAAATAAATGTATTTTATAAAATGTGTAACACCATTAGGGCAGATCCAGACACTCCCAACTATTGTTTTATCTCCATGGGAGATGGGGTGGGGGGGGGGGGGGAAGAATGCAGGAGAATGGACTGAACATTTTATTTACTGTGCATGTAGAGCGTGAAAAATGAATGAAAATGATCTATACATTGTGTTAGCAAAATGGCAAGCGTATGCCTAAATTAGGAGAAAAATGCTTTTCAATTGGAAATGTGTGATTTGCATACCGTGCCACAGGTGATGTCATAAGTAGAAGACTCCACAGACACATTTAAGACACATTTTTCTCCTAATTTAGACATTTGCTTGCAGTTTTGCCAATAAAATGTATAGATCATTTTCATTTTTTTTTATGCTTTATATGCACAGTAAAAAACAATGTTAAGGTGATTTAACATTTGCCTGGAGTAGAGTTTGAGCACTTTGACAGTTTGCTTCAAAATCCTGCTAGGGTGAGCTTTCATGACTTAGGTCTGAGACATCAGTACATATATGCATCTTATTTAAGAATCTACAGTTTTTTTTATAATTAAAGTGGCTGAAGTGATAACACTACATTTCTCACTGGATCTTGTTTTATGCAAATAAACCTTTCATCGGAATATTTGGTTCTGTAATTGTGCAGATGTTCTTTATTTAACAGTCAAACATCTGGAGTTAATAACAAGGAGGTGGTGCTAAAACCCAGACAATACGACAGGGCCTGTTAGTGAACCTCTTATGTCCTGTAACTCTGCATCTTCGCACTAGTGTAAACGAGCGTGACATTAATGGTGTTAAAATAAAAGATTAATCATTCCTTACGCAGGATTTTTTTTTTAATAAATGATTTTGAACAACTACAAAACAACATGTTACACTGCTGAAACATTGATAAACCATGATGGACAAATCCCAAGAGATATGGGACTCTTTAAATTAAACTCAAAAACAGATTTTACATCCACCATATGGACAAATAATATTGGGACACAGCCCTTAATGTTTGAATTCAGGTGTCTCAATCAGATTCATTGCCACAGGTGTATAGAATCAAGCACCTAACCGTGCAATCTGCATTTACAAACATGGGGGGGGGAGAGAGAGAAGGGTTGTTCTAAAGAGCTCAGTGAATTCAAGCATGGTGCTGTGATACCACAGAAAGCCGCCTCTGCGATCAGTCAGTTTATTAAATGTCATCCCTGCTAGATATTTCAGTCAACTGTAAGTGGTATTATTGGAAAGTGGAAGAGTTTTAGAACAACTCGGAGCGGAAGACCAGCATGACTGTGACCCAGGGCACAAAGCAAGGTCCATAAAGACATGGCTGGATGAGTTTGGTTTGGAAGAACATGACTGGCCCGCACAGAGAACTGACCTCAACCCCATCGAACATCTTTGGGATGAACGGGAATGGATATTTTGAGCCAGGCCTTCTCATCCAACGTCAGCGCCTGACCTCTCAAATGCTCTACTGAATGAAAGTAGTTGCAAATGGGGGGGACCAACTACATATTAATGTCTATGTATTTATAATGTGAGGTCATAAAAATCTCTGCTGCTGTAATGGTCAGGTGCCCCGATACTCTTGTCCATATGGTGTACGTAAAGCCATTTTTCACTGTTTTATATGCTTTTTGGTATTACACTCTATACACTCTCTGATTTGCAGCAACGTGAGAATGAATTTAAAAACATGAAAATGTTAATTTAAAAGCTTTATAAAAACAACTTTAAAAAACACTCCCCTCATTACATTTCATTTTAAAAAACAGCCCCTTCCTGCTCCAAAGGAAAAACTTTAATTATGTTAAAAAAAAAAAAAAAGTGAGTGGATTGCATTTGAAATGCTTTACTGGCTTGTTACATTTCATCTGTCTCCTGACCTTGGCCTTGAACACACAGCTCTGCCAACTGACTTTACTGATCATTCACAGTAAGTGCGTAAAACTTGCTTTCCTCTTCAAAGGTCCACAGAACTTACTCCCAAGTGAAGCGTCCCCCCCCACCCACAGCCCAACTAAGTGTAACCGTAGCATTCCAATTGTATTACAGCAGGATTGGCGCTGGAAATGCTGAAAGCGACACAAACCTTCATTTTCCAGGCTGCGTTTCTTTTCTGCCTCATTTTCGGCTTTTCTCTGGTACTCTGTGTTCTTGTGTTGCAGTAAAGCTTTCTCACGTTCCAGCTGCCGAAATGTGGACTCAAGATTCTTCCTAGAATTCGACTGAAACACACAGAGGCAGGGATCAAGTAATAAAAATGAAGTCTACAATGAAGGAGACATATACATTTTGATTTTTTTTTTAAAGATGATTTTTTTTTTTAAAGATGATTTTTTTTTAAAGATGATTTTCTGAGCTTCATCCGTTTGCTATGTGCTACAGACCTGTCTTATCAAAAGATGCTAACCAGGAGCAAGGCATTCTGGGTAATAACAACAAAGATACCCTTTGCAATGAAGAGGCTGCAAATATTAAATAAAAGCTTATTTTCCAGCTGTAAAAAAATAAAAGTTAACATTTACCTCTTCGTCCAACTCCTTCATGGTTTTCTCCAACCGAGTATTTAGGGATCTGCAAAACATCAAAGTAATATAATTAACCCCTTCAAGAAAACAGCTTTTTGGTGATTTTTGTTGTTTCTGTCATTTCTCCCGCTCTCATTTAATATACAAACTACATATTGTTTTCTTAAGTAGACATATTTTTTCTACTGTATAAGCCTGTATGAAGTATACTGGTCTACTCAATATCAGAGAGCATTGCAGCGAACATAGACAGGAATCTGAAACTTTAGGCCCAGGGAGCTGAATGGGAGCTTTTTTTCCAAGTGTGCAACTTGGGCCTTAAGTTTGATTCAAATTAATTCTCCTCTCAATTCCCGGCAATTCTCTCTTTGCCGAGTAGACCCTTTGGCGTTGTTAGTTTGCATTATATCTTTATTTATTAAGCAGAGCACCTGCTCCACGTGGAAAGGCTCAGAATGTATAGAGAGCTCCCATACCGGTTCTTGTGCTCCAGCTCGTCTTTGGCCTGCATCTCATTGTGAAGCTGTTCCTCCAGCTGGTTCACGGCTTTCTGTAACTGTGCGGATTGCTGCAAACAGAACATGTTGTAATGATTTAGCATGGAGAGCCACATTATGTAATAGTGAGAGCTGGTATGCAGACTGCCACATGTAAACAGGAGCTGAAATGGGGTAGTTAACTAGTTGGGCACCAGTGCAATCTGAATTGCACTGCCCATCTGTATGGCACAGTATCACTACACATACAGCTCCTGTCTGTGGAAAGTATCTTACAGCGTACACAATGGAGCCTGGGGTGTGAGCACTGCTAGCTAGATTTGGATTCCACATACAATTAATGCATTTGACCTGCAAATTGATTTGATTTCTGTTTAGTCTCTTTAGCTCCGCTCTACACCTGGGTTTATTTCTCGTAGCCCCATTTAGAGTCACAACATGACCTAAGCCTGGTTTAAAACTCAAAAACCCCAACTGGTTTCAACCTAATTCGTTTGTGTGATGGCAGGTTCCTATACATGGAGGAGTATGTGAGAAGTGATGGCAGGTTCCTACGCATGGAGGAGTATGTGAGAAGTGATGGCAGGTTCCTATCCATGGAGGAGTATGTGAGAAGTGATGGCAGGTTCCTACGCATGGAGGAGTATGTGAGAAGTGATGGCAGGTTCCTATCCATGGAGGAGTATGTGAGAAGTGATGGCAGGATCCTACGCATGGAGGAGTATGTGAGAAGTGATGGCAGGTTCCTATCCATGGAGGAGTATGTGGGAAGTGATGGCAGGTTCCTATCCATGGAGGAGTATGTGAGAAGTGATGGCAGGTTCCTATCCATGGAGGAGTATGTGAGAAGTGATGGCAGGTTCCTATCCATGGAGGAGTATGTGAGAAGTGATGGCAGGTTCCTATCCATGGAGGAGTATGTGAGAAGTGATGGCAGGTTCCTATGCATGGAGGAGTAGGTGAGAAGTGATGGCAGGATCCTATCCATGGAGGAGTATGTGAGAAGTGATGGCAGGTTCCTATCCATGGAGGAGTATGTGAGAAGTGATGGCAGGTTCCTATCCATGGAGGAGTATGTGACAAGTGATGGCAGGTTCCTATCCATGGAGGAGTATGTGAGAAGTGATGGCAGGTTCCTATCCATGGAGGAGTATGTGAGAAGTGATGGCAGGTTCCTATCCATGGAGGAGTATGTGAGAAGTGATGGCAGGTTCCTTTGCATGGAGGAGTATGTGAGAAGTGATGGCAGGTTCCTATGTATGGAGGAGTATGTGAGAAGTGATGGCAGGTTCCTATGTATGGAGGAGTATGTGGGAAGTGATGGCAGGTTCCTATCCATGGAGGAGTATGTGGGAAGTGATGGCAGGTTCCTACGCATGGAGGAGTATGTGAGAAGTGATGGCAGGTTCCTTCGCATGGAGGAGTATGTGAGAAGTGATGGCAGGTTCCTATCCATGGAGGAGTATGTGAGAAGTGATGGCAGGTTCCTATCCATGGAGGAGTATGTGAGAAGTGATGGCAGGTTCCTATCCATGGAGGAGTATGTGAGAAGTGATGGCAGGTTCCTTTGCATGGAGGAGTATGTGAGAAGTGATGGCAGGTTCCTTTGCATGGAGGAGTATGTGAGAAGTGATGGCAGGTTCCTATGTATGGAGGAGTATGTGGGAAGTGATGGCAGGTTCCTATCCATGGAGGAGTATGTGGGAAGTGATGGCGGGTTCCTACACATGGAGGAGTATGTGAGAAGTGATGGCAGGTTCCTATCCATGGAGGAGTATGTGAGAAGTGATGGCAGGTTCCTATTCATGGAGGAGTATGTGAGAAGTGATGGCAGGTTCCTATCCATGGAGGAGTATGTGAGAAGTGATGGCAGGTTCCTATCCATGGAGGAGTATGTGAGAAGTGATGGCAGGATCCTACGCATGGAGGAGTATGTGAGAAGTGAAGGCAGGTTGCTACGCATGGAGGAGTATGTGGGAAGTGATGGCAGGTTCCTATCCATGGAGGAGTATGTGAGAAGTGATGGCAGGATCCTACGCATGGAGGAGTATGTGAGAAGTGAAGGCAGGTTCCTACGCATGGAGGAGTATGTGGGAAGTGATGGCAGGTTCCTACGCATGGAGGAGTATGTGAGAAGTGATGGCAGGTTCCTACGCATGGAGGAGTATGTGAGAAGTGATGGCAGGTTCCTACGCATGGAGGAGTATGTGGGAAGTGATGGCAGGTTCCTATCCATGGAGGAGTATGTGGGAAGTGATGGCAGGTTCCTTTGCATGGAGGATTATGTGAGAAGTGAAGGCAGGTTCCTACGCATGGAGGAGTGTGTGACTGTACTGACCTCTTTCATTGGCTGTATGGAGGGGTTGTTCTCTTTCTGGGTTTGGGAAGGGTCATTTAGCAATCTGGAAAAACATTTGAACAAAAAAAGAAATATAACATGGAAAAAAATAAAAAAATGAGACATTAAACAGTTCCTACTTATAACAAAAAAATACTTGGCCCAAGAAGGATAGATTTTGCAGGATTTGGATCACAGCCTGAAATATTTATATTATGGTTCAGATTCAAAAACATTAAGTGATATTATAATTCAGTGTGTGTGTGCGGTTAAAAGTCAGGCCCGGGGCAGTAAGAGGTGTCTTTACGGTTCAGGTTTTATGACTAGTAATAGAATGGATAGATTTTCCAGCCTTTATAGTGAATCGTTTCTTTTTTTAGAATCATCACATTGTGTAGCACATCGATTATATCTATAAGTGTAGCCCTGTTGTCACTGCTTGCATGGGCCGTGCACACTCCCCTATTTTTAATAAACCCGTTACCAAACATGGTAACCAATCAAGTACCGTTCTAGTTAAAAACCAATTCATAGACTATAAGGTTTTTTTAGACTTCCATAAGGCACTGAGCAAATGACGCTTGTGAATAAAGGGTGTACTCTATCACAAAGTATAATGATACTTAAAAATAAAACCAAATAAAAAAAAAAAAAAGACATTGCTTTAACACATTACAGCAGTAGTATTACTAAAGTAAAATAAGTATTACTTAAAAGGACAATAAGTTATGCTTATTTGAAACATTTCATCAAATGTAGGCATTTTGAATAGAAATGCTTTCATGAAGGGGGCAGACATCTTGGGTCAGATCTTTCTTCATCTAAACAAGATTCTTAACATGTCCGACAGCACTATACAAACAGAGAGGGTTCAATATATGCCGTTATTTGTATGCTTTCATTAAAGCGTTTCTATTTAAAAAGTCCCCAACTGATGCAATCTTTCAGTGCAACAGAACTAACTTTTTGCTGTCAATTGTCCTTGATCCTGTGCTCCATTCTAAAATTAAATACTAACACTGAATGTTTCATATTACGAAATAATTCATAAACTATAGCGCAATTATCAGGGCGTCGCCGATATGTGTTGCGACAACTCAGTACGTTGTAAAAGGGAGTTTTGAGTATTTCACACCCCCTCCCCATAACGGGAACATTTTTCGAAGACTTAGTAACACTACGCTGTTCCACATCTCTGCAGAACTACTCAATACATCTTTATAATTTCCCCCCAAAAAATAAAGTAAAAGTCAAGGCAAAAAAAAAAAAAAACATTATAGAAATACAAGTGCGAGCCCAGTGTTTCACAGGGAGACTGCTCTTCCCATTAATGGCAGCAGAAGCAGGGTTATACATACAGATTTTCACGGTAGTAGGTGAAACCGATAAAAGGCAGCTGGTTTCCCGAAAAGGCTTTAGGAACGGGAAAAGTCTCCACATCTCGCTTGTCGTCCTCAATATCGTCAAAATTACTGCTGTCTATGTCGCTGCTGAGCTCAGGCACCACAGGGGCGGCCGCTAAGAAGCAAATGGGGAATAATGTCATCTTATTAAACTCACCCTGTATGTACTGCAAACATTATTTTAATCTAGTTATCACAGGACATCCTGCTAGCTGCCAGCCAGGTTTATACACAAACAGGCAGCCATGTACCATCCTTCACAGGCTCTTGAGTCACAGCTCCCCCTATCCCTCAGAGCAAGGGACCAAATCCCACCATGCCACTCACTGCTGAGATATCAAGGGCTATTCACTAAACATGCAGGTGGGGATTGTGAGGTGAACATGTCTTCAATATTTAAATAGTTAAGTATGCATTATGCATGGCCGCTCACAATACATAGTTACATCAGTGAGATGAAATGTTCATCTCGGCTTAAAATTGAGTTAATAGCCCCCACTATTAACTTTGGGAATATTCAGTATAGTCCAAGCATTCACAAATCCCAGCAGTTTGGTTTTGTTTTCTTTCAGTCCTACACGAGTTTTCCACATTTTTGATTTTGTTTCTGGCATTAAAGAAAGATTTGGAATTTTATCAAAATTAGGTAAATTTGGTTCGTCTTGCTGAGTAGCCAGATTGTAAGTGGGGTATATGTGGTCTAAGTAATCATCCTATCTTAGCACATGGAAAGAAGATCTTCACAGTAGAAAGATATTGCATATTTATATTCACCTAAATGATTTAAATTGGCCTCACTGTGTACTATATTGGCTTGAGTATTAGATACAAACAAAAGAGAAAAGTTAAATCAGTGCTTCTACAAAAGTAAGATGGAGGGGGCGGGGAGGGGGGTCTGCAGGGATTACCAGACATGAATACAGACTTCATAAAAGGTTAAGACTTGAGGAAAGGCGATTACACCCATACTAATACAACGGGTTGGTTGTTTATTTTGTACAGTAGAGATTGGGAACTCAATGCTTAGTGAGGTTGTGTTATCAGAAATGAAAATACCTTTAAAGTTTTGGGGGTGACCGGTTCAGTTTAAAGCACTATTAAACTAATAACACAGAAGCAAAATGGAAATGCATGCTGGTCCTATTATGAGGATAAAATGGAACATCCATTTTAATATACATGCCATTTTATCCCCTTCCAGGAAACCCCATGTTACACTGTGACGCCAAGTGTGTGGCCCGTTCAGATCTGGGTCATCTCTAATAATTACATACACACATACAAGGCGAGCAGCAAGCGACCACTCTGATTGGTAGAGTGTGAACTCATCCTGCAAGCACGTCTCTGTCGGATAAGTGGCCCTGCACGTTAAATTGTGACTTTAATAGAGGAATGTTTTAAAGGGAATGTTAATGCCACTTTATGCATTGTACATTTAGTAGAGTGGCCATTTGATTTCCCCTTGAATCAACATTTTGGTGTCAAAAAGGTTTTTTTTTTTCTCTTTTGGAAGTAAAATTCTAAACTAAGGTTTAATGTGTGATTTTGATCAAATTATTATTATTTTCGTTTAGATCATTTGAGGGATGTTTGATTTTTTTTTTTTTTTTTTTTTAAATTAGAGGTGTGGGTTTAAGAGGCAAAGTTTTTAACCCTGTAACTACAGCTTCATAGAACTGCGACTCCACTAGAAGTCTAGTAATTAAGCCTGTAATGCTATGCCCGTTAAGCAGTCTTTTGAAAGCGGTGCTGATGATGTTAACGTAACAAACCAGAGAAGCACAGGGTTGTAGGTTCAAATCCTGACAGGGTCAATTCAGCCCTTCATCCTTCCAGGTCAATAAATTAGTTGGATAATAACATTTATTATTACGCTGCCCCTTTGGTTAATTCCTCGGGGAGAAAAGCACTACATCATTTATATTTTTTTACAGCCTTTTTAGATGGGAAAATGTTGGCTAAGCTTGGCACTGTAGATGTTTGGGAACACATGTAGTTCCCAGATATCTGCAGTGCCAAGTTGAGCCATCAATGGGTTAGAGGTGGGAATTATTGTTTCCACCTCAGACTGGCAGTCTGTAGTGAATAGGAAGTATGGACACTTTCCCTGCTGCACAATCAGTGCATGACTGAAGCAGTAAAAGTATAATAAGGATTTGTACAGGTCTTCAGAGGTAACACAAAGCTCCCAGTATGTGATGCTCGTCAGTCAAGGTTTTAATAACCTATGTATAATATACTGTTTACCCTGTACTGCTTGGATTAATGATAAATAAAGAAAAAATAACTATTGAAAAAAAGAAAAAAAGTGTAAGAAAAATGTACAAGCTGCCAACACTTGTGTGCAAGAACACGGAAGAGTTTTGCAAAGTGTTATATTAAGGATAGTTAAACACTTAAAAGCATTCTATAAAATATTTTTACATTTCAGAATTAACAGGGCAATAAATAACACATTTTCCAGCGCGTGAAAGAACAAAAATAAATCAATGCTACAAAATCAGGAAATGTACAAAAAAAAAATAAAAAATAAAAATAAAATAAAAAAAAAGTGTAATTATGCAGATAAAGGGGAAACTGTTTCACACAAATAAGAAACAAGCAAGACAATAAATAAAATATATAATTTCTTAATTCTTAACGCTTTAAAATCTAGAGAGATACACTGGAACCCGATCTAGGTTTAAAATACCCAAATGTTAAAATGGTAGAGGAATGAACTTGACTTACTTTCTCGAATGCTGTCCCATGTCCACTGGTCGTTTTTGAAGAAGGGGTGCTGCTTGATTTCTTCTATCCCATTTCTCCCGAGTCGCACCTCCCTGTACATAGCAGAGCAATCAAAAATGTCACATCTGGAAAAGGTGCACCACTGCCCCCAACAACAGCCCACACCACTGCCTATACAGATAGGATCCTGGTCACATGGACACTACCGGTGCAAGTGCAGCCGATGAAGCCTCATCGAGTGGGCTTCCATCCACAACTACCGTTCTTACAATGTGTGTTTAATATGACAGACTCACACAGGGAAAGAAAAGGAAGGAGAGAGGAGAAAAAAAAGAAAAAAAACTTGACTGAGGCTCTTAAAATGCCACGTGTGGAATGAAAGAGTTTTCCAACTGGATTCAGGATGCAAGGGGAAGTTCACCAAAGGCCGTCCAGCTTTCTAAATAAAAAAAAAGGATCCTTTCAAATAGGACTGCCAGGGCATATGACAGAGGATGCATATGGAGGTGCACTGTTGCCAATGATCATTAACCCCTTCTGATAAGCAGTATACTTGTGGGTACTTGAAACTGCAGCTTTCACTGTATATTTCCAGGTATTAGCCGATTACTGATCACTGCACAGGGGGTGTCAGGTTCTAGAGCTCAGTGGACGTAAATATTTTTATTGGCTGCTCGGAGCTCGCAGAAGGAGCTGAAGAACAGACCTGTGACTTATCTGAGAGGTGCACACCCTACCGCCTCCAGTAAGAGGGCTTTTTTTTCCCCCTGGTTATATAAAGACTTTCTTTTCGTATGAAATGCACTAAGCGCACGCAATGGGCCAATTTATTTAATGGAAAGAAAATTACTTTCTTGTGAGAATTCTAGTTTTGACCAGAGTGGTGGCTAAGTACTTTCTGAGGCATGCAGGTCTAGTTAGCGGACACTTTTTGTGATGGCTGTTCACATGCATGACCATGTTTACCAGAAGCCTCCGCAGGTGCAGCTGGTGCTCAGGGTTATAATGACCTGCCCAGGGGTATAATAGGCACTCCAAGAGCAGCCCACAATTGTTTTTTGCGGACCTGCACCGTTCGGTAGGAAACCTCTCCTTCAGCATTGACAGTGTGGTACGGCTGCTGCCCCCATAGGTGCAGAAAGCTAGGGACCCCTGTCTTGGCATAAACCCCCCCCTCCCAGCAAGTCATGGGCAGCCTATTTTAACGTCCGTTATCGGTTTGAACTTTATTCAGATACCTATATTTTTTTCTCTTCTTACGATTGAAAATTACAAAACCTTCCTTAACCCTGAGGGACACAGACAAAAGCCTTTCGTATTACAGTAAGTGTCACAAAGGATTGTAACGGTCACCTGTAACAGTAATATGACAGTAACACTTGGCTAATTTTTTCCTATATAATATGCTACCAACTTATTAAAAACTGCCCCCCCTCCCAATGTATTTTCAGATTTGCCTTGCGGCTTTACAATGCTGACCTCGGAGAAGTGAAAACGACCTCTGTACCTATGACAAAGAAATAATCCTTCGGAATCATTAAACGGCTGCCCACATGCTAAGCATTCTGGGAATGCTCACAGCATTTGGTGGTGGGAGAAGACGTTCACAGCCATTGTGGTGGCCATACTAATGTAAGCAAAATAGATCTTCAGTGAGCAGAACTCTTAACATATATATTTCCCGGCAAATACCTAAAATTTGAGTGATTCATCCACAGGATTTGTGGACGACAAGTTGCCCCATATAAAATGTTCATAGTAAATTATGGTTTGGCGTCTGAAAGTGTTTTCCGAAGTGGGCCGCATGTTCAGAAACACGTGCGTTTTGGGCAGCGTTTTCTTTTTATTGTTGTAGTGAAATACCTATCACTAACCGTATAAATATGTTTGGCTATATAGCAGTAATACTAAAGCACATCAGTCAAGTTTAAATTAACTTTATTCAAATAAATCTACATATAGGGCTAATGAGTATATAGTTAGTTAAGTCAGTTGGGCCACATTTGTCAGATGAGCCAAAGAAATCCATGCATGATTGCTGATAATAGATGGCATTTTTTCACCGATCAATATAACCCAGGAACAGGAAAACGAACAACTCATTTGCCTTACGCGCTCTAGTTATAGTATATTTAAAAGAAAGGAAAACTACCATAACAAGAGGACATAGTCTTAAATTAGAGGGGAAAAGATTTAAAAGCAATAACAGAAAGTATTACTATACTGAGATTGTACTGAATGCACAGAGTAGTCTTCCAGCAGAAGTGGTAGAAGTTAATACACCAAAAGAGTTTAGGCATAAGGCTATCATCATGCAATATTAGGCCACAAACTAATGAAAAGGTCTTCAGAAAATTGGACAGACTAGATGGGCAGAATGGGTCTCATCTGTCGACACATTCTTAGTTACCCACAAAGGGATGTCGCGAGCATTACAGGAAGTGAAAAAGGAATGCGAATCCTACTACCAGCCGCTGCACAAATACCCAATCTCAAGATCCCGCACCAACCATGTCGTTGTTTGATCAACAGCTGGAAAGACGCTGGGAAGGCCCAGGTCAATCCCTGATCAGACCGAAGTGCCAAGCTTCGTTCTCTGGATCCATAAAAACAAATGCAATTGAATTAATTGATTTCTAAAGAGCCAGCTTGGATACCCTATCCATGTAAATGCTTACTTTGACCTGGGTAAATTATTTACACTCAGAATTCAGGACTGATGGGCACATGTTAGCATGTGTAGTGCTTTTACTTCCATACTAAACAGCATCTCAAAAAAAAATAAACAAACAAAAACCAATGCTTTGTACAAGATCTTTAAAAATACGAAGAAATAAGGGCTTAAGGTCACACTAACAAGTTCTTCATACACAACTCCTTCTATTCCCTTTTGACCAAGACTCTGCAAAGAGTCATGATTACACAAAATATCTCCCACTCCCATCAATGGAAGCAATTCATTCACAGCAGACTGAAACCACAGCACGACACAAACCTGCCTTTCTTAAAGACAGGCCGTGAAGCCCAGCAGTGTGTTATATCGCACGGGGGAGAGTTACAGAAAGCCTGGTATTTATTGGAGGATGGGGAAATATCTGGAGTGTGTCTCAAAATACTCGTCTCTTTTACAATCGACTAAGAAACCGATACTATTTATTTATGGAGATCTCAAATTGTTACACCACGACTGAGCACAAAGTTATGGATTTGTGTTTAATCTTACACACTAAATAGCCGAACATAACACAAAAGGACAACTGACAGTAAAAAAACATAATTGATGTTTAATTCAAAGAAATGTTTTAACACTAACCGTTATATTTAACTTGTGCATTTAATATAGAAGCACAAGTGAAAAGTTAGTTGTTCCTAGTATTCGGATACACTGGGGTTTACTTTTGATAGTACATGGCAGTTTATCCTCTGACCGACAGCTGCCATGTTTCCATAGGAAGCAGGCAACCATCTGGTCGGCGACTGTCTCTCGCTGCTAGCACAGAGAGAGTGAGATCTTCTTTACTAGGTCACCACTGCCGATCCCATGCAAAAACCAGTGGCGCTATCTCCGCTAGCAGCGAGAGACCCTCGCATTCAGAAGTTGGAGCGGGGCGAGCAACCAGGAACTGCTGTGTCTCGCATGTAACACAGTAGATAGCAAACCTCTGTGTATCTATTAAGATACAAGTTGGATTTACTCCAGAAATGCGGGACATGCTTTTTTTTTTTTTTTTTTTTAAACCCTTGCTTCCTTCAAGGAAGCAAGCATTAACAAAGGTTCAATATTCCTTTAATAAAATAATACAAAGTACCTTATTGAGCCCTCTTTGCTTTTTACAATTCTTTCAGGGGGCAGCCATGTTGATTAGAATCTTGGATCAGATTTTTATTATCTGACCCAAGATGTCAGCCCCCTTGATAGAGTTACACAGAGCAAAGAATGCACAATAAGGCAGGGCTCGACAACCCCACAGTTGCCAGGTCGCCATTGCAACTAGAAAATTAGACGTGGCGCCCGGGAAGGGTCATCCCCACATGACGCCACTCACCCTGGGATCAGTTAAAGAAAAAAAAGAATTAACGATCGGAGCGGAAGGGAGCAGAGAGTGCGCTGCACACACGTCCTGCTCCACCCCCCCCCCCCGCACTTAAGTGTAGGAGCGGCGGGTGTCACGTGATATCCTGCCACACACCAGTAGTGTCAAGACAGTCTGTGCCTGTTGGAAAGGCATGCACTAAGCTGGAGAAAAATCCCCCCTCCTGTGCAATGAGGTAAAGCAGGGGTTGGGGGGGGAGAAGTCTTTTTTTTAAAAATTCAGAACTGAGAGCTTGTGTGTGTGTGTGTGTATGTGTGTGTATGTGGCTGATTTTGTCTCGGTGTGTGTATGTATGTATTTATGTATGTGACTGACTGTGTGTGTGTGTGTGTGTGTGTGTGTGTGTGTGTGTGTGTGTATGGTTGAGTGAATGTGCCGTTGTGTGGCTCCTATATTTTTTGTCCTGGTCTATGATTAAGCCCTATGGACGAAAACACGTGAGGCCACAGATCTCCTGGCTATGCTTTTATACAATGTATAATAAATATTAAAGCTTTTACTCAGGACTGCCAGTGACTTATTTTATCTGGGACATTGGATAGGTACGCTGGTCTTGTTGTCATTGTCATGGAATTAAGACCATTTACAAAGATTTTGTAGGCTTTGTCAGCCAGACATATTTAGAAAACACAAGCAGGAAGATTTTGTTTCAGGTTACAAGGCTTTGAAACGGCTAAATCAGTTTTATTTTGACTTTGGCTTAAGTTGGACTTTTTGCTTATTCTTTGATTGGAACACTTGATTTATTATCTTTATTTTATTTCTGTTTTTCTGATTTGTTGTGTGACTGTGTGTGTGTGTGCGAGCCACTCACCGTCTCTGTGTGTGCGAGCCACTCACCGTCTCTGTGTGTGCGAGCCACTCACCGTCTCTGTGTGTGCGAGCCACTCACCGTCTCTGTGTGTGCGAGCCACTCACCGTCTCTGTGTGTGCGAGCCACTCACCGTCTCTGTGTGTGCGAGCGACTGACCAACTGTGTGTGCGACTGACCAACTGTGTGTATGACTGACCAACTGTGTGTGTTTATGGGCCGTTGTCTGGCTCCTAGATTTTTTACCTGGCTCCTAAAACTCAGTTAAGTTTGTCAACTTAAGTCTGCAATAAGGTACGATATTTACATTTGTTTTAATAATGATGATTTAATAATTACTAATTAAAATATCTACACTTGATGCAATCTTTAAACGTAACAATTTGACGATGGCTGTTGTCCTTTAAGAAAAATTCAAATGAATGCCGTCTACTTCCAATTTTGACTTCTGGGAACATTACAGAAACACTTTCACTGGCATTCACAACAACTTCCCCTACGTGCTTAAATTTAAGCACGTTACAATCTGAGGGAATATTCCACCCTTTCATTTTCAAAGGAGTATATTATAATGATCCCTTTAAATTTAGTGTGGAAGGCGATAAGCAAGGAACTATCCCATTTTCGGGAGGGGGTGGGTCCTCATCTGTGGTGTTAGGAGAACAGGAGTTCTGTTTCCCTGTGGGACAGATCTCTCTCCCATGTCGCCACTCCATCACGCGCAATTAGAAACTTGTCCGGTTCTTCTGATCTCTACTATCGCATGATGGAGACTGAGCAGTATTCTGTAACAGACAACCAGAAGTCCTTGTATGTGGTTTTATTAAAGTATTACACTAGTTGCGCCCCTTCTTTCTATTTGAGATTGACAGCATCTGGTCTGCAAGAAAATGGCAAACTCTACCTTTCAGTTAAGAAGGCACAGATGAGGTTCTTGGCATTCTTTGAAATTTCCACGTCTTCAGGAAAGTTCAATGAGTTCTTGTGATCCATAATTTTACTGTACGTCCCCACCAGGGAGTCGGCATAAAATGGGGTGTCCCCTGAAAATGAAAGCAAAAATAATAATAACAATAAATCAGAAAAACTATTCTATTAAATAAATATAGAAACCAAAAAATACACTGGTGTAATAATTCCACCTACAGATAGAGATTAAAGGGGCTTCGTTACCTAAACATGGTTTATAATGTAAATGTAGAGAATAATAAAAAATAAATAAAACAAAAATCTAAAAATTGTTGTGATGTATTCAAAAGGATAAATGAGGAGGAACATGTGTCTGTCATGATTTCTGTGAAACTACTTTTCACTGGAAAATGCATAAATTTGCATATCAAGCCACATGGTGATGTCATCAATGGGAGACACATTTAAAACAAACTATTTTGCTTGCAGTTCTGATAACATAATATACAGGTAATATGTTTAGTCTGTACACTAAATGGAATTAACAAATTATAGGTGAGGGACCCTTTCCAGTTGAAAAAAAAATAGATAAAATAAAAGAAAGGTTTTTGTGGAGCCGAGTGTAACAATTACAGGCTATAATGTGAGCGATTTCTAACAGGACTCGATCTAGTTTTCTAATGAATATTTATTTTGTGCTACTTAGAATGCAAACTGGCTATTTGGGGCTGTAAAATTCAGTGCACTGGTGAGAGGTTTTACTCTCTAATATTGCAGCTCCCTGGGGCATATAAAGGGGGCAACTAAAAGGTTCCCCCTTCTGTGCTTTCACTCAGTGAAGAATGCATGGCTGGTCTGACACAGGAAGATCAACCCTTAAATAAAGAAAACGTGGAGAGAGATTAAAAGTGATGAAGGCAAATATATACAGAGAGAAAGAATAAAGCCTTGGTATTATGCTGGTATGAAGATTCAGTTACGAGAAATAACACGTCTGCAGAGAGGAAGCTGCTCCACACCAGATATCTTACTTCTAGAAAACCTGGCCTTGGTTATGATTTTGTATTGCTTCTCTAGTTTAAAAAAAAAAGAGTCCTTTGTGACAGTGGGGCCCCTTTAACAAATTCGGCAGAGGCTGCTCTAACAAGTTCGGCCTGTGTAGTGGCCACTTTGGGATGCAGAGGGGAGCGGCGAAAATTCAAAAGAGCACTCTTGCCACCACTGTGATGACGCCTTGCACCACCAGGCCGCATATGACAATAAGTCATATCTGCCACCTTTTTCCTCCAGCACGTTACAAGTTGATGGTAAGTCCTGAGTGTTGGGGCAAGTGAGTGAGGGCAGTCTGTGTGCTGGTCTAATTCCTGAGTGTTGGGGCAAGTGCTGCAAGTGCAATCTGTGTGCTGGTCCAAGTCCTGAACGTTGGGGCAAGTGCTGCAAGTGCAATCTGTGTGCTCGTCTAAGTTCTGAGTGCTGGGGCAAGTGCTGTGAGGGCAGCCTGGCTGCCGGGACATTTCCAGGGGAGCTGGGACAAGTCGTGTGAGGGCAATCTGAGTCCCGGGGTAAATCCTGGGTGCTGAGGCAAGTCCTGTGAGTGCAATCTGGGTGCTGGGGTAAGTCAATATATCCACCTAGTACATTCACAAGGTTATATCTCACACACTTCCCCGATATATATACCCGTGCACTTCATATAACCCTGTGTACATACTGGGGGTATTTATTGCCCTGTGGAGGGATATATCAGTCACATCCATAAATAATTAAAATGCTTGGTTTTTCCTTTTTTGAACACGAAAATAATGCTTTGGGGCAGGTGCAATGACGCCGTGCTACGGGGCTGCTATGCAATTCTTTCCAGGGCTGGTTTTTGTTCCCAGTCTGGCACGGATGAAAGGTAATTTCGCCCTGCTGATGCTTTATCAAGATGGTCCCGTGACCATTAGTCACTTCTTGTGGTGAGTCTGTGTGTCAGTCGTGTAAGATGGGGGGGGGGGGGGGGGGGGGAGCATGTGCGAATGCCAACATGAACGCTAACGTGAACAGCTATGAATGTTGAGAGAGGAGTTAATGTGAATACAAATACTAATATGAACAACTAGGAAGTATGACACTGTAGAAGGAGGAGGAGCAGGTAGGCAGTGAGACAGACACAAGATGTTGGCACCGTGGTATAAGGAGCACAGAAGATGCTGTAGATTTATAAGCAAGTTGTTTGTTCCAGCACAGAATACACTTTAATCCCTCTTTAAAGTCATTATAGAAGGAGTTAACTTTCCAAATAGTTATAGGACCAAACTGTCAAAATACTTATGGCAATCCTAATTAGAACAAAATGCCAATCCTAATTAGTACAATAGGCACAAAAGTGTAACAAAAATTACACAGCTCCTCCAGCATTACAGTGAACCAAACAGAACAGCACTATCACCCAGGGCATCTGTTACAGGACAAATGCCTCTCCAGAATCTCCAGAAGGATGGTGGTACTTTGGAGAGAATTCAGAGAAGGGCTACTAAACTGGCTCATGGGTTGAAGGATAAAACTTACCAGGAAAGGTTAAAGCATCTTAACATGTATAGCTTGGAGGAAAGACGGAACAGGGGGGATATGATAGAAACATTTAAATACATAAAGGGAATCAACACAGTAAAAGAAGAGAGTATATTAAAAAAACGACCACAACTAGAGGACATAGTGTTAAATTACAGGGGCAACAATTTAAACGTAATATCAGGAAGTTTTACTTTACTGAGAGGGTAGTGGGTGTATGGAATAGCCTGCCAGCAGAAGTGGTAGAGGTTAATACAGTGAAGGAGTTTAAGCATGCATGGGATAGACACAAGGCTAATCTAGATATAAGATAGGGAACTTGGGACTAATAATAAAAGTATTTAGAAAAATTGGGCAGACTAGATGAACCAAATGGTTCTTATCTGCTGACACATACTATGTTTCTATGCTCGGGGCGTCTGTTACAGGACAGATCAATTTAAAGGGGAATTAACACTTGGCTATTCTCTGTATGCCGTACATGTTTTCAATATTTTAATTTTACTTTAAAACAATTTACAGTTTTCCTGTAGCTTAATTCAAATAATTTCACTGAGGCGTCTAAATTCAGTCAGCGCGATACAACTATTACACTAAATTCAGTCAGCGCGATACAACTATTACACTAAATTCAGTCAGCGCAGTACAACTATTACACTAAATTCAGTCAGCGCAGTACAACTATTACACTAAATTCAGTCAGCGCATTACAACTATTACACTAAATTCAGTCAGCGCAGTACAACTATTACACTAAATTCAGTCAGCGCAGTACAACTATTACACTAAATTCAGTCAGCGCAGTACAACTATTACACTAAATTCAGTCAGCGCAGTACAACTATTACACTAAATTCAGTCAGCGCAGTACAACTATTACACTAAATTCAGTCAGCGCAGTACAACTATTACACTAAATTCAGTCAGCGCAGTACAACTATTACACTAAATTCAGTCAGCGCAGTACAACTATTACACTAAATTCAGTCAGCGTGATACAACTATTACACTAAATTCAGTCAGCGTGATACAACTATTATACTAAATTCAGTCAGCGCAGTACAACTATTACACTAAATTCAGTCAGCGCAGTACAACTATTACACTAAATTCAGTCAGCGCAGTACAACTATTACACTAAATTCAGTCAGCGCAGTACAACTATTACACTAAATTCAGTCAGCGCAGTACAACTATTACACTAAATTCAGTCAGCGCGATACAACTATTACACTAAATTCAGTCAGCGTGATACAACTATTACACTAAATTCAGTCAGCGCGATACAACTATTACACTAAATTCAGTCAGCGCGATACAACTATTACACTAAATTCAGTCAGCGCAGTACAACTATTACACTAAATTCAGTCAGCGCAGTACAACTATTACACTAAATTCAGTCAGCGTGATACAACTATTACACTAAATTCAGTCAGCGCAGTACAACTATTACACTAAATTCAGTCAGCGCAGTACAACTATTACACTAAATTCAGTCAGCGCAGTACAACTATTACACTAAATTCAGTCAGCGCAGTACAACTATTACACTAAATTCAGTCAGCGCAGTACAACTATTACACTAAATTCAGTCAGCGTGATACAACTATTACACTAAATTCAGTCAGCGTGATACAACTATTATACTAAATTCAGTCAGCGCAGTACAACTATTACACTAAATTCAGTCAGCGCAGTACAACTATTACACTAAATTCAGTCAGCGCAGTACAACTATTACACTAAATTCAGTCAGCGCAGTACAACTATTACACTAAATTCAGTCAGCGCAGTACAACTATTACACTAAATTCAGTCAGCGCGATACAACTATTACACTAAATTCAGTCAGCGCGATACAACTATTACACTAAATTCAGTCAGCGCAGTACAACTATTACACTAAATTCAGTCAGCGCAGTACAACTATTACACTAAATTCAGTCAGCGCAGTACAACTATTACACTAAATTCAGTCAGCGTGATACAACTATTA
The DNA here is from genome assembly GCA_036172795.1 of Pelodytes ibericus. Classification (NCBI taxonomy): domain Eukaryota; kingdom Metazoa; phylum Chordata; class Amphibia; order Anura; family Pelodytidae; genus Pelodytes; species Pelodytes ibericus. The sequence continues at coordinate 189,089,768 of CM069861.1, forward strand.
CACTAAATTCAGTCAGCGCGATACAACTATTACACTAAATTCAGTCAGCGCGATACAACTATTACACTAAATTCAGTCAGCGCAGTACAACTATTACACTAAATTCAGTCAGCGTGATACAACTATTACACTAAATTCAGTCAGCGTGATACAACTATTACACTAAATTCAGTCAGCGTGATACAACTATTACACTAAATTCAGTCAGCGTGATACAACTATTACACTAAATTCAGTCAGCGCATTACAACTATTACACTAAATTCAGTCAGCGCAGTACAACTATTACACTAAATTCAGTCAGCGCAGTACAACTATTACACTAAATTCAGTCAGCGCAGTACAACTATTACACTAATTTCCATTACATGATGCAATACCATTTCCCCCCCCCAGACACTGTAAGTAGGACATTAGATATTCAGTAAAGGAGGATTAAAAAGAGAATTAAGATAGGAGCGCCTGGGGAAACAATTAGAAGGAGTAAAGCGGGTGAGATATATTGCAGATGGAGCACATTATTTAAGATAACATTTGCATTTTGTCCTGAGCCTCTCGGTGTCTTGCAGCATTACTGTATGATACACATGCATAAAGCCTGCAGGAAGACAGGGGAGGAACAGATGTAGAAAAGGAAATTAAAAAATCCCAATTCATTGCAGAAAATTCTTTATGGAGTAGACCGCTAAAAATATGTTTGTATGTACAGCAAATATGCACACGAGCCAGAGTTTGTTTCTGGTTACGGATATGTGGCGTCTGCTATTAAAGTGCCACTAAAAGCTTTTATTTTAATGCATGATATTATAAAAGCAGAACTGAGGATGAAATAGCATGTTGTTTTTAAGTTTTGTGCCATTTTGTCCTCCAACTGACACTATAGGTGCGTCATGGTCAGGCACACAAACTGATCCAGCAGTCACACACTGCACGTGCAGTGAGAGACCCTTTGCTATATATAGTCTATATAGAGAGTACCATGGCTAGGCACCATCATTTAGATCAACATGTCAGACCCAGACAAGAACGAACAGCAAGCGTCTACTCTTAATGGCTGAGCACTCTATGACACAATCAGCATGCGCCTGTCTGATCAGCTAGCTCTGCCTTAGTAAATATATTGGTCAGGTTTGCACCAAACATGTGGCTTTTTGCACTTGCTTTAATTAAAAAAAGCCAAAAAAGTTAAAAAAAATAAATAAAAACCCCACTTTAACTCAACTTTTACTATAAACATTTCAAAGTGTCAATTGATCTATTACAGATGAATCATGGTGAATGGGATTTTCAGGATGAATCTCAAACGTATAAAATAAAAAAATATAAAAAAAACATGGTTGCTCCATCCATTAGAAGATCTGCTGCGCTGGATCTAATGCTTTCTGTAATATTACACGGGTACAGTTACACCAAGAGAGTAATGCAAAATATGCACTATGCAGGAGCACAGCATCCTGAATCATCAAACCTCAAAAACAACACTAACTCACGGCACAAAATCAATTGGGGCATAACAGGGGACTCAGCATAACCAAAATGCATTAAGTGCATAAACAAGTGTAGCCGGGCTTCTAAACCTGGGCACTAAAGACTAATAGCAAAAAACTATTTTAAACTATATATCTTTTATCCAGTATCATGTATATTCTCCATGAACATAACAGAAAAGTAACAGAAAGAGAGCTTGGTGTTTGCCAGATGTGGTGAAGAATTATCTGCCACTTACTCAACAAAAAGTGAAATCCTCATTAAAGTAATAAGAGCAATGAGAGTATCTTGCGAGAAGTACTGAAAGCGTTTTCTACTTGGCTAGTGATGTCACAGAGAACCAGCGCCCAAATTTCAGCAGAACACCAACTTCATGCGTTTAATTACCCTCTCTCCTCATTTTAATTCCCTTCCTTGTGCACAGAATACAGCTGATGGTTCACAACGCAGGGTTAAGCATTTAAGATAAAAAATTTAAAAAATTTAAAAAAAAGTTAACAAAAAATGTTCTTGTGCACTAAGAATCAAGGTTCAAGTACCAAAACTCTCCTTAATTTGAAAGCTTATGTGCATGTTCCATATGTGTTCTATTGGAAAGTGTTATGCTTGCACCAATCATTAGAGAGAATGTAGCAGTATTGCAAGTAAATGCATAGATTACGATGATCATAATATTTAATTCAATTTTTTATTCTCTACATTCAATATTTATACAATGTTCAGGTGACTCAGTCTCATTAACAAAATGACTGATTTTAACAATGTAATTGTGAGTGTGGAAAAGGCACTTTGTACAACCCTGTGGAGTAAGGTGGCCCATTGTACATCCCTGTGGAGTAAGGTGGCCCATTGAACATCCCTGTGGAGTAAGGTGGCACATTGTACAGCCCTGTGGAGTAAGGTGGCACATTGTACAGCCCTGTGGAGTAAGGTGGCACATTGTACAGCCCTGTGGAGTAAGGTGGCACATTGTACATCCCTGTGGAGTAAGGTGGCACATTGTACAGCCCTGTGGAGTAAGGTGGCACATTGTACAGCCCTGTGGAGTAAGGTGGCACATTGTACAGCCCTGTGGAGTAAGGTGGCACTTTTTAAATAACTCTAGAATGTAATAATGGAACTAACTTACCAACCAGCATCTCAAACAGGAAGACTCCAACAGACCACCAGTCACACTCCCGTCCATAGTAACCATCCCCTCCTTGAGATTTCAATACTTCAGGCGATATATAATCTGGAGTTCCCACAGCAGTGTCACAGCGCACCATACCTGTCTAGGAGAAAGGAACACATCAGGGCATTTCCTAACAGGCATATCATTCTAGAGAGATGAAGAACCAAGAACATCTATGGATAAGGTCTATTAAGTAGAACTTTATATTGTAGTATGGCAGTGAGTCATAGAAACATATTGAAAACTTGTTGAATTGGGGTTGAAGTCCTCACTATAGGATCTACTCAATCAAGTGAGAATTGTAGGGAATTTAGACATGGGAATTTCAAACTTCAGGCCAAAGTAGCCGAGTTGGAATAATTCTCCCATTCAACTGCATTTGAGAATTTTTTTTCCAACTCGGCTACTTTGGCCTTAAGTTTGAAATTCCCATCTCAATTTCCCTGCAATTCTCTCTTTATTGAGTAGACCCGTATGCGTATAGGTGGAGAGCCATGACTAACTATTTTTAACCTTCTGCTGGGATTTCCAATCAACAGCAAGTGCAAAACTGGGTGTTTTGTGCTCAACTGAGAGGACATAATGATAATACAACAACAGGTGGCGATGTAACAGAACACAATGATCAACCCAGTTGATTCCTGGGTTTGAATTGCCTCCTGTGCTGATGATGGCAATGATAAGTATATCACAGGTTTTTTTTTATAGTCTGTGAAGCAAAAAGTATTAAAGGAAATAAATCCTGACAATGTGTTGTGTTTACACTGCTGTCTCTATCAGTGACTGCCTGGCCTGCTCCTGATCAGTGGACCCTCACATGTTAAAGTGTGCAACAGGTAATAAGCTGAAATCAATTTAAAAAAAAATAACAAAATCTTACAAACTCCCAGTACAATTTCCCAGAATATTAACATAAAGGACAGGTTATAGCTATGCTTTAGTCTCTCTACCAGCACCAAACTTGCCCATTGGGCTATTTTATAGTGGTCCTGTAATCCACAAGCGCAAGGATACTAAAAGCCCCCTTTAGGCAGGTACAGGCCTGACGGCTGCACTTTAATTTGAAGTCGTTGGACTGGTTTTGTAACATGCAGTTTCATATATGACTTCTGAGGGCATCAGAGATATTAGTTACTCCATCTTTATGGATGTTTTCTATGCTCCGGCTGTGAGCTGCTAACGCAGCCTCTATAAATACACACTAGACCACGTTGGGATAGCCTCACACTGCATATGTACATCCCACAATTCTCTATCAGTATATTGATTGATTATAGTATATCGGAAGGATTATTTAGGATGTCATGCTGCCCAATCCTAGGCTGCTAAACAGAAATATATACTGGGCAACTGAACAACTTCAGAATACTCTCTCCAGTGTTTTGATTAACTCCAGGCATTTTGTCAAGTACATATTGTACTACACACAGCGCCTCAAATTACATACACATCACTGGCACTTTGTAACTACATCATACACATTGGCAACAATGACTGTAAACAGTACACTGGCAGTCATTGAACTGTGCTGAATTACACCCATACCTGTACAGACATAGAAACAAAGAGTGCCACAACACCTCTTAACATTACATGTTACTATTAGAATGACATCCAAACTGGAAATAGAAGATAAAGTTAACAATGGTGTGTAATTCCTCCTGTTAGAGAAACATGCCGGTCCGGCAGATCTGGGTGCAAGATCCAAGCACCGATTGTATGTCTAGTATTCATAGTCACTCAATAGAGGGGACCAAGTTAAAGTTTCAGCGATGTTTTACGCCTTCCTAATGGTAATAACGGACTGATTCTTTGCCCTTCTGATAAGTTATAATGCGATAACGACCAGAAACTGTCAAAAACAGGGGAAAACATTTGAGGCTGAAGGTATACAGTTTAGTAGCTCCCTGCCCCCTCCCACTGGGACCCCAATGGAGATGCATGTTTGGAGGTGATCTTGGGAATAAAGTATTAACGTTTCAGTGCCGAGATTGCAGAGTTTAGCGTCTGTCCCTTTAACACAGTTTTACAAAATAATGGATATCGAATAATCTGGGTGACAGATAATCTCATTTTCTCCTGCACATGTGTATTTAGAATGGTTAATTGTGGGGTACAGTTGTAAAAGTGGTCCCAGTCACCATGGAAACATGTTCTTGAACCCCAGAGCTGACTTTTCTAATTAACCCCATAATGTTTCCATGCTGCCGTGAATGTTTTAGAATCCATGGGTTTCATGCATCAAGGAGGGGCTTAGATGATTTCATAGGGAATATCTTGATCAACAGATTCCTTATGGATAGTTCACATTGCAGGAGAGCACGTAACTCTTGTCTCCAGTAAATGTACAATATGGCTGACTTAGCCAAACAACCTCAGTTCTAAAACCAGATTTCTCTAAGGTCAATTCCATAGACTGAAAAACAAATGGCACAAGCTGTGAGTTATTTTAGTCAATACATTTAATGCTGCTAAAAGTTTTTTTAAATGACAGGTGCAATTCAGTCCTTCAACTAAGTATGCAAAGTAGAGACTATACTAATGGAAGCATTAAATCTCCTTCCCATGGGCCCCGTCACCGAAAACAAACCCAAAAAAATTTCTGTGACATAATGCAAACATAAAATGCCATAAACAATATAAAAAATTGTTTTAAACAACATTTTCCAATACATTTTATACTGGTCATCATAGTGCCCATCCTCTAGTATATGAATGTACAGGGGGCAGTTTGTGATATTTTTTTTTTACGTTTAAATGACTAACATTTGTTTAACCGCTGGAACCTTGAACAAAACTAGGGTTAAAAGAAAAAAGAAAAAACAACAAACATGTCCTGCTTCTCCACAGTAAACCTGACAGTGTCATCGAACACACAACCAATCAGCGCAGGGGCTTGCCCAGTAAGTCTGATCGGGTTCTGTATTGTGTGTCTTTCTGCGTTTTTGCATGGGATTAGCAGACATAGTTATGGTCAACCAGACCGGGCTGCCTCCTTCCCAAAGAAGCATTGTACCTGCCGGTCAAAGGATAAAGTAGCATGGACTGTCAAAAGTACATACCAGTTCATCTTCACACTAGGGACAGCTACTTTTATATTAGAATCACAAGTGAAAACTCAAATTTAGTTGTCCATTAATATATACAGTATAAGTTCTATGTACACAAAGTGAATCCCATTTCAGAAAAAGTTGCTACTTTAATAAGATTTGTATCATTAATATGATTATTAAACACGTTTACAGCTTTTCTTAAATAATTTGTGCAGAGTAACTGTTTGTTCAGTGGTGACTCGCATGGGACAGATCCATTTTTGGCTGTCTCTGGGATCAGATAATTCACTGAATACTTGCTTTACAGATTTTTTTTTTATTATTATTATTTTTTTTACAGAGGAATGAAGGACTAATGGAACAGCAGATAACCAAGCACAAAGCAAGGGAAGTGGTAGGGTTTCAAACATAATCCAGTTCCTGGAACTGAAATAAAATGTGGATATGTGTTAAAGGAACAGCCAATAGTAATGAGTAATTTCCCATTATAAAAAAAATGTAAAAAAACTGCTGTTGAACACAGCGGTGCCCTGGGCCTGACTAGACCCATGCACTCCCCAACTATCATTGGTGGCACTCCATCTTTTCTAGCTCACATTCCTTCATCAGATAACCTTTGGCCTACACTAGTTTGCACCCACATCCCTTTGCACAGCACCAGATAGCTAGCTCCTTGATGTTAGTCTAGTGTGAGAAGTCCAGATGTCTGTTCAGACAGCGCAAAGCAGTGGGGGAGGATGTGCCACCAACTATGGTAGCAAGGTCACTGATGTCTGCCACCAACCCATCCAATCTGCTACCTTAGGCCTAGGCAGAAATAAACCACTGATTGTACCTACCTGCATCCTCAACCCTAAACTCGCGGATTCCACAAGTGTATCTGACGCCATCAAAAAGTTAATCTTTCTAAAACACAAGTCATCACAAATCTAATCTGAAAGCAGAACAATTCAAATCTCTAGAAGACAATGTAGCTTTTGAGTGGGACCCGAAATATACTGAATACTTAGGGATCAAGATAGGATTTTATTTCACGATCAAACCATTTACAGTCTTGTGAGAGCAATTCAACCTACTGAAATATTCAAATACTTGAAAATAAAAGGGCTTTCTGGCCAAAAATCTAACCCAAGAACCATATCCTAAATCATCAGATCTAATGTTTAAAATACAAAAACAGTATAACAAATTGAGTCTCCAATTCCTTAAAGCTGATCAAAGAGATAATAAAAAAAAAACCGAATAACAGCATTTAAGAAATGGGAAAAGATCTACAAATAAAGATAGAGGAGGAGGACTGGCGCAAAGCTTTGAACAAATGTTACAATGTCTTAATCTGAATTAAACAGTTTAAGATTGCAAACAAATGGTACTTGGTCCCAGCAAAGATCTCGCAGATGTATCCTAACACCACAGAGACATGCTGGAGCTGTGGATTGGGCAGAGGTGATTTTCCGCACACCTCCTGGGGATGTACGAAAAGCAACTTCCTTTGGTTGAGCGTTTCAAAAAGACTAAGTGAGGTGTTTGGCAAAGATTGGTCCCTGACCCCAGACAAGGCCCCTCTACACCTAAACTTACCAGAATATAAAAAGGAATATAAAATCGTCTTTCACATCCTAATGACAAATAACCTAGAAATAGCCAGAAACTGGAAAACTATCAACCCAGTAATATGGTCAAAAATAAATACCCAAATTATCCAAATGCCAAATGGAAAAGGGCATGGAGTGGCAAAAACATCAGAATGGAAAAAAAGCCCTTCTGGGACAAGTGGATACAGATTTTTCAAAAGCAATACATTTTAGATAGTAACAAAGAAAAAGCCCTACGGTCCTGCAAGAAAACCTCATTCATATCTCTCAAAGTAGAGCAAAACAACCTCCTGGTAGCTAAGGCGATACCATCAAATGAACGGAGCAGTCAGCATTTGAGCATAGAAAAGGAGAAAGGAGGGAAGAAGGGGAAGGAGAGAGGGAGGTTAGGAAAGGGGGAAAAAAAGAGGAGGAACAGGAAAGGGAAAGGAAAGAGATTGAGAGAGGGGGGAAAAAAAAAGTTGGAAAGAAAGACAAAAGTGAGAGAGAGGAAATAGCCCCTGCTATCGTGGGAAAGAAAACATATCCTTCACCTTCAAACAAAAAGAAAAAGAAAGTAAAGAAAAAAACAGTGGCATATGTCTTATATATGTGTTTGTTGTAAATGCACAGGTAATCTAGTTACATCTTATGTAAGTGGTAGTGTCCCTTTAAAAAATTTATATCAAAAGAAATCCGATTTCTTAAATAACATTTAAAAAAAATCCACGATTTTTAACACCCTGGATAGAAGTAGATAAATATGTGCAAAAAAAAAAGTCTATGTGGAACAGCACCTTTAAAGGGTTTACAAGCATGCAAAAGCCAGACAATCTCGACTGCCAGCTTGAGAACGATTGGATGGGTTACCATAAGCTTAGGAGAAAGGAATGATAGATTTAATGTACCCAGCTAGGGACATTTATGCCCAGGTTCTCCTCCTGCCGATTTATCGCCTTAGTCATGTTTTTTTACAAAAAAGGCAACAAACAATTTGAGATTCAAAGTGGACACGGGTAGAGCAAACTGCTCAGATATACGACAATCCAACAACTAAAAAAAAAGAAAACACTTGCCAGAATAAGAAGGGGGGGGAGGGGGTAGAGACTTATCCAAACGATCACTGATGTGAACATGTTTAAATTGGATGCTAGGAAAACAATCCTTTTGTGTTGGAAGAAAAGCCATATCCACTGCTTATCTCATATTGTTAGTTTTATTGAATTACCCTGCCAGGCTGCCGTGTGCCAAGCCCTGACAAAATGCCAGCTAGTGAGGGATTTCTTTTCTGTTTGTTTTTCAAATCCATTAAACAAAAAAGACAGGTCTGTAGCAGGGAGTTTAAACACCTTGTTAAATGATATTACTCTTTACACAAGCATTTGCAATTTTTCTACCACCTTAAGAAAATGAATGTCTTGGCTGGTGTCTATCTAAAGCAGATATCTGAGATAACATGCATTAACCTGGTCAACAAAGCTTGGTCTACAAAAAGGGCTTGTGAGAATGATGTGTAAACACTTAGCTTCCTGCTCATGCCAGTGCGCACACATGTTAACTGGTTCGTGCAAACCTAGTATCTGAAGTGCATGTTACATTAAACAGTAATTAATGGCAAATTTTGCAATATTATTAATTTATCTTTATTTTAATTCACACTGCTGAGACAGCTACGGTTTCAAGAGGATTCTAGGTAACTGTTCACAATGATAACACAACTGTACTAAATGGGCACAAAATATCTATATTTATTAGAATATAATACGATAGTTAAACATTTATTGAATGAAGCAAAAGCCCTGATCCCACGTCACTGGGGAGTAAGTGCTCCTCCATCCTTTAAAGAGTGGATCACAAGGGTAGAGAGTCGCTAGGTCGACAGACCAATCGGCAAAGCACTGGCAGAGGTGGTTCTATTGGATGGAATTTATTGAAGGTCTCAACCTCTAATTTGTCTATACTAACTGACCTTTCTCCTTATTCTATAATGTCCCATTTACCTATTTGAAAATGTGTATTGATTGTAATTTATATGCCGATTCCCTGCTGTGTCAGGGATACATTGTTCTTTTTTCTATGACCCTCGACCAAACTGTCTGCACATCCCCCCCCTCCCTTTCCCTCACCACCCCCCTTTTTTTCTGTACCCTCCCTTCCCCCACCCCAGCTACTATATGTTTTTACTTGTTTCAATAAAAAAAATACGATTTATAAAAAATAAAAAAAATAGCACAACATTCCAAACTTTGGATATTCTTTAGGAAAATAAGAAAAAAGTATTACTTTCCCCCAGACTTTTGCCAATGCTGCCCCCAGATGTAGCCAATGCCCCTCCCCCTCCCAGACTTGCTCCAAATCTCCCTGGTGGCTAGTGGGGCAGCCGCTAAAAAAGACATGGCTAAGTATCTCGATACAGAGACACTTCAGCCATGTCTATTGAGCCCCCACTAGAAACATCAGGGCACTGTGACGGCCAATCACAGCGCCCTGATGTTAATAGCTGTGCCTGCTTTGACAGCTATAGGTCTCTCCCTGCTCCACAGCGATTGTGGGGCAGTGAAAGACTAAATATAGTGCTGCAAGTCTCTCCCTTGCGTTAATCCTAACCTCTGGGTTAGGGTTAGAGTTCATCAAAACCCTAATCCTACAGTTAGAATTAGGGTTTGTACTAACCCTAGGGTTAAGGTTAAAGTTAAATAAACATAAAAATTGTAACAAATTAAATATTAATTAAATAAATGAAAAATGTAAACAAAATAATAATAAATTATATAAAAATAAGATATGTTATTCCATCAAGGACCAGTGACATGTTATGTCTGTCTGTGGTCCTCTAGGGATATTTTATTTAAAATAAAGACTGCTAGTGGGGATAGTGCTTTGCATTGGCCCCCAGCAATAGATGGGGGCCCGCAGCAGCTGGATATTTGATCCATGTAGCCACAGGGTAGCAAGGATAGCAACAATCTGTGCTTCCTACAAAAGACTACATTTCCTATCATGCTAAGGTAGCTGTTGGCTGGCTGAGTATGATAGGAAATGTAGTCTGCAAGCATTACATCAAAAATACACGTTATAAAGCTGCAATGACCGTATCCTAAATTTTGCCCTGTACCTGCCACATAACCCTAGCAAACCTATACATGTGGGGACCACTACACTCGAGTACTTGCTGAACATATATTGGGGTGTTGCTTGGCAATAAACTAGAACAACCCCTTTAAATTTATACCTAAAGTGTGTGGAAATAAAACGCACACAAAATTACTATGCAAAAAAACTTGTCAAAGATTGGTGGGAAGATTACTACATGAAAAGTGTCAAAATACCTGTCTACTTTAAAAAAATGTGTACAAGGGTTATTCAGGGTTCATGACATTTATTGGTGTTACAATGTCACTAACGCTAATTTAAAAAAAAAAAATGGTTTTGAAACAGCTACTGCTTGTATTTATTAACCTATAACATGCAACACAAAAAACATATAAACATTGGGTATTTCTAAACTCAGGACCAATATTAGAATCTATTTAGCAGGTTTTTTCATTAGCTTTTAAAAACTTCGTGAAAGATTTTTACAAATAACAGTCAGGAAAAGTGCTGTTTTCTTTACATTTTCACCATATTTTACTATTTTTTTCATAATACAATAAATGATATGAACAAAATAATGGCATCAAAAGAATGCCCTTCTTGTCCTGAAAAAAACAAAAACAAAATATCATTTGTGTGTGTACAGTACATGACAAAGAAGAAAATTAGAGCTAAACACAAACACCTCAGTAGTGTTAAAACAGCCTCGGTCACTAACGCTCATCAATCCAAAAAACAGTCTGGTCGTGAAGTGGTTATGCACTGTAAACTAGCACACGAAACGGGAAAAAATACCCATCACAATTGGAAAAACAGATTTCCGAGACATATCAAGGCTAAACAAAAATATAAGTTTACCCTGACTCTGATTCATTCTTTAATAGCCTTAAATGTCTTATACCAAAAAAAAAGATACACATCACACAAAGCAGACGAGGTTTGCGAAACATAAAGCAATGCGCTCTGCACGTATAGCAAACAGCAGAACATTCCTAAGCAGATCCTCCATGGGCAGCCCTCTATAGCATCCCATGTTGGCAACTTGTTTAGCACTGTAGTTTAGGATTAGTAGAAGCTGTGTATGCTTCAAATCAATGTTTTGCGTAATGTAATTCTTTTATACTTGCCAACATCTCCCTTCTGGGTTTTTACAACATTGTGTGGCCTTAGAGTGGTTAAATACAGCAAGGGTTAAAGAAATTCACACAACAAAAGATCACTGTTGCCAACTGTATCTATATAATTAGACGTTTCTTTCATGTTAAACTCCAGATTTTTCATTTGCTGGGAATTTTGTTTTTGTCTACTGGGGAATCTACAGTAAAAGCAGCATTAAAGGGACAGTCTAGTCCCCAAAATCACTCTGGTGCAGGATGAAGATCACTGCTTGTATAATGCACAGGTTTTTATCCCTGTGTGATTTGATGCAGGCATTCTGTATAAAAAAACATTTATAATATTTGACTCCAGCCCTCCCAGTGATCACTCTACATGTTTAATGCAGGTGCGGCAGCACTGATTGTATGGACACTGAGGATATAAAGTTTTGTTTCATATAGTCACTTCCTGTCCTCCTCAAATCGAGTCTATTGAGTGGCCTATAAGTGACCTTGCTCTTGTACACAGTAGGACCTCTTAACAGTGCAACACACTGTCTGATGACATCACTAGAGACAGAGGATATTCCATTCATTTTAATGGCATTATTCTCATTGGTTCCTGCAGCAAAGAAAAAAGGAAATTACTTTTACTTATCTAGTGTGGAAAGTCCTTGTTTCTTGCAAACTGCTATAATTTCCCAATTTCTTCTAGCTGTAAGTATTTTATATTTTAAACAATGCAAAATGTAAGACATGCTTTTTAAAATATTTGGAAGATGCATTTTGGGCACTAGACAGTCCTTTTAATAAGGCCAATGAAATGACTGGTTACTGGAATAAACTGGGATTAATACCACCCGAGGGCAAACGCCTCTGAACAAATGTGAAGCTTTGATGGGCCTTTATATACAACATTACATCTCAACCTCTTTTGATCCCTTAGAGTTGAAATGAGACAATATCAAATTGTTTTATCTGCACCCACCCAAGTTTCCTTTTGATCCATTTGAGGCAGAAAATAAAATGATACTACAAACAATGTCTATAAAATCGCAGTTGATGAGCAGGGTGTAGTGGGACGATAATTAGTCCACAACAGATTCTTAGAAGCAAAATTATGTGTGGAGATGCCTAAATGAAACAATCAAACGTACAAATTAAACATTGATACACTGGGAGTTATGTATAAAAAATTATTAAAGTTCTAAAAATGGAGCAGTCACCATGGCATCCAATGGAATATTCCTGCTGTTTGGACCATTTTTAGAGCTTTGACCCAGAACAGAGTTCTATAAATAAGTTATATCACCAAGCACAGAAAGTGCCCAAAACACACTCCCTGTCTCTTTAGTTCTGGCCAATAAAAATAAGACCATAGTGTTGTGCACCATGCAGACAGATTATAATAAGACCATAGTGTTGTGCACCATGCAGACAGATTATAATAAGACCATAGTGTTGTGCACCATGCAGACAGATTATAATAAGACCATTGTGTTGTGCACCATGCAGACAGATTATAATAAGACCATAGTGTTGTGCACCATGCAGACAGATTATAATAAGACCATAGTGTTGTGCACCATGCAGACAGATTATAATAAGACCATAGTGTTGTGCACCATGCAGACAGATTATAATAAGACCATAGTGTTGTGCACCATGCAGACAGATTATAATAAGACCATAGTGTTGTGCACCATGCAGACAGATTATAATAAGACCATAGTGTTGTGCACCATGCAGACAGATTATAATAAGACCATAGTGTTGTGCACCATGCAGACAGATTATAATAAGACCATAGTGTTGTGCACCATGCAGACAGATTATAATAAGACCATAGTGTTGTGCACCATGCAGACAGATTATAATAAGACCATAGTGTTGTGCACCATGCAGACAGATTATAATAAGACCATAGTGTTGTGCACCATGCAGACAGATTATAATAAGACCATAGTGTTGTGCACCATGCAGACAGATTATAATAAGACCATAGTGTTGTGCACCATGCAGACAGATTATAATAAGACCATAGTGTTGTGCACCATGCAGACAGATTATAATAAGACCATAGTGTTGTGCACCATGCAGACAGATTATAATAAGACCATAGTGTTGTGCACCATGCAGACAGATTATAATAAGACCATAGTGTTGTGCACCATGCAGACAGATTATAATAAGACCATAGTGTTGTGCACCATGCAGACAGATTATAATAAGACCATAGTGTTGTGCACCATGCAGACAGATTATAATAAGACCATAGTGTTGTGCACCATGCAGACAGATTATAATAAGACCATAGTGTTGTGCACCATGCAGACAGATTATAATAAGACCATAGTGTTGTGCACCATGCAGACAGATTATAATAAGACCATAGTGTTGTGCACCATGCAGACAGATTATAATAAGACCATAGTGTTGTGCACCATGCAGACAGATTATAATAAGACCATAGTGTTGTGCACCATGCAGACAGATTATAATAAGACCATAGTGTTGTGCACCATGCAGACAGATTATAATAAGACCATAGTGTTGTGCACCATGCAGACAGATTATAATAAGACCATAGTGTTGTGCACCATGCAGACAGATTATAATAAGACCATAGTGTTGTGCACCATGCAGACAGATTATAATAAGACCATAGTGTTGTGCACCATGCAGACAGATTATAATAAGACCATAGTGTTGTGCACCATGCAGACAGATTATAATAAGACCATAGTGTTGTGCACCATGCAGACAGATTATAATAAGACCATAGTGTTGTGCACCATGCAGACAGATTATAATAAGACCATAGTGTTGTGCACCATGCAGACAGATTATAATAAGACCATAGTGTTGTGCACCATGCAGACAGATTATAATAAGACCATAGTGTTGTGCACCATGCAGACAGATTATAATAAGACCATAGTGTTGTGCACCATGCAGACAGATTATAATAAGACCATAGTGTTGTGCACCATGCAGACAGATTATAATAAGACCATAGTGTTGTGCACCATGCAGACAGATTATAATAAGACCATAGTGTTGTGCACCATGCAGACAGATTATAATAAGACCATAGTGTTGTGCACCATGCAGACAGATTATAATAAGACCATAGTGTTGTGCACCATGCAGACAGATTATAATAAGACCATAGTGTTGTGCACCATGCAGACAGATTATAATAAGACCATAGTGTTGTGCACCATGCAGACAGATTATAATAAGACCATAGTGTTGTGCACCATGCAGACAGATTATAATAAGACCATAGTGTTGTGCACCATGCAGACAGATTATAATAAGACCATAGTGTTGTGCACCATGCAGACAGATTATAATAAGACCATAGTGTTGTGCACCATGCAGACAGATTATAATAAGACCATAGTGTTGTGCACCATGCAGACAGATTATAATAAGACCATAGTGTTGTGCACCATGCAGACAGATTATAATAAGACCATAGTGTTGTGCACCATGCAGACAGATTATAATAAGACCATAGTGTTGTGCACCATGCAGACAGATTATAATAAGACCATAGTGTTGTGCACCATGCAGACAGATTATAATAAGACCATAGTGTTGTGCACCATGCAGACAGATTATAATAAGACCATAGTGTTGTGCACCATGCAGACAGATTATAATAAGACCATAGTGTTGTGCACCATGCAGACAGATTATAATAAGACCATAGTGTTGTGCACCATGCAGACAGATTATAATAAGACCATAGTGTTGTGCACCATGCAGACAGATTATAATAAGACCATAGTGTTGTGCACCATGCAGACAGATTATAATAAGACCATAGTGTTGTGCACCATGCAGACAGATTATAATAAGACCATAGTGTTGTGCACCATGCAGACAGATTATAATAAGACCATAGTGTTGTGCACCATGCAGACAGATTATAATAAGACCATAGTGTTGTGCACCATGCAGACAGATTATAATAAGACCATAGTGTTGTGCACCATGCAGACAGATTATAATAAGACCATAGTGTTGTGCACCATGCAGACAGATTATAATAAGACCATAGTGTTGTGCACCATGCAGACAGATTATAATAAGACCATAGTGTTGTGCACCATGCAGACAGATTATAATAAGACCATAGTGTTGTGCACCATGCAGACAGATTATAATAAGACCATAGTGTTGTGCACCATGCAGACAGATTATAATAAGACCATAGTGTTGTGCACCATGCAGACAGATTATAATAAGACCATAGTGTTGTGCACCATGCAGACAGATTATTGTAACTTGCTGGGAAATTAGGTAACATAGGTTTTGGTAGATAGAAAAAATGAAAACCAGGTCAAAATGATTTGGATAAATTATTGGATTCTCTCAAAATCCCAAATAAGACAGGCAGGTGCCCTAGAGTAAAGCTTAACAAACACAAAGGTACTCTGCTAAATGGCACTTGAGTGCTACATAACTCATATATGTATATATCAAAACATATAACCCAAACAAGTAGGTGTGACTGGTGCGCTAAGTAAAATTCACCGAAAATATATAAATTGTATAAACAAAATGTGTAAACAAAATTTGATAATTGCCCGAGAGAAATTTTCAGTGCAGTATGATGCAGGTCTTCAATGTCTCACATTATATATATAAGGGGACAGAAAAAGACAAACATAGTGTAATACAGTATATTAGTACAGTGATGGTGCAGTGTAGATGATTGCACTCACAAACAGTGTAGATTGAAATCGCTCATCTATCTCTTGTAGAGTTGTTTTTTCTTTTTTCTCTCAATCCCACGCTCTCAGGCAGTAAAATGAGACGAAGAGGTAATATATTAGACAATAAAAAGATAGAAGTTTAATAAAAAAACAATAGCATCTTACATATATAGTTGTAGATGTCAGGTATTCTTTTCTGACCCCAGGAATCCAGGATAAGAACAAAGTCCAAGGGACCAGTGCTTACGCCAAGAGGAAGCCCAAATAGTGGCGAAACGCGTAGCGTGCTTACCTATACTGCCACATTTTACCTACATTACGAACTTTCTGGACTTATTTCGGCTGCACTGGTCCCTTGGACTTTGTTCTTATCCTGGATTCCTGGGGTCAGAAAAGAATACCTGACATCTACAACTATATATGTAAGATGCTATTGTTTTTTTATTAAACTTCTATCTTTTTATTGTCTAATATATTACCTCTTCGTCTCATTTTACTGCCCGAGAGCGTGGGATTGAGAGAAAAAAGAAAAAACAACTCTACAAGAGATAGATGAGCGATTTCAATCTACACTGTTTGTGAGTGCAATCATCTACACTGCACCATCACTGTACTAATATACTGTATTACACTATGTTTGTCTTTTTCTGTCCCCTTATATATATATAATGTGAGACATTGAAGACCTGCATCATACTGCACTGAAAATTTCTCTCAGGCAATTATCAAATTTTGTTTACACATTTTGTTTATACAATTTATATATTTTCAGTGAATTTTACTTAGCGCACCAGTCACACCTACTTGTTTGGGTTATATGTTTTGGTTTTTTGCACGTGTGTCTTCAGAGGAACACACAGATTGGTGCTGCTTTGTTATAGTTTAAAGCGCCAGGATCTATCTTTTCTATCTACTTATATATATGTATATATAGGTGGACACCAACTGAGACTAAAGTGCATATATCAAAAAACACAAAAAACAATTAGAAAAACATCAAGCAAATACATGCCGACTACACCTCAACAGATTTGGCTGTGCGTCAGCTCTAAGCAATGGTATAAAGTGACCGTAAGTGGGAACCCTATAGATCTGAGCAGTGACAAAGGGACAAAACATCACATGGAATAATAATGGCAATTCCTTGGAAACAAGAGTGTGAAGAACCTGTATAGAAGCAATGGAAGTGATGGCCTAGAGATGTTTTTCCTCATGAGGATCACCTGACCCAAGTAAGGACGAACCTCCGTGATCCAATATTCAATTACTAAAAGAAGTAGCATGTCAGGGGGAGGAAATGCAGCCAACGGTACCATTTTACACAAGGCACAGGGCCTTATGTTCCCATAATCTTAAAATGTGTTGCGCAAAGGTTTATAGAGACTCTGCCGTGAATAGCCAATGAACTTTGAAACCTGATTTGTCACAAATCTTACAGCCGTCGCCTTAAATGTAAAGATGCAGAAATATCAGAAGACGGCCAGTAGGTGGTGCTGCAACAGAAACTGCAACATCTACAGAACAGCTATACTCTACGGGAAAAGTCATAACTCACTTTCTCTCCAAATTAAACAGGCGCACATACTACACGGACACAATTAAATGCAAAGTCAAATGTATAGTACATTGTGTACTCTGTGTGTCTGAGGCAGATCCCAGAAGAACCCTCAGGAATGAATTCAGCCACAAGGGCTTACAAGTGAAGTCACTGATTTTATACTGAACAGTATGCTCAGAGGACAAACTTTACATAGTGCTGCCTGGCTGCTACAGCCCATACCGCTGGCTGCCTGGCTGCTACAGCCCATACCGCTGGCTGCCTGGCTGCTACAGCCCATACCGCTGGCTGCCTGGCTGCTACAGCCCATACCGCTGGCTGCCTGGCTGCTACAGCCCATACCGCTGGCTGCCTGGCTGCTACAGCCCATACCGCTGGCTGCCTGGCTGCTACAGCCCATACCGCTGGCTGCCTGGCTGCTACAGCCCATACCGCTGGCTGCTTCAGCCCATACCGCTGCCTGGCTGCTTCAGCCCATACCGCTGCCTGGCTGCTTCAGCCCATACCGCTGCCTGGCTGCTACAGCCCATACCGCTGCCTGGCTGCTACAGCCCATACCGCTGCCTGGCTGCTACAGCCCATACCGCTGCCTGGCTGCTACAGCCCATACCGCTGCCTGGCTGCCGTGCTGCTACAGCCCATACCGCTGCCTGGCTGCCGTGCTGCTACAGCCCATACCGCTGCCTGGCTGCCGTGCTGCTACAGCTCATACCGCTGCTTGGCTGCCGTGCTGCTACAGCCCATACCTCTGGCTGCCGTGCTGCTACAGCCCATACCTCTGGCTGCCGTGCTGCTAAAGCCCATACCTCTGGCTGCCGTGCTGCTACAGCCCATACCTCTGGCTGCCGTGCTGCTACAGCCCATACTGCTGGCTGCTACAGCCCATACAGGCCATACTTCTGCTTGGCTGCTCCAGCCCATAATGCTGCCCGCAACAGCCCATCAAGCTTGCATCACATCATTTGTTTGTCCAGCATGACCATAAATGTAGTATTACAGTTCCTACATCAACAGATAAAACAACAGCCTACTCTTTCATCTTGTTAGATGGTATTTAGACCCCTTACTGTTTAAAATGGATTCAATACATCAACAGTCCTGTCCTTAAGCATGAAAGACAGCACCAAGTGTCCTGGTTCATTTATAAAGAGCTTTGGTCACCAAGCATTCTGTGTTAGAACAAGACCTTCTAAAGGACAGTCACTGGTCTCTTAATAACACTCCCAATTTCTTATGTCACATTATACTGATATCTGTGTCCTGGATTCTTTCCTGGCTCCTAGAATCACAATAAAATAGTTTGGTCCTGTTTAAAAGGACGTGTATTTGATGTATATTTTTATTAATTTGATATAATAAAAGGTGTATTTTTATACTGAGAGCATGTCCCCCCTCCCCTCTAATGATGAGACCACCCCATAGCCAAGAGGACACAATATGTTTCTTTATTTGCATCCTATTTAAAATGTCTACAACTGATGCAATCTTTTAATTAAACAAATGTAATTGCTTCACTACGGTAGTCAACAAAAATAAGTAGATTGCGGTTTCTATAAAAAAAAAAAAAAAACCTTAGGTCAATGTAATTTATGTAGAACACACTGCACACCCAGGTGAGACTATGACATCAGCTTGTAATCATGTGATCATAGCTCCGCTATACCATGTGACTCACAGTAAGCGGTGACACATGCATTCTGGGTCCTATAAACTTACTTCATCCATCTTCATGCAAGTACCGAAGTCTGCCAGCTTCAGATGCCCGTGTTTGTCCAGAAGCATGTTATCAGGTTTCACGTCTCGGTGGATCAGTCCCATGGAATGGATGGCATCGAGGGCAAGGACCACCTCCGCCGTGTAGAACTTTGCCCATTTCTCAGGGACGTCGTAATTGCTCATCAGGTTTACAAGGTCACCCCCTGGCATGTACTCCATGACCATGTACAGGTATTTCTCATCTTGAAAGGCACAAGACAGCTGTAACAGACATCAAGTCAGTATTTAATAATAATAAACGCACAGAATTTGAATTAAATGGAAACAATGACTCTTTATTGGCGTGTTAGACATATCTACATGTAGAAATCAATACAAGTGGACAGTGTCTAGCTGTATAGATTAGAATCCATTCATTAAAATCAATAGACATTTCCCTACCCTAAAAACGAAGCACTTATACTGATTTGGATATGAGGTTTTCTCTTTCGGGGGATAGGAGGAGGGCAGTGTGCTGTACTCCCAGTGGGTCATAATTAAGGTGCCTCACTCCATATTATACTATAATATTATACCATTAACATGTCTATTTTTGAAAGCATTCTTATTTTACTGCATTTTTTTTTCACACCTGTCTAACTTTTGCACAGTACTGTAGATAATACATATATGAATGTAATAAATGCAAATCCTTAAAGTCTAATACTTCTGTGATATGAGGGGGAAACTGCAACAGAAGTTTACTATATAAATACAAACACACACACACATTACCTGAACCACCCACGGACTGTTTGCAAAGGCCATGATATCTCTTTCTTCCCAAAAAAAGGCAGAGTCCGATCTTTTGATCATTTCAAATTTACTAAGTAGTTTCATTGCATAGACCTTTTGCGAGTTTTTATGGCGGACCTGTCAGAAGAAAAAAAAAATATGCATTTCATTTTTATGAACCGAGCACAAATTAACTTCTGTAAAACAGTGTGTTTAGCTCCAAATCCCTTCTGAATTACAAGATATGCCCTTTGTCTGCAGCAGAGGATCCCAGGCCAATAATTAGATTTATTACTGTGAATGCAGAGAAAAAATATATCAAAGATCTATACATTACAGTAGCAGGATTGCAAGCAAATGCCTGAACTAGGAGAGAAATATGAATGTAGTAATCTTCTTAATTTGCATTTCAAGCCACGGGTGATGTCATATACAGGATACTCCACAGGCACACTTAAAACAGATTTTTCTCCTAAATATATTACCGTAAATATTCTTGCAATTCTGCTAGTAATGTTTTGATCATTTTTTATTCTTTACAGTAACAGTAAAAGCAATGTGTGGTGATAAGAGGAATATGAAACAATTTGTTTAAAAGGGGCCTAACATTAGTACCATGCAAAAGGCAGAACATTTAAAAAAATAAACATTATGTGGCATTTTAAAAAATGTGTAAAAGCAGAAGGGAAAAAATAAGATTCCCTCCTATCTTTACAAACCGGTACATTCAGAGCTTCCTCTATTAAAATAACTGGAAAGTACTCTGTGTGTGCAGTAAAACGCACAGCGTATTCACCAGTAGTTATACCCCGATTCGATTTACAGAACTTACATGGTCCATGAAACCAAGCCTCTGATCGTCACTACGGGAACTTTGCAATTGGCTCGGAAAAGTTGGATGAAAAGCAAAGATCGTGTAAAAGCTGATGTCAAGAAACCTCTCCTGCAGAGCACCAACACTGTACGTGTTGAGGCCTTGATATTATTGCATTTCATTGCTTGTATGCTCTGCTGTATCGAGGGGAATTGACGAGAGCTTTTCAAACTGAAGGCTGCCGTAGTTAAGTTGGAAAAATTCTCCAATTGAGGTGCAATTCCCTGCCATTCTCTTTCACAAATAAAGGATTTGTGTGTTATTTAAAGTGAGAAATGATTGATCCCTCGCAGAGAACAATACTAATAATCTAACAGCATCTAACTAAGGAACTCATAGTTCTGACATTCCCAAACTTCCCGTTTAAGCCAGTTCTCTCCCTGATACTGATGATCCACAATAATGTAATTAAAACAGAGGCATGAAAATCCCATCAAACTGTTTTGTATAAACATTACTTTATAGTGAAGGAAGAGGTTTTATGAGAAAACCTTAGGAGCCGAGTCTAGACGAGGAAGATGACACACTCTCCCAAGCTGGCCGCCTGGGGCAATCAGTCAATAGAAATGACATTACAACAGGTCTACAGCAGAAGTACAATTGTAATATATAAATGGACAGAGCAGAATAGGGTCTGTGTCTATTTAGCAAAGACAGCTGAGTTAAGTCACTGAAAAAGTGTATACGTTTTTCTTCTACCATACCTGATTCTCAAACCTGAGGATCTGTCTTATTAGCCACAAATTACTATCCCACCCAGTATGCACAATCTCCCCCCAGAAAAACAGATATACGCATGGTTAATAAGCACTGCGATATTTTCATAATGTGCTGCGTATAAAAGACTACATGAGATTTATAGATTTTTTTTTTCTTCCTGTTGCACAGGTCTAATGTGCGAGTTTGAATTCTCACTCCCATGTTAAGAGTGGTCATCTTACCAACTGGACTTCACCAAATGCACCTCTGCCTATGACTTTCACAACATCGTAGTCTTCAGCTTTCATCTGCAGCTTACGGACGTCTGTCACTACTTTGTCATCTAAAAAAATGAAAAGAAAAGAAAAAGCAATGCGTTCAGCATCTTATAACAGCATTTCGACGTAGTGGAATTGCCTTTGGTTTTTTTTTTACCCCGGGAAGATATACCGTTTTTGCTCGAATATAAGACAAGGTTTTTTTCAGAGCAAATGCTCTGAAAAATACCCCTCGTCTTATATTCAAGGTCGTTTTATAATCTGACCTCAAATCGAGGTCAGACTATAAGACAAGGATCCAGGTCATGTCCCCCGCAGAGCTGCAGTTGACCTGGAT
Source organism: Pelodytes ibericus (assembly GCA_036172795.1). NCBI lineage: Eukaryota > Metazoa > Chordata > Amphibia > Anura > Pelodytidae > Pelodytes > Pelodytes ibericus. The sequence continues at coordinate 189,112,213 of CM069861.1, forward strand.
CCCTCTCTCTAACAGCCGGGGGATGTCTGCGCGATGAGCGCAGACTCCCCCTGCTGCCGCCCGGCACGACCGCCGGGACTTCTATGATGAAGCCGGGTCTTTCGTACAATGCAAGAAGTGCAGAATGAGAAGAACAGTAGACAGAAGAGGAGGTTACGCGACAATGGTGTTGGAACAGTACTAGTACATCGCTAGTTTATTGCGGGAGTCCAGTCTACATTTTACTGATTACTGACCTGGAGTATGCATTTATCATAAGTGTCCCTGAATAAAACTGCAATGCGTGGTGAGAGGTGGACACTGAGGACAAGTTGCTACATCACAATTATTATTATAATTATTTATTTTTTTAATGATCCAACCAATGGTAATAACTCATCACATGATGTATTTCAAAAAGAAATAAAGATGAAGATGGCAGGAAGTATGCTACGGCTAGAACAAACTTGTTAGAGGAGTTTTGAATCCAAACACTAATTACACAAGGCTAATTGTTTTACTGCGGCGAGCCAATTAGATTTCAATTATAGCACATTATCTAGAACAACATTCTCAGCACTGACTGCATTTTAATATGGATACAGATGGCTGTACCTGTGTGCTCTATATGTTGAAATCGGGGTACTGTATTTTTATTTTTAAATGGTTTAATGTTGTGCAAAACCACATGATCAAGACTTTGTAAGCACGAGGATGTGCATCACGGTTGTGGAGCTCTCTGTGTCTGATTGGGTTTGTACACCTGATGCCCACTGATTCTGCACATACAATAGAATCAGTTAGGAGACATATGGTAAACGTGTGGTCTATATGACACTTTTGGAAGGATCGCTGTGTCAAGATGTGCAAAAACCTGGAGGTGAGTAAGATCTGAGATAATATTAGCAGCTACCTTCGTGCAAGGATACTTATATTACGTGCCAAGAGCCTTTCCATCACACAACAAAGAATGATCAACACCCACTATGAAATGATGTGAAAATACTAAGAAATACTAAGATACTTACATCTATTAAGGAAGTTATCAATGTTCTTGTTTTTTCTTAGTGCTGGAAAATCCAGATCGAGGACCAAGGAATTGAGTCCATCCTGTATTAAAAAAATTAAATGTAAAAGAGTACATTAGTCAGAGCAAAGCTAAAGAATGTAACGAAATGATGTATAAACTTCAACAGCATAGTTCTGACATTGTGAAGATATTTCCTCAATATCCATGTTAAAATTCCTTATCACGATCCTTATTTTAATAAGCACAGATGCATGGAATATTTCCTAATCTGTTTGCTTGACACCAAATTCGACTGCGAAAGGGTAATTTGAGGTCATTACACAATATTCCCCATTAAGATGAATTTTAATACAGGCAATTAAGTCAACACAAAGATACTGCAGATTACAATTCTGTGAGTTGTTTATCTTTTAAACTTGAAGCTCAATGATTACTGAGATGTTATGTGTAGTAGAAATCAAATTGCAACGTATGGATTTTTTAATGTTTCATTAGCACAACTTCAAGGTAAGCAGAGTTTTGAAGATGGAGTTCTGTGTTTTTTTTATTTTATTTGTAATTATCGCCTCCCCCTTCTGAGTTTGGCTCAGCTTTTCTCTGTGGTGAAATCAGACATCCAGCGGCCAATACAAAGCCTCCGATCAGAAGCTGCTTTTAAAAAATAAAAACATTTTTTTATATATATATTTATGATTCAGGACCTTTTGGTACACTGAGGTTCCTTGTTATCTGGATATGGCTAATATTCAATATTAAAAATAGCTGATTTTGAGTATGGGGAGACATTGGAGGGAAGAAAAAAAAAAGAGAGCAGGAAAGACTGATAGTTGCCATTTTTACTTTGTTAAGAATGCAGTGTTTATTGCACTTTGATAAGACACGGGACCAGCCATTGCAGAATAATGCAATGTGTGACGTCTTTAGCCAGCAGGGGATAAAGCAGCTTCTCCTGCAGCTGTACATAAGGAACTCTGCTACTGAAATGATTTCACACCTCAATTCCTTCAGGGTATGACAGCCCTGCAAACCCACACACAGTTCATAGACGGTGGGCAATGGATAAACAGAAAGCTCACTCAGGGGTAAAACATTCACAGCTCTCTCCCAACTCCATAGAGGATTACTACAGGAATAGTACAGTGCACAAAGGACATGAAAGGTCCACCACCGAAGGAGATCAGCAACAAAATTATAATGGTCCACCCCAGACATAGTATGCTTAGAGCTTGGTGTGCCCAGCAATTCTCTGATTTAAAAAATGGGGGAATCACTGGGAATGTGTTATACTGACATCAAGCAAGTGTTGATATTGTTAAAGCAGCATGCACACATGTTCTCTATGGAGGGATATAGACATGGGCACTCCTAATGTGTATTGGCCTCTCCATCCATCCCTACAAGAGCACTGCAATTAGCTTCCAAAAGGCAACCGGGATGCCATTTCAACCAAAGCAAAAGACTAGGAGGGACACTGCAGGAATTCACAACAACAAAAAGTAGAGTGCAATCTGTAAAATTCAATGGCTGTGGAAATAAAGAAATAAGCTGAAAGGACGACAAATTCAAAAACGCTGACAAGCATAATAAACAACATGTCAAAAAAGTGGTTTTAAAGAAGCAAACATTAAAAAAAAAAAAAAAAAAAAAAAAGGTATGTGGTGCATATTGTAAAGAAAAAGAATAGGATCTGTCTGACCAGATTTTTCAATATTTGATTTGTCCTGAAAACGGCTTATAACATGTAATAATTATTGTTGTGTCAACAAGTCCATCTCTCTCCAGTCCCTCCTTGTGTTACAGCTAAAAATCACACCTCCCTGCATTCCAAGCACTTGAAACCAACAGAGAGAGAGGTTGATTCCACATTAATGGCTAATGACCGCACTTTCTCAGACAGGAGCATGGAAGCAGCAGCAAGGTGAAGGGAGCCTGCCTCCTGTGTACTCCCCTCTCAAAAATGTTTCCATGCAAGAAAGTGTAATTTGTTTTAAAATTAAAAATAAGGGCATTTCACATATATTAAAAATAAATCAGAAATAGGCTGGGTGGCATTGCCACTTCAAAGCATAACCAAATGTGGCCAAGACTACATGGGAGGTCTTGTGGGATTTTATTTAGCGGGTAAATGGAGCAGTAGATGATATGATAGCCAGCTGCAGTCTTCGTTATGCTCGTCTAACAGATCTCTTTTTGGAGGTGGATCGCCCTTCAAACGGATGGCTGCCGTCCCTGACACGCCTTCTGCCGTTTGTTCTCTTACTGGCCTGACGCCAACACAAGCACCAGTGTAAACATTTCATTTCAACAAAAAGTTTGCGCTGCCAGTCTTTAAGGAAAGCTTTGGCCAGTCTCCCAAGCAGTAGAGCCATTTATTAAAAAGGCTATCCTGCTTAATCCTGATGACAAGGCGCAACATGCAAGAGTGCTATGCAGATTGTGTGAGCAGCAAATGGACCATTAAAGGGGAAACAGCCCCACAGGAAATGAAAAGAGAGGAAATGCACCATAAAACATCTACTGCTTTAAAATATCGACTTCTTTGGACTTGGGAGATAATATGAAGTGTAATTACCGTAAGATAAGACCTTCTACACAAATCTAGACAATTTGGAATCATATTATTTTTGCTACTGTAATTCCCCTCTGTCATTTAGTGCATTCTATGGTGGTAGAGTGCCAGAAGACAACAACAGCATTGGAGCATGTTAGACAGGCTGGGGTGCCTTTGCCATGGATTATGGAAAGACATAATTGTTTTATTCTGATGTATGAGGGTCTCAATGCCAGGGGACTATTTGAAATGTATAAATTTGATGAATATAACCATCCAAAAACAAAATTTAAATGTTGACTGATAGTTAACAGTACGAGCGATGCGATGCATACATAGTGAGTTTGCAGACAAGCTCCTTGCTGTGAGACAATTTGGAAGCATGATTTATCTCTGTGAATAAAGTCCTTAGTTAAGACAGTTTTGCCTGAGAGGGGCAAACTTTAGCCATCTGCAGGGGTTGGAGAAGGTTAAATTCAGAGAACAAATCGTACTTGCATGGAATTTTTATCTGAGGCAATTTGCTCACATCCCACATATGCCATATGGCATTATCAATTTAGATTTTTTTGTATATCTCCCCCCACACCCCAAAATCTGTCGAATAAATATTCTAAATATTTAAAATGTGTTTCTGATTCCTGCGCATAAATTCATGCAAAAACAGCAATGACTATACAAATGCATTGAAGATGGGAGCCAGAGCTGTGCGGCCGCTCTAATTCATTCTTTTCCCACATGGAGGCAGACATTGCAAAAATGTAGCGATCATTTTGTATGTTTTCTTTCAGGGCTACTTTGTGGCATCAACTAGCTCCTCTGTAACTAATCCAATCACAGGGCTCCCAGACTAGAGAATCCCAATGTACATGGTTACAATGATAGACTGTAACATGAACATTGGAAGTCCCAGTGACTCTCCTGGGACACAAAAGCCAAAGCTTTCCTATAATGTTTGAATGGGGGAAGAAGCTCAGATATAGACAGACAGTGCGGTCTAGAGTTTAGCTTTAGAGAGCATGCAAAAAAAAAAAAAACAGACAGAAGATAACAGAGCTGGCATAGAATTAGCACAGACGTGCCAGGCATCAGAGGTCCTTTTGTCGTAAAAAGGAATAAGTATCAGCAGAGAAAGGAAATGATTAACCCTTTCCATGTCACCACTATGGACCTGAAAAAACTACATAAATCCTAGAACAATCCGAAATATAAGGCAAAGTACTTCAAGTGCTAACAGGACATGCCCTTTGATGTTCTCTGGCGCTAAGCATGTGAACATATGGCAGTAAAACAGTAGCATTTACCCTTTCAAATCCTGCCATATTTAGTAAGCAGAAGGCAACTTCCAGCCCATTTATATGAAGCTGTTTAGTCTGTCCACAGAAAGTCAAAAGGGACTATTTATCTTACTGAACTCCAAAAATAATGGAAAGGACAAATAGAAGCAAGCACTTCTCATTTTGCTTTTTTAGAGGGCCAAAAAAGTTCTAAACTACTTTTCGAATCAGATAGTAACTAAACCATTAATAATACTGTGCTCCTTCTGAGACTCTCAGCAATGCAGAGTTTGACATCAAATCCATGTCCACCTTGGGGCGTGGGGGGCGTGGCGCGTTGGGTGTTCGTCTCCTCCCTGCCGTCATGTTTCACGCAATGAACACCTGCACACACCAGTGCCAGAAACAATGACAGACTTGCAAAGTCTAGCAAGTTATCAGTAATATAAAACATGGCATAGTGCATCCAGGTTCAATCACGTCCACATAGGTCCTTACTATATAAATGAACCAGTCACAGATTTCCTAAAGCAAGATTCTCTGTTGCCGCATCCAATCAGCAACTGGAAAAGCAAAATGTGAATAATGGAAGCTGCTTGGAAGGTGGAGTAACATTCACAATGTACAGTAACATTTTATTATATATACACTACATACACAACTGAGCACCTATGATGGGGAGGGGTGCTAACCCAAAGCCTGGTCAGGGCCTCAGGTATACAAAATTAAGAAAAGAGAGCACTCTCCTCAAGAAGCATTCATTAGAAGGTGCTTACTGAATGCTTAAACAAGCATTCATTGTATAGGTTTCAGTAAGCACCTTATAATGAATGCTTGTTTGGGTCAGTGCTCTTTTTGTCAATGCTGTATATGTGAGACCCTGACCAGGCTTTGGTTTAGCACGCCTCCCCATCATAGGTGCTCTATAAGTGCTGTCCAGACCTAGAAATTTAAACAGTGTGTATTGTGCGACAGGAAAGCCTTTGGTCCCTGGTAAAAAAAAATAATAATAATAATTGGAGATTAAGTTCCACACAAGTCAACTGGTTTGCAAGTATATCTATCTTTTTCAGAGTCTCTGTACACAAGTTTAAACTGGAGCTCTATAACATTCAAACAATGCACTTCTTATTTAAGGTGTTATTATTTAGAGCCAGAAGTAATTCAGACCCAAGATCATATTCCCATTTAATATGATATTTTGTTTTACTGGTCTGTGCATTTTCCACATCCAGTATACCAATATAGACTCTTTTTTTTTTATATTAGCTGTACCTTCCAAAAGTTGTATTAGTTTATCCCTTTGTTCAAACGTATTGCTTATACTTTTTATTTTACATAAAGAAAACTATAGCTTTATGAGATCTGAGTGCTTTGATTTGTGTGTGTTTAGTATAATTATATATATATATATATATATATATATATATATATATATATATATATATATATATATATATATACAGTCCAAAGTACCAGCACTCTGCGCAGCATACGTCGGAGGTGTTTATTCTTGGATCTGTATATATATATATATATATATATATATATACACACACACACACACACACACACACACAGGTAATACACAGTGTACGTATGTGTATAACCTTTTACATATCAAACTATGCTAATTATTTCCTTCATCATTCCCAAAATTTAAAAGTAATATCAGGAAGTATTACTTTACTGAGAGGGTAGTGGATGTATGGAATAGCCTGCCAGCAGAAGTGGTAGAGGTAAACACAGTCAAGGATTTTAAGCATGCGTGGGATAGACACAAGGCTATCCTAGCTATAAGACCGAGAACGGGGGACTAATAAAAGTACTCCAAAAAAAAAAAAAAATTGGGCAGACTAGATGGACCGAATGGTTCTTATCTGCCGACACATTCTATGTTTCTATGTTTCTATGTTTCAAAAGCCAGCATCTCTCCTGCAGGATGGAATATCAGAGCATTCAGATCTTAGGCTATGATGCTCATTTGCCCTAGGTATACAATGCAATACACTATAGCAGGCTACAAACATGCATCTAATTCAGGTTTTCTCATTTATTAACATTTGTTTTAAGTGGCCTTCTGGTAACAGCCAGTACCCAATGTGCTGGGTAAAACAGGCTGCACCAAGCAGAATTTATAAACTGCAGCATAAGAGAATTAATAAAAATATATGGTGACTGACTAGTACTTGATGTTACACTTAAAGAATGGGTTATGCCGTTAGCAGTAATGATGTTACGCTCCTGGGATTTTGTGAAGCCCTCAGCTTGTACTCTCTCCAAAACCGGTACATTTAACATAAATCGGCATTTCGATTAATATAAATAAATTATACATAGTTCTCCAAGGTGTCAATGTAGAACAAAGAAAAGACTGGGATGGAATAAATGTAATGAACAGTAACAGTGTAGTATGTATTGAATGAACGTGAATTATACTGTGAGCAAATGCACTCACAAAAGTGAAATAAATATCACGCGAAGATGTCTTCATAGATCTGGATTTACTAGGTCTGGAACAAAACACACATAAAAACTAATGCACGACCGCTGGGGCTTCTATGATGAAGCCTGGTACTTCCGCTTTCGTCACAGAAGTCCCGGCGAGCGTGCCGGGCGGCAGCAGGGGAGGTCTGCGCTCATCGCGCAGACATCCTCTGCTACCCCACTAGGCACCAGGGAGAATCGGGCAGCTGGGGGATGTCTGCACTATACGTGCAGATATCCTCCATGCTGCCCGACACGGCAGACTATTATGACGGACAGCTGTCCGTCATAATAGACGGAGGTGTCGAACAGCATGGAGGATGTCTGCACGTATCGTGCAGACATCCCCCAGCTGCCCCCACTAGCCACCAGGGATTATTACATAGGTGAGGGGGAGGGAGGGGGGTGGAGGGAGGGGGTGGAGGGGGGAGGGAGGGATGGGGCACCAGAGCAACAAGGGGAGGGAGGAGGGAGGGAGGAGGGAGGGAGGGGGAAACCAGAGCAACAAGGGGAGGGAGGGGGAAACCAGAGCAACAAGGGGAGGGAGGGGAGGGAGGGGGAGAGAGAGACAACACTAAGGGGGGTGGGGGGGGGGGGGAGAAAGCTGGGGACAAGGGAAAGAGGGAGGCAGCATTGGCACATAAAAGGAAATAAAAACAAGAAATGCATTTTTTGATATCATAATTTTTTATTAAAAAAGCAATTTACATGTGAATATATACAAGTTGAACTTTTTCCCTATAGGGTAGTCTTATATTCAGGCTTTTAGTTTTTTTCCTAAAGGAATATCCAAAGTTTGGGGGGTCGTCTTATAATCGAGCAAATACGGTATTATAAACTCATTAACAGCATTCAGAAAACAAGCTGGGTGGAACTGCCCTTTTAAGACTGTCTGTAGTAATGAATAATCCCCCTCCCAAAAAACCCCATAGTACAATAAAAAATAAAAAAAAGGTATATAAAAAAAAAAAATTAAAAAAAAAAAAGAAATTCAAAAAGCTCAGCTTCTCTTCACACTTTTAGCAACAATTTTCTCTCTGCCTGTATAAAGGGCATTATACAGTGAACATTTGTAGGACACATCCAGCTGGTATCATGGAAATTGTTGTAAATATTTAACCACAAAATATATACTCATTTTTTTTTTTTTCAAAAATGCTCTGTACTTTTATAATTAAAAGGCTATATAAAGAGGAGTTAAATGGGACATGTCATCAGGGTAATCATAGAACATGTCAGCAGATCAGAACCATTTCGGCCTATATAGTCCCATATTTCTACCTGCTGTAACAACCTCACATCTTTTGTAGATATTGCCGTTATTTTATGTACAGGATAGCCTAATGCTTCTCCCATGCCTGAATAAACTCCTTCACTGTGTTAACCTTTACCACTTCTGCTGAAAGACTGTTCCTTGCATTAACTGCCTTATCAGTAAAGTAAATACTTTCTGCTATTACGTTTAAAACTTTCGCCACCTTATTTAAAATAATGTCCTCTTGCCTTAGCAGCTTTCCTTTAGAAAGTGGTCTCCTCCATTACTGCCTTGATTCTCTTTTCATATTGAAATGTTTCTATATATTTATTTAGATATTATACACACACACACACAAGTATGTTTACAGATTTCTATATAAGTAGGGTTTAATCTCTCTTTAACAAAATGAAGGCTTGAGGATAATGCCAGACTATTTAGTTAAGGGTAAACAAACAAGGTTTGATGAGGTTTGAAATCCTTGGGTGAATGATCCTAAAACAGGGTTATCGATGGTCCTTATCAGAGGTTGACTATACTGTATATATTTCATTTTGTTTTAAATAGAAATGTACTAATACTGAATATGTGGCATCTGGTGATCGGGTATGAAAATATTTATTTAGAAGTAGATATAAAAAAAAAAAAAAAAAAAAAGGAAAGCACAAGAAACGTCTGACTGTCATATTGTGAGCTTCCTCAACCTATTTATACATTTTAATAAAGACAGTTCCGTTTTTGCCCTCCCAAAAAACTACAAAAAAAAAAAGAAAAAAATATATAAAAAAGAAAAAGAAAAAAAAATATAAAAAGAAAAAAAAGAATTAAAGTAGAAAGTGTTCCCAGTTTTAGCCCCGACAGAGAACATGATTTAGAAGTAACTGTAAATTCACAAGGTTTTAAAGGCTTGCATTAATCCCTGTACTATATAATTCAGTTGTAGAAAAGCTGTGGCTTTCGTTTCCACTCCTGTGACTATTTTAATATGTGAACATCTTCATTTAATACAAACTACAAATGCTGTATTACAATTAGGGTGTGCTGGGTGCAAAGGGCAGTCATGAATATTGATTTTATGACTGGTTAATTACTTGGCAGATTTAGTGGTATGTGTTCATCTATTATCAGCTTGTCACCTGCTAGGTTAAAACAGCCAACAACTTTAGGAGTTATGGCTCCCTGGCTGCTGGATGATGACATAGGGTACAGCCAGTTGGCCCAGGAGTTCTGCACATTACAAAAGCTCAGGTTTATTTGTTCTTAACCTTTACTACTTTCCCATTTTTATACACCTTTCACTGGAAGGTAATTCCAGGTACCTACCACTCTTTCTGTAACATATCTCTCACATTAAAATAGCTTGATATGATCATTGTTACATCCTTTGTAGCCCGAGTCCCCGCGCATTCCACTTTTGCACTCTTCTCATTTAAAAGGAACAGTCATCATAACGTTTTTTTCCCGCATAACTGTACCATGACCTGCCCTTAAACAGTTATTGTAAGGTGCTGGGAAGTGAGTGTTCTAGGGTATGCTGCATTGAAAATCTGGACTGCCCCTTTAAAAAGGTTTGGCCTGCCAAAGACTAACCCAGCGTTGTTTTGAGAGAGAGAGAGAGAGAGAGAGAGAGAGAGAGAGAGAGAGAGAGAGAGAGAGAGAGAGAGAGAGAGAGAGAGTGCCTGGAGACAGGAAAGACAGCATGTTGGTGCAGACAGCCCTGATGTCACATATCCACGTGCTGGTCACGCTTTGATCTCTGTATTGTGCAACAGTCTCTAACAAGGCTGCGTTTATTATATAAACACAGAGAGACATCCTACTAAAGAAAGGTAAAAGGATCGTCCATGATAATACGGACATATAGTAAGGTCTGTGATGAGAAATGATGTTCTAAGGACCTTCACAAACCTTGCCACAGATCCTGCGGTCCTTGTACAGACACTTTGCTTATCCCGGTTCAATACGATGATCTCAGGCTCTCACTGGCAGTAATTAGAAGCAGTACTAGGTGAAAGGCAGGGTTAGTGCCAGAGACTGCCATAGTAAAGTACTTATTGTTATAAAGGCTTTCCCGCGGTGAGTTTACTAAATAGTTATTGGATAAGCCCACCGTGGCTGGTTCTTACAATGGCCAATCCAAATAGAGACCTGGGCCTTGCATATTGCCCGTCCTATTTGGTGAAGCTGAACATTGCACTAAAGGGAATTAAAACTGTGTGAAATAATATCACAAGATACATCAATTAAACTAACTATTTGCACTACACAATCACACACTGCAGATATACAAGGACTAGTGGGTGTTAATATTATACTTCTGTCTGGTGGGGTTTCCATCCATTATTCTGGTTATGGTTCAATTAAGCAAATAATTAAGTAATTTAAGAATGGCTTAAAGGTGAGCGAGATATAAATACCCAAGAGAAAGTGCGTTATCATTCGGTTACGAAAAAATTGTAAACTATTTTATGCCATTTTAGCTTATGTTTACAGGACAAATTTTTTTTTAAAAAAGCTTTATTTATATTCTGCTGAATGCACTGTATTTTAGCATTATTCTAAACGTATAACCCCTACTGAAAAATGAATGACTGGCATAATGATCTTGATATTTTTTCTCTATAAATATATAAGGATACACGTTTTACTGTGCTAAAGCTTGTATTCTAGTGTCACATGTCCCCTGGCTTATCTGACTGCATAGTGACTTTCATCTTCAGCTCTGTATTAACCAGCAATTATTCTATTTGATTACAGGGTTATAACAACTCTCGACGAGTCCCCATTATCGGCCTTCTCAGCAGCTATCAGGATTAATGGAACTAAAAGCCTTTAATCTGTGCAATGGATCATTATATTAAATAGATTTATTAGTAACTCCATATTGAGTACAGTTATAAAAATCCTAAGTATGCCATTGCCACTGTTTACAATTAATGCCTCATCAAATATCTAGCACTGCCAGGACAGAAGTACGTATTCCAATAATCCATAAATTGCATTGTCACAATGGTTTAGCAAGGTAGCTCATTCCAATATTGGACACGGAACACAGAGTGCAAACTGGACTCCAAGTTCCAATTTATTCTGTTTAATATTCTGTTTGATAACAATTACTATAACTGTTTTTATTTTAGCTATAGATTCATCTGTTTGCTGGCTATCCTTTCGTTTACCCGGAGCACACAGTACAATTGGTCAGATCTGCTCATTCCCCAGTCGGAGTATCACCTGGTTTGCTTTTTATAAATCTCCTAAAATTTGCTTGTGTTTTATTGCGAAGAGATTTCTCGGGTCCTCAGTAAACCTACACTGTAACTTTAAAATCACACGGACACAATAAGAAGTTGTATTCTTTACCACACATTGATAATATCAATCCAAACATCAAGAACAAAAATGCAGCAAACGTGTGTGTAAGTCTATTGCATTTAAAGGGCCGTACTGGTATTTATACATTAACATTTAGCAAACGGAGTTGACTTTTTTGTTATTGCATATTTCAGTACACAATAGTGGAGCTCCACCCCCAAGCATGACCATTTCCAATGATAAGTCACACGCACAGCTATAACTTTCATTTTTAATACAGGTGTCAATATCCCAGTGTAAAGATTATTTGCATATTGCAATCATATAATTCTAGGACATTTATTAAGGTCAGCTCAATGGCAAAGTTCTGACAGTGGAGCAATCAGCATGGAGACCAATTGACTCCCCAACTGTCGTTCAGGGCTAATTGTGATGGCAAATTTTGATTTAGTATTAGTCAGTCTTTTGACTAAAATGCAATTTTAACATATTTAAGTCATCTGAATGGTTTTAATCTCCAGCAGTGAGGGAGGGAACAGGTCTGAGAAGGTTGTTACCTAGTTAAGTGTAAGTCCTATAAACTTAGTTTTTATTTAGTTATTATTTAGTTACTGAGAACATGCAGTTGACTAAAACTATGACTAAAATCTTTAGTTGTCGAAATTAACACTGGTGTCGTTTGCTCCACTTTTACCCCAGAACTTTACATATAGCCTTGATTGTGTCCTGCAGATCCAGTTTTGTTTTTTTACATGGGCATGCCTTTGAACTCCTGAATATAAATAGGAAAATGGCACATAGTACATGATCACATGCACAACCACAATAGAGGACACGCTAATAAATATAGCGAGGAGTTCAATGGAAAGTAGCTATTTAAGGAAATGGCAGAAAAGCTATTTTTATTTTAATAACAAAAAGTTCCATGTTGGAACATTGTGTTAAAAGGATTGTGAAGATAACTTACAGCAGAATATTTATTATGCATAGGGTCATCTGTACAAACATGATCGCAGTGCACAGAATACACAGGGAGCAGCAGCCTGTACCTCCAGAGACTAGAAGAGGATGAGTAACGAATGTGCATTTTACCATACCACAGAGACCTCACTGAATGCACTGGAGTATCTTGCACAATAACCCATGATCCACCATGAGATCCAGTGTCTTGCTTACAGAGACAATTTAAGGACTTTGAAGTGGCACCAATACACTCCTATACCCACAGGCAAAGGCAAGTCTGGAAATGGCATTGTAATGATGACAGCCCTCTGTGCACCCTGCAGAAACTGCTGTAAAAGCTTAAATTAAATAATACAGAAACTTATCGGTAGTTTGTAGACGGCTCATTACAAGCGGACATTGTGTGTGGCTTGTGGCTATGGGAGTTTACTGCTGCACAGATCACCCTATAAAACCTCTAATATAACAAGTAATACAGTATTCCAGAAATAAGTTATATCAATGTCTTCATATTCAATATGTACACCCACCCACCCACATATATATATATATTTACTATGCATTGTTGGGGATATGCCTGATGAGATACTGCAAGAAGAACAGAGTTGGCATAATACACTGTCACTTTGTGTTTAAAGATTTTCCTGTGCATGATCTATAGCAAGCTGCCCTCTTCTAGTAGTAGAGGGCCACCACGGCGGTCCTTGCACAACGTATAGCCCAGTGAGTGAGATGACTTTTAGTCAATAGATCCATATGTATGCAACATTTAATACTGAAATCAATCTCACATTTGCACAGTACAGAGAGCATTTTAACATTCCCACCAGATTATGGCTGCTTGGCCACTGCAAAGCCCTCAGCCAACGGCAGTGCGTTGACTCTATCAGTATCCCTTACAATAAATTCAAAAGAAGCTATTTTTATTTCCAAGGAAAACATCCAGATTTCACATAACGCACATTCCGTGCCCCTTACTGTTTAGAAACCCATGACATCACTGTGAACAGGACGGCCGTGTCTAAACAGGTGGCCTGACACCCACAATTGTTTTTCCATGTCAAAAGCACACAAGCAATTATCTCAGCAGCGATCATCTCCCAAGAGAAAAGTCCTGTTTCCACTAGATATAATATGAGAGATGGTTCAAGAAAGAAAAAAAACCTGTGTGGAAATAATAAAGCCTTACAAGAAGGTGAAAATGGCAAGCTGTAAAAAGGGGAGGGGGTGTCAGGGGATGCTTCTACGTCATGCTTATTGTGTGTTTCCATTTCACATTGGTTCACATTCCTTCACTGGCAGACCGGTTCAGCTTATAACTGTCCCATTCACTGAAATATTTCCTTAGGCGACTTATTAACACCCCAGGTTTCTCATTAATTCACTTATGAGTCACAACTAGCTCAGTCTGAGACATCAAGTAACCCCAAGACACAGGTAAAGGATGCGGCTATTCATAGTAAGGATTTTATTATTTTAACTGGAATATTGGCCCAATTATTCTCATTACATTGTGGATACTATAGTGTCACGGCAGGTCTATAATTAATCCCCAACATGAAACACCTGTGTATTTTACCAATTTACCAAAATCTGGCATTCTCAGGAAATCTCTTCATTGAATGGACATGGATTGATGTTTCAGCCTCGGGTACATAATCTTTATCTAGTACCATATATAAGAGATTTTAAGGGTCTTTCTCATCTAAACGTTGTTTAAAGAGTGAAAGTAGAGAATTAAAAAATGGTATATATATATTGGGGGGGGGTATGTGTCAAAGGTATATCCATCAGAAATGTATGGCAGTTGTGCCATAATTAAGAGAATGATGTGTTTCAAGTATATCTACAGTGATCATGACAGGCTCAACAAAAACCTGGTACGGCCAGGAAATTAGACCTTCACCTGGGTGTTTCCTCAGTCTGGTCATACTTGGTGGTACCAGCATGGCAGCATGGAGCTGTACATACACTAGCACAGATCCAATGCACAGCTGTTATGGTGAAGGATGCCAGGATATGACATCACACCTGGTGCTCTACATCACTGAAGCATGTGGGAGAGCTGTGCATCGGATCTGTGCTACTGAAGCAGAGGCTCCTCCTTCTCCCTTAAAGGCAGCCGGTATGTGAAGATGGGGGCGAGGGAGGAAAGCATCAATAACAATTTAAAAAACAGTAAATTCCCTACTCCCCAACTTAAGCATGCCAGTTGTTCTAGACTAATGATCTTCTTATGCACAAGTAGCCAAACAGCTGGTTAGTCATCAATGCCCTGCAGCCAACTCTAACAATGGCAAACATTTGTCTATTCAACTGTAGCGGGCTAGAGTTCTATGAATGGATGGGTGGGCATTATGGGAACTGTAGTTCCCAACAAAGGATAGAACACATTTCTGCCATTATTATAATTGGCTCTAGGGCATTGATGACTAACCAGTCTTGCTATTGCTGGAATGTAGTTGTCTGTGTGTGTAATGGGGTACTGTTTGTGTCTGTGTGTTATGGTGTGTGCCTGGTAGGTATTCTGTGCGTGTGTTATGGGGGCTGCCCGGTGCAGTGTGTATCTGATATAAGTTATATATGGGTGCTATGCAGGTGCTAAGTTTAACACTGCAATGTGGTCTGGCTCCTAATTTTTTCCTGCCACCTAGATGTGAACTGGATTTGTCATGTCCTGGCTTAAGATATTACTTATTGGCTTAATATGCAAATAATCTGCTTTCAATGAGATATGAGTAATTTACCTTGCAATCTAAAAGGCGTTATCATGAACAGAAGCCAGAGACACATTTAAAACATATTTTAATGTATGCATTTTCATTTGAATTCAGCATCAATTCTATATTAAAGTTATAAAACAGTGCATTCATTACAGTGCTTCTGTAACAGTGTCAGTGTGCTCCCAGCCAGCCCAAGCAGTTGCTTTCAGTCTATAGTCTATCCGGTATTCAGGGGTTAATTTATAAAAATCAATTCTGGAGCAAAACACTAAAAGTGGAGCAAACGCCATGGAAACCAATGCAATGTTCCTGCCACTATTAAATCAATACTTGGTGATGGTGACATTTAATGATCATATATAACCCGAGAGTCTCTCATCAAGATAGCAGTTTACCTGATCAACCTGTACATAATCATAGGGAAACACAGAGTCAGAAGATAAAATGCCATCTTATACTCATTCTACTGACATCCATCATAGAAGAGCACGTGACTTCTGGCCCCTCCGACAGCCATCCTGGAACCCCAGACGCGACTTCGCAGGAGTCGTTCAGCCTAACGCGGCCAGCCTCTCAAAGTGCTGAACTCCCAAGGGGTAAACGTTGCTAAAACAACACATTGTTTGTGGCATGGTTGAGACGCACAAGCATGCATGTATACAGAGCACAGAGGGGGCTGCTTATCTTTATGTATGAATGCCTTATTACAATTATGTGGCCAGATTATCAGACTGGTTAAGCCGAGTCGCTGGGTACTGCTGGGAATTAACACTTGTTTTTACAGGAGGACAGTCACTGCAGGCATCGAAGAGCGGGACAGGCTGTCTCGATGGCCATTAATGTCTGTATACTGGCAGGACACTAATGAGACCGATTCAGGCCACAGGTGATGTCATAAGGAGGAGACTCCACAGACACATTTAAAAAACACAATTTCCTCCTACTTTAGACATTTACTTGCAATGTTGCCAACATGTGATGCATACACAGTAACAATGTTTAGGTCAGGGCTCGACAAACCCCGGGCGCCAGGTCGCCATGGCGACCAGGAAATCAGACCTGGCGCCCGGGTGCTGTTTGTCACAGGGAGCCCTTGCCGGCTGCCATGCGTTTTACTTTCAGCGCGAGTGGAGAAAGTCTGTGCGGATCACACAGACTGTGAGCTCCGCCCCCTCGCGCAACACGCTGCAGTGCCGATTGTCACGTGACAACACGGCACAGGAACCGAAAGAAGATCGGGCTCCAGCATAAATGTCCCCCTCCCCTGCAATGAGGGAAGCAGCAGGGAGGGAGGACACCCTAAAAAAAAAAAAAATACATTTTTGTTCTTTGGTCTGTGTGTATGTATGTGTGAATGTAACTGGCTGTGTATGTATGTGTGAATGTAACTGGCTGTGTATGTATGTGTGAATGTAACTGGCTGTGTATGTATGTGTGAATGTAACTGGCTGTGTATGTATGTGTGAATGTAACTGGCTGTGTATGTATGTGTGAATGTAACTGGCTGTGTATGTATGTGTGAATGTAACTGGCTGTGTATGTATGTGTGAATGTAACTGGCTGTGTATGTATGAGTGAATGTAACTGGCTGTGTATGTATGTGTGAATGTAACTGGGTATGTATGTGTGAATGTAACTGGGTATGTATGTGTGAATGTAACTGGCTGTGTATGTATGAGTGAATGTAACTGGCTGTGTATGTATGTGTGAATGTAACTGGCTGTGTATGTATGTGTGAATGTAACTGGCTGTGTATGTATGTGTGAATGTAACTGGCTGTATGTGGTGTGTGTGTGTGAATGTAACTGACTGTATGTGGCGTGTGTGAATGTAACTGGCTGTGTATGTGAGGTGGGTGTATGCGACTGTCTCCGTGCGTTTATGATATTGTGATGTGCCGTTGTCTGGCCCCTAAATTTTTTAGCTGGCTCCTAAAACTAAATTAAATTTGTCAAGCCCTGGTTTAGGTGATACAGTCCCTTTAAAATAACCAAAGCAAAACATTTTCTTGCAAAAAAATAAAATAAGGCCATATATGTGTTCACGTACAGGATTTTAGTAGCATATTACTGAAATAACAGGGATGTTATTGCTTTAGATTCCAATAATAAAACAGGTATAATTAGCACGTCTATTTGTATTAATTCCACCCACATGTTAATAAAATAATTAGGGGGGAAAGAACAGACCGAGGTAGATTTGGAAATGGGTTGAACGCGTTCTTAACCTATTGAGGAGATGACAGACAAGTTTCCCAGTTACCCCCAGGACTTCAAAAATTAAAAGTTTATCAAAATGTACGGAATAAATAATTACAAAACCCTCATCAGAAAAGGCAGAGTGTGTTTCAAAAATATATTCATATTTTCCTAAGAAAAGAAATGAACAGCTGATCAGCAACGCTGTTTATAAAGGCTCCACATGTGTGTTTAATCGCACCAGTTATTTAAGAGGTGAGAAGTATGGAACACAGTGCGGCTATAAAAACTGGTTTATGTGATATGATGTACAAATAAACCACATTGATTTTTTTTTTTTTTTTTTTTTTTACAGGGTAACAAAAAAATCTACAGGTTCATTTCACACTGCCTAAACTGCGAAATAAATAGCGTAAGAAAAGCGCTCATAAAACGGTAACTCTGAAAGGTAGTACATATACTCAAAATTACAAGCCACAGGCAAGGACAGGAACAACCTATACATAGGCTAGAAGTTTGGCTAGCACAATGCACAGATTCAAACGGGTTTTTAAAAAAAACAACTGTCAGGGGGGAAAAATGAACCATTTGCATCAAATGTTAGTACTTTAAATAGAAATGCTTTAATGAAAGAACACAAAGCACCTTATTGAGCTCTCTTTGCTCTGTATAGCTCAGGGGGCGGACATGTTGTTTAGAATCTTGGGTCAGATTCCAAACAACATGACCGCCCCATGATAGAGCTATACAAGCAAAGAGGGCTCAATAAGGTTCTTTATTTGTAATATTTCAACAGCTGTCCTTTTAGCGTGGCTTTAAATACACAAATAGGTGGATGTAGCCATTTAAACAAAAACATGCCTGTCAGGCTCCTAATTCATCCATAAAAATTTGCATAATAAAAAATGCAATTTAAATGCCGTACGTGTAAGCTGCTCACCCCACCTGCCATAATAAACATACAAATTACAAGGTCATGTCTTTACCATGGCAGAATCCCTTTAATAAAACTTCTATGGAAGATAGAGTCAATGTAATAAACTTCTTTTTTTTTTTTAAATCCATCTTTTGCCAACAGAAAAGATGAAGGTAATGCTGTGCTATCTTTGTTTAGCCACATATTAGGCCGTGCAAACAAACCATTAACTGCGCTTATAAAACTATGTCTTAAAGTTCAGAGCCAAACTAATGTTTACGTATGGTGTATGCATGCAGGGACAGCTGGAAGTCATCTCTCGGGTGCTTTTAAACTGCAGGTCACTTAACCGGAAGTCTTCTAGTGACCTGTAACTGGGAATCCAGCTGCATTCCCAAGAGACGGGCTGAAACCTGTCACTCCAAACATGCACAAAGAATGCCAAGTGTGACGCATGCAGATCAGATGATGCACAGGTGCCATCTGTCACCTTCACAGTGCTACAATGTGACACAAGAGAGACGACTCACAAAAAAGTACACACACAAAAAGGTACAGGAACGAAAATAACAGAACTGGTACAAAAGAAAAGAAAACAGCAACAGTCCTGTCGATCTCCCCAACACATCCTTATTGGACATAACTGAGGTTTTGGGAAAAACTGTAAGCTGTATGTAGGTAAAAATCCTGCAAAAAGCAGTATATAATCTAGGTGGAATGGAGTATTTGCAATGCAAACATTCTAATCAATCCAAAGAATGAAATGTATATGTAGCAGTTGGCCTGGCTTTAATGCAAGGGATAAAATATTTGTAGGTTTTAGAAATGAACCTGACATTTTTAGGAAACAGGGAGAGTTTATAATCATAGGTCTGTAAATAGTTTTAGAGCAAAGTTGGACTCCCTCCCACTGGATATGTCAAACACTACTTTAAATGTAAATCAGAAATGAATGGAATATCAAACACTGGTATAAATGTTACATAGATGAATTGTTTAATACAGGGCTTGACAAATTTAATTTGATTCTAGGAGCCAGCAAAAATTTTTAGGAGCCAGACAATCACGCAAACATACACGCAATTCATAAACACACACACACCAACCCACTTCACATATACAACACACACCCCAACCCACTTCACATATATAGCCCCCCCACTTCACATATATACACACACACACACACCTACTTCACATACACCTTACACATATACACCTCACACACCCCCACCCACTTCACATATACACCCCCCTCTTCACATACACACCTTACACATATACACCTCACACACCCCCACCCACTTCACATATACACCCCCCACTTCACATACACATATACACCACACACACCCCCACCCACTTCACATATACACCCCCCCCCCCCACTTCACATACACATATACACCACACACCCCCAACCTCTTCACATATACACACACCCCACCCACTTCACATACACACAAACATATAAACCTCACACATACACAGGTGTTTTTTTACCCCCCTTTCTTAACTTGTGTGAGTGCTGGGTGTCGTCACTTGACAACCCAGCACTCAGCCGAAAGAGCAATGAAGATCGGCTTCAGCAGGAATGTTCCCCCCTCCCCTGCAATAAGGTAAACTAGCTGGAAGAGGGGACATTCGTGCTGCAGCCGATCTTCATTGCTCTTTCGGCTGAGTGCTGGGTTGTCAAGTGATGACACCGGCATTCACACGCGCGTTGCACGAGGGGGCGGAGCGTTGCAAAAATCCAAAACACACGCATGGCAGCGGCAACGGGGCCATGAAGGTAACGGCACCCGGGCGCCAGGCTTAATTTCCAGGTCGCCATGGCGACCTGGCGCCCGGGGTTTGTCGAGCCCTGGTTTAATATTCTGTAAGCATTATTTAAAAAGAATTAGCGCTATAACATGGAACGCTATATTTCTTAATTATCCCAGGACATATGGAGTACAAGGATTTTGGTTAACACAAAGTGGTTCATGGTCCATTGTGGCACCTGCATCTGGGCTATCCTTTCACTCTCATTCTACCCCTGCCCTATACCGTCTTCACCTACTCCAAACTTGCGGTATGCGCAGTGTTATGCCGCAATTGGTGTGTAAGTGACATGGCCGAATGCCTCCTTTGAGACATCTGATCACTGTGACAGCCAATCACAGCAATCTGTTTTTTTTTTTAAATAATCAGTTATATGATATGATCAAAATAACGGTATTTAAAGAAATCCCTTCTTATCCTGAAAAAAAAAACCACAATATATAATTTGAGGGTACAGTAAATTAGAAAGAGGGTCAATTACAACTAAACACAAACACTGCAGAAATGTAAACACAGCTATTGTACAGCAAAACAAAAAAAAAAGTTATTAAAAGACTGGTTATTAAGGGGTTAACAAGGCTCAAAATATGGATTTTAATCACACAACACGTTACAAACTGACTCCTGTAATATTGGGGTTGAAATCGAATAGGCATAAAAATAAATTAGGAAATGATGGTTCTCATTCAAGAGATTTTTCTCTACCCACAATGCACAATTATTTAAATTTGGAACACTGTTAAAAGGAGGATTGTGCGGGATTGTGTAATGGTTGTTGATGGTAACAAAATAAACTCAAAATCTCCATCCATGTGGGTTTAATTTATTCTAAAATAAGAAATGTTATTAAATAAACAATGAGACATACAACTCCCATGTTATGACCTGAGGTGTTAATCATACTGAAAGTTACAGTAGAGCACCATCTTTCTCGTTTGAAAAAGAAAGAAGAAAAAAAAGTGATGTTCAGCAAGAACATTGTTTTCTACTGTGATTGTAACCATCTAACTAAGAGAATGCCAGACAGATAACCCTTCAGAAATCTCATAATCCCATCCCAGAACCACACACTGGCCATCTAACCAAGATAATGCCAGATAGACAACCCTTCAGAAATCTCATAATCCCATCCCAGAACCACACACTGGCCATCTAACCAAGAGAATGCCAGATAGACAACCCTTCAGAAATCTCATAATCCCATCCCAGAACCACACACTGGCCATCTAACCAAGAGAATGCCAGACAAATAACCCTTCAGAAATCCCATAATCACATCCCAGAACCACACACTGGCCATCTAACCAAGAGAATGCCAGACAGATAACCCTTCAGAAATCTCATAATCACATCCCAGAACCACACACTGGCCATCTAACCAAGAGAATGCCAGATAGATAACCCTTCAGAAATCTCATAATCCCATCCCAGAACCACACACTGGCCATCTAACCAAGAGAATGCCAGACAGACAACCCTTCAGAAATCTCATTATCACATCCCAGAACCACACACTGGCCATCTAACCAAGAGAATGCCAGACAGATAACCCTTCAGAAATCCCATAATCACATCCCAGAACCACACACTGGCCATCTAACCAAGAGAATGCCAGACAAATAACCCTTCAGAAATCCCATAATCACATCCCAGAACCACACACTGGCCATCTAACCAAGAGAATGCCAGACAGATAACCCTTCAGAAATCTCATAATCACATCCCAGAACCACACACTGGCCATCTAACCAAGAGAATGCCAGACAGATAACCCTTCAGAAATGTTGGAAGCATGTGTTCTAAGCACAAAAGATAATGCAAAATGCAGGTAGACTGATTATAATTTTTAGGCTCTGAATCTTTCAGATTAATGGCGGGTTGTTTAAAATCAATTTGTCAAAAAGGCCATTTCAAGTTTATGACACGAAGATGTAACACATTAAGTAACACTGAGGAAGTTGAACTGCTGCATAATTAAAAGGCAAGAAAGTGAAACATTTTGAGTCAATTTAAAACCATGGGAAAAATGTGCCAAACTCTCTGGGGTGTAATCCAGCAAAAAGGGGAAACATTTTAATATCACGTCTTGCTTTCTGGCAAAAATTAGCCTCTTTTGTACTTTCTTATGATTAATAAGGAACTATGTGAATAACTTCAGTTTGGTAGTGGATGGGTTATATTGAACTACCACAACATACTTTCACAACATACATGTAACAATCTATCAATCTATACAATTCATGTACACAGGGAAATAAAATGGTCACCTTAATTATATGTGTGCATTTACAACAGTTCTACAACTCTGCACAGCCAGAGCTCCAAAAAGTTACATGTACCAAAAAGGGATAATAGCATGGCTGTTAATACAAAAAAAAAAAAGGTTAGGGCTGTTAATTTCTGACCCATTTTCTTTCTCTAAGCTGCACACTGTCTGTACTTTAAGGGGGGGGGGGGGGGGGGGATTATTAAAAAAATTCATAGGTAATTTTGTGTGAAGTTGATTAGTTACCTCAGCACATCACTTGCATCAAGATACAACTATGTCGGCGATAAGATGACTGGTGGGAGGTTCATTACAATACACATCATTGATTTTGTGGTGTATAAATATGGGTATTACATGTTAAAGAGGCTAAATTATATTTTACTCCCATTAGTATTTGGCAAGTCCTAGTATACTTCATTTCTAGGCAGATTTGCCAGTTGTATCATCTTTGTAAATTAATGCCAAGATGGTTGTCTAATTGTGGGCACTAATTCACAAAAACACATGATGGAGCTGTAATGAATGCAGAAGTGGGCAAATTCCATTTATAAAAGGAATGGCAGAGCTTGGCTAGAAAGAAAGGCTAGAATAGTTGACTTTGGTTAGACTACATTTATGGCACCAACAGAGCCAGGAGAGGGGGCCCTGCACAGACTTCAATCAAACTCCTGATTCATTTTAACCTTGGCAAAGCTGCTGCATTAGTGACTTCTTTCTACATGTCTTGTGGGTTTTTAAACATATGACATCTTTACTGCATACATTTTCCTCATTTAAGTATCATTAGCATAATGATTCATTTTAACAACACAATGCCGGAAAAATCCATGCGATTAACCACAGAAAGCTAGTTCTGTTACAGACTGGGTATAAGGCTCCTGACACAGATGTTGTAAAAGCCGTCATGGCCTGTCCCTGCTTCATTAAGTAGTGGACCCAGGCGGTAGAATAGTTTCTGGATAAACATACTATTCAAGTCTGGACTGAAAACAAGAACATAGATAACAGCTAGAAGCCAGTGTGTTTGTTTTTGTTTTTTTTGTTTGTTTTTTTAGCAAGGATACTGTGTTTTGTGGCATTACACAGAACCAGTCTTACCATTGACCAAGTTGCACCAACAACAGTCTACATTGGACTGCTTAGCAGACTGGCCCATAAGCACGTGTATTAGGCCATCAATTCAAACAGATACACAGAGCAACAGACTTCAAACTCCCTTGAAGCTTGAAACTACCATCACCTAAGGGAGCTGCTAAGCCAGTCTTTCCACCTGTACCGGCAGCTCCTGGCTCTATGAATGCTGTCACTAACATTTTCAACTTTCATTTATTTTTACTTTTTCGTTCTCTTTTTGGATAGCTTTAGCTACCATATTGTCCAGATTATAAGCTTCAGTCCTAATTTAACAATGTGAATTAGGGGGAAGCCTATAGGTGCTGCTTATAATGGGGCGATCAATTAAAGATGAAATAATGTTTCCAGAGAGCGCAGCTCTACTAGTGCGTAAACAGACTGGGAATACGAAGCAGAGCACGCCGAGCTCCGGCCCTTTAATAATCCAATTATTACACGTAAAAAACTAAAACCTACATTCATTGTGTTTCATATTCTATTTATTACCCACACTAAAAGGCCTGACTGCTAATAACTATAGGATTCCTAAACTGGATTATCCAACACCCCCCTCTTCAATAACAAAATAAAAAACCACAAATTACCAGTACTATGATAGCTACAAAATCATTGTCATCAAGTTCAATATTTACTTTTCAATATTATTTTATTCAAAATTACACATGCAACATATTTTCTGGCAGACTTTTTGTTGTTGACCCAACGGGCACATTACAAACCATGTGTGTGCTGTATAGTGTGTATGTTGGAAAATAACACAAAGCAGTAGATTACTTTCCTATTGTATACTCAAGTGACTGACAAATATTTATCACCTTGAGGAGCAAACATACAATTCAGGAGCCAGACTAGTGATATTAAGAGTCAGGGATATCGTACTTCCACAGATTTCCTGGGAAAACAATATAATATTTTTTTTTTAAAGTTAGATGCCTGTAATAAAGATTTAAAAGGGACAGTCTAGTCCCCAAAGTCCCTTTGGTGCAAGATGAAGATCACTGCTTGTATAATGCACAGGCTTTTTTCCATGTGTGATTTGATGCAGGCATTCTGTATAAATCACATTTTTAATATTTGACTCAAGCCCTTCCCAGTGATTACTCTGCATGTTTACTGCAGGTGCGACAGCACTGATTCTATAGACACTGAGGATATAAAGTTTTGTTTCATAT
Organism: Pelodytes ibericus; assembly: GCA_036172795.1. NCBI lineage: Eukaryota > Metazoa > Chordata > Amphibia > Anura > Pelodytidae > Pelodytes > Pelodytes ibericus. The sequence continues at coordinate 189,137,303 of CM069861.1, forward strand.
AGTCACTTCCTGTCCTCCTCAAATTGAGTCGATTGAGTAGCCTATGAATGACCTTGCTCTTGTACACAGTAGGATCTCTTAACAGTGCAACACATTATCTGATGACATCACTAGAGAGACAGGATAGTCCATTCATTTGAATGGCACTCTCATTGGTTCCTGCAACAAAAAAGAAAAAAGAAAATGACATTTACTCATCTAGAGTGGGCAGTCAATGTTTCTTGTTTCTTGCAAATTGCTGTAATTTCACAATTTCTTCTACCTGTAAGTATTTTATATTTTAAGCAATGCAAAAAGTAAGACATGCATTTTAAAGTACTTTGAAAGCACATTAATATATGCATTAATATTTGGAAGATGCATTCTGGGCACTAGACAGTCCCTTTAAGACAGGGCTCGACAAACCCCGGGCGCCAGGTCGCCATGGCGACCAGGAAATCAGACCTGGCGCCCGGGTGCTGTTTGTCACAGGGAGCCCTTGCCGACTGCCATCCGTTACACGCAGCGCGAGGGGAGAAAGTCTGTTCGGATCACACAGACTGTAAGCTCCGCCCCCTCGCGCAACACGTTGTAGTGCCGAGTGTCACGTGACAACTCGGCACTTAGCAGAAACCGAAAGAGGATCGGGCTCCAGCATAAATGTCCCCCTCCCCTGCAATGAGGTAAGCAGCAGGGAGGGAGGACACCGTAAAAAATACAATTTTTGTGTTTTTTTTTTTTTTTTAAAGAGCAAAAATGTGTGAAGGTAACTGGCTGTGTATGTGGTCTGTGTGTATGTATGAGTGAATGTAACTGGCTGTGTATGTGGTCTTTGTGTATGTATGAGTAAATGTAACTGGCTGTCTATGTGGTCTGTGTGTATGTATGAGTGAATGTAACTGGCTGTGTATGTGGTCTTTGTGTATGTATGAGTGAATGTAACTGGCTGTCTATGTGGTCTGTGTGTATGTATGAGTGAATGTAACTGGCTGTCTATGTGGTCTGTGTGTATGTATGAGTGAATGTAACTGGCTGTCTATGTGGTCTGTGTGTATGTATGAGTGAATGTAACTGGCTGTCTATGTGGTCTGTGTGTATGTATGAGTGAATGTAACTGGCTGTCTATGTGGTCTGTGTGTATGTATGAGTGAATGTAACTGGCTGTCTATGTGGTCTATGTAACTGGCTGTCTATGTGGTCTGTGTGTATGTATGAGTGAATGTAACTGGCTGTCTATGTGGTCTGTGTGTATGTATGAGTGAATGTAACTGGCTGTCTATGTGGTCTGTGTGTATGTATGAGTGAATGTAACTGGCTGTCTATGTGGTCTGTGTGTATGTATGAGTGAATGTAACTGGCTGTCTATGTGGTCTGTGTGTATGTATGAGTGAATGTAACTGGCTGTCTATGTGGTGTGTGTGTGTGTGTGTGTGTGTGTGTGTGTGTGTGTGTGTGTGTGTGTGTGTGTGTGTGTGTGTAAATGTAACTGGCCGTGTATGTGGTTTGTGTGTGTGTGTGTAAATGTAACTGGCCGTGTATGTGGTTTGTGTGTGTGTGAATGTAACTGGCCGTGTATGTGGCGTGTGTGTGTGAATGTAACTGGCTGTGTATGAATGTAACTGGCTGTGTATGAATGTAACTGGCTGTGTATGAATGTAACTGGCTGTGTATGAATGTAACTGGCTGTGTATGAATGTAACTGGCTGTGTATGAATGTAACTGGCTGTGTATGTGGCGTGTGAATGTAACTGGCTGTGTATGGTTGGTGTATGTGACTGTCTCCGTGCGTTTATGATTTTGTGATGTGCCGTTGTCTGGCTCCTAAATTTTTTAGCTGGCTCCTAAAACTTAATTAAATTTGTCAAGCCCTGCTTTAAGAAATATGGCACGTGCAGCGGTGTGGAAATGAAAAAATAAAACAATACTTGTCTAGGGACTAAAGAGTATTTTAACCTTGACCCTCATGACACTTGGTCATGTCCGTCTTGGCGCGATTGCGGTATGCCAGCGTGAATACTGTGATCGTCAGTCGGGAAGGGGATAACCTTTCCTCAGAAAGTGTATTCTGTTTATTACCTCGTAGCTATATGTACAAAATACACATTCCACTGAAAAGGAGTTCATTTGCATATTCAAACACTAGATGATGTCATACACAGAAGACACCACAGACACATTTTTAAAATTTCAAAGTTCTCATAACCGATACATATGCTTGCAATTCTGCTCAAACAATGTGAAAATCATTTAGATCATTTTACATTCTCAGCATTCAAGGCACAGACAATGTTTAGAGGACCGACCCACTTTAAAAAGAATAAGGTGTTTACATTTTTTACAATTTTTTACAATAAGTATTTTTTAACAATTTGATAAAAGGATACTAAAAAAAGTTTCTAGGCCAAGGTACCAAATATAAAAAAAAAAAAAATCTAAAAGCAAATTGTTTGCTAGATTTGTTACTCATCATACAATTACTGACAAATGCCTTCCCTATGTGCTATAATATGATCAAAATGTGCACTGTCATGAAAATGTTTTAGTACCATATTATATCACAGATTTCTTAAAATGGTAACTGCACAACTGTTTTTTTTCCCATGACTTTCCATAGTGGACAGAACCTTCAAAATTGGAAATCTAAAATGAACAAAAAGTTCAAACAGAGCATCCCTTTAATTTAGGCAAAACTACCCACACACAAGGTGGATCCAGCCTCAGTTATGTCAAAACCGAACCGGGGAGTCCCTATTCCATTTGTGGTCATTTAAAAAGGGAAAGCAAACTGGAAAAGGCACTCCCAAAATAAGCGCCAAACCACAAGCCTACTTTGAATTCATTGTAGTATTTGGTTGTGCACATACAATTAAAATCATAAGCAGATGGGGAGACAGATCATGCACTGCTAAGCACCTACTAGAGATATAAAAGCACACAACATGGGTAAACTTAAATATTTATTTGTAACCATAATATCTGATAGGATGAAGGCAGTAATAAGAAAGCCATAAAATGGTAAGGGGGGGGGGGTGTTAGATAATGAACAAGACCAGTTGAGACTTTCAATTCATTCCAGAACACAATAAATTCCTGTTTGGAATAGCCTCGGCTTGATGAGGAATGTTCCCATCATAAAAACGTACAAATGAATTGGAAGAGACGCTTTAGACAGAGAGGTTATACCTAAATCGGGCTGCTAGTGAGACAGCAGGATAACTACGCTTTTTATTTGTACTTTTATATTAGAAGCACAAGTTAAAAGGAGATTTAGTTGTCCTTTAAGTTTCAGTGTCCCTAGTATGAGGATACGCTGGCGTGTACTTCCCATAGTACATACCAGTTTTCCCTGTGATCGGCCCCGGATAAACCCGGTCAGGTCGGCAACCGTAACTGGGTTGCCGACCTGACCGGGGTTTTACATGGGATCAGCTTAACTAGGTCCCCTCTGCAGATCCCGTGTAAAAATGAGGGTCGCTCTCTGCATTAGCAGAGACCCCATCCGCTACATTCAGACCCCAACCAGACGAGCTGTGCACGCATGTGAGTCTCCCTGTCTGAGGCAGAGCCAAGAGTAAACCCGTATGTACACCTCGGCCTTACTTGGGGGTATGGGGACACAATTTTTAACCCTTGCTTCCTCTGAGAAAACAAGGGTCAAAAAAAAAGTTGAATTGTCCTTCAAAGTATTGATAGGAATCAACCCTACTCTTTCTACTGTAGCCTGAGTGAGGTAACAAATTATCACTAAACTGAAAGCAACAGGAAATGTGTTCATTATGATTCTGGACCTTCTCACAGTACATACCAGTTTCTGCAAATACTTGACTTGAAATTCAACCTTTTCTCCTGGGGATTGATCCTTTCACACTGACATCTGCATAGCAAGCAAAAAAAAAAAAATGGGCATCCCCAGCATCCCTTCAGAGCCAGTTAAAAGCCTCCCATAGAGATGCATGGTGATACGCAAGATGTAGATTTTTTTTTTATCAGCAACATAACTAACCTGCTCCTCCAATCACCAAAATTGTAAAAAAAAAAAAAAAAAAAGAATGTTGATAATTTTGGATGAAATAACTGCACAAGTTTAGAGCAAGAGGACCACGTTCTGTATTTACAAAATCTAATGCACAGGTAAAACACTACTAGAAGCATCAAAGTTAGGTTTAAAGACCAATATATAAAAACACTACTCCATGCAATTTGTAGCAGGCTTAGGAAGTCTGACAATTTGCATCTGGAATAAGATGCCAGAAGCACAAATTACAACCAGTTTGAGGTCTTTGAGAGGTAAGAGGATTTGTATGAAGCAATGCTACAGGAAAAATATCCTAAACTGGTTGTGCAAGACTTGTCCCTGAGAAATGCAATGCATATTTACCACATCTTTCTATTTATACATCAGCACATCCAGGGGAACATATTATCCCTTTGCACTAAGGACATGAACTAAGCTGCAGGAAATGTATATAATAAAACCCAGTCTGTATCAGATCTTACAGGCTGAAATAAAAAGGGTGTAATATATATCTCAGTCCCTAACTAAAAATGCATTCACAAGTACAGAACACGTTGGCCATTAATCGTGACTGTGGTGGAATCTCAGCTTTTGTTATGGGCCGGCACTGTGAGCTAATTGGTTCTTATCTGTCGTCACAATTTGTTTCTCTGTGTTTAAAACAGTCATATGCACATCCCGAAAATCGTACACTGATAGGGTATTCTGCGCATTTACCATGCTTTCCAAAATATAGCATTTGGAACAGAGGGGATTATTAGGGTTTTTTCATGAGTACAGTTTAGATTTTAAACAAATGGAGGTCTGTAGATAAAAAGCACAAAGTAATACAGACATGTTTATCTGCAGTAAATTTTTTTGCTGTTGGTGAAGGGATTTTTATTGGAGAAGGGATCCCAAAATGGTTGTATGTTTTAAACTCTTTGAATGTTAATGGAGTGGAGAGAATGTGGCCCACTCCCAGGCAGCGACAGGGTTAATGCTGCTACGATGTCACTTCCTCTTACTCTGATTGAGGGAGAAAGGCTTGGCAGCTACAAAACAAAAACAATCAACTCTATCAGGCATGTATTTGGTGATTTTAATTTGGATAGACAGTGCACTGGCTGCATTTGACTAATACAGCAAAAGTATGGAAGCTGCATTGTTGTATAGGAAACAAAAGTGCAGCATGCAGCCAACAAAAATACTGAATACTGGAAGGTTAGCAATGTAAACCGGCTATTAAACTGAACTTTAAATGGTTTGGAGGAAAGAATTTTTTTTATTTTTTTTTTTTTTTTTTTTACAATGCCCCACAGAGAAGGGTGGTGGGGGGGGGGGTTTAAGACACCTGATGCATACAGAATAATCCAGTGGCATTTTGCTCACAGATCCTTAATGTTTGGGTTTTTGTTTTTTACATTTGTTGAAATATAGAATGGCAGCTGCTGATATCCAAAGATATTGCAGCAGGAAAGCCTAGACTTATTTTTTTTTTTTTTGGGTGGGGGCATTTTGAGTTTAATTTCCTTCAGTCATATAGCAAAAGGTTTGGAGCAGTTTGCCTGCTAAACATACAGGACATTTCACTCAGCCGCACTGTAGAGAAAAAGCTCTTAGAGGATAGATGGGGTAATGAAGAGGTCACCGACCACCAGAATGATGATCAAGAAAAAGGTGCACAGGTAAGAAAACCCTCTGCACACAATCTAAATCCACTACAGATACATATGTTACAGCGTGGGCCAATGTAACTCGGATAGTCACCCAGAAAATGACAAAGCAATGGGAGAGCTTCTACTCAGAGAATCAGTCACCGAAACCATGTTTAAAGCTGTGAATGGCAAAAATACATTGCATCTGCAGAGAGGTGTATTACATGGATTATAACGCTAGCTTGGCTTGATGTGCCAATGAACAACTTATAACGGAAAATGTGTCATATCAAGCCACAAAAGTTATGTCATAGAGAGAAGACATTGAAATGAATACACTTCAGATAGGAGTGATTTTTCTATAGACAGGACACCACAGAAATGTTTAAAAAAAAAAATCCTTAATCTATGGATTTGCTTTCAGTACTGCTAGCACAATGTATTATTTTTTTTTATTCTCTACATAAATTATAAAAAAACAATTTTTTTTTACCTTTATCTATGGATTTGCTTGCAGCACTGCTAGTACAATGTATTTTGTATTCTCATAAATTATATAACGAAAAAAATAAAAGTATTACATGACACGGCCCCTTTAATAGGGCCAGTTTCACTGAGCTGATTGTCTGTTGTACAAGTGTTTAATATATGTGACATACACGTATTTTTACTTGACAGTTTTCCTGTAGTTCTACTTTTAAAATAAGTTCACAGTAGCCTCGTAATTCAGTAACATTCAATCCTCCTAATGTAGCAGCAATAGATCTAACTGGGTTTATTTGCCGTGTTTAGGAAGCAGTTGGGGAAAAAGCTGATAAGACCAGTCTGTTTACTTTAAATGACTCAAACACTATATAGGTGGAACTGCCTCTTTATGGAGGGCCATGTGTCTGTGATACCAAGAGCACATACTAACATAAAGCATATCAGGAGACAGATAAATACTTACAAAGGTTAAAAATGTTGCAAAATATAGGCTACAAAAAAAAAAGAAGAAACTGAGAAGTTTTTTCAACCAAGGAGCTTTGGTTCAAAAGTCAATTGACTTGTTATTGCCATTACATGGTATACCACTCAAATTGGTCTCTTATATAAACAATATACTAATCTCAAGATATTCAGACATCCTTTACCATCCAGGGAGAACCTAGAAGGGCTTAGTTATTTTTATATGGTTCCACCTCACACTGCTTGCTGTTTGCTCTATAATTGTAACCAAGTGTTTTATCAGCTGTTATTGTTACTACCTTGGCAGGGAGGCTGTAGGAACTGAATGACCCAAAATGAACTAATCCCTATTGGCCAACGGAGGTAACACTACCTCAGGCTAATATTAACACAGGTTTCAAACCATAGTCAAACAAAAACAAATAGCATGCTAAGGAACTACTGCATCTGGCATCCGGAAAAGACCAAAACAGTTCTAATAATCCTATCAGTCATGGCAAAGTTATGGGAATAACATGAGGGGAAAGGACTGAAAAACATTTTAAGAATAAAATGCTAAAACACAAAACTCTATAAATGAAATATTTTTTTTTACAATAATGTGAATTACACAGTATTAGAACATAAAGGGGCAGCCCCATCGATCTTATTTTATGTACGCTGGAAAGGTTTCTACTTTATGGGAATGCACTTCACAGGGTCCTCTCCAATCAGGAGTGCTTGGAGTGATGGGGAGATCTGTAGCTATAGCATCAGACAATCTATTTCTTTAAGTGCCATAAAAATATATATATTTTTGAAAAGTACTGCAAGTGGAAATGCCAGTTTAAACGGAATATGCAAATTATACATCTTTTTGAAGAAGTTACTTTTCTTAGATGTAAGAAGAAGAAGAAGAAAAACCTGTGTGATCACAACTGGAAAGGAAGCAGGTATTGGTGATTTAACACTGACTACATTAATTATACTGCATAAAACACTATCCGTGCCATTCAATAAATAACAGCTTAACAGGTAGCTGGGAACTAATGGTTAGATTTTAAAGTCATATTCATGTTCATTTTATTACCAATGATACCAATTTCACGGATACTGTTTATTTAAATATCCAGATTAAACGAACATCTGGCATCTGAAAGCATTTATTTGGATGATATGGCAAATGTCTAGTGGGGGTCAAAAATAGTTTATAAGGTATATTACACAACTGCATGCTTAACCCAAATAACAGATCCTATACAAATCAGGGTCACAGACCATGTATAAACAATGACAGCCACCACCACAAGCAATACAACTAAATATACAAAACAGAAGTAAAAATAGCCATGTTCAATGAATGTCACATGGATTTCATTTTTTTTTATTTTTTTTTATCTATAAACTGAACTTAAAATAGTGTTGATTTATTTTTTTTATATACTTGTGGGTAAAATGATCAAGTATATATTATACAACAAATACTTACTGCTGACTTCAAATATGTTTTTAGTTATTTTACACAGTTCTGTGGCAGTACTAGTTACATGGCTGGCTCATGAAATGCCTTGTTTAACTGAATGTTAGTACGGTATCAGAGACCTATATGAGACAACACAGATGTAGACTGGATACAATTATGCATAGGTGTATTCGGACATAAAATAGATTTAAAGGGACTCTGTCACTTACATATTGTTTATACTGAGAATGTAGAGCATTAAAAAAATATATAAATGTTCTATACTTATATAATTTATTTACTATATTTGTGTTAGCGGAAATGCAAACAAATGCTAAAAATTAAGAGAAAAATGCGTTTTAAATGTGTCTGTGGAGTCTCCTGTTTATGACATCACGTGTGGCATGGTATGCTAATGAACAGTTTTTCAATGGGAAATGTGTCATTTGCATATCAAGCATTTTCTTGCATTTCCACTAACAGAAAGTATAAATCATGTGTTATTCTCTACATTCACAGTGAACAGTGCTTTAGAGACAGAGACCCTTTAAATTGAGGGGTAAAAGGCAGGAAACATGAAAAAGAAAGGGGAAGGGAAAAAAAACCAAAAGAACAGAAGATGGTGACACTATGAAACTTACATTGAAACACAAAGACAGGAAAGATGTGGGTGAAAGGATAGACCTATTCATGTGGGGAGGCCGCTACTAGAATAATCTTGTCCGTGCAGCTAGTTTATCAGGTTAGAGTGTGTTTCTCCCCATGAGACAGACTTCACTTCCCGCAGTGTGGTTCACATCTTCCAGCATCATACTGGCAGGTCTGACACCACTGTACACCAAGCTAGCACAGCTCACAGCTCGCTTCCTGCGCATCCTTTTACTTTTATCTAGTTAAAAAGCCAGAGTTTATTTTAAAGAGGATTAAGACTGAAGCCCAGACTGCATTTCATCTCCGCGCCAGTGCCAGTCAGCCTGCTTTCTGCACACTCTCTATTCAAACAGCCCTTACGCCGAATCTTGGTGGCAACTGACTTGTGGACAATAAAATAAATTAATTCCCATTTCGTGTAAACTTCCTCGGAGCTGAGAGCTTTCGTTCTGTCAGATAAACGGATACGAAGCATGACAGGTTTATTCTTAACTCATTTATGAATATGACATTTTACACCCCGCACGCAAACTTCCTACCCGTTCAGGCGCCATAATGTTTTATGCACACATCTTCCATACAACTTGATTGTATGCTATTTCATATAGGAAAACACTTTTATTAGACGAACAGTAAATGGGAATTATAAGAGCCAGATAATAGGCTGCCTCACTGCCGAGACTTTTCTGGAGGATCTATATGCAGCATTTCACAAAGAAATGATTTTCTACCACTTCTGCTGGAAGGCTACGCCATGCATTCACATCACCTATATAGCAACCTTAGCTCCCGAAATCCTGACTAGAACTTTAAAAACACTGTGTAACTGGCTGAGTAATATGGGATTTGCCATATTTCCCAGTCAATGCTTACTTTCCTTCATGTTACAGCCTCTATATTTAAAAAAAACACAACTCAATATTATTCCAGGAATTAAATAAATTCAAACGCCAGCTCCATAAATCACACTATATACTTCAGTGGAAGGATTTCCCATAGTTTGCATTACTCAGGATTTCTGAAAATGTCTCATCTCACCATAAATATCATTCTATCAGGAGCACTGCATCCTGATATCATGCTACTAAATTAGACTATGGGTGAGACCTTTCTCACATAGATTAACACATGGCAGCTGAGATTTAACAAGCACACCAGCAATGATACTACTGACTCTTCGGCCGCCCCCTTCAGACTGCTGCAGCTCAAGGTCTATTTGGTTTAGGCTGTTTTTTTTTTATTATTATATAGATTTATTGGCATCTTATGAAAATAAACGTTCTATACAAATAATATAAACAAGTAAATACCAGTTTTGAATTAAAAAAAAACTTCTGAACCCGAGAAGAGGGATTCCAGATAAATTGGTTGTAACGTAACAAATAACACATAGGATAAATTTGGTATTTCAAAATTGAAAAGAGGCATCAGTGGTAAGAGGCATATACATCACGTGTAGCGTAATAAAACTGGTATGTGAGTGGAGTTCATACTGTGTATTAACTATAAAAGAAACTCATAGCTATGTAAGAGAAGGAGAAACGAATGCCTCTCACTATATAATAGTACCCTCCTTAGACCATTCGCACTATAAACCTTGTGTTTGAGAAGGAAAAGAATACGGAGGGCGTAAGAAATATAGAAAAACTGGGAACATAGATGAAGTAGTTAGCAATGGCAGGTAGGAAATCCCAGAATATGTACCTGCTGCCTGAGAGAAAGAAAACAAAAAGCTACACACATGTAACTCAATGTCACGAAAGAGACAATTGTGTGGAATTGGGTTGGGAATTTTAAACTTAAGGCTAAAACTGTGCTTCTTTGGCCTTATGTTTTCAATTCCCTTTACAATTTTTCATGAATAAAGTCTGCCTCTTTGGGGGATCTATTCAGTGAAACTGAGCTGAAGAATGAACAGCAAAAGTCAGGCATTAATACCAGAAATAGAAACATTCTCAAACTTACCTCTCTTTTCAAGCTCAACTACTATTGCCTGATTTTTTGCATTTAAAAAGGCACCGTATAGTCCCAAACTCACTTTGGTGCAGGTTGAATAAACGTAAACTGTGTTTTTTTTTTTACTGTTAACCCCTTAACGACAGATGACGTGCCAGGCACGTCACGGACTAAATGGAGTAAAGAAAGCAACCAGCGGTCGCTTTCTTTACTCTAATGGTGTTGTTACAATGCCTCTAGGTAGAGGCATTGTGCAACACCCCCCAAATGTGCAGGGGCGTGCTACGATCACTCCACGGAGTGATCGTAGCAGCCATTTAAAAATGGCTGCGCCCGCTGCACACATGTGCTTAGAAAGCGAACGATCGTTCGCTTTCTAAGCATCTCCGGTGTTGTTAAAGTGCCTCGCCAGCGAGGCACTTAACAACACCATGCTGCTCCCCAGAGCCGATGGTGGTCGCTCTCCTGAGCGACCCCATCGGCTCAGTAGAAGGGAACGCTGCCTGTACAGGCAGCGCTTCCCTTCTAATGGCAAGAGCATCGGAAGTGAAAGTATTTTTTTCACAAAAAAATTACTACCACAAAGTTTGACAAAGGCTGGTGGTAGAATTAGTGCATGGAAAGTGTAAAAATACCACCATTTGAGATAGCTTAAGGTGTCTTCTTTTAAAAAATATATGGGTTGATAGGGTAAAATACACTGGCTGGTTTCAAATATGTCCCAAATGGGACATGGGTGCAGGCTGTCTGCATGTAAAAATTTCAAGTTGGAAAACAAAAAACTGCACCTCACAAATTTGGCATTTTAGCCCCCAAACAACCCAACAAACCTATGCATGGGTGGTATCCCTGTACTCAGGAGAAATAGTAGAATCTATTTAGCATGTTTTTTCGGTCGCTATTGTCGATGAGGAGAAGTTGTTTCAAATAAAAACAAAGAAATTTGTGTATTTTTTTTTTTTTTTACCATATTTTTTTTTTTTTTTTTATAATATGATAAGATATGATCAAAAAGATGGCATCCATAGAAAGCCCTTCTTGTCCCGATAAAAACAATATATAATATGTGTGGGTAGAGCAAATGACAAAGAAGAAAATTACTGCTAAACACAAACAGCACAGAAATGTTAAAATAGCCATTGTCCAGAAAGGACAAAAATGTTTCAAAGGCTCTGTCCTTAAGGGGTTAATGCAGAGAATGAAAAAATATTGAAAATGATCTATACATTGTGTTAGAACTGTTAGCAAAGGCCTAAGAGAAAATGTGTTTTAAATGTGTCTGTGGAGTCTCCTTGTGACATCACCAGTGGCTTGATATGCAAATTACACATTTCCCATAGAAAACCAGTTAATTTGCATATCAAGCCACAGGTGATGTCATAAGCAGGAGACTCCACAGACACATTAAAGGCACGTTTTTTCCTCATAATTTTAGCTTTTGCTTGCAGCATTGCTAACACAATATATATATTATTTTTAATTATTTTGTATCCTCTACATTCACAGTATAAGCAATGTTTAGGTGATCCAGTCCTTTTAACTCCGTACCAGAGGGAGAAGAGCTGTCCGGTTAGTCTTACTATACAAGTAATGTATACTAGTATTAAATGATAACTAGTATTCATAGTGCCTTTTCCCACTGGGACTGAAAGCACTATTTAGCACAAGCCGAATTGGCAGCTGAAATAAATGCTATTATTACCCAATAGATCCTTCGACCTTGGAAAGACTGAAGGGCTGGTATAGCCCTAAGTTGACCCTGCCAGGATTCAAACCTGCAACCTTGAGGTTTGGCCAGGCCATTTACCAACCAAGCCATCTCACCAGCCCAAGCTCATGAAGAGCAGCCACACTGTTATAATCAATACAATGACTTAGATTACAAGATTACCCCGGCAGCTTTCGCCCCATCATAACCCCACTGCCGATCCCCAGAAAAAAAAAAGTGCCTCTTTTATTACAACAAATGGCAGCAACTTCTCTTACATAGACCAGAAGTGACATTAGTTGTTACATAGCAATGTTTATTATAATTACAAAAGCTGGAGGAGAGGAATACTACAGGAATTAAGACACAAGATTAGGAATGTGCAAAGTAACCAGCAATCAAGACACTGGGTAATATAAATATATCCCTTTAAACAAGCTAATATTTATAAGTGCCAGTGTATGGGTAACATTCTACAGTTTTACTGAAGTCTGCTTCATTCCCACCTCTTCAGTGACTGACTTCCAAAATGGATCCATCTGTCCCAACATATAGCAATACAGGAGCCTTATAACACCAAGTCTGCAAAACCTACCCTAAGAAATGGATATAAATCAAACAGGACTGGCAAAGGGGCATCCAGGAGCCACAGTTACTAATGAATAACACTAGCAAATTTAATGCAGTATTTCATTCTCAACTACAGATCATAAAAAGTTGTTTTTGTTAATGAGGCAGCATGCCACTTCTGCATATATTGGTGCACCATCCACAAGATATCCTTCCTAGTAATTTGCCAAAGTAAGACTATGGGTATCTCACAGAGCATCCCTCCATAACTGCCCGGCCACCGTCTCTCTCCATGCTGTTCTGTTCGCTGTGCAGCAAACAGCGATCACTGGGAAAAGATGACTAGCTTTCACATTAACAAATAATGCAAGGTTAGCCCCTTATCTCCTGTATAGACATTTAAATCCCACCATGCTTAACAAGGGACTCTTAATACCCACACAATGTATATACTGTGGAAGTAGAGAATAAATAAAAGTCAAAAATTATCTATACATGGTGTTAGCACAATTGCGAGCACATGCATAAATTAAAGACACATAATGTGATTTAAAAAGCACTCGGTCAACCTAAACATTGCTTATACTGTGACTGTAGAGAATTAATAATGATCTGTAATACATTGTGTTGGCAAAACGGCAAGTAAACACAAATATAGGAGAATTATTATTTTTTAAATGGCTCTTCCTGCTTTCCCATTGAAACTTTGTTAATTTGAATATCCAAGCACATGTGATGTCATAGGAAGGAGACACAATTGACACTTTTAAAAACATCCATTTTTCCTTTTTTATTTACTTCCAAGTTTGCAAACACAATGTACAGACTCATTTTTTCATAATGGTTTATTCTCTACAATCCCAGTATAAGGAATGAGTAGAGTCATCAGAGTCCCTTTAAATAGTTCTGTGGCGTCTCCTGTTTATGACATCACCTGTGGCTCGACTAATGTGTAATTTCCATATAAAGCCATAGGTGAGGTCATAAACAGCCCCAGACACTTTCAAAACACTTTTTTTTTTAAAAAGGCAGGAGAACAATTCAGTTAAAAAGAACCATCTTTTTTTGGTTATTCATGTCCTAAAATTCACGTCTGCCTCAGTCAATATGTTTATTGTACTAAACCTTGAGCTTCAGCCTTGTACATAGTATATTTTTCTGAGTGGTTTATCAAGATCGCACAACTGCTAGGTGTCACTACCTCTTGCGTTCATCTAGTTTTACACCGACGGCCATAGCCAACCACATTGATTCTGCATACTTTAGGTTTCCTATTTTATATATACTGTACATTTATTTCACTCCGATTGTTTATCCTTTGACACAATGGTTCTCCACATATATCCACATTGTTTGTTAGTCTCCCGATCCAGTCACACATGTCTGAATGCTCATATCATTACTGTCAGACACATTGTGGTATTGTTACTATTTGTTGTTTTTATATTGTATATACCTTGCTCACCGGGTATTTACTTTCATGAAAAGTCTTCTATGTAAATCGTAAGGCTGCTAAATGGTAAACTCTGCCTGTTACACTCATACCCTGGCTTCTGCCCATGCACAACATTTTCATCTTATAAACTCAGATACCACCTAGCTCATTTATACAAATAATATTTTAGAATATAAGTTGGATATGCCTCTCTGCTAAATATATTGTGTGTACCAAGTCATTTGTGCTCTTGTACTTGTTGTGGAACTAATTTTGATGTACTCAATAAAACTTAAAAAAAATAAAAAAGGAAGCATCTTTGACGAGACTACAACTGGCATAAATCAGCTCATTTGAAAATTAAGTCACAGATAATGTCAGAAAATAAGACAAACCACACACTTTTTTTTTTTTCTCTTAATTCATGGAATTGTTCACATTACTTTAAATCAAATGAACAATTTGCGGCCCCTCATGCACATGCATTTCTGACGGCATACACTTCAGAATAAGCTTGGACTCCCCCCTGCCATTGTTCAGAAATCTTTTTCAAGTCAGACAAAATTTGTCTTCAGTCAGATTAAAAGATCATCATGAGGCCCTAGCCCCTCTTTAACCTTTCAGTGCTGGGGTGTTAGTAACAGATTGCTCAAGCGTTACTAATGGAATCTGTCTAGAAAGAACAAGTAAAATAATTACCAAGTCTGGAATCATCACTGGTATTGGAACCATACAATAGATTCCGCTGACGGACCATAGTAATGAAGTTAGAGATCCATTAAATCCTTTCAGTAAGACTGATGTGTGTAGTTGTGAAATGTCAATTAATTGCACCAGCAAACTGCTAGATTCCCCCTTATCAGGACATGGAGCAGGGGATGTGAAGGGAGTATTGGTACGTGTGCTGGGAATTTGTTCCATGAAATATCATTGTCTGGGGAGATGCCTCAAACTGAGTGGAGAGTTGGCTTCTATAAGACAATCCAGCCACCACACAGTATGGAATAGCTTTACATTCAGCATTCCATTATCAGCCCAGCTTCCTGGCTCTAAAGCAAACTGTTCTACAGATTATTAAAGGATTAGTCTAGCTAATCATCCCCAAAAAATCAAACCGTTGTATATGTAAAAACGTGTGTGTTTGTTGTTTGACTAAAGTTTAAACCGGTCGGGAAAATCTTAAATTCTGTTTTATTGAAAGATGGCATCAAATGTAGGCATTTTAAATAGAAATGCATTTAAAAAGAATATAAATACTGGGCCTTATTGAGCCCTCTCCGCTTGTATTGCACCATCGGGGTCAGACTTTACTTCATCTGACTAAAGCAGGGCTCGACAAACCCCGGGTGCCAGGTCGCCATGGCGACCTGGAAATTAAGCCTGGCGCCCGGGTGCCGTTCCCTACATGACCCCCTTGCTGTTGCCGTTCGTGTGTTGGATTTTTGCAGCGCGAGGGGGAGAAGTCTGTGCGGATCGCACAGCGCACAGACAGTAAGCTCCGCCCCCTCGCGCAACGCGTGTGAGGACTGGTTGTCGTCACGTGACAACCCAGCACTCATCCGAAAGAGCAAGGAAGATCAGCTTCAGCACGAATGTTCCCCCTCCCCTGCAATGAGGTAAGGCAGCAGGAAGGAACATTCGTGCTGCAGCCGTTCTTCCTTGCTATTTCGGATGAGTGCTGGGTTGTCAAGTGACGACACCCAGCACTCACAACTTAAGACGGGGGGAAAAAAAATCAACTTTTGTATGTGTGAGGTGTATATGTGTGATGTGTGTATTTGTGAGGTGTGTATGTGTATGTGTGAGGTGTATATATGTGAGGTGTATATGTGAAGTGGGGGGGGGGTGTATATGTGAGGTGTATATGTGAAGTGGGGGTGTATATGTGAAGTGGGGGGGTGTATATGTGAGGTGTATATGTGAAGTGGGGGGGGTGTATATGTGAGGTGTATATGTGAAGTGGGGGGGGTGTATATGTGTGAGGTGTATATGTGAAGTGGGGGGGGGGTGTATATGTGAAGTGGGGGGGGGGTATATGTGAGGTGTATATGTGAAGTGGGGGTGTATATGTGAGGTGTATATGTGAAGTGGGGGGGTGTATATGTGAAGTGGGGGGGTGTGTGTGTGTATGTGAAATGTGGTGTGTGTGTGTGTATATGTGAAATGTGGTGTGTGTGTATATGTGAAATGTGGTGTGTGTGTGTGGTGTATATGTGAAGTGGGTTGGTGTGTGTGTGGTGTATATGTGAAGTGGGTTGGTGTGTGTGTGGTGTATATGTGAAGTGGGTTGGTGTGTGTGTTTATGAATTGCGTGTGTATGTTTGCGTGATTGTCTGGCTCCTAAAATCAAATTAAATTTGTCAAGCCCTGGACTAAAGATCCTAAACATGTCTGCCCCCTGATAGAGCCATACACCCAATAAAAGGTGGCTTTTTTATATTCTTTCTTTAAAGCATTTCTATTTAAAAATGTCTACACTTGATGCAATCCTTCAATTAAAACAGAACTCATTTTTTCGCACACATGTGGTAGGTTTATTAGGGGGGGGGGGGGGGGGGGCTTGACGGGACAGCAGAGCCTGTTGCCAGCCACCTGATGAATTTCATGTACATTACTTTCTTCCCTATTTATGTTATCCACGATTTTTATCTTATACTTTCCCTTAAATGTTTAGTTCAACTTAATATAGTGTTCTTGAGAGGAAACCATCTGTTAACTTTGCATATAACATTTACATGTTTTATAGGCATGAGAAATACTTTCCCCTGGATTTAAAATCAAGAAGTGGATTATTATTGTGATGGTCAATGTGTTTGTGATTTTACATTAATGTGTAGCTATCTGAAGTAGATTTTCCATTTCGGAAAGGAGTTTATTAACAAACCAGGAAATTACGGTAAAAACAGACAACCTGCAAAACTTAGTCCAAAATAACAACTTACCCACCTCTCCAACTTTCTAAACGCTGCTTTTTTGACTCGCCAATTAACTACTAAATTAAAAATGACCAAAGTACAAAAATTATTTTATATTTACACGTTATATAAGGGGTTTGAAGTAATACAAAAAACAACCACTTATCTGAGCAGACACAGCAGCATGGCGTTTTCTAGACCCCCAATAACACTATTTCACCACTGAGATAGAAATAGAATGTCACTGTGTAAAGTTACATAAGGAGGTTTTGTGTTTAACTCGGAATGGTATGTATATGTACAGCAACCAGTTCAGAATGTATATAAATCAGGACGTTTCCATTAGTTTAAAAATAATGTTTACATCATTTTAATCCCTTTACGAGAAAAAAAAAAATGTGCATGAAGTCTGAAACGTTCTCCGATTCCTAGAAAGTCACTGCCGAGGGCTGTGTGTTTGGTGATTAATATATATCTGGGTAACTCATTCTGTACAGGAATATCTCCATACAGGGGGCAAATCAGGCTCAGTCTAAAAAACCCAAATTATATGGACAAAAGTATTAGGACACGCTACCTAATGATTGAATTCAGGTGTTTCAATCAGACCCATTGCCACAGGTGTATATAATCAAGCACCTAACCGTGCAATTTGCATTTACAAACATTTGTAACAAAAATGGGTCGTTTTGAAGAGCTCAGGGAATTAAAGCATGGTACTGTGATAGGAAGCCACCTCTGCAATAAGTCAGCTTGTGACACTTCATCCCTGCTGGATATTCCAGTCAACTGGAAGGGATGTTATTGGAAAGTGGAACCGTTTTGGAAGAGCAGCCACGAAACTGAAGACCACGTATGTATATAAGTCACAGTGCACAGAAGTCACCAATGCTCTGCAGATCACATACTTCCACTGTATTAAAGCAGCACAAAAACTGTGCAGCGGACGCTTCATGGAATGGGTTTCCGTGGTCAAACAGAATTTAGCAGCCACTAAATTCACAATCGGCAGCCTTATGCACCAGCTTTTGCACCATATTCAATTTTAGTAAATTATATAATATGATCAAAATAATGGATACTTAAAAAGTCCTTCATTGTGCTCACTTCAGTCCCACTCAGCTGCTGCTGCTGCTATGGGCTCTCCCTGTAAGGAGAAACTGGTGCATGCAGGCAGTCCAGCATTGCAGGGGTTAAACAGCCCCTCTGCAATACTCCCACTTGTTTCACACTGACCCAGCATTGGACTACCATGTTCCCCTTTTTAGGCCCACTAAACCAAATAGCTGAAACTAGCGGTGCAATCAAAGCAAGCAGGCTTCGTAATTGCCCCTTCCCTTCTATCAAAAAAGTAAATCCATTTGTTTATAAAATGTTCCTATTATATGCTAACAGACCTGGATTTTCCAGAAAAGTCCCATCAAACATCTGGCTTTCCTAGTATTGCCTATGTAAAAAGAAAGGAATTATCTGTTCAAGTGTATTATATGGTGCAATATGCTTTTACTGAGGTATGACACATAGTATGATGTGCTTTGATATCATGCTTGTGCTATGGTATAATGTGCTGGAGATGAGTTGTTATACAATATCACACAAGTCTAAATATGTGCAACTCTTTATATGATATGAGGCTGATTACACAGACTCATCAGAGCAAACCTTGTCATTGGCCATCATTGTATATGGAGATTTGCTATTTCACGTACACTAGCATAGTGGGAGGGCTAATTTGAGCTCTCCTTGCGGTGATGTCACAGATAGAGGAGGGCTGTGGGTGATTGGCTGGTGGGAGGGGTTATATGACTTCTCCTTGCAGTGATGTCACAGATAGAGGAGGGCTTTGGGTGATTGGCTGGTGGGAGGGGTTATATGACTTCTCCTTGCAGTGATGTCACAGATAGAGGAGGGCTTTGGGTGAACTTTCTAAACCTTTTTATTAATTTTTGTTTAATGGGACAGGAGGCATTAAGAAATAAAATGAAATTCTAGATTTGTTTCTTTAACTCCCCTTTAACTGCACCTTTAAGTGAAGTCATCCGCCCATTTTCATTTGTTTAAAAACTCTGCAGGATATAATTTTTTTTTTTTTAGAATGAAAGAAGTTTTATTTAGACACATGCATCTTGGAAATTCATAAATCATTTCTTTACATGTCACGAAAATCAGACAGCTATATTGCTGAAAAGTACTATTTTCCAATAATTCAAACTGTACTTCGAATACTAGAATAAAAGGATTCCTTAGGACCTTCCATCCATTTTGACATGAGATCCAAGATCATTCTTCCCCAGTGATTGATACCGCTCCTTTTATCTCCAGGCAGCTTCAGAAGGAGGACGACGATTGAGCTCAGAACAAGCAAAAGAATGATTATACAGCATTTAGCAAGTGCCAATAAACTGTAAAAATAACTTTCTTTAATAGAAGTGTTATTTTTATGCCAAGCCTATTATGGGGTGAAAAGCATGCTTTTATACCTCCTACTGAAAGCTACATGCAGGCTTCCTCCTGAAGCATAAAGAATCATTCTGTCACAGACTGTGTCACTCATTGAAGCCAGTTTTAGGGAATGCTACTTAGTCACCTCAGTCTAAAGGAACACTAAACTTTACTTCCAGTATAGACACACAAGTAAAATGTCAGTTGTTCCTAGTGTGAGGATAAAGTGGCATGTACTTTTGATAGTACACGCCAGTTTATCCTCTGACCAAGAGCTGCCAAGCATCCATAGGAAGCACGCAGCTGTATGGTCGGCGACCGGCTCTTTCTTTTTTGCATGGGATCAGCAGGGGGGACCTGCAAGCAAGAGACCCCCACGTTCAGCAGACCTCAATCATATGGAGCAGGGTGAGCCCCCGCTCTGACTGACAGTGTCAGTGACAACCAGGAACTGCTGTTGATTGAAAAGACAGAATATAGACCTTTTGTGACCCAAAACCCCCCATTTTATTGCAGACTCTCTTCCTTTTTAGTTTCCTCTTCTCCCCAATTTTTATTTCCCTTCAGTTGCTCCATCACTGACTCCATATCCTTCACATACCTCCATATATGATGACGACAATGCAGTCAGATGCCAAGTGCCGCCTTACAGGCTTCGGAGTGGCAGAAGTGGCCCCTTACTGGTACCACCCAAAAATCGAATTATGGATTCATACAGCCAAATTAATAGGATTGTTCCTTCAAACAATACAAAGAATGTGCTGATCAAATATTGAAATAAAGAGTGATTACCAAACACATTAATACAATATGAAAAAGGTCATTTAAAACCTGTACCTTGCACATTTTACCACATTTAGGGTTCTTTATACAACTCCAGTCTGGTGCAAAGGTTTTAAATACAGGAACATTCCACTGGTTTCTATGGTGACTGCTCCACTTTTACAACTTTGCCCCCTTAGTATTAAATGAAATATTACTCATTATTACACATACTGCACTCATAATGCTCAAGGTTTATTCCCTTCCTCTCCCCCTCCCCCCCCCCCTTTTTTTTTTGTATTTGTTATTTCTGACATCCCCGAGCTGGTTGACTTCACACATTAAAGGAAATATTCTCCCATTATGTCCATCTCATTTAGAGATGTGCTGCCCCTGAAATACCCTGGGAGGGGTTAGGCAGGATTAATGTTATCACATGTATTTCAGGCCCACTGTGTCACTGCAGTCCAGAATGACAGCCAAAATGCATATGCTGCAGATTAACCCCCCTGGCCCTAGAAGGAATCATTTAATGAATACACCTATAGCACCAAGAGCTGACTGCCATAGAGATGCCCATCCATATTGGGCATTTATAGCTTCATGAACACACAGATAGAAGACACAATATCTCATATAGAATCCCTTTTCACTAATATACTAGCCATAGTATATACGGATACTCATTTTATTCATCATTTCCAATTTAGCAAGTATTAATACAATTTGCAAGCTCCCCCCTCTACCCTAGTTTTTAAAATAAAGACAATGTACAGTACAGGAATTTATAAACTTATAGAAATTAATAAATAAAAATACTAAAAAGTTATATTCCAGCATTCACATTATGAGCCATGGCTACCTGATGTACCTTGGATGTGTCCATCCACGGAGTAGTGTAAATCACAAAAATATTCATAGGTAGTTTGTGATACTGGAGTTGCCTGCGCCCGAGAACATTGAGATTAAAAATGCTTTCTCAGTCTAACTATTGCTTTATTTGCAGAGAATGTTTTAGGTAACTTAAAATTAAACCATTTGTTTTTCCAAATTATTTACTTTTCAGGAATAAAAAGTGTGCAAAAAAAAAAAACCACGGACTAGGGAGTCCTGCTAGAAACATCACATACAAGGCTCAATCACATAATCATAATGTTACGTTTCATCTATGTAATTCTGAGCCTGAACAGTTCTCACTCAGAAGAAATGGGCTTCCTTGTAGAACAGTCATAGGTTTGAATGTGCTAATCTAGTGTGGGGGTCTTAAGCCAAACCGCTTTTGACATTACATGTGAGCATGATACAGAAAAGGTATGTATCACAACAAAGTCAAATTACATTAAAGATGCACTCTACATGATGCCAAAATAAAACAATATAAAAGGTAAACCATTCTCAGATGTGTCACTGATGTGTTGGAATCAGGATATATGTGGCAATGATCATGGCCACAATGACTATGGAAAAATGCGACATGACTTCTTGAAACAGGAGCATCGACCCAGAGGGTTGAAAAGTGAAAGGGCTGTACATTACGCTGACAAAATGCAAAATCTTTTCACAATAGACATTTTAAAACATAATAAAAATCTCTATCCCTACTGCCGGCTCCTAACCTTTCTTCAGAATTCTATGGCAGTAGCATTTCCTTAGCTCGTATAAATAACTAGGCTTGCTCCAGGAGAAGATTCCTTGGCTCCTTTTCCTTATAGCCTGGTGCTGCCTTGGATCTGTATCTAGTAATAACTTGTGTGGGGAGAATGCTGTATATTATAAGGGGGCTTACCGTTATCTGTCAGGTGCTGACGTTCATACAGGCTTCCATGTGAGATGGGAGTTCACATTCTTTCATTAATGGTATCATTTTAACTAGAATTATTTCCAAATTATTTCATTCTTTAAATTAAATTATGCGCACATTTTTCAGGCTGTGACGCACAGAGAGAATAACTAGGGTATTTTGTGATGTGCAAAGGGAATGACTGGGGTCTTTAGGTCAAAATCCAAAATAAACACACTAGCAATTGGTCTTGTTTTTATCTAAAAAAAAAAATATATATATATATATATATATATATATATATATATATAATACTACCTTTTATTCATTCTCAACACTTACAATACAAACAAATTATATTTTAGTATAGAAACTTTCTTTTATAGAGAAAAAAAAAAAATCATTTCTACACACCAGAAAAAAAACACAAATGTTTTCGAACTGACACGGCTATGAAAATAAATGTTACAATACATAGCACAACGCTTTGTGTAAACATAGCCAGACCTGTACAGGTTACTGACAAAGGGTAAATTCAGACCTTCTACAGAATGCCTGACAACGTGTGAAATGCTAAGAATGTTTCACCCCTTTGCCTGGACATTATTTGCAGCGTCTAGACAGGGCTTGGCAAGGTATGAATTAAAGATAAAGAAATGGTTGTAAATAAATTGGGAGTAGGAACTTTTTATAGTCTGGCTACATTTTCTTTTATTGTCATTAACACTGATTTCGAGTATTCATTTAGAAAAATCCTACATTTTTACAGTTCAGTTGCATAACTGAAATGTATAACAGAAAGCCAACGTTTACTGAAGGTTACCATAAGCAGGGGGAAGGAATTTAGCTATGCAGGTGTCAGTCCCCATTCAACGGATTGCTGCTCTGCTGGGGATAAAATAGTACCTAATTTTAAGGCAAATACCTTAAGGACTTAATCATCTCAAAAAGGAGTGTCCACCATGCGTCAGAGTCCAATAAAGTGGACTGAGAAAAAAAAATAATACATACATTCAATAAAAACATGTGATGATAACAAATCAGTTTGAGTGTTTCAGTCTAGAGAAGTATATAAAAATGTTTAGAAAGCACTGTAAAACAGTACCACCTGAAGGACAGCCAGACAGGGAGCTCTGTGGCAGTTTGACACAAGTGCTGTAATGTTGAAGGATAATAAATAAATAGTGTTGAGCGAACCCGAAATGCACTGTTCGGGTTCGTACCGAACATTACGGTTTTTGGACCCCGAACACGGACATTCCACTGTATGTTCGTGTTGGAGTTCGGCGATTACATTGTATGTAATGCTATTGGCTTTCTATAAACCGAAATAGAGTCCCCATTCATAAGAATTTCTTATGCATGGGGACTCTATTTTGGTTTTAGAAAGCCAATAGCATTACATGTATTCCATAAACCGAAAGTCTATAAACCGAAATACATTCGGGTTATAGACTTTCGGTTTATGGAATACATGTAATGCTATTGGCTTTCTATAAACCGAAATAGAGTCCCTTTTCATACGAATAGGTCAATTGACCTATTTGTATGAATGGGGACTGTATTTCGGTTTATAGAATAGCAATAGCATTACATGTATTACATCTGAGAGTCAAATAGAACCGTCAAATACTGTGCTTACAGCGCACTTTGAAATATTCTAATAGTTTTGGGTGGTAAATAGTACATTTGCATCTTGCGGTGCACTTCATATCCGAGAGTCAAATAGAACAGTCCAATACTGTGCTTACAGCGCACTTTGAAATATTCTAATAATTTTGGGTGGTAAATAGTACATTTGCGTCTTGTGGTGCACTTCATATGTGAGAGTCAAATAGAACAGTCCAATACTGTGCTTACACTTTGCACTTTTAAATATTCTGGTTACCTCCTCCTGCTCCTCCAGCGCAGCTTCCACCTACACCGCCACGGTCACCGCCTCCTCGACCTATGGGTCACTTAGTATAAACTGAAAGAGAATACCCTGCACTCCAACCCTCTCTCAAATGAATAATTCTGTTCATCCTCCTGGCAGCCATGCTTTAGATTTAGATTTATGTTCTTCCAAAGCTAAAATCAAAGATTCCATCTAGTGCTATTTTATGGCTCAGCTGTATTTTTAATTTGTATGTATTTTATGTTATTTGAAGTTATTTCCCTATGCAGATTTGTTTGCAGGGCACTTGTCCTACTCTTACCCCCATTGTACTTCCTTTTGCAGCCTTTTAGCCCTTTCCATGACTTTTTTAGAGGCATTTTAGTGGCCAAAAGTTCGGGTAACCATTGACTTCAATGGGGTTCGGGGTCAAGTTCGAGCCCCAACCCGGACTTTTTTCCGAAGTTCGGCCGAACCCGAACATCCAGATGTCCGCTCAACTAATAATAAACTGTTCATAGAGATCGTATTTAACGCCTCCTGTCAATGCAAGAGAGAGAAGGGAAGAGGTTGAGAGACATATCTACCCTTCTACACCTGCAGGTTATGCAGCCTAATGGCTATTTTCCCTGGAATATATATTTGGTGTTTGTTTCCTTTTAATTGGTCAATGCAGTCCTCACACATTGCAGAATGAATCCATCAGTGCTGTGGTAAAAAGATATCCGACACCTCTCTATAAAGCAATGTTTGTTCTAATGTGGTCAGGCAAGTGACAGACAGCAATTGCCAGATTAACCACAGTGGGACATTACTTAAACCCTAGGCCGTGAAAGGTCACTAGAGAATGACTGTAGCACAAACTCAATATGGATCTGGTCAAAGGGGCAGGCGATCAATTCAGTTCAAAAGAATTATCTCTGACTAGATTACAAGTTCCACTGAAAACAATTCACACAGTTGATGCTAGAAATAGGAGACAAGCATTTTCTCTTTATTGCAGTTCTGCAAACACAATATTTACGTGACAGTCCCTTTAGGAACTATATTTGGGAAATACAGCATTACAGAAACAGAACGCTTAGAGGCATGAAATAAAATGCACATTTCCACATAGTTCATGGAGAGGCTGGACTGTGAGGCTGAGTGATCTGCCTCACTGACCCAAGCAAAACAATTTAAAACAAAATCATGCTTTTCTTTCCCTGTAAAACAGGCAAAAAAAAAATCTTTAAAAAAAAAAAAAAAAAGCACCACACCAGCTCATCTGAATATCTGTACATACATTTAATTGTCTCACAAATATTGGGTTTGCAACCTCTACAGTACTCAACTGAACAGGCATGCTCCCCTATACAATGCATGCCTGTTTAGGGGAGACCAATTAGTCAAGGAAGAGATCACAAAGGACCTACATCCTGATTAGTTAATTAATGTACTTCTCAACACTGAATTATAAGGAAAAAAAGCACGTATAAGTTACAGCAAACATACATACATATTCATGGAACCAGAAGTAGGTGGAAGTTCAGAAGGAGAATAGCAAGTAAATGGTAGTAGGACTGCTTTAGAAAGACAACCAACAGTGTGTGCCATTGGCAATTTATATAAGAAACAAAGACCTGTAGTGATCAGTATAAATTGAGCTCCATCCCCTTATTACAGAATGTACACATTTCCTCATTCACCTTCTACTCCCAAGATAACCTGTTTGAACATCAGAGCGTATAGGTAAACTAGAGTTTAATACAGAACATGGAAGATGTGCTTAACGGCAGAGAAATAGAAAATGTAGCCCTTTGGATGACAGATGATGGTTTGCAAGTATTACATTCAGTCAAAACTGCATTAAAACTACATCAGCCATGTCTTATGAGCGCTACACGTTAAAACGATTATGTGGTTATATATATGTGGTTATAATATTTATGGAGCCCCTTTAATGGATTACAGAACCACAGATCAATACAAATAGCATGCCCTGTCAAATCAGCATGCCCTGCCCTGCCAAATCAGCCAGCTTATTTGGGAGACAGCTGGGTTTATATAAAAAGAGCAGCACTTCTAAGAATGACAAAAGCCGGTCAGCAAAAATAATCTCCTATCCAGACATATAAAAATAAACACATCATTTACAATCTGCATGGCCTTAACAGTACATTAATTAATCCTTTAACAGGCAGAGCCACAGAGCACTGCATTCCAGCTGTGGAATTTAACCCCATATTCTAATGGGATAAGCAGTGCTCTATTTTATAAAGAGATACTTTCATTCATTAATGCCGAATTCCTGTAATCCATGTGTACAAAAATGTTATTTCAAAGGAAGACCTAGGCAGAAACCTGGGCATTTAGATGTGAAAAGTTGTGCATCCCTAACCCTTTGAGTCAGATTAGAGAGCAGTCTCCAGTTGTGCATGTGGACACAAAAAAATACCGTGGCTTTAAATCACCTCCAGTATTGAGGCATGTTCCAGTAAAGAGACTTATTAAACCAGCATGGCTTTCTTGCCACGCTGGGTTATATTTAAAGAATATCTAACATTAAAAGAATGTTACCCTGAAACACCAGTGTTCTCTCTACTACCAATTTTGCTTGTTATTCTTCATTTTAGAATAGGATTTTCCAATACAGCACACAAATACAAAAGATTAAAAAGCAAACCATATTTTTTGCTGGTTGCTCCGATATGCATAGTATTTGCAGACTCCGCACCCTAGAGAACCTTTGTATATAGTGGCATACATACAGCTTCCACATAATGGAGGAGGAAGTACAAGTTGTGCATAACATTCAGGTCCCGTGTGATGCACCAGACATGTGCCGTTCATCCCCAGCAGCAGTAAGAGCTCTGCCTTAGGTCAGAACTTGTACCATGCTGATCAGCTGTCATGCATCAGAAAGGGTACATAGTGTTTAGAACATTTTACATGAACTTAAAAAAAAAAAAAGATTTTTAAAAACTGTGGAGTCTGTTGTTTATGACATCACCTGTGCAACAGTTGATTCATAAGCAGGAAACTCCACAGATACATTTAAAACCCTTTTTTTCTCCTAATTTAGCCATTTGCTTGCAGCTTTGCTAAAACAATGTATCTTTCATTTTCTATCATTTGTTATGTTCTACATGCACAGTAACAACAATGTTCAGGTAATACAGTCCCTTTACAAGATGGTAAACTGCAGTCCCTTTAGGCATGACATCACAAATGTGTATAAACTTTAGGAGCCAGACAAAGACTTATGCACTAAGCAGGGAACACGATTTTTTGAGGAGCCAGAGAAATGGTACTAACAAAGAGTTGTGTGTAAAACAATAAAAAATGAGACACTCGCCAGCAGATCATTTTAGGAGTCATTGCTCCCTGGCTGCTGCTGGGTTTTGCCAAACCTTACCTTCAGGTGTGGGGAACAATACAAGGGCTGAAAACCTATACAAATACTTAGTTTACGTAGGCTCATTGGATTTAAATGTCAGGAAATAGTGCAGCCAATGTTTTTTGTGTACACTATAGCACAACGTATCTGTTTACTATTAGTTTGATGTAGAAAGAGCTTGGAATTCCTGGCTGGATGTTTTGCAATATAAAATGTTCCTTAGCGAGGAAGTGACAAACATCCAGCAAAGCATCATACAGAGGATCGTAGATTCTTATTTATACCTCTTGCTGCAATCTTTTACTGACTCAGCTTCACAAATATTCTGCAACCAAAAATGGAGTTTGTTACCAGCTGTGATTTCTTTTTATGGGACCAACATCAGAATTAGATGTGTCGTCCAGGAGGGCCTTTTCTTCAGATGGAAGCATGTTAACATCTCAGGAATGGGTTAGACTGCTGGCTCGTGACAACACACAATCTCTCCTCATAAAAAGACACCGCGAGCGGATATTTATCTGGTTACAAATCAAGGCCAAAAAACTAAATTCTCCGGTAACAGAACTGCAGTTGGCTGAATTCTGTTTTGTGCCAAGTACTTCACTACGAGGCTGCCTGTGACTAAGGAAATGACACTTTAAAACTGATGGTTACTTGGTCCAAAATAATGGAACTCGTATGTCTAAAGGGGCCATACACATTACAAGCCCGTGAACGGGTATCACCATATCAATGAAAAAAGTCAAATGTGATGCTCGTGTAGTTTATCAGATCATTATACATACTGCAGCCCTAAATAAACCAAAAATGACATTTATATTTTTACAAAAAACCTGCATACTATGGTGTTTTCATGTATTTTTCCCACTACAACCTAGAGACTATTAGAGCAACAGGGTTTAAAGGGCAGTCACTTAAAGGACAAACTACTCAAGTGTTAACACCTAGTCAATATTTAAACTTATTGGGGTTTTATTTTTTACTTACTTTAAACTTTATTTGAATAATAAAGTGCCCAGCCCCTCCTAATTAAGTTTCTGACCCCTTGGCTCAGTTGTGTTGTTGAATGTGGCATCCAAATTATATTTCTGACACAGCCATACATGATTGCAGTTTTTAAACTAAAGCAGAATCAATGGGAACTACATTTCCCATGATTCTGCGGTGAAGAAATAGATAAAATAGGTCACTTAACTTAATTATTGACTCAGTGTCAACATTTTTGTTGTCCTTTAAATTTTTTATACTGTTAATGTAGACAATATAAACTTATCAAAAAATTAAATATATAATATCATAATATACTATAATATAAATAAATGGATTGCAACATGCAGCACGACAGGGAAAACATGCAAATGGATGCATTAATCCACACACAGAACTATCCCTGCCAATACACTGTCACATTATTACTATACACTGAAGTTCACTCACTAAACAGTGAATTGAAAAGGGAATTGGTAAAATGAATAGTAGAGCAGGAAAAATTCTCCAGTTCCCCTGTTTCCTGCTCTGCTACTAATGCCTGTTTCTTGCTATTCCCTTGTCCCTTCGCTGATAAGTTAATACATTGGGGGGGGGGGGGGAGATTAAACAATGGAATAAAGGAAATATTCTTAGCCCTTGCATTTTATAGTCCCCAGTATTTAAATCCCCAAGAGAGGTCTACAGGGATGAAACTACAACGGATGTTCGCAATGCTTTATGGACACCTTATATTTAGCACCAACAGAGCCAAAGACTGGTAGAGATTAATGAGAATGTAGTACACCAATAGCTAGCCTGGCCTGTCTTCCACGTAAGTCCGTGGTCCTATGGTATCTAGAGTTACAGCAGTGAATTCTAGTAATTCGGCATTTACTGGGTTTAAAAGGGGATTTCAAAACCCACTCTCATCCACTAACATTATATTCAAAGCCTCAAGAGCAGTTCAGAAAGTAATACAATAAAACACCCTGGAAGGAAATCTGCAATCACTACATGATTGCAACACACAGATAGTACACAAACATCTCTTCCGACCACACAGACCTCTCCCGCACTAGTTTGACCAAAAAATCTTTTTCTTCTGACTGGTGGTGCTATTTTTAACTCTCTTTCTGGCCGCGGGTCAAAGTTCCCCTGGTGAAATTGTGCATAGTGCTGGGAGTGAAGCCCAGACACAGACAGACTTTGGCCTGCAAGAGAACACAGACCCACCTATCGGAAAAGACTGTCTGTTCCAAGGTTTGCACACTGATGTCGCCATTACCGGGGAATAGAAATCTGAGGTGTTATTCTTCATTACGAACATTGCAATTCATCACAAGACTGTGGATGCAAGTCTTCTTAATTAACAAGAAAATTAAAAAAAGAGTGGTGCCCCCCCAAAACAGGATTTACATTCTGGCCTTTTCACTCTGTGGCTTTTCTGAATAAGTTGTCCCTATAAGAACATACTGGTTTCTACAACTAATTTAACACTTTACAGTCATTCTATAGGTACTGCCAAAAAGTGCTTGATAAAAAATAGCAAACGTTATGGCCTAGAAATGAAAGATTTGTGGCACTTTGGTATTTTGTTTCTATTCATTCTGAAATTAATGTTTTAAACAGATTTTAAACCGTTATAAACTACAAGATCTAAGGAAATATTGTCTCTACCTGCATCTTGAGTTCAGTCATAGAAGGGGCGAGGATCAGCATTCCTCTAAAATATCACAAAATGTATGTATAAAAAAAAAAAAAAAAGTAAAATATCTTGCTCCTTGAAATGTGAAAGGCAAGTCACATTCTATACTTCCAGACTGCAATGCTGGCAAAACATGACCTCAGGTGCCCTGTAACAAAACAGCAGTCTATTTCATGATTGTGGGACAGGTCTGTTATACATGCAGAAATTGGCCTGGTGCCTGTAGGTGATCAAAACCCACTTATGGATACACGCAAACAGCTAAAATGTAAAAAAGCAAGAATATTATTTCTTTACAATGGTAACAAGCATTTCACTGGCATTAAATCAATGGCTCTCCAGCTGCTGTGAAATGACTTCTGCCATCACGCTTAGCCAGAGTCTGAAGGCAGCCGGTGAAGTTTCAAAAAAGCTCAGTTTTACAATAATTCATAGTATTTTAGGACATATAAAGGTTAGTTAGTCCCGAGCTAAACTGTACAGATGTGTTTTGCTGATTAGATATTACACTACATGTGTATTCTTCATATAAGGAGAAATGTAAATCAATCCCCGGGTTCCCTGGCAGCTTCTGCTTCCTGTAATTCATAGTGATAGAGCTAGTGCTGGACCCAGTTTTAGAAGGATCTGTAAGCCTATGGAAGAGCTAGAAGCCGCAGGGACTATTAGCAGCTGAAGGCCCGTTATTATCTGCACATGTTGCACTTTGGTCGTCATTAATTATAGAAAGTGAAACTGTTTGGCGCACATTCAGATGTTTAGCAGTTTAGTTTTTATTTTCTTAAGGTTATACTGCTTTTGTTAACAAATCACCTCTACCTGCCTGATCTATGGGGAGAGATAAAACCATACAACGTGACCTCCTTTTATGCAGTGTTATTACAGAGACAAGGAATCTGTATGTAAATGAAAGCTGTATTCACAGCGAGAATGAGAACGACTCTTCTTATAAGGGTGAAAGATATAGAGGTTTAAACACCTGCACTTTGTAATCTAATCAATAAGCCATTATTATATAGAGACTTCTATAGGTCTCGAACAGGAATGTCAATTTCCATAATATCCCTTTAAAACAGAAACATCTATAAAAAGGAGACATATTAAAAATACATAAAAAAAATACAGAGCCCAAGCTTTCAGTGATCCGTGAAAAATCTCACAGGACTATAAAGTATTACTTTACATTCAAGGACCAGCCAGACTTGAAAATTACATACCGTATTTGCTCGATTATAAGACAAGGTTTTTTTCAGAGCAAATGCTCTGAAAAATCCCCCTCGTCTTATAATCGAGGTCTCTTATAATCTGACCTCAAATTGAGGTCAGACTATAAGACATGGATCCAGGTCCCCAGCAGAGCTGCAGGGGACCTGGATCCCTCTCTCTAACAGCAGGGGATGTCTGTGCGATGAGCGCAGACTCCCCTGCTTCCGCCCGGCACGACCGCCGGGGCTTCTGTGAAGAAGCCGGATACTTCCGCTTTCGTCACAGAAGTCCCGGCGAGCGTGCCGGGCGGCAGCAGGGGAGGTCTGCGCTCATCGCGCAGACCTCCTCTGCTGCCCCACTAGGCACCAGGGAGAATCGGGCAGCTGGGGGATGTCTGCACTATACATGCAGATATCCTCCATGCTGCCCGACACGGCAGACTATTATGACGGACAGCTGTCCGTCATAATAGACTGCCGTGTCGGGCAGCATGGAGGATGTCTGCAAGTATCGTGCAGACATCCCCCGGCTGCCCCCACTAGCCACCAGGGATCAAGGTAAGGGGAAGGGAGGGAGGGGGGGCGGCAGAGACAGAGTCAAGGGGAGGGAGGGGGTTAAGAGACAGACAAGGGGAGGGAAGGGGTTAAGAGACAGAGACAAGGGGAGGGAAGGGGTTAAGAGACAGAGACAAGGGGAGGGAAGGGGTTAAGAGACAGAGACAAGGGGAGGGAAGGGGTTAAGAGACAGAGACAAGGGGAGGGAAGGGGTTAAGAGACAGAGACAAGGGGAGTGAGGGGGTTAAGAGACAGGCAAGGGGAGGGGGGAGAGAGAGAAAAATGGGGGCAAGGGAAAGAGAAAGGCAGCATTGGCACATAAAAAGAAATAAAAACTAGAAATACATTTTCTGATATCATAATTTTTTATTAAAAAAGCAATTTACATGTGAATATATACAAGTTTAACTTTTTTCCTATAGGGTGGTCTTATATTCAGGCTTTTAGTTTTTTTCCTAAAGGAATATCCAAAGTTTGGGGGGTCGTCTTATAATCAGGGTCGTCTTATAATCGAGCAAATACGGTACTTTTTGCAATTCCTATTAAAATAATTATACAAATGAACATATTCATTAATAGTTGGATCTCTTATTTCTAAAAAAAAAACAAACAAAAAAAAAAACATTTAAAATATCCCAAATGAGATGTACACTTGCAACATTATCATACATTTATTACACAGGAGCCTATACATAGCATGCATATGCACCCACCCCCCTCCCCAAGTGTGGGTCGGACAGATGACTGCTCAGGGTACAAGTAATATAACATCAGGAATAGGTTTATTTTACTTGGAGTGGATCAGTGATGTATGTTTATTTAGATCCAAAGAGGAGTTTCAAAGCAAGTTAGACAGTCAGACAGATATATCAGGTAGAAAGAGCCATGCTAGAAAGCGCACTAAATCTAAATTGATTCTCTTCCCTGCTTTTTCCTCTAATATCAGGTACTCAGGTAAAAAAAATAAAAAATGAAGTACGTGGAGAACAAAAGGCTGCGCACCAATACGTGGCGGTAACATAGAATAGGAAGGAAGATAGGATTCATTCACCTAAAAATAAATACATGCGACTGTTCATTTTACGTTATAAGCGTTGTTAGCAGCTGTAGCAACTTGCTTATGGAGAAACATATAAGTACTAAGTCAGTCAAGGACAGCAGACTGCAGGAGAGGAGTCATGCCTCAAAAAGGTCACAGCTGGCAGCAAGAGGAAGATGTGCAACAGGTGTTTGGGCAGTCTCTCAGTCTCGGAGTGCAAGCAGTAACTATACTTCTGCTGTAAGAGAGCAGACCTGAGAAGAACAGCAATGCACTCTCATAAACAGGCACAAGTCAAAGGTTAAAATAAATGGACAGGTGTCAGCAGAACTGTGCAGGTCATCCATGGTCTTAACTTCATACTCTCCGTGATGCTGAAGCCTGTCCTCTTATCACATTTATCTCAGTAAGAAACTCACAGTAAGGTATAAAATTAAAGAGCTCCTCTAACGTGTTTGACACAAAGCAGGAGAGCTCAGTGATGTCAGTGTGCCTCACTGCTTGGGTGGTAGAAGTAAATTCTGATCACTGTGAACACTTTGCATCAGATTTGGATGCACACGTCTTTGAAGATGGAGCAGGGGTGCAAACAGTAACAAACATTTGGAACGGAACCGGTGGGTCTGGAAATTTTGATTAATGCCGATAAAATAATTTTATAGTAGTCCTTTTAATCTTCATTTTGAAGGTACATTTTAATATACATCTATTTGTCCACTCTCTTTCCACCAAGACTGAAGTGATGCCAACACTAGACGAGCAGAGCCTTCCTGTAATAAGCTCATACACACGTAAGTGTGCAAGTAAATAGGGAAAAGCTGGTAATGGATCCAATAACCAAACAAAAATCTATACCTACCATAACCCATTCGCAACAATGGACATACCAGGTACGTCACAGAAGAGCCATCATTTAGTAACAGGACGAACCTGCGGTGAAACCTGCATAGGCCGCGATCAACAGTCACTGCCTATTCTTAGCCACTGTGGCTATGATGCCTTGATATCGAGCCATCAAAATTTGGCGCCATATTGTATGACAGCATGCCCCTCCAATGTGGCACAGCCCTTTAGCCAGGCAAGGGCTATATATATATATCATATATATGATTAAAATAATGTTATTGAAGGAAAGCTCTTTTTATGCCGATAAAACATGTATGGGTACATTAAATGGGGAAAATTACAGCTAAAACACAAACACCGCTCAAATGTTGAAATAACCAGTCATCAAGGTTACAGAAATGAAAAAGCAAACCAGTCCCGTCACCAAGGGGTTAATGAAGCCGTGCTTTTCACAATACATAAATGCAGGGTGTTATTAGAAGCACAGCTGTCTGCTTCTATTATTAACTGAGCCCCAGCAAGCATGCTGTTGAAATGGCTTTACGAATGTGACATTTAACATTTCATCCAGTATATATCGGGAGTATATGGTCATCTTCCATTCAGGAAGAGAGCTTCATCTTTATGTATAACGGTATGCACTGACTAGGACAGTGTTTGAACATATGCTCAACCCATAAGAAAATCCGAATGCACCTGTTCATTTTATAGTCCAGCACCTCAGAGGCTTCTCTGCACCTCTATGTAGAATCCGCATTATACATTAAATCAAATGCTGGCTGGATCTAGAAGATTAGGAAGGACAATGGAGGAGAACTGTAAGGTGCAGTGATTGGCTCTCTGGTGAATATACAACCTCTGTATCTGGTCTTCAAACCCAGCTGATGCTACAGCCAAAAATCTAGTCAAGGGGTGTGTACACTGTTTTTCAAAAGTGGGCTAGATTTTAGGGATTTGGGTTTGAGGGCTGATTACTGTGTATCTACAACAAATGTTGCAATACAGCATGTTAACCACTCGAGTTGGTATCTTAAAGGGATATTCCAACTTGTAACTTGTCCCGGGACTTGTCAGTAAACCGAACATGTATCTTAATGGATACACGCGGGTTTACTAATTGCTGTGTCTCACATGCGAGACACAGCAGTTTCTTGTTGCGGGGCTTGCCCTGTTCTGACAGCCGAATGCAAGGGTCTCTCGTTTTTGCATGGGATCAGCAGGGGGAACTAGTTAAGGCCGACCAGACAGCTGCCTGCTTCCTATGACAAAAGTACACATCCTCATACGAGGGACAATGTACATTCAGTGTTCCTTTAGGAAGTAAAATAAAAGTAGCCATATAACAGTTTTAATTAACATTATTTTAACACTTTAGTTGTAGAGATAATCATTTATGGGGCATGGCATCTGCGAACATGAAACTGAGAAATTTGTACAAGCTGAAAAGTGGGCTGCATGTTTGAAGCCCCTGCTCATCTGCTGCACGGACTAGACTACATACCTTCATTGGCCAACTGAGCCATACCATATACATTTCTACAAAAAAGGAAATAAAACAGGTGCGTCGCTGTCACTGTATAGCCAAACATGCTAAACACAGTCTGCCACCTAAATAATGTTTATACTGTGAAAGAACAGGATCAAAAAAGTGTTTGCAGAATTAATAGCAAATTCAGAAAACATATATGCACACATGTTTTAGAAACAGGGTCTCCTTTTTGTGACATCTCTGGGCTGATATGCAAATTAACTGTTTTTCAATGGGAAATGTATAATTTCCATACCAAGCAACACAATGATGTCATAAACAAGGGACATCACAGACATTTAAAAAATAAATGTTTCTCTTAATTTAGCATTTGCTTTCAGTTCTGCTAACACAATGCACATATTGTTTATATTTCCACGGTATACACTATTTTAGGTGACGGGGTTAATTTAAAATTAGACAAATCTGACATTAGAGTCCTTAACATACTATTCCAAAAGGTATGTTATCAAAATTACAGAACAATGTATAAAGCAATCTAGTTGAATTATAGAACGTGACCCACTAATCCATAAAAATAAACACCTGGTTAAAATAAGCCCTTCCTGTCTTGTGGCCAGACAATGAGAGTTAATGGTGCAGAATTCCATTTCTCAATGTATCTTGCTATACAGGTTTTTTTTTGGCTGTAATATAATTGGCCCGCAGTGCAAATACCAGTTACGTTACCAGGCAAAAAGTACCTTATTACTGGAACAAGGGGGAAATATACCTGCAGGCAGCAGACTGAAGGCTCGAAATTTCAGCTGCAGTAAATGTTAGGAGCATTTTTGTTTTTGGCAGGTCGTATCTCGGAGCATTAACCATTAGCCTCTCATACACACTTTATCAAAGCAGGATCTTTAGTAGCATATTTACTTACTACATACAGTAGTCTGCAAATATTCCATTCAAAATGTTTTAAGGCAAAGGCAGGCTGAGATAACAGATAAAGGATATTAAAGTTGCCTCTGCTTTAATACATCCAATTAGAAT
This sequence comes from Pelodytes ibericus, assembly GCA_036172795.1. NCBI lineage: Eukaryota > Metazoa > Chordata > Amphibia > Anura > Pelodytidae > Pelodytes > Pelodytes ibericus. The sequence goes on from CM069861.1 coordinate 189,173,640, forward strand.
AAGGTTGATCATTATTCCTTCATATAAATCATAGATTATACTTAATCAGGGACTAAACCCTCAGAGCAGCTTTTTGATAGAACCCACTTCCATCTTATTAAACTATATTTTAAATGATGCTCCAAGCAGGCAAAATGCAGAGGCCTCTTATATGGTCTGTGCCACGCCACACTTCCAGCAGAGCAGAAGAAGACCATCTCCTCTGCTATTGGCTGTGTGCCTTGCGGTTGGCCTTCGCACACAACATTAACGGAAAGACGGTCAGTGCTGCCACTGAGCAGTGCTCCAGGAGCCAGCGGATATCTGCACAGGGTGATCTAAGTGGGATCGAGAGTCACAAGATCTCACTAAACTTCCGCATCATTGCAGAAGTTAGAGATGGATCTGGTGCCACCGTGTTCTAACAGGAACCGTGTTTACCGGTATTTAGAATACGGATATTACAATTCTAATTAATGCCACCATTTCTATAATTATTTAACTTTAAATAGAGGTCTTCTCTCGAGAATAAAATGATACACAAAGTAGAATTCATTGTGCAGAAGCAAATACAGAACCATTAAACAACCATTAATAAAGCTGGTCAGCAAGTCCAAATTATCTTGTTAAAAGGTACAATCTGAAGAGGTTTTCTGTTGGAGAATTCACACATCATCTCTAATCGCCATGCGCTGGATTCCAGGAAGGGAACAAACATAACATTTATCAGCGCATTATAAGGGAGTCTGTGTGTTTAACAATGTTTAATGTGTTTCTACTATCGGAGAGCTCCGATTAGTAAAGAGCCAGGAAACTGCAGAACTCACTTGGAATTTTCTTCCAATCGTGCGAGCACTGGAAACGTTGCTACTGGTATTATCAACATAATTAATCTGCAGCTCTCTGGCTTGGAGAATGAATCATGAATGTGCTTATAATTATGTCCAAGTTTGCGAGAAGAAGTATCCAAATAAAGTGTGTTTGCGAGACCGCTCCGCCTCTGGAGTGCTGTGAATGAGGAAGAAAGGGGGCTGTGGTGGAATCCTCATGTTCACAGACAGCTCAGCTGATAACTTCAAGGGACATTTCTGGCTGAGGCGTGGCCTTTTCCTGCCATTTCCCCTGCTCTGAACCAGCAAAGAGAGAGAGAGAAGGAACACAGTCGTTCCCCAAATCAGTCCCTGCTTAGCACCACTTCACCTCTTTCCTCCCATAATATATACTGTGCTTGCTTTGCAGTTTCTCCGGCATAGCAAAGAACTTCATTGTGAGGTCATTTAATAAATCAGCACATTAATGGAGAAAAACTGCTTTGCTTTGGCTGCCTGTTTGCTCTGTAAATGGCCAAATTATAGAAACAATGCTGTATTTGTATAAGCCACACACACAAAAAATCACCTATAACCTTTATAAATTAGGGTTACTAAATCTGTACATTACATAACTGAATTACATTACAACATGACAAATAAATATGTGGACATAGTGTGTGTGTGTATATATATATTACACACACATATATATATATATATATATATATATATATATATATATATACACACACACACACACACACACACACACACACACCTCCTTTGCCAGAGAATAAGAAAAAGGAAGAAAAAAAAAAAAAAAAAGATTGTCACTATTTAGCAGGAAATTGTTAAGGGAACTGCATCCCAGCATAGGTGGTATTACAACAAATCAAAGAGGCGGTTAAAAAACGAATTGTTAGATGATGTAGGTCATAAGACACGTAAACAATTCTATGTAACCATTGCAGCCAATCAGCGGTAGTACTGTTGTTTTGAGAAAGAAATGATGTCTATATAAATTGAAGTGGAAGGGGGGCAGTAACTCCCCAAAAGCACTCGGCTGTCCAACACATTTTAATATGGAAACCGGCTCCTCGGACAGAATAAGGATTAAACAAAACTGGGCTTGTGCTATGAATTTTATATTAAAAGGTTTTCTAGTTTCACAGCCAGCCAACAGTTTAGTGCTTTCGAGTGTTCTAAAAAGATATTGTTATTCCATTGTTAGCTCAGCTTTCTGCTTTTGTCTTCACAGTAATTACAGAGCCATTATCGTTGAGACAGATAAACATTAGTAGCTGATCCACTTGAAGCAAAGTAAATCCTATCTTAAAGAGAAAGAAAATCAATTAGACTGCCAATTACACATGGGCTACTTACAGGGCCAATTCACGGCAGCAGGCTATCTGGAACGGCCCAGCTGTTAATGAAACCGCACTCGCAACCACCTTCTAACTGCCCCAAAGTGTAGAACCAAGGTGCAGCTAGCTAGAACGCGACGTCCCAAGGCGCAGCTAGCTAGAGCGCGGCGTCCCAAGGCGCAGCTAGCTAGAGCGCGGCGTCCCAAGGCGCAGCTAGCTAGAGCGCGGCGTCCCAAGGCGCAGCTAGCTAGAGCGCGACGTCCCAAGGCGCAGCTAGCTAGAGCGCGACGTCCCAAGGCGCAGCTAGCTAGAGCGCGACGTCCCAAGGCGCAGCTAGCTAGAGCGCGACGTCCCAAGGCGCAGCTAGCTAGAGCGCGACGTCCCAAGGCGCAGCTAGCTAGAACACGACGTATCAAGGTGCAGCTAGAACACAACATTTCAAAGTATTCACTGAACAAAATATTGTACAATCAATGCTACAGACAGTTTACCACTGTTGATATTTTTTATTTTTATTTTTTTTTATAGAAAACATAACCTGACTTTCAAATGGACCCACAATGCTTTTCAACAATATAAATCTGCTAAACAAAGCAAGAGTTTGCATATTCCCAAAATGTTTCTGGATTTGTAGAGTATGTCGCTCTGGATGTAAAGAACCTAAATAAGTACCAGGTAACTACTGGGACTATTGATGCAATCATCATGCTCAGCCAAGCACGAGTGGTCACAGTACCAAAGTTTAAGGACAAGAAGAGCTTTTATTAAGCTAAATTTGTGGGATAGGATATACATTCAATGGGATATTGTACAAGAAACCAGAAGAAATACCCTCCATCTCTAGGCAACAAAAGGATTTAAAGAATCTATTATTCAAACAGAATGATTTAAATAAAGCAAAATATATATATTTTTAGTAAAGCTAAATGTGAGCATTACAAATATTATGAATTTTGCTTATAGCAACACAGGAGCTCAAGACCAGAGTTGCTGTCACAGTAGTGTCTTCACAGTAATTAGAGTAATTAAGAGAGCTGCACAACACATGTACAATAATTGATTGTTCTGACATCAGGCACAGAGCAGACATTATAGGAGATATATAATATATAATAGATAGATTGGGCTTTCTAAAATAACTTGTTCAGTCCTACAAACAAAACCTATAGTATTACAGCCAAGTATAGCCCCTCTCTAATTTAACCTCAGCTACAAATATATAACTATACACTGGTACAATAGAGAGGAAGAGAAAGAAAGAGGGTGGTCACAACAAAGCTTCACTAAAACTAGCAAAGACATTTGCAGAGATAGTACAGTACTGTGAAATGGAGCTTTTATTATTATTATTATTTGTATCTACTAGCTTTGTTTTCCTGCTGGATGGACCACAAGCATCAGTACACAGAAACGTGCTTGCAAAATCTAAGGAGGGGGAAAGAGGATTATTGTCATCTCTGGCAGTGAGGAGGGCATTTAAAAAAAAAGCAGTGTTAAATGAAGAAATGTCTCTGGAATGTACTTGTAAAGGAATAAGATGGAAGAGGAAGGAATATGTCAGTCTTTCATGCAAGACAGCTGCTGATGGGACTATAACAAAAGTGTCATCCCTAATGATGGAGGAATAGAACAAGCATGGGAAACTGTATCTTTTGCTGTGCAGTCTGGAGGCGAAGGAAGTTGGCTCATGGTTTCTCCAACGACACAATCTTGGCAGTGACAGAACCGTTTAACTCCTTGGATTTCAAAAAGCCTGTAACAAAAAGGATAATGCTTCTCAAGAGCAAAACAGGACTCAGTGTATGACATGGAACAGGGCTGGATCCGGTCACTCTGACTCGCACTTTTAGATCCTGTGTTACAGAGGACACTCTGGCCATGTCCACTGTACAGACAGGGCCTGTAAATGTAGCTGAGGGGGGGAGGTGACTGGAATAATTTGCAATAGGCTGCCGACTGCAAATGTTGTTAATCATGGTTCTCAAACTGCATTTTTAGTCAACCACAACAATGTAGATTTGGACATTAGATCCCTACCAGAATGTTGCCTCAAGCTGTGTACAAAAAAAAAAGGACAGTTTTGAACAATGTTTATTGTCCAGTTAGTTAAATGTAAATAGTAACCTTTCAAAACAATGCAGTAATAAAGGAACCAAAAATATAAGATTCAGGCAGTCATGGTTTTTCACACCCAGGTCTTCATATGACAACTGTATGGTTTGGGCTAGAATGTCAGGTTAGTGTATTAAAGAGTGCAATGCTTTACACAAGAGCATTATTCTTTCTTACTGGCTAGAATGCTTTGGGAATAAATACGCAGCACCAGCTAGTCTCATAATTGTGCCAAAGTGTTAGTGAAATGATATATATATATATATATATATATATATATATACACACACATACACACACACACACACACACACACACACACACACACACACACACACGGCTTGACAGATTTTTAGACGTTAGGATCTAAATTGGTTCTTTTAGGAGCTAAGGAAATGCTACTTCCATAAAGTTTTGGCTAAAAAACAAACAATAAAAAAAAGTTACAAGATGTTAGTATGTTTTAGGAGCCAGGGATCTCCTAGGGCATGGTATTTGTCAGTCGTAATATATGTAAATTGTAATGTACAGACCAGCTATGAACCACATCGGTAAAGCAAAAAGGTGCAATAACATGCAGGCTCCTTGTATGTACAAAGAATCCACTGCTCATCATAAGGAGCATCAGTGTAATGATCCAACATGATTCACACCTTCATCAGGGGACACATAATACATAGAGCACACTCATTCATGAGACCATGTAAGTGATCATTGCTTTTTTTTTTTTTTGCCAGAGCTTCCTCTGCTAGACAGGACAGCAAAGGATTTGTGGACTAAAAATAATAATACATGTCACTATCCTTCATCACGCAGGATACTAGAAAGCAAACAGCAAGTCAGTGCCAACTGACCTTGGGATTAGGACCATGTCTTATAAGCTTGATTGCTGCCAGCCCCCTGACGACACAACATCTTCTATTTCAGAATGACATTAAATGAGAGCCAAAAAGCAGTCTCTGGATAGCACATGGGGGAAATACTCCGTCAAGTAGTATCAAAACGGTTTGATGTTACTAAATATACCTTGAAATCAACCCAAACGGACCTGTCCTAATTCACTGGCATGCTAAGCACCCAGTACCCAAATATTAATGAGGTGACAAAGGTCAAAAAGACAACATGCAAAAAATGGAGTCCGCCTCACCTTACAAATCTAATATACAAGAGCCAAACACTGCATTTTTAAATCAGCCGCAAAAACTTAAAGCTTAAAACAAAATGATGGCCTGTTTTTGTGAAAGCAGGTACACTGTCACACTAAGTGCATAGCAGCAGCAGTTCACAGAAGTACTGGGATCAGACATCCTCCATTTGAAGGTGGAGATAAGAGTTTTGAAAAATGTATAAAATTAGCCTGAAAAATAAATAAAATCTATGCTGCCTTGAACTATCTTCTGGTTTGTTGTGGAGCATTAAATAGGAAATCTGGTCTAGGAATTAATTAATGTGCGCAAAGCTGCATAGTCTCCTTGCCTGAAATTCTTTTTTTGTTTTTTATATTTATGCTAAATTTTGAAGAGTAAAAAAATATTTTTATTATTTGTATCAATTGTAATCTATTGCCTGATAATCTCTGGTTTTAACTTCCAGGGCACCTTGTGTTTTATTAATGGTTACATAGCATTACTAATCTCAATTTAATTCACTCAAAAGACCTTGCTAAACCAGTTACCCTATGTCGTGTGATCAGCTTGTAAATTCACTTTCTGTGCAAGGGACTTTTACGGCTGTAAAGCATTTGAGCAGACAGCTAGCACAGCTGAACATGTTTTTAGATGCATGTGGATAATCTGTAAATAAACGTATCTGACAAAAGGCCAACGGAGGCCTGGTTAACACAGACACACCGCCTTGTAAGGTTCAGAGAGAAGAAGCTCAAAGAAAGAAGCCAAAGCAAAGTATTTGCCTTTTGGTCTGATATTTTTCCTTCTACATTCAGTAGACTGGATAAAACCTTGTGGGTGGGTTTCATAAATATGAATATTTTGCACGCAAAAAATTAAGAGAGAAATTTCAACTTTTGTACATGTCAGAGATAATACCATCTCTATCCCAGGACACAAAATCAATGCACTATAAAACTATTTTACACTCAAAACACAGGGCTTGATTCATGACAGAGGGAATTTCAACCCTAAGTGTAAATTGCAGAACTGGAAAAATTCTCATATGCAGCTGAAGTAGCTCGGCTACTTTGGCCTTAAGTTTGAAATTCCCTTCTCAAGTCCCTCTTTCGTCAATAAAGCCCAAAATAAAGATTATTTTGCTGCCACATTCAATGAACCATGTCGACTTTTTAAAAACACTTCCATATTGCCAAAGCTTTTTTTATTACACCTACGCGCTGGTGCCAATTTTGACGCATAAAACAAATGTGCACATCTCTGCAGTACCAAGGATACCCAATGCCATCATCACAATATAAACATGACATCAGCACTGAACAGCCTACATATTAGTAGAATGCAGCTATATGGCACAGGACAAGTAATAGCATAAAAAAAAAAACAGACAGTAGTGCTCAGACAACAGTGATGCACAGACAACCAATAAGCAGTACATTCCAGACACATATAGGACAGTGATGGCTAACCTTTGGCTGGCTATGTGTATGCTGGATTGGCAGGAATGACTAACAAAATGGATGACTGGGCAGGGACAGTAAAAGATCATGGAAAATGTAATCTACAGCAGCCAGAGTGCCAGAAGTTAGTCATCAATGTAATAGGGTCTTTATGGGCCACACTGATGTGAGCAAACAGACCATCATTAAGACATGACAGCACAGGGAACTGCAGCTGTTGAGGACTACATTTCCCACAATGCTCAACCATGCAGTAAGCAAAACATGTAAGGTATTCCTTGAAGTGATAGGTAACTTTTTGGCTTGCTTCACAACACAGACCACTAGCCAAAAGCAGCTGGCTGAGCATCTTAGCCATCAGAGTGCTACAGGGGAGCCAGATCGCACTCATTGTAACAATTAATGAAAGTAAAGGCTAATGCTGCTAACTTTTGGCACTGGGGCTGTTGTGGACTACATCTCCTCTCATGAACTGCCATTAGTCTACAAAAGCTGGAGCCGCAGAAGTTAGCCATCAATGCCTTACAGTCATCAGGGTCCCCATTTGTTACCAAATTTGCAGGGGGGGGTAAAAGCAGCATCCCATGCTAACTCCCCAGCAGCTTAAGGGTAAATGTATCCTTTAATAGCAGAAGATCATGTTGACACATGGCCAGTCTCAGGGAAGTCCCAGTGCACACTCACCAGCAGGCTCTCCACATTGATGGGGGAGCGTGGATTCCTCAGGATCCCCTCCAGCTTCTGCTGCCGGGTGGTCATGCACTGTGCTGGGGAGGCAGACATCTTTACAGCAGGAAGGGGGGGTGGAGGGAGAAGTCCTCTCCCTGGTGCCAAAGTCCTTATGAAGGTCCGTATTACTCTCTCCTTATCCAGGAAAGTCCCACCGGGGTCAGCAGAGGAAACTCTTACCCCAAGTAGGGGCAGGAAGCACGGGCAGTAGCTGCCATGAGACCACCCCAGTCAGAGCATGCAACTTGTAAAGAGGAAGTGCAGCTCAGGGGAGAGGTACCTTCATCCTGGTATCGTGTCGCGCTTTTTTTTCCTTCTTCTTCTTCTTCTTCTTTAGCGCATACCCTGCGGCTCTTCCCTTCCTGTTCGGGATGCAGACTGTCCCCACTACTCACCTCGAACGCATGCGCGGGAGGGAAGGCGTCCCGGGCAAGGAATGCGCGTGCGCAGCCGGGGAGGACGTTCCCAAGGGGCGACAGCGTGCGCGCGAGCGAGGAGGGAAGAGTAGTAGTCCACCACACAAACCAGGGAGGGGCGTGGCTCCTCCGTCAGGAGTTGGAACCTGGCGCCAAAACGGTGCGGTGCGCGTGCCAGCCAAATGGGACTGCGCGCTACCTTATAGTGGGGGGGTATCAGTGACACTCGGTACGTGAGTTTTTGTCCGCTGTGGCGAGTAACTCACACCAACCTTGCTGCTGCTGTAGGAAAATAAATACATAACTCCCAAGTGTCATTATATGGGACACACATTTCCCCATCCAAAATATCCTGGTTCTCTTTCTAGCTGTGATTAATTGCATAGCTCCCAAGTATCCCTATTTAGGAGGGACAGTCCCTATTTTACAAATCCTTCTTTCCTATTCTATTGTCCCTTTTTTTTCTGGGAACATTTTTAGTTTGTATAACTATCTCAGAGCTCCAGAGCAATAAAACTCAGTAAGGTCATTTTCAAACTAATTTTTTGCAAATTGGGATGGCAGAGGAGGAGCTTGGAAGATAGCGCTGTCAATTAACATTTAGGGCGCCCCCCCCCCCATACTTCAACCCACGCGTATCACGTTGCCTGCCTATATGTGCAGTGCTTAATTGTCATAGAGCATAGTTTTGCAAGTTTTAATCCCGCTACCTTGTTGCCGAACAGTACCTCTGTCGAAAAGTGCGACCCCCAAAATCGGAACTGTCCCACTGAAAGTTGGGATGTATGCATAGAGTCATTGAAGAAGTTCTGATAATGCCCTGCCAACAGCCACTCCCACAAAAATAAAAAATGTCCCTCTTTGGACATTTGAAATGTTGGCCGGTATAGTACTTTAATGAGCCTCTGTGTTGCTCTTTCAGTCAATGGACAAGTATAGAATCTTGGGTTAGATATTTTGACCCCAAATTCTAAACAACATCCCTTTGATAGAACTTAATATGGTACTTTCTTTGGATAGAAACATAGAATGTGTCACAGATTAGTACCATTCGGCCCATCTAGTCTGCCCAATTTCATTAAAGCAGTTCTATTTAAAATGCTTACACTTTTTGCAATTTATCAACTAAACATAACTTTTCATAAAGTAATCCTGTAAGGCAATGAAGTCATGTCTGTTGGAGGAATTAACCCCTTCCCGCCTGTAGGACGTTTTATGCCTTCCTACTTTTTAGTGCCTAGAGGCTTGTAGGACAGCATAGAACTTCCTGTATTAACCCCTTAAGGACAGAGCCTTTGAAACATCTTTGTCCTTTCTGGACAATGCCTATTTTAACATTTCTGTGCTGTTTGTGTTTAGCAGTAATTTTCTTCTTTGTCATTTGCTGTACCCACACATATTATATATTTTTTTTATCGGGACAAGAAGGGCTTTCTATGGATGCCATCTTTTTGATCATATCTTATCATATTATTAAAAAAAATAATAAAATATGGTAAAAAAAAAAAAAAATACACAAATTTCTTTGTTTTTATTTGAAACAACTTCTCCTCATCGACAATAGCGAATGAAAAAACATGCTAAATAGATTCTACTATTTCTCCTGAGTACAGGGATACCACCCATGCATAGGTTTGTTGGGTTGTTTGGGGGCTAAAATGCCAAATTTGTGAGGTGCAGTTTTTTGTTTTCCAACTTGAAATTTTTACATGCAGACAGCCTGCACCCATGTCCCATTTGGGACATATTTGAAGCCAGCTAGTGTATTTTACCCCATCAACCCATATATTTTTTAAAAGAAGACACCTTAGGCTATCTCAAATGGTGGTATTTTTACACTTTCCATGCACTAATTCTACCACCAGCCTTTGTCAAACTTTGTGGTAGTAATTTTTTTGTGTTTTTTTTTCACAAACCTTGTACTTCAGACATGAATTCACAGATTTTGGTATGTGTCACTGCCAAATAACACCCTAATAAGTGTTCAGCAACATCTCTTGAGTACAGGGATACCACCCATGCATAGGTTTGTTGGGTTGTTTGGGGGGTAAAAGGCCAAATTTGGTAGGTGCAGTTTTTGGTTTTCCAAATTAAAATTTTGACATGCAGACCGCCTGCACCCATGTCCCATTTGGGACATATTTGAAACCGGCCAGTGTATTTTACCCCATCAACCCATATATTTTTTAAAAGAAGACACCTTAGGCTATCTCAAATGGTGGTATTTTTACACTTTCCATGCACTAATTCTACCACCAGCCTTTGTCAAACTTTGTGGTAGTAATTTTTTTGTGTTTTTTTTTCACAAACCTTGTACTTCAGACATGAATTCACAGATTTTGGTATGTGTCACTGCCAAATAACACCCCAATAAGTGTTCAGCAACATCTCTTGAGTACAGGGATACCACCCATGCATAGGTTTGTTGGGTTGTTTGGGGAGTAAAAGGCCAAATTTGGTAGGTGCAGTTTTTGGTTTTCCAAATTAAAATTTTGACATGCAGACCGCCTGCACCCATGTCCCATTTGGGACATATTTGAAACCAGCCAGTGTATTTTACCCCATCAACCCATATATTTTTTAAAAGTAGACACCCTACGCTATTTCAAATGGTGGTATTTTAACACTTTCCATGCACTAATTCTACCACCAGCCTTTGTCAAAGTTTGTGGTAGTAATTTTTGTGTGGTTTTTTTTTCACAAATATTGTATTTTAGACATAAATTCACAGATTTTGGTATGTGTCACTGCCAAACAATAACCCAATATGTGTTCAACAACATATCCTGAGTACAGGGATACCACCCATGCATAGGTTTGTTGGGTTGTTTGGGGGCTAAAGGGCCACATTGTGAAGGTGCGCATTTTCAACTTGGAATATTGACGTGTAGTCAGCCTGAGCCCATCTTTCATTTGGGACTTTTTTTTAAGTAGGACAGTGTATTTTACCCCAAAAAGTATATATTTTGTAAAAGTAGACACCCTAGGCTATTTTAAATGGTGTTATTTTAACACTTTCCATGCACCAATTCTACCACCAGCCTTTGTCAAAGTTTGTGGTAGTCATTTTATTGTGTATTTTTTCCCACATACATTGCACTTTAGACACAAATTCACATATTTCGGTATGTGTCACTGACAAACAATACCACAATATATGTTCAGCAACATCTCCCGAGCACAGGGATACCACCCATGCATAGCTTTGTCAGCTTTGTTAGGGGTTGAAAGGCTACATTTGAGAGGTGCGCTTTTTGATTTTCAAACTTGGAATTTGAACATGTAGAGCAAGGAAGGGGTTAATAGCTCTTATAAGAGCCTTTGTAGTACTGTACAAAAAAATTAACCCCTACAAATGCACAGACAAGAAAAAATGTTCTGCTGTGCAGTGATCAGTGGCAGGGAAGGGGTTAATACACTACACTATACAAAAGAAATGGCTTTTATAAAAGCCCTTGGGACTCACAATTTATTAACATTTTATTTAATTTATTATAATTTAAAAATTATGTTATACAGATCTGTCTCTTTCCCTCATTAAAACTCAAGTGAGGAGAGGGAGGCAGATCCATATGGGTCAGAACAATATTTATGAACCAGACGAATGGTGATGCTCATCTGAGAAATCACCAAACCACCTTTGCCACTGATCGGCTGTTACTGATCGCTATACACGCGTTCAGACAGCTTCAAAAGGAATACACGTAATCCCCTAGTGGGTATAATTAACCCCTAGTGAGTCTGACAAAAAAAATGCTGATAGCAAAAAAAAATCCTTCGGCGACTAGATTGCTCCATATGCGCTGCTTAGGCAGTGACCATATGCACTGCTTAGGCAGTGACCATATGTGATGCTTAGGAAGTGATATTCGGCAAGGAAGGGGTTAATAGCTCTTAAAAGAGCCTTTGATATACTGTAATAAATCAAAGTAAAAAAAATAACCCCTAAAAAAATGCACAGACAGCAAAAAATGTGCTGCTGTGTCAGATCACTGCGTACACAGCGATCAATTGCAGGGAAGGGGTTAAATACTGGAAACGGCTTTTATAAAAGCCTTTGGGTCTCAATTCTATTAAATATATTATAATTAAAAACTTACATTATACAGCTCTGTCTCCCTCCCTCACTAAAACTCAAGTGAGAGGGAGGCAGATCTACACGGGTCAGATCAAATATTTACACATATTGATCTAACCAGACGAATGGTGATGCTCATCTGAGCAAACGCCAACCCGCCATTGTCACTTATCAGCTGTTACTGATCGCTATACATGCGCTCAGACAGCTAAAAAAATTTTTTTACGTTAAACGTAGTCCCCTAGCGGGTATAATTAACACGTGACGGGTGTAATAAAAAAGTTTAAAAAAAAATTAAAAATGCTTCTGCAGCAAGATTGCTGCATTTGCGTCAGATCGCTGATTAGGCAGTGATCTACGGCAAGAAAGGGGTTAATCTCTCTTAAAAGAGGTTTTTTTATCCTGTAATGAATTACAGTAAAAAAAAATAACCTCTAAAAAATGCACAGACAGCAAAAAATGTGCTGCTGTGTATGATCACTGCGTACACAGCGATCAATGGCAGGGAAGGGGTTAAATGGCTTTTATAAAAGCCCTTGGTGTTTAAAATTTTATTAAATATTTTTTTTATTATTTTATTTTATTTTTTTTACTTGATCTGATCTGTCTCTCTCCCTTACTAAAAGTAGTAAGGTGAGGGAGGCAGATCAATACTTGTCAAAGGCAATATTTAGTAATATTGCCTTTGACAGTATGGTAAGTGCTCATCAGAGCACTTACCATACATGCCTGCACACAGATCACATAGATCTGCTGTGCCGGCATCGATTGGCTCCCCCTAGAGCATCGGAAGTGAAATACTTTCACTTCCGATGCTCTTGCCATTAGAAGGGAAGCGCTGCCTGTACAGGCAGCGTTCCCTTCTACTGAGCCGATGGGGTCGCTCAGGAGAGCGACCACCATCGGCTCTGGGGAGCAGAACGGTGTTGTTAAGTGCCTCGCTGGCGAGGCACTTTAACAACACCGGAGATGCTTAGAAAGCGAACGATCGTTCGCTTTCTAAGCACATGTGTGCAGCGGGCGCAGCCATTTTTAAATGGCTGCTACGATCACTCCGTGGAGTGATCGTAGCGCGCCCCTGCACATTTGGGGGGTGTTGCACAATGCCTCTACCTAGAGGCATTGTAGCAACACCGTTAGAGTAAAGAAAGCGACCGCTGGTCGCTTTCTTTACTCCATTTAGTGCATGACGTGCCTGGCACGTCACCTGTCGGCAAGTCCTCGATTTGCCGTGACGTGCCTGGCACGTCACCTGTCGTTAAGGGGTTAAACAGCTCATCGCGGCTCCCCGTGATGAGCTGTGTGCAGATCCCGTTGCAGGGACACAGCTACATTTTACTGAAAAAAAACAGGAACACCTGATCACGGCTCCCGCGATAAGCTGTGCTGAATATCTGCAGCGGGATCCCCAGTGTCAGATGAGGCCACTTTGAGTGACCTCAGTCTGGCATAAGAAATGTAGAGAACGCTCAAACTGAGCGTCTGCTACATCTCTGGCATCCCTGAATTTGGGCATGCCTCTGTGACGTCACAAAGTATCGTGGGATGCCGGGTCCCTGCCTATATGTTCCTGGCTAGCAATCACAATGTGACCCAAGCACCAACCGGCACAAAGGGGTTAGGCTAGTGGTCTTGAAAGTTTGTATACGTCCCAGCTGTCTCTATCCTGAATTACTTAATGTCATATGGGCCATATTTACAGGCAGCCTAGGGCAGCACTTGCCAAAACTCTGTCCCTTTAAAAAAAAGTTTTTTAAAAAATATTTCTGGCTGGGGAGATCAAAAGATCTCTCCTCACCAGCCCTCTGCCGGTGAATAATCAGCATGGTGGCTCTGCACTGCCCAGACACACAGAAGTCGTGTGTCGGGGGTCACTTGCCAGCACTCAGACTTCAGATCATGCGGGGAGCCAGCAAAGTAAGATGTCTGGGCAGCGCTCAGACACCATGGTGCCTGCCACTAGACACCGGGGAGCTGTAGATGCTGACTGAGGTAAGTCTTGGGTCTGCAATGTGGTTAATGGGGCATGTGCTGGGATAAGATCTGGGTCTGAAATGTTGGTGCATGTGCTGGAGTAACTCCTGAGTTTACAATATTGGTGATGAGGAATGTCCTGGGTGTCCTGGGTATGTGATGGGGTAAGTCCTAGATCTGCAATGTGGGTGCTGGGGCATATCCTGGGTGTGTAGTGTGGGTGCTGGGGCATGTCCTTGGTGTGCAGTGTGGGTGCTGCGGTATGTCCTGGGTATACAGTGTGGGTAAAGGGGCATTTCCTGGGTGTGCAATGTGGGTGATGGGACATGCCCTGTGTGTGGGTGATGCAGCATATCCTGGGTATACAGTGTTCTCTGTTTGGAGCACACAAAACCCAAAAATACACAGCACGGCTGCTCCGTGCTAGGTGTGCGGCGCACAAACCACGCCTGGTGGAAAAAAAAGAGTCTTTTTTACCTACCACCCCTTTCCTAGGAAGCACCGGGGGTGCGCCTGTTGCTGACAGTGTCTCAACTTATTACATGCCCCATCACCCAGATTGCACACATATTACATGTCCCATCACTCCCATTACATGCTACATCACCCACATTGCACACATATTACAGGAGCCATCACCCCATTACATGCCCCTACCCATGCCCCATATCCCCAATAACATGCCCCATCACCCACATTGCACACAAATGACATGTCCCATCACTCCCAATACATGCTACATTGCACACATAATACATGTCCCATTACATGCCCCATCACCCCCATTACATGCCACAGGACTTACCCTGGGCAGTTCTGTGCATTCTCTGGTGTCTAGTGGCAGGTGGCGTGGTGTTTATGCGCTGCCCAGGCACACAGACAACCTACCATGCTGCTTGTTTGGCTCCCCGCACAATTTGACTTGTAAGTGCCAACAGGTCATGTGATCTTGCCGGGTGTTTGATGTCAGAGCGCCGGGTCATGTGCACTCAACAGTCAAACCATACGGGGAATCTGGTCAGCGCACAGACACTATGCTGCCTGCTCGCAAGGCAGAGCACTGGTGAGGAAAGATCTTCTGATCTTGGCCGGCAAGCGTTTTTTTTTTTTTTTTTTTAAAGGGGCAGCGGTTTTTGTTGCATTTACAGGCAGACAAGGTAAGTGCCCTTCTAGTCTGCCTCACGCTTATTACAGTGCTTCTGCAAAGATACGCGTTCACGCCGAACTAGTGGCACCAAATACAAATCATAAAAAGACAGCGTTTTGAATCAATACTTCCATCTAGATCATGAAATTAAAGTAGCTTAAATTTTGGTTCCATTAATGAAGTGAAAGTTACGTTTCGTGGCACCATAACACATATAGTCAGTATGTGGAAGACGTGGAATCATGCCTTTTTTTTTACACTTATGATAAAACCCATAGACAACAGTACACTTTACCAACACATGTGGTAATAAAACTGCATTGTCAAAGTCTATGTTATTAATTCTTTCTAAGGGCAGCACCAGGTCGTACTAATTGTGTGGGATGTTTGCTAGAGGTGTTTACATGACCCTGTGCATACAATACATTGGTAATAGATGTGTAGTCAATATTTAATTTACCCTTTCAACACTAGCAGTGACGTTAAACGCTCCGTATGGTAGGTGTTGGTAATTGTGATTAATCTGACCAGGAGCCAGGGGGCCATAGATCCTAATAGACTATACTACTGGCTCGCTATAGAAATGCCATCTCCCTGACTCCTGAAACTAATTGGGCCGGCTATTCAAGTGGTCTTTTAGATTTCTAACAAATATAGAGCACTGGTGACTAAAGTGGGAACGTTATAGGGAAAAACAATGCTTTAAACTTAGGTAATAACTACTACTTATTTAACACTGATAAAGTTTTTTTTTTTTTTGTAAGGGTTGCCACCCAGCCGGTATTTTACAGGCAGGCCAGTAAGAAATTGGCTTGATGCCAATGTTAAGTCTATGGTGGCACCAGCAAGGACAGTATTTTTTTGTATAAAAGTGGGCAACCCTAGTAAAAGGGTGGTTGTTTATTTTTCTTTCTTTTTTTTACAGCAGGAGGACAAAGTTGGGCTACCCCAAATCCCCTTCCAAAGTTTTCTTCCCCAGAATAGGTACACAGGGGGAACATGGCCTTAGATGGTGGTAACTTTTTTGTTTCTTTTTATTCTTTATTTTTTAATTTTTCAAGATACAAATAAGAAATAGATGCTTTAGATCCAAACATGAAGGAATCCTATTCCCTGGCACATCTAACTACAGCACATTAGATTATTTTTGTATGATTATATAATGAGGTATAATAATTCAGGAAGAAGTTCACCAACACCAATAGATTGGTGTGAAAATGGCCTGTATTGCCTTTTATATTTGTGATCGTATTTCTACATTGTTTTCTCTTAAGTCTGTGGGCATTAAAGAGTCGGATTTATTTAATTTTTCATAGTTCAATTGTTTAATCCAGATGGCTTTAATTGTTTCTTTAAATATTAATGACTTCAAATGAGTTGTGATATCATTTATTTCATCTATAATCATTAAAACTGCATCACTTTTAAAATGATGTAGTCTATTCATGGCTTCTTTTAAATCTTTAGTTTAGTTAGGTTTTTTTATATATATATAATGTGAAGCTATGCGAATACATTTTTGACTGAGTTTAAATGAATTTTAAAATACTCTTTTAATTCAAATTCTACAGATTGAACTACCTTAGGAATGTATAACTGAGAAATATTTAATTTCAATGACCAATTTCTATGCATCTCAAAGGGAATGAGAGCTATATAACAAATTCAGTATGGTTATATTAGCTCCACTTGCTTCCAACAGATATGGAGAGCAAGACTTAGTAATTAGAAACAAATCCAATTTTGAATGTGAATTGTGGGGGTCAGATAAAACACATTCTAAGTCACAGAAGCTGATCGAACAACTGCTCATGGGCGGTGTTCAGTCCAGAGCATGACTGTCCCATGACAAATAGGACATTTTAGTCCTATGTAAACCAGCTGTAGCCCCACCCACGCTGATTGAGCCCTGCCTACTCTTGTTGAAATTCTACCCAGATTTGCTCTTTTCCCGGAGTATAGTAAGTCTACTTTTGCCTACTTATTTCCTGAGTTCATCCTACGAGGTCTTTATATATAGGGATATAGGTGAGGCTCCCTAGGTCTATCTGCCTATGATGTAAATCCAGCGTAGGTGGCTATAAAAAAACAAATGTAAAAAAGCGGACATGCATTGCCCACAACGCTAATGGAAGTCTATAATGCCAAATGAAATATCGGACATTTCTTGTAGAATTAGCCAAATTAAGGCCAATATTGGACTTTTTTGGTCCACAAACATTAGCCTAGTAGGTGGCAGATTTGAAGAAGTAACAAAATTCATCAAAATTTCCCACAATATGTCCCTGGGCTGTGGCCATACCCCTCACATATAAAATGGCCAAAGAGGGACACTACTGTGTTTAGAGGCACCTCATCAAGAAGGTTATCAAATGTAACCAGTATTGAATACCATTCCCAGCAGTCATATAGAGACCCTGGGGATTATTTATGAAAAGTGAAAGGCAAATAATAGTTATTAATAGCTGGCTTGGAACGATAGGTAAGTTTGTGAGTTTTTCCAATTCTCCTACTAATGACTGATCTTTACATTCCAGTTATTAATTCAGTACTAGTGAACAGACCGCCCACTGTATTTAATGAGCAGTGAAAAGCACTAGGTCACAGTTTTTATTATTTAGATGTATTAAGCTGCTTCTGCCAGAAATGTAGTGCAATTGCGCCATTTTTCTTGTCTGCCCCATGTATAAAATGATTTCCGACAGAAAAAAATCCCCTGTGAGCCTGTTACGCCAAAGTGATCTAATTATTAAGAATTTTGACGCTGACTATGTAATAAAAAAAAAGTCAAATATTTGTGCCCATATTAGAACACTTTATTAGGCTACAAATCTCTGCCACTCCTAATCTGGGGTGATCTACACGGCACAAAAAGTTGCATACAGAGACGAAAAAGGTGATATGGCTTCCATAATTTATATGTTGGAGACTATATATAGCTGAATATCAGCATTCTGGCGGAGCAGTTTTCTTTCACACCTTTTACTTTCCATTTGTCCTAGAGTGACGTCCAGCTCAGAAGGTGTCCACATGATTGGCAGACAGAGCAGCTGTCTAGTGTGAGCAAGTGTGAGGTCTGTGTCTCCAATAGCGCTCTTCTCTTTTCTTTCTCTGGCTCAATCCAGCAGACTCTAGAACCACTGTACCCAGGTGTATAGATCTTTCTTCTGTATCCCCTTTAATATCTCCATGCTACTCAATTCTGGCTGCTGGGCCTTCATTCATTACCAGTGTGGAGCCATAAGAGAGGGTAGAGAAGAGAGATCTGTACACCAGTGGCACATACATTCTGCTCTCTGAAACTAGGAACTTTGTCTTTGGACCATTCCCTAAAACTTAACATTAAGGACAGTGCCCCAGCCTGCTTCCTTACAGTAGACACCAGCAGGGCCGATCCTGGGCGGGTGCACGGGGTGCACCGCGCCCAGGCGCACCGGGAGGAAAGGCGCTCCGATGAGCACCTTTCTCCCTCATTCTGGAGGTGCGGCACCGCACCTCCTAATCTCATTACAGCGCGACGGGTGCAAGCTCCGCCCCGTCGCGCTGTCTGATTGCCGGATGTCTGGTGACATCCGGCAGAAGATCTGAATGACGGTGTTCTGCCTCCTCTGCAGACACCGTCCGGAAATGTCCTCCTCCCTCCAGGGAGGGGGACCGATAGTAAAAACGAGTTTTTTTTTTGTTTTGTTTTTTAAATTAAAAGAAGTGTGTGTGTTTCAATGTGTATGTCTGTGTGTGTGAATGTATGTAAGTGTGTGTGTTTCACTGTGTGTGTGTGTGTGTGTGTGTGTGTGTGTGTGAATGTAGTAAGTGTGTGAATGTAGTAAGTGTGTGAATGTAGTAAGTGTGTGTGTGTGAATGTGTTTCAGTGTGTGTGAATGTGTGTTTCACTGTGTGTGTGTCTGTGTGTGTGTGAATGTGTTTCAGTGTGTGTGAATGTGTGTTTCACTGTGTGTGTGTGTGTGTGAATGTGTTTCAGTGTGTGTGAATGTGTGTGTGTGTGTGTGTGTGTGCGTGTGTGAATGTGTTTCAGTGTGTGTGAATGTGTGTTTCAGTGTGTGTGAATGTGTGTTTCAGTGTGTGTGAATGTGTGTTTCACTGTGTGTGAATGTGTGTTTCACTGTGTGTGAATGTGTGTTTCACTGTGTGTGTGTGTGAATGTGTGTAAGTGTGCGTGTGTGAATGTGTTTCAGTGTGTGTGAATGTGTGTTTCACTGTGTGTGTGTGTGAATGTGTGTAAGTGTGCGTGTGTGAATGTGTTTCAGTGTGTGTGAATGTGTGTTTCACTGTGTGTGTGTGTGTGTGAATGTGTGTTTCACTGTGTGTGTTTGTGAATGTGTGTTTCACTGTGTGTGTGAATGTATGTGTGTGTGTTTCAGTGTGTTTCACTGTGTGTGTGTGAATGTGTGTTTCACTGTGTGTGTGAATGTGTGTTTCACTGTGTGTGTGTGTGTGTGAATGTGTGTTTCACTGTGTGTGAATGTATGTGTGTGTGTTTCACTCTGTGTGTGTGAATGTATGTAAGTGTATGTGTTTTTCTCTGTGTGAGTCAATGTGTGTGTTACTGTCTGTGTAAGTGTGTGTACATAAGTGTGACTGTGTGTATTGCTCTGTGTGTGTATAAGGGTGTCTGTGTGTAATGGTGACTAAATGTGTTCAGTAAAATGTGTTCAGTAAGGGGCCCTGAAATTCCTAGTGGCGGCCCTGACTAAGTGTGTCTGTGTAAGTGTGACTGTGTGTATTTATGCATGACCCTGTGCGTAAGTGTGGGTGTGTATGTATGCAGGGCAACTTTTAACTGGTTAAAGGGGCCACCGCTGCCCACTTGACAGTCCCCATCCAGTCGGCAGCTATTTCCCGCCTCCTGCACTGCACTCTGAGTGTGCATAGAGGGAAGACTGTGCGGAGGAGACACGAAACAGCAGCAGCAAGGTGAGTACTGGGGAATGGGGGGAGGGGTAATGCTTTTCTTGGGAAAACTGGTGGTGGCATATTAATGGACAAACTGACACTGGCATATTAGTGGCCAAACTGACACTGGCATATTAATGGGCAAACTAACTGCTATATTATTGGATAAACTAACTGTGGTATGTTAATGGGCAAGCTATCTGTGGCATATTAATGGGAAAACTATCTGTGGCATATTAATGGGCAAACTGGCAGTGGCATATAAATGGGCAAACTGGCTGTGGCATATTAATAGGCAAATACACAGGATTATGAGGAGGGAGAGACATACATGTGAGTTATGAAGAGAAAGAGACAGCAGACATGGGTGTATAGAAGGAGAGACAGACATGCAGAAAAAAAGACCACCATGGGGAGCATGAGGAACAGAAAGATAGACATGGAAAAATATATGGGGTGGAGAGAGAGAGTTATACATGAGGGTATGAGTGGAGAGAGAGTTATATATGAGGGTATGAGTTGAGAGAGAGAGAGTTATATATGAGGGTATGAGTGGAGAGAGAGAGATACATGAGGGTATGAGTGGTGAGAGTTATACATGAGGGTATGAGTGGTGAGAGTTATACATGAGGGTATGAGTGGTGAGAGTTATACATGAGGGTATGAGTGGAGAGAGAGAGATACATGAGGGTATGAGTGGAGAGAGAGAGATACATGAGGGTATGAGTGGAGAGCGAGAGATACACAAGGGTATGAGTGGAGAGAGAGAGCTACATGAGGGTATGAGTGGAGAGAGAGTTATACATGAGGGTATGAGTGGAGAGAGAGTTATACATGAGGGTATGAGTGGAGAGAGAGTTATACATGAGGGTATGAGTGGAGAGAGAGAGAGTTATATATGAGGGTATGAGTGGAAAGAGTTATATATGAGGGTATGAGTGGAGAGAGAGAGATACATGAGGGCATGAGTGGAGAGAGAGATACATGAGGGTATGAGTGGAGTGAGAGAGATACATGAGGGTATGAGTGGAGAGAGAGAGATACATGAGGGTATGAGTGGAGAGGGAGAAAGACATGGCGGTATGGGAAGAGAGAGACAAGTGAGTGACTGACTTGGTGGAATATTATTTATTGCTCCTTGTGTACTTCTTTTCCAATGATGCTCAGCCAGACTAATGGGAGACTTTGGCTGGTTGGACATCATGGGAACTGTAGTTAAAACTGCTACCCAGCAAAAAGTCTCCCATGTTGATGGCTGAGCATCATAGACATAAATAAAACCACTACACTGTTTTACTGCCAAATATATATCTTTATTTAAAATAAAAGCTCTTGTTGGTCCTTCATCTAAAAATAAAGTTTGTGCTCTCCACAAGAATCCCCCCACCCCAATAATGAAAAATTGGTATGCCTGGAACATACATGTGTAAAGGGGAGGGGTTTATCATATAGCCACGCCCACTTGGGGGCGCCAAAAAAAATCCTGCACCCAGGCGCCCGTGACCCTAGGATCGGCCCTGGACACCAGACAACATTCTCCCAGAGATCTCAATCCACTCTGAAATGACCTGATATAGCATTGGAAAAAATACCAGCTGAAGAGGACACTCCCACTTATACATATATATGTATACACATATCTAGGTTTTCTAATCAGTGCGTGCAACCACACAGTGTACTAGTCTTTTAAAATCACAGCAGACCATGATATAGGAAAGTAGCGGCACACATTTCCCCATATAACCTACAGTATAAATAATTCATAAGGCAGTGGTCTGTGGTTTCCAGCTGGTCACGGAGAACTTCATTAAAGCATAATTAAATGTAACCAGCTGCCTTATTTCAGCCTTCCTGACCTCCTTGCTTGTCTGTGTGGAATCAATACTATTTAGGTTAATGTGTGCGCTGGGATTATATTGATCATACATGGGAAGATTGCCACTCCCATTATGTTTCAGAGGTTTTACGATTAAACTGCAATTCCTGTTAAATGATCAGCTGGGAATAATGTACAATTAAAAGCTCTCTGGCCTGTGAGTTGCCTTGATGGTTATAACATGGCTGTACATCCAGCCGTAGTTAATGCTGTTGAAATGTTGGGGGTTATTTATAAAAGTCACATCTGTGTCTCCTAATCAAAGCTTTATAGGCTTATCTTCGGTCTGTAATTAATGGGTTTAAAACACATTAGGCGTTTAGTCTGTGTTCTCTGTCTGTTATTATGTATCTTATGTAGTATTAACCCATTCCCACATTACATGACTTTTATTAAATATATGGCCCAAACGACCATGCGGATCCCAGTGGCCTCACTCTCAAATGTGAACACCTGTTCCATTTAACTAAATCTCGAGTGATGTCACAAGGTATACAAATCTTTTGGCAGGGAGACACAGGGTCTGTGAAGACCCTGATCAGGTCTCTGCCTCTGTCTATGGTGCTTCATCACTTTTTGGTGCTTTTGTCCTTAATCTAATAGCTGGGGGCAAGTCCTGTGAGTGCAATCTAATAGCTGGGGTAAGTCCAGGGGGGAAGTCTTGTGAGTACAGTTTAATAGCTGATGTAAGTCCTTGGGGGAAAGGTCTTGTGAATGCAAACCAATATCTGGGGTAAGTCCTGTGAGTGCTATCAAATAGCTGGGGTAAGTACTGGGTTCTGGGGCATGTCATGGGGCGGGTGGTTGAGCAAATTATGTCAGTGCAATTTTAGTCCTGGTGTGGGTGATCGGTCAAGTTCTGTGAGTGCAGTCTACATGCTGGGGTAAATTCTGAGTGCTGGGGTAAATCCTGCAAGTGCAATCTGATTAGACATATGAAGCCTGGAGCAGCAGCATTGCTATAATCTGCGTATATGAAGGCAATCTGATTTGATTTACTGGTGGAAATTATTAGTGCCTCTCCAGTTTTTAAATTATTATGTGCCCCTCCTATATATTGTTCCTTGTTAAGGACAAGGGATTAAAGTGAATTACTATGGGCAATTCAACTGCATTGGAGAGTTTCTCCAACTCGGCTACTTTGGCCTTAAATTTGAAATTATACAGATAAGACAGGGAATAACTCCAAAACCAGCTACTTGGTGACTGGTGCTCACCTGCGGAAACTGCAGCTCCGGGTGTCCCAGCCACAACACAATGATATACCCAGGAGTCAGCCGAAAACAATCCACATTGGAAGATACAATGGTTACTGAAAAATCCGTACTTCGGCGGTCTGCGGTATCGTTCGATTAATATGGGGGACATGTTTTTCAACCCTTTTATAATAAAGGGTTAAAAAAATGTTTTAATCCTTTATTAGTACATCCTGACACTTTCATGTCTGCCAAAAAGTAGTAAAAAGCTCCTGAATCTTTTAACGGAGCAAACTGGAAGCGCAGGAACGGCCCACAAACCCCCTGGAGTGTGCGTTATACATTGGCGTATGTGTCAAGTGCGCCATTGTTAAGCTGTATCACTCAATGCGCCTCTTTTACACACAAGACCCTTTGAAGTTTACGAGAAATCATGATGTAGTATCACTGTTTGGAGTTGTGACTGCATTAGGTAGGATGACCAAAGGGAATTGCTATGTGGACCAAGTGACTGGGAGTCGTCTGTTATTAGATACTTCACCATGGATCAATCAATCAGCAGCTCGGATCCTTATTTCTGTATCGGTGACTCTGTTCCTCCCTGCACTAATATCTTTTCCTGTCCCAGGGCATTGGAAGGATTCGGCTCTGTTCTATTTTTAGCCCAAATTCCCAACACTCTACATTCTTTCCCCTTTCAAGAAAGGAATTTGCCATTATTCAGCGCTCTGTGAAAAAGCCATAGTGCCACTTAGTGAAAAGCATAACGATGATGCAATGATGTGAAAGGAATGAAAACAACGAGCAAGGTCCTTATTAGCAGCAGTAAGGGTCAGAGCAGATGGCCTAAGCGTTATCGATTTTCTCATTTTTATTACAATGTTTATTGAGTGCTTGTTTAATAATAACCTGCCGTACAACGGGGCGGGGTGAAGACCGCTCAGCAATTGCCAGTAGCTTAAAGAGCCGCTAAACTTTTTTTTTACTTGGGCATCAAATATTGAAGAACAAGTGACATTTGAGTGGTCCTGTTATGATAACAAGTTGATCTCTCTCCATACCACACTGGATATCATTGCTCACCTTTAAGATGGCAATAACTGAGGAGCAATTAGATGGAAACCCATGATTGAAGCGAGATTAGAAAGCTGGACTATTGATAATACTCACACAGTTGCTCATGGCCACATTTTTCCAGTATCTATCCATCCTCGGGCCACTGCTTTTTTCACTATTTAAGTGTTCTTGCATAGCAAGACCACTTAATATTATCTCATATATATATTCTTATTCTTATTATAGCCAAATTTACCACCCTAACTCCTCCCACAGTTTTTACACTACATAGACAGTAATATACCGAAACGTGCGGATTGTTCCCGATTGCTGTGCTATTATTTGTGGAATGTTTCGCCGAATGGTTCACGAAATATCGTAGTTTTTGTGGCGAAATTGGTCCCATAGGAATGAATGGCGGAATGTTTAAAACTAGAGTGGAAGCTGACAAAAGCTAGAGTGTGAGCTGAAAATCAGGACATGATTTCTAAACTGCCACCACTCCCTCATTTACAAGCCCACCTACACAAATCTTATATTAAAACGTTCAGCTATCCCTGCTGCCACTAAACATGTCCACGGCTAAGCCATAGTCCTGATAGTTTTCACAATATGACCTTTTGTTTGCAACTCACGCCATCCATTGACATTCATTGAAACTCCACTCTAGCCACCTCAAATTTGAAGGGCAATATCTAAACTGCGACTGTGCCTTCATTTTTAATATTTCAGAGACATACTATGCATCAAAATGTAGGTCTGGGTCTTGTGATTCTCACAATATAAAGTTCTTCGCTGTAGGATTTATAGTTTTTAAAATACGACCGTTTGAAGATGGCAACCGCACTCCAACCTTTCCACAGTTACTCCAGCCACTCCAACCACACAACAGTTACTCAAGCCACTCCAGCCACACAACAGTTACTCAAGCCACTCCACCCAGTTACCCCGCCGACTCCAGTTGTAGACTACTGGTGAGGGCAAGAACACTTCACACAATTTCCCCAGAAATTGTAGCTTTTCTAGTTATAAATGATATACCTCGATGTGTGACCTGGCTTATGTGCATATGTATGCTGATTCTGAGCGGTACAAAACTATAACAAATGGAAACCGTGCTACAGGGTAGAGACCACATCCGGTTATAACCTGACCCAGGTAAATTCCTATAAGTATTTTTGGTATGTAGTTAGATCCCAACTTGTCTTTTGATCTCCATATTGACAAGCTCATGTCAAAGCTGCATCCCAGGATTGGCTCTCTATATAGGAACAAATCAAACTTAGATTCCACAGTAAGCAAACGTATTGTGCAGCAATTGTTAATGCCGATCTTAGACTATGGAGATATTGTATACGATTCTGCAACGAAGACTCATCTCGGTAAACTTGAAATATATTGTGCCACTTTGCCCTAAAGTGCGATTATAACATGCATCACTGAAAAATGTTAAAATAGTTAAAAACAGTTGACGCTTGCTTCCATGCGCACTCTCCACCTAGCGTGCTTAGTGCATAACCACTTCTCTGGAACGCTCCCCCCTACATGAGCGGCATGCTCACTCTTAGTCCCTGCACATCCTTCAATCTCAGATTCAGCACCAGCCCCTCACTAGCTGTCCCTCACTTCAAAAGGAAACATGTTGAGGTGCGTTCTCTTTCAGAGCTCCTCATATGTGGAATAGCCTCCCTGATTCTGCCAAATCACCATCTAGTCTAAAATCCCTGAAAATGAGTGTCTCCCAAACCCTCAAAACAGATTGTACTTGTTATTAGTTTACAAACTACTATAAATACTGTACATGTTTAGTACAAACTCCTGTATTAACTGTACATGTTTAATACAAACTCCTATATATACTGTACATGTTTAGTACAAACTCCTGTATGAACTATACATGTTTATTATAAACTCCTTTATATACTGTACATGTTTATCACAAACTCCTATATAGACTGCACATGTTTATTACAAACACCTATATATACTATACATGTTTATTACAAACTCCTGTATATACTATACATGTTTATTACAAACTCCTTTATATACTGTACATGTTTAAAACAAACTCCTGTATGAACTGTACATGTTTAATATAAACTCCTGTATGAACTGTACATGTTTATTATAAACTCCTTTATATACTGTACATGTTTATCACAAACTCCTATATAGACTGTACATGTTTATTACAAACTCCTAAATACACTGTACATGTTTAGTACAAACTCCTGGATAAACTGTACATGTTTATTATAAACTCCTTTATATACTGTACATGTTTATCACAAACTCCTATATAGACTGTACATGTTTATTACAAACTCCTATATACACTGTACATATTTATTACAAACTCCTATATATACTATACATGTTTATTACAAACTCCTATATATACTGTACATGTTTATTACAAACTCATGTATATACTATACATGTTTATTACAAACTCCTATATATACTGTACATGTTTATTACAAACTCCTATATATACTATACATGTTTATTACAAACTCCTGTATATACTGTACATGTTTATTACAAACTCCTATATATACTGTACATGTTTGCTGTTTTCTCTTTTAGTTAGATTTATCCTGTATGTTCTCTTCCCAACTTGTATAAATATATGTATGTATGTGATTTTATTATACTGTTAATAGATAATACAAGGAGGCCCAGATGCATGATGTGTCACATTACTTCCTCTAAATTGCAGTGTGCTAATATTTCTCTTGCCGCCTTTGTCCCCTTTTGTTTTTTTGCTCTTATATTTTAATGTATTTGGACGACTTGTTAATAGATCTTCAGCAAGAAGAGCATTAACAATTACAATTTGAAATAAAAAATTGTGATGTAATTAAATTGAATGGTAGTAAAACCCCTTATATTTTGTCTGGGACACTCGTAAGAACCAAGGGACCCATGTTGCATAACATTTTGGAAAAGTTTTGGAAATCAGCTCCACCATAGTGTAAAATCCTGAGACCCTGTCCAACCGGGCTGCAAGGGGGGGTGTTAGTGGTTGTTCCCAGATGCTGGATTGACAACTTTAGTGCATTAAGATGCTTGTTCCTGTCTATAACTATTGTTTTATTCTCTGCATCCCCTGGATGATTGGGAAAAAGTTGAACCTACCTTTCCTGGTATATATTATTATTGCCGCTGCATATACATTTGCTTCAAATTAGAAAACTGCACTACTTGTGCCTGCAGGTCTGGAATCCACATTGTATTGTACATTTTAAATATTCATACGCCAGAGTGGTGCTGTAGTTAGTGCAGTTTGTTAAAGAGGGACTTTTTTTTTTTTTTCTTTAGGCAGAAGGGAAATACAAAGTGTAGGGGGCATCTAAAGCACCGCGCTGTAGAAAACGACTCAGCAACTGTCTCTCTAATTGGTTTGGATGTGGGCTGCACACAGCCAATAGCAGAAGAGGACATAATCGTCTCTCACCCCCTGCTGTGTATGTTCAGTGTCAAATAATCTGTACAGAAATCAGCACTGGCAGTCCACAGAGACCTGTAAAAATCAGGCACCAATAGCCGATTTGAAAAGACAGGAAAGTTTGTGGAACTTTTCTAACTCTGTTATTAATGCCTCATGTTTGCTTTACACTTGTCATGTCACATCACTTTTTAGCGAACAGACCCCATAAAAAAAAGTATGTCAAGATTTGCATAATTAGAAATACTTGATCTAAATGGAGGTAATCTGTAATGAAAATCACATGCAAAAAAATCATACCTCCCAACTGTCCCGCTTTGCACGGGACAGTCCTGATTTGGGTATGTCCCGCTGTGTTCTACCTCTTGTTACACTTTCCGGGACAGAGGTAGAGCTCAGTGGGACAGCGGGAGTCAGGACCACAATGCCACGGTCCTGATCGCATTCTCCGGGGTCCCAGACACCAGAGAATGCTTACTGAGCATGCGCAGCATTGTGCACATGCGCAGTAGCGATCCTGGCTTCAGAAGCCAGGATCAAAAATGGGTGACAGTATTACCGCACATGAGTGGTAGCACTGACACCCACTCCCCAGATACCGCCCCCAGTGTTCGGATTTTCCCGGGGGCAAAGTTGGGAGGTATGATAAAGCTCCAAAAAGTAAAAGTCTCACAGTACTTTAAACTGTGCTCAAAGGACAGCTAAACTTTTATATATGTACAAGTGCAACACTTAGTGTCCCTTGTATGAAGATAAACTGGCATGTACTTTTTATAGTCCATACCAGTCTATCCAATGACCGGCAGCTGCCATGCTTCCATGTCAGGTCAGGTCGGCGACTGTGTCACTCCCGCAGTGCAGAGAGCGACCCTTGTTTATACAGGGCTTAAGCAGAGTGGATCTTAACCAGCAGAGAGAGACCCCTGCACAATTCACATACCAACCAGACTCTGATTGGCTGCGCACTTTCTGACACTGTTACTGTGCCAGCCTCACTGGCTGTACCTCACCTCAGAGTCAAGAGTAAACCCAGGTTTATCTCTAAAGATACAAGTAAGTTTTACTTGGGGGAAGGGCACTCATAAGGAAGCAAGGGTTAAAAAAAAAAAGAAGTATAACTGTCTTCTGAAGCTGAGTAGGGTAATTAAAATATATTATAGCATTGTCCCTTGAATAAGTAAAGCCATAGGAAACTTCAGCTCATAATATCACTGTAAAGTCATAATGAACTTTAGATCCAAGAAGCCTTATCAGTAAACATACAGTATTGTAAAACATGAGGTTGCTATGTTACATCTACAAACAACATAATAATAACTACAAAATACACTTCGGATCCAGATTCTCCTGTATCTTTTCTAACTCCTTGTCCCAAGTTATGACGCTTTTATAGGAGAACAGTGAGCAAAAGATAAACTTGTATTTAATTGAATCAAGTGTAGGTATTTTAAATAGAAATGCTTTAATGAAAGAATACAAATAAAGGATATTATTGACTCGTCTCTGGTCATATATATCGCTCTCAGGGGGTGGACATGTTTTGAATTTTGGATCAGGGCATTCTTCATATTAACCAAGATTATATACAACATACAATCCTCTCGATATCAGTTGGGTGACACACAGCCAGTCAGTGGGGAGATGATTATTATCTCTGATTCAGCATCACAAATACCACACACGAAGCAGTGCTGGCAGGTCACAGAGGACCAAATCCACGACGGGGAACGCTGAAAGTGTTTGACTTCCAAATCAAACTTTAATTGCTTTTGGACGGTGCTCCATAGCAATCTTTTTAATCATACAGAAGTTACAGGGTTTCACCTGACGTTTGAACCTTTCTATTAAAAAAAAAGTCACCAGCATTTCCTGGGAGGCAATTAGTGGTCCTACCCCTTCAGTCTCTGCTGCCAAAGAAAAAAAATACAGAGCCAGTCTAAATGAAACTGTTACTGCAGTGCTCAGTGCAAGAGAACGCCGTTCATTTGTACTGATGCTCTTGCAAGGACACAAACTCATGGCAAAACCAATCCCTGCATGCAAGAGTAACAAACAAAAAACAAACCAAAAGCCACTAACAGGAGCATTAAAAGTTAGCTTGATGCCTTGAGTTTCCTTTAATAAATAGCCCCACAGTCTGTTTTTGCAGCACTGCCATCAGACAGCGAACCATCTTAATTAAGCCCTATGGAGAGAAAACACATCACAGAGTATATCAGAGCCCTGCTGGATATATTGTGTTTTATTATAGTCCATATTATTATTGCAGCACCACATAAAATAGAAATTTACTAATTTTCCCCCTTTCAATGAGATTTATATTTTGTGGATATCCCACAGGTGTATAGTATTAGCTTTTCTCTCCTCCCTGATTGTCTAGCTGCGTGTCCATATACCAGAACACATGAAGATCAACAAGACTATCTACCTACTAAGCTACCCTATTCCCTAGCTGGCAGGCGTTGATTTATAGGTCACGGTATTACACTGGCTGTTTAGATGCTATATTTAATTAAGCTGGTACTATGTCCCTTGCAAAAGTTACACTATGCATCAGGATTTGGATGGCATCCCAGATCTTCTAGAGTCACATTGCTCATGAGCTTTCCTGGTGGCTGAGATACCAAGCAGTATTTATCCTGCCGACGTCAGCCACATAGCTTAAAGCACACTATAAGTTTGCACAGCTGGTATCTCCAGGTTATAAATAAACAAGTGACCAGATAGAGAGGTGATCTCACCTGTACCAAGCTTATTACCCCCCATCCGCTACCAGGCAAAAGGGTTACTATTTTTACTTACTCTAATTCACATTAGATCCAAAGATTTCACAGTGTGCGTCAACCTCAAAATAAAATCTAGGAGATATCAGCATTTGCAGTGTTGGAAATAGAGTTGTAATTCTGCACAGCACAATGTGTAGATCATTATTTATTCCTCACAGTCTCAGTATAAAAAAAAAAAAAAGTTTAGGTTCCAGTTAATAAGACTTGAGCGCCACGGGTAACTTGGTTATTCCACAAGTCATTCAGAGAAAAGAGGTTTAGATGTTTGATGTGTTCTTAGATATATGAAAATCATAATCCAAAGAATGCCCAGCACACTCAGCTGTGAAAATTAAAGGTTCATTGCATTACACATGGCAACTTTTGGGGTCTCAGAACCTCTCGTGTGATCCTTCCAACCACAATCCATCTGGGATATATGAACATAGAATGTGTCAGTAGATAAGAACCATTCGGTCCATCTAGTCTGCCCAATGTTCTAAATAATTTTATTAGTCCCCCGTTCCCGGTCTTATAGCTAGGATAGCATTGTGTCTATCCTACGCATGCTTAAAATCCTTGACTGTGTTTACCTCTACCACTTCTGCTGGAAGGCCATTAAATACATCCACTAACCTCTCAGTAAAGTAATACTTCCGGATATTACTTTTAAATTGTTGCCCCTCTAATGAATATAAGGTCTAATTAATAGAAAAACTTCTCTTAGAAGGATGAACATCTGTTCAAAAGATTCAATAAATGGTCATGTTCGGCAAGTGTGTTTACATTCTGTTGTAAGTTATAATGGTTATTTTTGTATATTGCATTACTATATGTGGGTCAGAAAAATAATAAATCCTCAAGGCAAGTACTGTAATATGCCACGAGATGAGTCATTGTAGACCTCAAACCTTTTTGATCAAACTCAATACACTTGTGACATGAACCTCCCCATGATGTGGCTTCCTATGAGGAAGTTTCATTACCCGTAGGTAAGGCTTCCAGAGAGGTTGGTGATGTGCTTTACATTTCCAGTTGGATTACAAAAGGACAGCTTCTAGAATAACTGGAGATAACCAATGTAATGTTTAAGGTTTGGGCAATAAACCATACAGACAATCTTGTTTTAGTAAATACATTTTAATTAGAGATTACAAAAACAAAAAACATCTGTACAAAGACTTTGGAAAATAAAAAGACTGGAAGAAAAACAAAAGAGCAAACAGACATTTCCATTAAATCACAAGTTACATATCTGAACTGTGCATTTTAAACTTCTCCCGTGCTTCAAACGCTAAACCAGCTCCATTGTTTTTAAATCCTGGCTGTATCTAGTAATATTCATGGTTGGATCCCATGAAACTTTATCACAGAAGATTAAAACGTTGGTGTTTCAAGGTAACGTTTTGGTCTCCTGGCGACCATCAAGCTGGTATCAGACGTACAAACCAAAAATGGATGATTTCTAGGAGTGTTTGTGCATGCAAATCCTGTACACCCAGTATTATTACTGTATATATGCTCTGGGTCAATATGTGTGCGCACAACGGTAGGGGGGGAGGGGGGTAGGCTTTTAAATTTATAGGTACAAAAATAATAATAATGTTAGAGAATTGTGATCAGGGTTGGTGGGTCAGCAAGTAAAAGCCAAACAGCTGCGGACTAAACATCGACCAACCAGACAAGAATGTCAGGGTGGGGTGGGGTGGGGTGGGGGGGGGGGGGGAACAGAACAAAAAAAAAAAACCATAGACAAATCTTCCATAAATCAAATGTACAAGACACTGAGAAGACAACAGAGAACATGTAAATCTTAGAGTCTCTCAAAGAATAATAAGAAATCACTGACTGACATATTTCTGCTCTGTTCAGTCAAGCAAATAAATCTACAAACTAGATTTCATATATACAAAGAATAAAATCAATTCCCAGCTAGAACCGGGCAAACCGATCTGGCTCGAGATAAATGCTAGATATTGGTAGGAAGAAAAAATGTATTTGTAGTGCAAAAGAAATAATTAAATGTGCGTTTCAACATTGGAACGTGAACCAGTATTCAGCCACAAAAAGTATATAAAATTGGCTGGCATAGCACTCTAGACAAAAAACACCATTTTCAGGAAGTTCTCAAAGTCTGTGCGATGAATGGGGAGTAATAGCAGATCCGACAAACATGTTTAGACTTTAATACTCAGACACATCTATACATGGGTTCCACATGATTTGGATTTTATTTTTTTTTTAAGCTCAGGCATGGTATATAGATATATCACACAAAAATTACTCAAAACCATATGAGTTTGAGAATACACAGTGCTAACTTTTTAATGTTGACAGATGCTATTCAAAATACAAATACATCTGTGGATGTTTAATGCAGACTGAGGGCATGGCAAAATACCCCTAGCTAGAATGAAAACTCCACTCTAAAGCACAGCAATAGGCCTATACCCCAATATAATGCACAAGGGGGATTCCCCACACTGTGCAAACTCCATAGGTTTTATTAGATTATCACATGTTTCCCTTCAGGACAAGATCTATATATATTTTTTTTTGTTGCTGGTGTTAAAGCATAATGTCTTTATTTCTCATTGTACAAATGATATATTGCTTTAAGGAAACATATGGCTCTCTTGTAAGGTTTAGTATGTTTATTTAGATGGACCATAACCTTTGTTTACAAACCAAGACACAGTCATCTGCCTTTAACAGG
Source organism: Pelodytes ibericus (assembly GCA_036172795.1). Taxonomy (NCBI): domain Eukaryota; kingdom Metazoa; phylum Chordata; class Amphibia; order Anura; family Pelodytidae; genus Pelodytes; species Pelodytes ibericus. The sequence goes on from CM069861.1 coordinate 189,206,812, forward strand.
ATAAAGGAACATCTAGGAGTGGACAGTTCTGTAGGGGCCAACAATTCAAAACAAGTGATTTTAATACTAAATTGTGGTTTTAAAAATTTATTATTCAGAAAGTTCCATTTTCTACGTCTGCATTAACTGAAAAAGGGGAAATTATAGTGCCAAAAACAGCCCGACGTTGAGAGGTTAATTAAAAGGTGTAATCAGTGGGCAAAATAGGTTTCTTAACATGATTGGTGTTATGTGGACAAATAGCCAATGTAAAAGGTTCACATAAACCCAGCCGCTCTAGAAAGTGTAAAACAAAGGTCAAAACGTTTCTTTCCCTGTACGGACAATGGCATAATATATTACTGCTGGACCACAGGACTTCAACCAGCCTACAGTCCTGCTATTGATCAAACACAATTCAAGGAGTGACTGGTTCCCTACCACAGGTTCTGATCTTTTCATTTTTTATAATATATGGTCATTTGATATTTCTCACAAGTGTATTTGTGATGCACAATCAGCTTTATCTTGCATTAACACAGAAAGGTCACAGAGCCCCTGCCCTTGAGCCAAAAGGGTAAATTAGACTTATTTGGGTTCACCGTTGTCACAAATATAAAACATGACCTGGGATTTACATAATTGGGATCGGCCAGTCCAGTTGGTTCTAGTTTAACGATTTTCCAGAACCCAAAAAACAAATTCACAAACAGTTTCCTTTGAGAGCTGGAGAAGGTTAGAAGATAAAAGTAGCAGATCTCCTTGTACAGATTTACACTGGGAGTAAAAAGAATGCCAACCAAACTCCATTCACCTATAACCCTGTCCCTATTTCATAGCAAACATGCGACATGTTTTATTTGTAAAAATCCAAAAGGCATTTGAAACTGTGGCTTGATAAGAGATCGGATGGTCTTTGGAGAATTCTGGGTAAAGTGATGCTCAGAGGTATCGGCTGTAAATCAATAATCAGTGTGTCCAGGAAAGTGTCTGTGCAAAACATACTGCCAATAAGCAGCAGTCCGATTGGTCAGTTCCTCTGTTAGTCTGCAAAATAAAAGGGTTGCATACAAACATTAAATATCCCAAAACATAATTAGGTCCTTCACTACGAAGAAACTTGTAAGGGATTGTGCTACCTAAACATATAAAATAATCAAAAATACACAGCGTTAAAAGGCCCACTTTAGACAAATGTATTTATGTTAAATGGAAAGCTTGAAATGTTTGAATATATATACAGACAGAGTACTTATTGAGCCCTCCCTGGAGAGAAGTCAGGAGGCAGACATGTTTAGAATCTTGGGTCAGGAGAAAGAATATCAGACTGATCTGACCCAAGATTCTAACATACAGTAGTTTAGGTTGAAAGAAAAAAAATAAAAAGGACTTTCGTATGTCAAGTTCAACCCTTTTCCTATTCCATGTTTACTGCCATTGATCCGAAAAAGGAGGAAAATAGAAAAACCTTGTCAGCAATTCTGCTTTCAGCGGGGAAAAAAAAAAATCCTTCTTGCCTCCAAATGGTAAACAGATTTCTCCTGGATCAGCAAGCACTAAATAAATATCAATGACTATACGAACATGCACAGCCCTCTATACACCGGCTCATTAAAAAAAGTATCCAGGCCGCTTTTAAAGACTTCGGCCGTACTTGGTAGAACCACCTCTTCAGGCAGTGAATTCCTTTATTGTGCTTACTGTAAAAATCCCTTCCACTTCCTGACTGAGCAATATAGATTTAGCACACACAGTAATGGTGGGGAAAAGATTCAATATTTCTGATATGTAATCATTCGATTACATTTTTTGGAGAATTTGATTTCTACAAGCAAGAATACAGCCATATACATAGAATTTACCAAGTTTTTTTTTAGTTTTGATTTAATAAAGATCTATAGATTTTAATTCTCTGTACTTATGGTTTATTTCTATAGGGGACAATACCCACCCTTTTTACTGCAATATTGGGGACATTATATATTTGTTGTATGAAAAGATGTCCCTGCAGTACAGAGTGTGTAACATTACTTACCATCACTGATTGGCATCGGATCAGGTTCCATTTTAAGGGTTTTCGTCAGATTTTCGAAAGATTGCTTCTCTGCACTTTCCGGTTCCCCTTCACACAAATACACATCAATCGGCCCCTTCGTACTCTTTATATGAATCTCTATACATTTCTAAAAAATAAAATATAGAAGTATTTAAGAGAAGAAATTTATTGACAAATAAAAAAGTATTTTGTTTCACGGTGACACCATAGAGAATGGTGAGAATCCAGATTTATGCCTAGGTCTGCGTCTAGCTTGCAGAATGCTAAAAATATATATATTTTTTTAAGTAAAAAAAACATGTGGGTCCTAGATGGTTTTCTCTCCATTATTCCTCTATGAGGAAGTTATTTGTATAGATCACAACGCAACAGAAACATAGAATGTGTCAGACAAAAACCATTCGGTCCATCTAGTCTGCCCATTTTTCGAAATACTTTTATTAGTCCCTGGTCCTGTCTTATATCTAGCATAGCCTTGTGCCTATCCCACGCATGCTTAAACTCTTTCACTGTGTTTACCACTTCCACTGAAAGGCTATTCTACACATCCATTACCCTCTCAGTAAACAGGCTATTAATTAACAATCTACAGGGACAATTCTCGTCTGTTGCTCAAACTCTTGGGCTTTGATGTTGTAAGATTGAAAGAAGTTCATATTTGTTAGTTGCTCTGCTACATGGACACACTTTGGACAACAGTGCAATTCTGCATGTAGCCATCTCTATTCACTTTTGGAATGGTTTCTTCACTCAATGCTCCAGATAAACTTTTAAAAAATCAGACAGAAAACTTCAGAAGCAATTGAAATTTGTTTTGAAAGCCAATAAATGCGCACCCCCCTCCCAGCAAGAGAGTAGACTGAGCGTGCGCACCCCCCCCCCACCAAGAAAGAAGACTAAGCGTGCGCACCCTCCCAGCAAGTGATGAGACGTCCGATTTTGCAAATGATTAGAAGTGAATATAGTGTTTGAATGGCAGTTACTTAAAAAAAAAAAAATGGTCAAAAAACATGCAATGGTACAAATAAGACGGCAGTATCCACCTGGACTAAGTTACTACAGCTATTAGTAGGAACGGTGGCCAGAATTGACAGTAAAGGGAGCAGTGCACTATTCTCCAATTCATTAACTCTAATTGGCGACAATAATTGATACCTACTTCATTAGGTGCTGGGACTTCCAGTTTGGTCTCCTCGGGAGCTTTCACAGCCAAGACAATCTGTTCCTGGTAGGAGTCAATGCTGTGGATATCTTGGTAGGTCACATATGCTAATGTCTGCTAGTTAAGGAGGATACAGTTTGACTGGGAAAAGTATCCTACAATAGTTTTTATAAAGTCAAACTGTAAAGCCTGTGAGTTATAAAAAATAAAAAGGTTTATATAAGCGGTAAAAAATGTAAAAAAAATAAAAATCAGGTTAGACAATAATTGTGCAGACAAAACAGGTCACCTGCAGAGGTTCTGTTGTATAAAGTCTGAACAAAGATTCACATTGGCAATGTACAGCAGCACATCATACCACACTGTACAGGGGCACATCATACCACACTGTACAGGGCCACATAAGATTTTCTTCTATATTTAATGCAGCATTATGTGTGCTCTATATTCTTGCACAATTACATAAAGCTTTTGCAAAAACAACCAACCCCCCCAAATATGCTGTCCATGCCTGAATATTTTACCACAGTGAATAAACACCAACATGGGCGACCGGACCAATAAAATACTGATTTTTTTGTCAACTTTAATGGGCAGCACAAGTTTTAACCCCCAAAAGGAAATAGGAGCCTACATAAAGTTTTATTAAAGGACATCTAAACTTTTTTTGGGAGTCAATAATTAACGTCATTTTTTTTGGGGGGGGGGGGGGGGGGGGGTTTATGCGGAGACTAACTGTATACTTTGATTCATAAAGGCCCCAGGCCCCCACCTACTTTAATTTCTGACCCGTTGGCTCAGTTGTGTCGCCAAGTGTGGCATCCGATGTGCTTTTTGTACACAGCATGTAGCAGAAATGCAATTCTGTAAGATTCCCGAACTGTGTGCGATCGTGGCTTTTAAACGACAAAAGCAGAATCAATGGGAACTACATTTGCCTTTAACACGCAAGCACCAATGCTCACAATTGCCAGCAATGCAATTCAGATGCACCATTCATAGAATCCCTAGCAGGAGATGAAATATAAAGCAAGTCCCCCACACCCCCAAAATATTTAAGTACACAAAAATAAAAAGTTTATTTGTTCTTTAAAGAAGTGTGGTCTGCATTCCCAAACTCCTGCACGGCTTCCATCTGCCAAGTGTAAATTAAGAAACATAAATGGCAGACAAGACATGACAACTATTGTAACCTTTATAAGAGAAACATAAACAAAACAAAAAGGATATTTCTTGTTAGACTTATCCTCTGTTAATTTAAACAGCTGGTGAGCACAGTCTCGGATCAAATCATCCAATGCTTCTTCCATGGCGGTCAGGTCACTGATATCATTCTGTATGCGTTGATGCTGTGGTATCGCCGTGCCTGTATGATTTAAATCTGTCCCCCTGCAAGGAGAAAAGATAACGATTACGGAACAGGCAAATATCCCACTCTAATGCCTTCACTGACCAGCCGTTTGTAACACTACGATGGAGCAGGGGCAGTGTTAGGTTTGCCAAGGGGTAAATGTGACTTTCTAAGCAGTTTATTTAAACTCCAAATGATTATTCAAGTCAGTAGGATCAACTTTGAGGTAAGTGGTATTGCATGAAAACCAGTCAAGAGCCAGACGAAATCATGTGTTTACACAATGTACAGAAAATTGCATTAACTTAACCTACTTCTTGGTCTGGTGAAATTCGCATAGTTCATGCCACTATTAAGCAGTGTATACACTACTGTCAAACTTTAATTTTAAAAATGTACCATGCAAAATATTGTAATACGATGAATTCTCTTTAAGTAAGCTATGCATTAACTATAGCAACTTAACATCCCATAGAATTTTTTTCCCTGTGGAGTGATCCCCTCAGTACAAGTTTTAACATCCTGACATACACCGATCAGCCGTAACATTATGACCACATGCCTAATTCTGTGTAGGTCCCCTTTTCATGCCAAAACAGCCCTGACCTGTGGAGGCATGGACTCCACTTAACCTCTGAAGGTGTGCTGTGGTATGAGACACCAAGATGTTAGCAGCAGATCCTTTAAATCCTGTAAGTTGCAAGGTGGGGCCTCCATGGATCAGACTTGTTTGTCCACCAAATCCCACAGGTGTTTCAATTGGATTGAGATCTGGGGAATTTGGAGGCCAAGTCAACACCTTGAACCAGTGTTCCTCAAACTATTCCTTTGCTTAGTGTCAGGACACATTACCCTGCTGAAAGAGGCCAATGCCCTCAGGGGATACCGTTTCCATGATAGGGGTCTGCAACAATGCTTAGGTCGGTTGTATGTGTCAAAGTAACATCCACATGAATGGCAGGACCCAAGGTTTCCCAAAGTATCACACTGCCTCCCCTAGCTTGCCACCTGTCCGTGGTCATAATGTTATGGGTAATCGGTGGATGTCAGCTAGACTTCCTGAACCTCACACTATTATCCACAAGCGATCAAAGAACCTTTGATTAAAATGATCTTATCATGTGTAATCAAAGGACTCTTAAAGTTACTGAATTAGTTATTTAACTTTTAGCCTCTTAAACATCAGAAGCTTTCACTTATATGCTTGGATAACCAATAAAGACGTCAGCTCAGCTGCTGGTTTCAAACCATTTCAAGTTTCATAGAATACATCCTACATACCTGACCCCACCTGATTGCAGTCAGTACATTTCATTATGTTACAATGTAACAGATAAGGAGTGGGAATCTCCTGAGCTGCATAAATATTGTGAGAAGTCATGGCCCTGGAGTTTTTCCCAAGACCTGTCAAACATACTGAATATGTAGGGATCGGCTTGAGAAGCTTCAGATTACACTTACACCCACTGGACCATGTTTTTGGACCTCTTCTGGACGAGCTGTATTCCATCGAGCACATTGGTGATGTCGTACACTCTTCTTTTCCGCACCCCCAACACTTGAGAGACATCATTTAGATCTACAATACCATTTGGTGCAGCTTTAATGATGTCCATGAATTTCCGAGTCAGATAGAATAGAGACACATCGAATCGAGGCCTGGGCAGCCTCAACGACTCTGCAAAGTGGAACAGCATAGGGTTAAATGAGACCAAGGAGGGAAATCATATGAACAAGAAAAATATCACAATAACCTACAGTGTGCTTAAAGGGGCAGGACAGATCTCCTGTAGTGATATCCAAAGCACTGCTGCTATACCAGCAATAACTATTACAATTTGTTTGCACTTTTTAGGAGAAATGAGTTAAGGGGGAAAAAAAACCACCACTTTATAAGACAGCCGTTACTTTAACCCCTTTGTGACGCACTGTGTTCGCATCCTTGTCCACAAGGTGATCGGTATCCAGGAACACAATGGCAGAGACTCGATCAGGGTCTTAATAGACCCTGGGGGTCTCTGCCAAAAGATTGCAAGACCTCCCAACGTGTGACATGACGTAGGTTCGGGCACGGTGCGATTTATTAAAATAGCCTTGAGCAACGGCTACATTTTCCCTGTCAGGCGGAGGCCAATCAAAGTATTAGGACAGCATAGAGCGTCCTAGCATTGGGAAGGGGTTAAATTGATGATGTCGTGCTTTTGTTTGTCAGCACAGGCGGAACTGCCCCATTAAAGTAGAGTAGGATCAAATAAATTAATGGTGATGTCACAGAAAATACTGGGCGTGGCTACAGTGACATCACACCTTTCCATAGTGATAGGGAGGGAGTACCAATGCACCTCTCTGGGAATCCTCTGAAGCTGCCCATTCACACAACAATCAGATGATTCCTGGGAGAGTCGCCCCCCCCCCCCCCCCCCCCCGCCCCCAAAAAGAAACTGAAATAAAAGTAAAAAATACAACAAAAAGTATTGGCTCCAACAGGCATTTGTTACTTTGTTTTACGGACGGGACTACTAGAGGCAGAAAACAGGCAGGCGGGTCTCTGAGGATAAAGTGTGCAGGAGGAGCGCAACAAAATAATATTATACTTTTGTATATTTATACACCCAAGAAGTAAAAATCGAAATACAGAAAAAAAGTGGATAAATCTATAAATCCTGAGTAACATCTATTTGGGAGGGTACTGATGAGATACTTCAACTTGTGTCACTGCTGAGGGGACACTATGGGCTTCATTCATAAAAGAATTGCAGGGAATTTCAAACTCAAGACCAAAGTAGTAGAGCTGGAAAAATCCCCCCCATTCAGCCGAATAGAATTTTTCCAACTTGGCTACTTTGGACTTAAGTTAGAAAGCTCCTTCTCAATTCCCTACAAGTCTCTCTTTCATGAATAAAGCCCGGTGTACAAATGAGATCTTATAACATAAGTCTACCACCAAGCAACATGTGGTGTACTTTCTGGGATGCAGCAAAATCGTTCTTGTAAAAACATATTCAATCAATCTTTGCATCAGCTCAGCGCACATATTTACTGTATTATCGGTAAAGCGATTACATATCATTTTGCCCTTTTCAAAAACAGATCTTTAAAATCTCAAAGCTCAAGAAAATGGAAAATCCACATACTGGGGCTCTTACTTTTCATTGACATCCGAATTTCAGCACTTGACTTTGCCTGGAAGAGAGAGAGGAAGGAGGTCAAATTAAGAATTGTTATCAACGTCCCCAGCTATTTTCCCTGTTGATAATAAATGTATGGGAGCATCACGGAACTCATGTAACGGAGGTCAAGGTTTGATTTGCAACATGACGCACAAACCAGGAAGACCTGCAATGCATTTTAGAAAATGCTTTTAAATAACAGGAGTTTAGATCACTAAACAAACTTTGCAAACTTATTTTTTTTTTTGTTCTGTGTTTTTGGGTGTGCCTCCTGCTCTGTTAAGATATCTTTATACGCAACAAGTCCCTTTTATACACATCACATCTCCAACATCTGTCACACTGATCAGGGTACATTTTATTCAGCCTACTAGGAACCACATACATAGGATTAATACATTTAAACTGCATTTCGGTTAAATCTAACATAAAACATTAAAAAGGTAAATATTAAGCCACGGGAAGGAGCTGCCTCACCAGATAATGTAGTCTTTGTTTTAATTGTATTGTATTTTCTATGGAGCAAGACTGGTTGGTCTAACTTGGTTGTGATTGATAACTTGTGGTGATTTAATAAGAGTTTGTTTCATGGTCTGGTACGTTTTTTGCTAGTAGACTTATTTCTCTCTATGCCGGTAAAGAGATGCTATGCTTTGTTTGTCATTTCATGTTTTGATATATGTCAAAAACCTACCACAACTAGAGGACATAGTCTTAAATTAGAGGGGCAACGATTTAAAAGTAATATCAGGAAGTATTAATTTACTGAGAGGGTAGTGGATGTATGGAATAGCCTGCCAGCAGAAGTGGTAGAGGTAAACACAGTCAAGGATTTTAAGCATGCGTGGGATAGACACAAGGCTATCCTAGCTATAAGACCGGGAACGGGGGACTAATAAAAGTACTCAAAAAAAAATTGGGCAGACTAGATGGACCGAATGGTTCTTATCTGCCGACACATTCTATGTTTCTATTTTAAAAATTTGGGAAAATTAAGGAAGAAAAGGGAAAAAAAAGTGTCTCTCGCTACACACATTCTTAAGTTGTGTCTGCCATCATAAAGCATAGCTGCAATGTTCTCATTCCCAGAAGGCAGATCACTCTGACACGTCGGTGAATCCTGGAGTGTCTCCCTGTTCAACATCATTCTTAATAACACTTTGCCTTGGTCTATCGCTTGCAGCTTGTCCTTAACAACTGCCACCTAATCAGCACTGCAGCAAATAATTAGGCCCGCCAATGCTAATGACTTGACACAATAAGCAAATTGAATGAAAAGAGCTCAGATAAATCCAGACAATGTAGCCTTGTTTATCGTAGCGGAGCAGAGTTTGGCTCTTCTATTGAAAGGAGAATCACGGAACGTGACCTGATTAAATTACCGTATTTGCTCGATTATAAGACGACCCTGATTATAAGACGACCCCCCAAACTTTGGATATTCCTTTAGGAAAAAAACTAAAAGCCTGAATATAAGACTACCCTATAGGAAAAAAGTTAAACTTGTATATATTCACATGTAAATTGCTTTTTTAATAAAAAATGATGATATCAAAAAAATGTATTTCTAGTTTTTATTTCTTTTTATGTGCCAATGCTGCCTTTCTCTTTCCCTTGCCCCCATTTTTCTCTCTCCCCCCTCCCCTTTCCTGTCTATTAACCCCTTCCCTCCCCTTGTCTCTTAACCCCTTCCCTCCCCTTGTCTCTTAACCCCTTCCCTCCCCTTGTCTCTTAACCCAGGGCTTGACAAATTTATTTTGATTTTAGGAGCCAGACATTTTTTTTAGGAGCCAGACAATCACGCAAACAAACACAATTCATAAACACACACGCCTACTTCACATATATACAAACACACATACTTTACATATACACATATACACAAACACCTCACACACACATATATACAAACACACATACTTTACATATACACAAACACCTCACACACACACATATATACAAACACACACACATATATACAAACACACATACTTTACATATACACATATATACAAACACCTCACACACACACATATATACAAACACACACACATATATACAAACACACATACTTTACATATACACATATTTACAAACACCTCACACACACATATATATAAACACCTCACACACATATATATACAAACACCTCACACACATATATATACAAACACCTCACACACATATATATACAAACACCTCACACACATATATATACAAACACCTCACACACACATATATATATATAAACACCTCACACACCCATATATACAAACCCCTCACACACACCTACTTTACAATACATACAAACACACACCCACCTCACATAGTCTTTTCTTGGGGTTTCTTCTTGATGTGTCCCCCCTCCCAGCTGCTTTACCTCACTGCAGGGGAGGGGGACATTCACGCTGCAGCTCAACTCCGTTGGTCGGCGTGCTGAGTGCCAGGATGTCACGTGACGACACCCGGCACTCAGACACGCGTTGCGCGAGGGGGCGGAGCTTGCAGTCTGTGCCATCGGCCATCGGCACAGACTTTACCCCCTCGCGCTGCGGAAAAATCGGATGGCAGCGGCAAGGGGACCAGGAGGCTGACAGCACCCAGGCGCCAGGTCTAATTTCCTGGTCGCCATGGCGACCTGGCGCCTGGGGTTTGTCGAGCCCTGTCTTAACCCCTTCCCTCCCCTTGTCTCTTAACCCCTTCCCTCCCCTTGTCTCTTAACCCCTTCCCTCCCCTTGTCTCTTAACCCCTTCCCTCCCCTTGTCTCTTAACCCCTTCCCTCCCCTTGTCTCTTAACCCCTTCCCTCCCCTTGTCTCTTAACCCCTTCCCTCCCCTTGTCTCTGTCTCTTAACCCCTTCCCTCACCTTGTCTCTGTCTCTTAACCCCCTCCCTCCCCTTGACTATGTCTCTGCCCCCCTCCCTCCCCCCTGTCTCTCTGTCCCCCCTGTCTCTCTGTCCCCCTCCCTCCCTCCCCCTGTCTCTCTGCCCCCCTCCCCCCCTTCCTTCCTCTTACCTTGATCCCTGGTGGCTAGTGGGGGCAGCCGGGGGATGTCTGCACGATACTTGCAGACATCCTCCATGCTGCCCGACACGGCAGTCTATTATGACGGACAGCTGTCCGTCATAATAGTCTGCCGTGTCGGGCAGCATGGAGGATATCTGCACGTATAGTGCAGACATCCCCCAGCTGCCCGATTCTCCCTGGTGCCTAGTGGGGCAGCAGAGGAGGTCTGCGCGATGAGCGCAGACCTCCCCTGCTGCCGCCCGGCACGCTCGCCGGGACTTCTGTGACGAAAGCGGAAGTATCCGGCTTCTTCACAGAAGCCCCGGTGGTCGTGCCGGGCGGAAGCAGGGGAGTCTGCGCTCATCGCACAGACATCCCCTGCTGTTAGAGAGAGGGATCCAGGTCCCCTGCAGCTCTGCTGGGGACCTGGATCCATGTCTTATAGTCTGACCTCAATTTGAGGTCAGATTATAAGAGACCTCGATTATAAGACGAGGGGGATTTTTCAGAGCATTTGCTCTGAAAAAAACCTTGTCTTATAATCGAGCAAATACGGTAATTACGTCGCTGGCCAACAGGACAACAATAACCGTATCACTTTCTACTCCAGGGAAAAATACCAACTATACATTGGATGGTCTGAAGCAAAAAAGGAATGAAGTGTATAAGTATCAGCAATTTATTAACAGCACAGATAATGGATATGAATACACAAACATTAATTAAAGGCTGCTCCCCAAGACACTTATAATCGACCTGAGCCACTAAGTTATGAAATATATATTAATTACTTATACACTTTAGTTAATTCATTCTTATTCCGTGTATTTAAATCACTAATCGGGGAAAGCAGTAGTGACTACATATAGCGCACCAGACATCATTCCTGTATATTATGAATGCATGGAGTAGTACTTAGAGTACACTGGTATTGTGTCATAATGAGAATTATGTGCAGATCAAGTGGGCTTATGTCTTTTTAGACAAAATCCTTTGAGACAAAAATGGAAAAAAAAAAATTGTTCAACAAAAAGACATTTGTTTACAAAAAAGGCTCAGACGTTTTAAAAGAAAAGATACACGTCAGGTTTACTTTCAAAGTGCGGGACATGTTTTGTTTAACCCTTGCTTCTGTGAGGGAAGCAAGGGTTAAACACAGTGGAATGTCCCTTTAACTCTGTGCAAGACAACACCAAAATCTATGAGAAGAATTGTTGATGTATATAAATTTGAGATAGATCTGCAAGTAAATTTATACATTAAAAGGAACAGTAAATTTTATATTGCACTTGTGCTTCTAATAAAGAAGCACAAGTGAAATTTTAGTTCCTACTGTGAGGATAAATTGGCGTGTACTTTTGACAGTACACGTGAGTTTATCCTCTGATCGACAGCTGCCATACTTCCATAGAACCAGCTCTCTGCTAGGTCTTTAACTAGCAGGGGGCTGATCCCATGCAAAAATGAGGGTCTCACTCTGTGCTAGCAGTGAGAGACCCTTGCATGCAGAAGTCTGAGTGGGGCAACCGCATCCTGGTTTCGCCAAGGGGGCACATCGTGGCAGTGAGTGAAGTGCAAGGGGTAAAGGCTCTGACCCCACTTTAAAAAAAAAAAAAAAAAAAGTTTGGAGCGCTGGTTGTCAGGTGACATTCTCATATAAATACATTTTTTAAAAACACAACACATGCTGGCTGCATGGAAACATTGGAGGTAAGAGGCACATCGTGTGGACCATTCCCCTCCCTGCAAATAAAAAGTAAACCAGCAGGGAAGGGAACAAACTGTTTGCGTGTGTGGGGAAGTGTGACTGTGTGTGTATGTTAATGTACAGTGCAATCTGGGTGCTGGGGTCAGCATTTATATACATTATTAAACCGGATATAAGAAGAATTTGAAGAAGAAAAAAAAAGTCACACTCTTCCCATTTAAAGGTGTATGCTACCATAAAATGTGTTTTACTTCTTGGAGCATAAATTATAAAACAAAGTGAACTATTTTCCTTAAAACGTGTCAGCCTTTGGCTTCCAACATATTCTTAGGTTTAAGCCGATATCTATTTATATACATTGCGTTTTACCTGGACCCTGAGCCGATATAAGTGTGAGGGAATCCTGTACACACACACACACACACACACACACACACACTATATAAATAAGAGTTTACCTATAACACACGCTATCCTTTCCTGCGCAGTCTGTGTAACCCAGCCAGCAGCCAATGTGAGGCCTGCTAGCGGAACCTCCCACAGGCCTTGCACCCAACCAGGGCATCACACAGCTCGCCCTCACTCACCGGACTACCAGCTGCCTCTTCCTGCCTCGTGTTGCCTCGTAGCTGGTCACGGGGCTTCACGGAGGACATAGTAGCTTTACGGATTAGTCTCACCCGCGGGGAAACCTCATACGCCAACCATTCACCAGTCACATGACATAAGCGACGCGTCGTCGCATTTGGCTTACATGTAACCAATCAGTGAGCGCGGCATTGTTCTGCGAGCACCGTGCCTTTTGATTGGTGCCATGGTTGTCAGTGTTTTTGTGATCTATACGCTGGAGACAAAACACAACCTGTGCGGCTGCCATTTGTACGGAGCCTTAGCGTCATAAAGAACCATTGTACGGTCTTCTTGTACTGTCCAAACCTTTAGAAGAATACAGCAGCAGGGGCATAGAGACAGATTCGATTTGGAATTGTGCGAATTTCAAGGAAACGGCCATTTTCTTGGAGACCAACTTTCTTTGAAACCCATTCGATTGGTTTAAAAAAACCAACAACAAAAAAACAGCCCTTGTAATGAAACAGCCATGTGTTAACAAGACATTTTTACCTTTTCACTTGAGGGCTGTTTTGACATTTCTGGGGTGTTTGTGTTTAGCTGTAATTTTCTTCTCTCTCTCACATGCTGTACCCACACAAATTATATGTTGTTTTTATCGTCATAAGAAGGGCTTTCATTAAATACCATTAAGTTCATCATATCTTATAATTTACTACAAAAAATCATAAAATATTATGAAAAAGTTTTTAAAAAACACTTTTTCTAACTTTGACCTAAAATATAATTTACACAAATACAATGATTAAAAAAGACCCCGTCTAAATAGTTTCTAAATGTTGTCCCGAGTTCAGAAATATGTATGTTTCCCTATATTAATCTTTTGACCCCAACCCGAACCCTAAATTTAACCCTAACACTAAATTTAACCCCAACTCTAACCCTTATGCTATCCCTTAATATATTTTAATTTAATTTTAACCCTAAAGACTAATCTAAGATAATACTAATTTTAAGCTAATTTAATCTTTTTTTTTTTTTTTTGCATTACTATGTTGCTTGGCTACCTCTAGGGGCAGTCAAGCAGCATATTCAGAGCGAGGGAAGTGAATTTACTTTAATTTACTTCCGAAGCTCAGACCACCAGAAGGCATAGCCATACTGACAGAGCATTTATAGGTCTCCTTTAAACCAATACATTGCTCATACAATAAATGGAGAGAATAAACATTTTTGAAAATGTATCTATATACTGTGTTAGCAGAATTGCAGCAAATGCACAAAATAAATATATTTTTTAATGTGACGTGTCCTGGTTAAAGGAACATTAAACATTGTTTAACCTGCTTAAAAAAAACATGTCCCGGAACATTTAATTAAACTTGACATGTATATTAATAGATACACGCGGGTTTACTGTCTGTCACATGTGAGACACAGCACTTCCTGGTTGTCGCGTGCTGACGATGTCAGCACTTGCACAGCCAATCAGAGCGGGGGCTCGCCCCACTCTGACATCCGAATGCGAGGGTCTCTCGCTACTAGCACCTAGTTAAGGTCCCCATAGACGCCAACATCGGCCATGTTTGCAGGGACACATATTTGTTCCACATGCTGCAGAAAGAGCATGCAAAGTGCAGCCCGGCAGTAAATAGGATGGATATACGCACAGACACAATCTAATTTATTAAGCCCAAATCGTACCTGTATTGAAAAAATCTTCCCTCGACCCTACTCTTTCGTCTAACTACCGTCCTATATCCCTTCTCCCCTTCGTGTCCAAGTTGCTGGAGAAAACGGGGCACTCGCGACTGACAGACTTTCTGACTCACAATAACCTACTTGACCCTTTTCAATCTGGCTTTAGACCCTTACACTCTACTGAAACAGCCCTTACTAAAGTATCAAATGACCTCCTTGTTGCCAAATCTAAAGACCACTTCTCGGTGATGATCCTCTTAGATCTCTCTGCTGCCTTTGACACCGTTGACCACCGCCTCCTTCTGAATACATTATCCTCGCTTGGCTTAAGTGGTGTGGCACTCTCTTGGATCGAGTCGTACTTATCTGAGCTCTCCTATTCAGTGTGGAGCGACATCGTCACCTGTTCCGCTCTCTGTTGGTGTTCCGCAAGGATCGGTCCTTGGGCCGCTGTTGTTTTCCCTCTACACTATCTCTCTGGGAGAACTCATCCGCTCTTTTGGCTTTCACTACCTCTTGTACGCGGATGATACTCAGCTCTACCTCTCCTCCCCTGACCTCACTCCCTCTCTAGTGTCACGAGTAGCTGAGTGTCTGTCAGCCATCTCCGCTTGGATGTCTGATCGCTACCTGAAACTTAACCTCTCCAAAACAGAACTCATTATCTTCCCTCCCTCAACCGCTGTCCCTACACCTGGGTTCACGGTCAACGTTGATAATACTACGTTCATACCGGCTGACCGTGTTCGATGTCTTGGGGTCACTTTTGACTCTGCTCTCTCCTTCCTTCCTCAAATCCAGTCCTTGGCCAGATCCTGTCGGCTGCACCTAAGGAACATTGCACGCATTCGCCCGTTCCTCAGCGAAGAGACCGCCAAAATTCTAGTGCACTCGCTTGTGATCTCTCGCCTGGACTACTGTAACGGTCTTCTGACTGGACTACCTCTGGTTCGTCTGGCTCCGCTACAGTCTGTCCAAAATGCGGTTGCCAGACTCATCTTTCTTGCACGTCGGTCTGATTCGGCGGCTCCTCTCTGCAACGCCCTCCACTGGCTTCCCGTCTGCTCGAGGATAAAATAAAAAATTCTGTCATTAACCTACAAAGCCCTCCACTCCTCTGCTCCTACGTACATTTCCTCCCTTGTTAACCGCTACTTCCCTACACGACCTTTGCGCTCCTCACAGGGGTTAACACTCTCTTCTAATCTCATCACCACTTCTCACTCGCGTCTCCAAGATTTCGCCCGATCTGCCCCCTCTCTCTGGAACTCCCTTCCCCGGAGCATCCAGTTCTCTCCCTCGTTTTCAAAATTTAAAAAGTCCCTCAAAACTCATCTCTTTAGAGAGGCTTACTGCCCAACCTAGCTGGAACACACACTCCCTCTTTGACCTATCCCACCTAATGCCTCCCATCCACTCTACTGTTACTACAACTTCAATCCCTCTGACCTCTTCAATCCCTTAATTGTGTCATGGACCCCATTCCCTCTAGATTGTAAGCTTACGAGCAGGATTCTCTACCTCATGTACCAGTCTGTACTAGTTTGTCTAAATTAGTATGTAGTTCCTTTCTTTGCTCTGTACCAAGCGCTTCGAGAATTGGTGGCGCTGTACAAATAAATGTTAATGTAATGTAATCATGGTAGGTCCTATGAGATCTCCACCTTGATTAATTAATTAGATTGTGTCTATGCGTATATCCATCCTACATACTGCCAGGCTGCACTTTGCATGCTCTGTCTGCATTATGTGGAACAAATATGTGTACATGGAAACATGGCCGATGTTGGCAACTATGCCAAATAGTTGCCAACATATATAGGGCCCTCTACCTCATGTTTTAGTGTAAAAATGTTTTTGTCTATCTGTGTTTGTAACTCCCTTTTTATTCTCTGTACCAAGCGCTACGTAAATTCCTTCCAACTTGTTTAATATATGTATGTAATTTTTATCTACTGTTAAACGAGTAACTTTGTGTAACTCCATTCTGGACTGGGTCCCCAGGACATACTTGAAAACGAGAGAAATCTCAATGTATTCTTCCTGGTAAAACACTTTCTAAAAAAATAAATAAAAATATATGACTAAATCTCCCATCTTGTGATGTTTGAAAGGTATTTTTAAGTAGCTTTAATGAAACCGAGAGTTTTTGTAACCTGTCAAAGCGAGTGCGCTGGACTGTGTATAACTATTTGGTCTCCAGCAGCTCCCCCTTATAATAAATATTAATTTAAGTGAGTGCATTCCTTTTGGACTTTTTTTTAAAATATATATATCTTTAAATAACGCCTGCGTGTGTAATCTCATCCTCTCCATATAGGGCTGTCACCTGGCCGGTATGATACCGGCAGGCCGGGTAAAAAATTGGTTAGAAAGCAATGCTAAGTCTATAAGAAGACCGGTATTTTTCTGACAAAATGGTGGCAACCCTATCTCCATACTATGTCCCTGAATCACAGAAATAAAATGTGGTCACCCTAGTTGCTTGGTGAAGTCGGGGGGCCCGGGGTAATTTGTGACTTATTTACCAGTATACATTGGCAGGATTCTTCACTACTGACATGTGGCCAAATTGCACTCAACTCATTTTCACTAAGTGCTGTGAGATGTTGTTACCATTAGGGGGCAGGCAGGTGACATGCAGTCAACGGAAAGACTTGTATACTGTGAGCATAGAGAATTACAAATGATAAAAAATGATCTATACATTGTGTTAGCAGAATTGCAGCAAATTCACAAGATAAAGGCAAAGTATGTTTTTATATGTGTCTGTGGTGTTTGCTGCTTATGACATCCCCTTGTGGCTTGCTATGCAAATTACACACTTTGAAAATGAGTTCATTTGCAGATCAAGACACAGGTGACGTCTTAACCCCTTAATGATGTTAGGACGTACTATGCCGTCCTGACTTTAAGTGCCTTAAAGTCGTTAGGACGGCATAGTACGTCCTGTATTAAACAGCTCATCACGGCTCCCCGCGATGTGCTGTTTTCGGATCACGTTGCAGGCACTTGCAGAGGGATCCCACCTGTCAGATGAGGCCACTTTGAGTGGCCTCAGTCCGACAGGGAAAATGTAGCCGGTGCTCGCTACATTTCTCCAAATTGCGCCGTGCCCGAAATTCTGGGTTCGAGCACGCCTCCGTGACTTAACACGTGTCGTCCAGAGGTCTTGCGATTTTTTTGCAGGGACCCACAGGGTCTATTAAGACCTTGATCGGTTCTCTGCCAGAGTGTTCCTGGCCAGGAACCAATCGTGACGTTTTGGTGCTTGCGTCGTTTGGGATGCAAGCACCTTGCGTCACAAAGGGGTTAAAGGGACACTAAACGTTACTTTTCACTTGTGGACCCTGGACCCCGTGCGTTACAACTACATACTAAGTTAGATGAACAAGAACAGACTGATACATGAGGCAGAGAGCCCTGTTCACAAAGTTTACAATCTAGACTGAGAGGGGGATATTAGACACATAAGGATTGAAGAGGTCAAAGGGAAGGTGGTGGTAGTAACAGTATTAATGATGGTTGGAGTTAGGGGGGTTTGGCCAGAGATTAAATATGTGTGTACTAGTTGGATGAGTTGTAAGCTTCCTATTCCTGACAGTGTTAGAGGACAGTGAGAGCTAGGTGGGACTGGCTGGAGATTTATTGTGTTTTATTTGGATTAGTAGTAAGCTTCCGTAGAGTTTTGAGGGACTTTTTGAAGTTTGAGAAAGAGGGAGAGTTCTGGATGCTCTGTGGAAGGGAGTCCCAGAGAGAGCAGGCAAAACCTTGCAGGCGTGAGTGAGGTGATGAGTTTGTAGGAGAGCCTAAGTCCATTTGAGGAGTGTAGAGATCACGCAGAGTAGTATCATTAACGATGGGGGTCAGTGTAGGGAGGGGCTGAAGGCTTTGTAGGGTAAAGATAAAACGTAAAACCTACAAAGCAGACGGGAAGCCAGTGGAGGGTGTTGCATAGAGGAGGAGTCGAATCAGAATGACAAGAAAGAGAGATGAGAGGTAGGTATCATCAGGAGGGTAGTGCAGCAGACAAGTGGAGAGCTCACAGGCGAGTGCACTAGGATTTTGGCAGTCTCTTCACCAAGGAATGGATGAATATGCGCAAATCTGTGGGAAAGAGGGGCACACAAACAGTCACACGCAAACAGTTATATACTAGGTTTTTTATCTGATTTGAGCTAAGACTGCTGCAGCATACACTAATGATTGGCTGAGACCTTCTTCACTCTGGGGTGTCAATCCAAGACTCTGCGTTGTCACAGACTGAGACTACACAGAACCTGGCACATAAAGTCTAATTTCTGGACTGTCCCAAGCAATATGTCCTACTGTGCCAAATTTGCTTATCTGTGCCATATTTGTCACCAAATATCTTTTCTGTGCCATCTTTGTCCCCAAACAATTTGCCTGTGCCACCTTTCTCCCCAAATAGCTTATATGTGCCACCAAACAACTTGTCTCTCTTAACCTGCAAACTGATCCAGCATGCAGGAAGTGACCTTCACAAGTGACCTTCACATGAGACTAGGCGTGCAGGAAAAGCGTGTCAGAGATAATCTGTCTGGATGTTCTCTACGCTCTCCATGCCCGTAGCTATGCTCTCCATGCCCTTAACCCAGCTAGCGGCTCTAATAGAATACAATGTAATACTATTGCCTTTCTATAAACCGAACGAGAGCCCCATTCATAAGAATTTCTTATGAATGGGGACTCTAGTTCGGTTTATAGAAAGCCAATAGCATTACATGTATTCCATAAGCCCAAAGTCTATAAACTGAACGAAGTTTGGTTTATAGACTTTCGGTTTATGGAATGTGTAGGTGAATTGATTCGTAACGAAACGAAAAATTTTAGTTTTGCACATGTCTCGTATTGTGATTTTTCCAGGTTTTGAGAACTTCTTTTTCTTGAAGTGTACCTATCAATGACTGGATCTGGAAGAAGCTTCTCTCCTCAGCAGACTCATCTCTTGCAAATCCTCGGGGAGATCTAGATGGGATATTGTCAGGAAATTCAGTATACGATTAAATACTTTTCTGTCTCGGTCAATGAAGAAGTTGCCTTTCCTGATCAGTCACATTTATTTAAAACGCATCCATTGCTAATCAATAAATCCACAATATAAAATATGTCCTGTTTTGTGAAAATGAAAGAGGATTTTTTTAAACTACCCCTGTCCCATAAACCCATAAAAAGTTTAATTAATCAGACATGATGTAACAGCATGTCTGCTCATTTAAAAAAAAAAAAGGGGTCAGCTTGATAAACAAAATAATTGCAGAATGAATACCTAAGTAATTAAGAGGTCTGAAAAACCCACATACAAAGGGTCTCTGCAAGTGGTTGCAGTACCCCTTTTCTACCACCAGTGGGAAGCGGTACTCCATTGGTCAGCCCACGTCACTAGGCACCGCATGCTAAGTAAAAATAAAATAGAGCGAAAAGTCAAATCCGTCACCGCAGGGATATGACTTTTCACTGCACAAACGGCAGGGCTGGGTTTAGAACATCATGGGCCTGGTGCTGAGGATTTTAGTGGACCTTGTTGAGGGAACCCCTAAATAAAATTATTATAAATCATTCTTAATATTTTTATCTCTCGTTTATAAGCTTTATAAAGTTCATAAGAAAACCGTAATATATTTTTTCTGACAGCAGAAACTTACCATAACATGGCAAAATCAGCAGTAATGTATAACCTTGGCATATCATGGCTAAATCAGCAGTAATGTATAACCTTGGCATAACATGGCTAAATCAGCAGTAATGTATAACCTTGGCATATCATGGCTAAATCAGCAGTAATGTATAAACATGGTATAACATGGCTAAATCAGCAGTAATGTATAAACTTGGGATAAACTGGCAAAATCAGCAGTAATGTATAAACTTGGCATATCATGGCAAAATCAGCAGTAATGTATAACCTTGGCATATCATGGCTAAATCAGCAGTAATGTATAAACATGGTATAAACTGGCAAAATCAGCAGTAATGTATAAACTTGGCATATCATGGCAAAATCAGCAGTAATGTATAACCTTGGCATATCATGGCAAAATCAGCAGTAATGTATAAACTTGGCATACCATGGCTAAATCAGCAGTAATGTATAACCTTGGCATATCATGGCTAAATCAGCAGTAATGTATAACCTTGGCATATCATGGCTAAATCAGCAGTAATGTATAAACTTGGTATAAACTGGCAAAATCAGCAGTAATGTATAAACTTGGCATATCATGGCAAAATCAGCAGTAATGTATAACCTTGGCATATCATGGCAAAATCAGCAGTAATGTATAACCTTGGCATATCATGGCTAAATCAGCAGTAATGTATAAACTTGGTATATCATGGCTAAATCAGCAGTAATGTATAACCTTGGCATATAATGCCACAATCAGCAGTAATGTATAAACATGGTATAACATGGCTAAATCAGCAGTAATGTATAAACTTGGTATAAACGGGCAAAATCAGCAGTAATGTATAAACTTGGCATATCATGGCAAAATCAGCAGTAATGTATAACCTTGGCATATCATGGCTAAATCAGCAGTAATGTATAACCTTGGCATATCATGGCTAAATCAGCAGTAATGTATAACCTTGGCATATCATGGCTAAATCAGCAGTAATGTATAAACTTGGTATAAACTGGCAAAAATCAGCAGTAATGTATAACCTTGGCATATCATGGCTAAATCAGCAGTAATGTATAACCTTGGCATATCATGGCAAAATCAGCAGTAATGTATAAACTTGGCATATCATGGCTAAATCAGCAGTAATGTATAAACATGGTATAACATGGCTAAATCAGCAGTAATATATAAACTTGGGATAAACTGGCAAAATCAGCAGTAATGTATAACCTTGGCATATCATGGCTAAATCAGCAGTAATGTATAACCTTGGCATATAATGCCCCAATCAGCAGTAATGTATAAACATGGTATAACATGGCTAAATCAGCAGTAATATATAAACTTGGGATAAACTGGCAAAATCAGCAGTAATGTATAACCTTGGCATATCATGGCTAAATCAGCAGTAATGTATAACCTTGGCATATCATGGCTAAATCAGCAGTAATGTATAACCTTGGCATATCATGGCTAAATCAGCAGTAATGTATAAACTTGGTATAAACTGGCAAAAATCAGCAGTAATGTATAACCTTGGCATATCATGGCTAAATCAGCAGTAATGTATAACCTTGGCATATCATGGCAAAATCAGCAGTAATGTATAAACTTGGCATATCATGGCTAAATCAGCAGTAATGTATAAACATGGTATAACATGGCTAAATCAGCAGTAATATATAAACTTGGGATAAACTGGCAAAATCAGCAGTAATGTATAACCTTGGCATATCATGGCTAAATCAGCAGTAATGTATAACCTTGGCATATAATGCCCCAATCAGCAGTAATGTATAAACATGGTATAACATGGCTAAATCAGCAGTAATATATAAACTTGGGATAAACTGGCAAAATCAGCAGTAATGTATAACCTTGGCATATCATGGCTAAATCAGCAGTAATGTATAACCTTGGCATATAATGCCAAAATCAGCAGTAATGTATAACCTTGGCATATAATGCCAAAATCAGCAGTGATGTATAAACATGGTATAACATGGCTAAATCAGCAGTAATGTATAGACTTGGGATAAACTGGCAAAATCAGCAGTAATGTATAACCTTGGCATATCATGGCTAAATCAGCAGTAATGTATAACCTTGGCATATAATGCCCCAATCAGCAGTAATGTATAAACATGGTATAACATGGCTAAATCAGCAGTAATGTATAAACTTTGGATATTAATTTAGGGGGGGGGAAGAAAAGGCCTAAATATAAGATTATCATATATGAAAAAAAGTTTTACTAGTAAATATTAATTCACATGTAAACTGTTTTTTTTTTTCACATGTAAACTGTTTTTTTCCCCCCCCATTACATGCCCCATCACCCACAATGCAAACCCAATACAAACCCCATCACCTGCATTGCATACCCTTACATGCCCCATCAATTACATTGCACACTAGACATGTGCATTCTTTTTCGGACGAATGCATTTTCGGACGAAAATAGCATTTTCGGACGAAAATAGCATTTTCGTCCATTCGTCCGAAAAACGAATAACGAAAATTTTAACTAACAAAATCCGAATGAACGAATGGTTAATAAACGAAAAACATTCGTTCATTCGTCCATTCGTCCATTCGTGCTATTGGCATTCTAAACCGAAATAGAGTCGGTTTACAATACCAATAGCATTGTACTACATTCCATAAACCGACATGAATGACTTTCGGTTTATGGAATGCATGTAATGCTATTAGCTTCCTATAAACCGAAATTGAGTTCCCATTCATACGAATAGGTCAATTGACCTATTCGTATGAATGGGGACTCTTTCGGTTTATAGAAAGCCAATAGCAGCATGTATTCTATAAGCCGAAAGTCTTTAAAACAAACGACGTTCGGTTTATAGAATACATGTAATGCTATTACTGTTCTATAAGCCGAAAGACATTCGGCTTATAGAACAGCAATAGCATTACATGCATTCTATAAACCGAACGTCGTTCGTTTTAAAGACTTTCGGCTTATAGAATACTATTGGCATTCTATAAACCTAACTAGAGTCCCTCCTCATTCATAAGAATTTCTTATGAATGGGGACTCGACTCTAGTTCGGTTTATAGAAAGCCAATAGTATTCTATAAGCCGAAAGTCTTTAAAACGAACGACGTTCGGTTTATAGAATACATGTAATGCTATTGCTAAACTATAAACCGAACGACTTTCGGTTTATAGAATAGCCATAGGATTACATGTAGTACATAAGCCGAAAGTCTATAAACCGAAAGTCGTTCGGTTTATAGGCTGTCGGCATTTAACTATACAGAGACAGAGTCTCCATTCATAAAATTATGAATGGAGACTTTGTCTCCGTGTAGTAAAATGCCGAAAGTCTATAAACCGAACGATCGGTTTATAGACTTTCGGCTTATGTAATACATGTAATCCTATGGCTATTCTATAAACCGAAAGTTCGGTTTATAGAATAGCAATAGGAATACATGTATTCCATAAGCCGACAGCCTATAAACCGAACGTTCGGTTTATAGGCTGTGGGCATTTTACTACACGGAGACAAAGTCTCCATTCATAATTTTATGAATGGAGACTCTGTCTCTGTATAGTTAAATGCCGGCTTTTAACTATACGGAGACAAAGTCTCCATTTATAATTTTATGAATGGAGACTCTGTCTCCGTATAGTTAAATGCCCACAGCCTATAAACCGAACGTTCGGTTTATAGGCTGTGGGCATTTTACTACACGGAGACAAAGTCTCCATTCATAATTTTATGAATGGAGACTCTGTCTCTGTATAGTTAAATGCCGGCTTTTAACTATACGGAGACAAAGTCTCCATTTATAATTTTATGAATGGAGACTCTGTCTCCGTATAGTTAAATGCCCACAGCCTATAAACCGAACGTTCGGTTTATAGGCTGTGGGCATTTAACTATACGGAGACAAAGTCTCCATTCATAATTTTATGAATGGAGACTCTGTCTCTGTATAGTTAAATGCCGGCTTTTAACTATACGGAGACAAAGTCTCCATTTATAATTTTATGAATGGAGACTCTGTCTCCGTATAGTTAAATGCTATTGTATTCTATAAACCGACTCTATTTCGGCTTATAGAATGCAATAGTACTACGAATGGACGAATGAACGAATGATTTTCCTTTATTAACCATTCGTTCATCCGGCTTTAGTTAGCTTAGCATTTTCGTTCTTCGTTTTTCGGGCGAATGGACGAAAATGCAATTTTCGGACGAAAATGCATTCGTCCGAAAACGAATGCACATGTCTAGTATATATTCACATGTAAATTGCTTTTTTAATAAAAAATTATGATATAAAAAAATCTTGTTTTTATTTCCTTTTATGTGACAATGCTGCCTCTCTCTTTCCCTTGCCCCCAGATTTGTCGCTCTCCCCCCCTTAGTGTTGTCTCTCTCTCACCCTCCCTTTGGCTCCCCCCTCGCTCCCCTTGTGTCTGTCTCTTCCCCCCTTCCCTCCCCTTGTTTCTCTCTGCCCCCCCCCCCCTTGTTATTCTGTCCCCCCCTCACCTGTTTCTTGCTCCCTGGTGGCTAGTGGGGGCAGCCGGGGGATGTATGCACTATACATAATAGACGGAAGTGTCGGGCAGCATGGAGGTTGTCTGCACGATTCGTGCAGACATCCCCCAGCTGCCCGATTCTCCCTGGTGGCTAGCGAGGGAGCGGAGGATGTCTGCGCGATGAGCGAGACCTCTCCTGCTGCCGCCCGGCATGACCGCCGGGACTTCTATGATGAAGCTGGGTACTTCCGGCTTCCTCATAAAAGTCCTGGCTGTCGTTCCGGGCGGCAGCAGGGGAGGTCTCGCTCATCGCGCAGACATCCACCGCTGCCTCGCTAGCCACCAGGGAGAATCGGGCAGCTGGGGGATGTCTGCACGAATCGTGCAGACAACCTCCATGCTGCCCGACACTTCCGTCTATTATGTATAGTGCATACATCCCCCGGCTGCCCCCACTAGCCACCAGGGAGCAAGAAACAGGTGAGGGGGGGACAGAATAACAAGGGGGGGGGGGCAGAGAGAAACAAGGGGAGGGAAGGGGGGAAGAGACAGACACAAGGGGAGCGAGGGGGGAGCCAAAGGGAGGGTGAGAGAGAGACAACACTAAGGGGGGGAGAGCGACAAATCTGGGGGCAAGGGAAAGAGAGAGGCAGCTTTGTCACATAAAAGGAAATAAAAACAAGATTTTATTTATATCATAATTTTTTATTAAAAAAGCAATTTACATGTGAATATATACTAGACATGTGCATTCGTTTTCGGACGAATGCATTTTCGTCCGAAAATTGCATTTTCGTCCATTCGCCCGAAAAACGAAGAACGAAAATGCTAAGCTAACTAAATCGAATGAACGAATAGTTAATAAAGGAAAATCATTCGTTCATTCGTCCATTCGTAGTACTATTGCATTCTATAAGCCGAAATAGAGTCGGTTTATAGAATACAATAGCATTTAACTATACGGAGACAGAGTCTCCATTCATAAATTTATGAATGGAGACAAACGTATAGTTAAAAGCCGACAGCCTATAAACCGAACGTTCGGTTTATAGGCTGTGGGCATTTAACTATACGGAGACAGAGTCTCCATTCATAAAATTATAAATGGAGACTTTGTCTCCGTATAGTTAAAAGCCGGTGTTCTGACAAATTTCTGGAGCAAATTCTCCTGCGCAATCGCAGGAGAATTTGCTCACTGCGCATGCGCATAAAGTTACAGCTGATAACTCAGCTGTAACTTTGTGACCACCGTGCATGAGACAGCTGCGCAACCCACCTCCCGCCCCCTCACACCCGCCGCACACCCCTTCTTACCAGATCATCGACCACAGCGATACACAGCGCATGCGCACGCCTATCCAGCCGTTTGGGAATGCGCGCGTCCGTTGTTGTGTTCTTAAGGTGGTAAGTAACACGGGGCGTCGGGACATAAGGGGGCAAGCATCCTGGTGAGGGCTGCCTATTCTTGATGGGATTTGTGATCCTCCTGCTGTATTATTGATGCAGCAGGAGGATCACAAATCCCATCAAGATGAGGCAGCCCTCACCAGGATGCTTGCCCCCTTATGTCCCGACGCCCCATGTTACTTACCACCTTAAGAACACAACAACGGACGCGCACATTCCCAAACGGCTGGATAGGCGTGCGCATGCGCTGTGTATCGCTGTGGTCGATGATCTGGTAAGAAGGGGTGTGCAGGGGGTGTGAGGGGGCGGGAGGTGGGTTGCGCAGCTGGCGCATGCGCGGTGGTCACAAAGTTACAGCTGAGTTATCAGCTGTAACTTTATGCGCATGCGCAGTGAGCAAATTCTCCTGCGATTGCGCAGGAGAATTTGCTCCAGAAATTTGTCAGAACACCGGCATTTAACTATACGGAGACAGAGTCTCCATTCATAAAATTATAAATGGAGACTTTGTCTCCGTATAGTTAAAAGCCGGCATTTAACTATACGGAGACAGAGTCTCCATTCATAAAATTATGAATGGAGACTTTGTCTCCGTGTAGTAAAATGCCCACAGCCTATAAACCGAACGTTCGGTTTATAGGCTGTCGGCTTATGGAATACATGTATTCCTATTGCTATTCTATAAACCGAACGTTCGGTTTATAGAATAGCCATAGGATTACATGTATTATATAAGCCGAAAGTCTATAAACGGATCGTTCGGTTTATAGGCTTTCGGCATTTTACTACACGGAGACAAAGTCTCCATTCATAATTTTATTATTTATTATATACATTATAACATATTATTTATTATATACATGTATTCCATAAGCCGACAGCCTATAAACCGAACGTTCGGTTTATAGGCTGTCGGCATTTTACTACACGGAGACAAAGTCTCCATTCATAATTTTATGAATGGAGACTCTGTCTCCGTGTAGTAAAATGCCGACAGCCTATAAACCGAACGTTCGGTTTATAGGCTGTCGGCTTATGGAATACATGTATTCCTATTGCTATTCTATAAACCGAACGACTTTCGGTTTATAGAATAGCAATAGGAATACATGTATTCCATAAGCCGACAGCCTATAAACCGAACGTTCGGTTTATAGGCTGTCGGCATTTTACTACACGGAGACAGAGTCTCCATTCATAAAATTATGAATGGAGACTTTGTCTCCGTGTAGTAAAATGCCCACAGCCTATAAACCGAACGTTCGGTTTATAGGCTGTCGGCATTTTACTACACGGAGACAAAGTCTCCATTCATAATTTTATGAATGGAGACTCTGTCTCTGTATAGTTAAATGCCGACAGCCTATAAACCGAACGACTTTCGGTTTATAGACTTTCGGCTTATGTAATACATGTAAACCTATGGCTATTCTATAAACCGAAAGTCGTTCGGTTTATAGAATAGCAATAGGATTACATGTATTCCATAAGCCGAAAGTCTATAAACCGAAAGTCGTTCGGTTTATAGACTTTCGGCTTATAGAATACAAGTAATACTATTGCCTTTCTATGAACCGAACGAGAGCCCCATTCATAAGAATTTCTTATGAATGGGGCTCTCGTTCGGTTTATAGAAAGCCAATAGTATTACATTGTATTCTATAAAACGAACGAAAAAAATTAACGAAACGAAAATAATGAACGAATTTCGTCTGAAACGAATGCACTAATGAACGAAATTCGTTTTAGACGAAATAAATAACATTTTCGTCCGAATGGACGAAAACGAAACGAAAATTTTAGTTTTGCACATGTCTATTGCACACCCATTACATATCCTATCACTCCAGGTCAAGCCCTATCCCCCACATTACACACCCATTACATGCCCCATCACCCCAGGACATGCCCCATCCCCCACATTACACATCCATTGCATGCCCCATCACCCCAGGACTTGCCCATCACCCACAATGCAAACCTATTACATGCCCCATCACACCACGACATGCCCATCACCCACATTGCACACCCATTACATGATATACCTTTTCTCCAAAAAAATACCAGCCTTGCTCGTGCCTCCATAGACCATGAAATACCGGCTGGGTGGCAACCCTAGATATGCCCCATCACCCACATTGCAGAACCAGGACTTACCCCTGCCAGCACCCTCTGCTCCCTGGTATCTGGTGGCAACCTACCATGCTGCCTCTCATGCTCCTCGTGGGCTTCAACTCTGATGTAATAAGAAACACAAAAAGGTAGACAAGCTGGACAATGTCTCCAACTCGGCTATTAATTCCTGGTTTTCTGCAGTTCGCTTGTCAGTACAGCCACCAGTTCAGCCATAAGTTCAGCTACGGTGAATAGACCACACTACATCCAAACCAGCAATTAATTCCACCACCAACAAAGTGGGCACTTCAATGTTGGCCCCATGCAGGCGTCTTAGTCAAACTAAAAAGTCAAGAAAATGCATAAATTAATGGACATGAAAACCACTTAATGTCATGATATGGATTAGGAGGTATTTTTGGGGGGGAATATGTTCAGGGAACCATATGGAAGAGCAACTTCTTTTGTTTTTCTAACTTTATTTCTAGGCTTGTGTCCACTATCCCTAGAAATAAAGTTAGAAAAACAAAAGGAATTGCTCTCTTCCATATGGTCCCCTCAACATAAAAATACCTCCTAATCCATATCATGATGGCTACGAAGCTGATCATTGCTCGTAACTGGAATCAAAATAAACAACCATTGTGGACACAGATAAAGAACCAAATGATATACCAATACAAAATGGAACAAAATATTGCATATAATGATGGAACTATTGGGAAGTTCAATAAAAGATGGTCACCTAGGCTTGCCCGTTTCCCCCTGGGTGAATAAGAACCCCTGCAGATAGTGGTAGAAAACAGATTAATGTCCATTTGAGGAGGGGGAAGTGGAGGGAGAAGGTGAGAGAAAGAGGAGAAGAAGGAGAGAGAACATCTTTGTCTCATCCCCACGCCATTACTTTCCCCTATGTAGGATAGAGCACGGCTCTATGTTGCGGGGTGGTGCATTTCCCATTTATATATATGTATTCTTTTTTGGGGGTAATTTTTCAGTGTGGATATTTGTCTATTATTGAATTGGATACAGATACACGTGTTACGTATGTATGTTATGTTAATGTAATGAAGAAGAGTAAAGTAATCTGTCTAGACTGTACTTGGTTATAAAGTTGAAATGCTCTTGAAAAAAACGTTTTGTTACAAATAAAGATTTATTGAAAATAAAATCGCGTTTTTAATGATTGCTATTTATGACATCACATCGTAGCATGATACGCAAATGAACCAATTTCAGTGGAAAGTGTATAATTTGCAAATCAAGCCCCAAGGCTTGACACATTAAAAAACATGTTTCTCTTAAAGGGACACTAAACTTTATTTTCCATTTGTGCTTCTAATATAGATAATTCATCTATATTATATTCCAAAATTTGAATTGATACGACTCCTGCGATTTTATGTAAGATCTTGTGTCTTTTCCAGAATCCATTCCAGTATCTCAGTAACTCCTGTAGAAATATTGGTGCTTCCTGCTTAATGATGTTCCTATCAGTTCCCCTTTTTAGCCAGCGTATTGTTAATAATTCTTTAACTCCTATTAGATCTGCTTCGATTTGGTACCATGGTTCTGATGATTCAGAGCTGTCCTGCCATTTATGTATGTGATACAGTCTGCTGGATTCATAGTATTTGACCACATCTGTGATACCTGCACACCCCCTTGCCATGAATGTTTTATTAAATGAGTTTTACTAATTCTGGGCTTCTTCCCATTCCAAATATAAAGGATGAACATCTTCTGGACCATCTGAAGCTTACATTCCGGGATATTTAATGGTAGCATCCTGAATAGTTATACCCATTTCGGCAATACATATGAAGAAAGAAAGTGTGACACTTAACCCAAATATAAACAGTGAACAAAATAGTGAATAAAGTAAAATGGTAATTAAATTATACTCCTCCTCTGGCACTGCAGCACCCGTAAAAGTGCTCCTCGGGCACTTGACAATAGAAAAACAAGACAGAGTAGGGGCGCATGTACCGGGAAGAGAAACAAAAAAACACAACAATAGTGCAACACAGTTTAAATATAATTGGATGTATAGTAAATCTCTACAGGGGTGCACTCACAAACGGATATTGAAATCAGGCTCATCAGAATATTGTAGTCAGTCGGTTTTAATCATTTCCATCTAAAAACCACATTAAAAAGCCATTGCGCAGTGGCTAACACAAACCAGGCAATAAAAACAATGAATACACGTACAAAATATAAAGCACTTAAAGTGCAACTTGCGTGAAAAAGTCCCGAGAGGTAAAACTTCTTTCCTGCTGCCACCAGGATAAGACACTCAGGCTCTTTTCTTTGAAGAAATAAACAGCTGGCAATACATATGACCTGATGATATTTATTTTACCTAACCAAATTTTTATCCATCATTTCTGAATGTTCGTCGAAATGTGTATTCCTAGATGTATAAAACCTTTTTTCAGTCCATTCCAGGGGATATATTTACATTAAAAACACAATATTATTTTAATCTCTCTGTACTTGCAATTCTGCTAACACAATATATATATATATATATATATATATATAAAAATAATAATAATAATAATAATAATAATATTTGTATTCTTTGCATTCATAGTATGTTTAAAGTCCCTTTGAAACATAATGGCTTCCATGGCAGACAAGTGGATATGTTTAACTAGAAATATAGTTACAGCAACTAGAGAAAGAAATGTTAATACACATATTGTTGTGGGCTGGGTAGCAGTAAGGTATCCTTTGTTTCCAGCTGTCAGTGATGATCTATCAGCCCTGACTTGAAAATTCCCTTTATGGAACTTGACTGTTTTATTTCATTAAACATTATGAATTGTTTTAAAGGTGAACAAGGGCTAGGGAGCATATTAGGGGCACAAGACTGAGATCTCAGCAAATATTCTCCTGCCATTTATACTTTTATTGTCATTTTCTGAAATATTCTGATACAAGTTGGAAGGAATAGAAAGGGGACAGATAAGAAAGAAATAAGATTTAATCATAAAAGAGTAAATCTCTCATGTACTTTACTTTATTGTGTACAGATTGTGGAATACTTTGTAAATATTCAATACTAATATAATTATTTAAGAAGAGACAGCAATAAATAAAACTCTAAAACAGATGTGCATAATATATACAATCTAAATGTATTAAATACAGCAACAAGAAAATTGTAGAGTAATTGTACACAAACAAAGATAATTATCCAGTACCACTAGAACACCAGTATAGTAGCTGGTCACATGGACAATACATGGTCATATAAAAATCTCACATAAAAAAAACATAGAAAAATCTCACATAGAAAAACATATAAAAGGGATATAAAAAAATATATAAAATCCTTATCCACTGGGTTTGTTCACAAAGTTTGGCCAGGTTTCAACAATCGTACATATAAAACGATATTGTACTATAACCACAATACACCCCACAGGACACGTTTCGTTTGTCTTTCTCAGCTGGTGGGTATCAGTGCATCTTTCTCAGCTGGTGGGTATCAGTGCATCTTTCTCAGCTGGTGGGTATCAGTGCATCTTTCTCAGCTGGTGGGTATCAGTGCATCTTTCTCAGCTGGTGGGTATCAGTGCATCTTTCTCAGCTGGTGGGTATCAGTGCATCTTTCTCAGCTGGTGGGTATCAGTGCATCTTTCTCAGCTGGTGGGTATCAGTGCATCTTTCTCAGCTGGTGGGTATCAGTGCATCTTTCTCAGCTGGTGGGCATCATTGCATCTTTCTCAGCTGGTGGGCATCATTGCATTCCAATACTATTATAAGATTACACAGAAAAAATGGTTCAGTACAGTTCACTAGGCATTTACACAGAGCACGAGGGGCAAAAAGATGTGGGTCCAACTAAGGGGGATAAGTCACAAAAAGTGAGTTACAGGTGAACTGAGGTGAGATGAACATTCCATCTTACCAATTTAGCTATACATTGTGCAGGGCCAGTCCTGCTGAGTTTGCATAGTGGGGGAAACTCACCAGGTGTGTCCCTGAAAAATGTTAAGTTAAAAACAGTGAGATGAAATGTCCATCTCACCTCAACCCACCTGATCTCACCTTTTAGTGAATAGACCCCTAAGTGTTTGGGAGATGGCAGAGTGGTGCACTTCAGTACCCCCAAAAATGACATGGGAAAAACAGAACTAGCAATTAATTTATTAATTAAACAAGTCTGAAGAATGTAAATAATTCCCTAAAACTTAATGTGACCAGTGACCTCAGATAATTTTAGTCAGTGTCAACCCATGTGTGGCTAGACAGATATAGGCCAATACTACAATACTACCTTATATTCAGACCTCAGTCAGACCTGCCTCACACTCTGCGCACCTAATGATGACTCCAACCAAGACATTGAGGGGAGCGTGAGGGAGGGGTGACAGTGTTAGACTGACAGATCTGTGTGCTGCAGCTATTTCTGTTCTGTTTCGGAAAACTCTGAATCTCACTAACAAACCCAGAAAGAGTTGCACCCCCGCAAGTAGAGCCCCCTGGATGCTGGCACTTAGTCCACCGCGGCACCCTTATAAGTCAGCCATGGTTCCCCAGGACTCTGCATACATTGTAGGGTTTACTCAGTAATGAAAAAAATGCAAAGCATTGAGACTGGAAATTCAAAGTTAAGGCTAAAATAGCTGAGCTGGAAAGATTCTTCCGTTCAGCTGCATTGGAGAATTATTCCAACTCAGATATTTTGGCCTAAAGTTTGAAATTCCTGTTTCAATTCCCTACAATTCTCTCTTTATTGAGGAGACCCTATAATTAGCAAAATTGCAGGCAAATGCACAGAATAAAAACAAAAAAACATGTTTTTGAAGTCTGCTTCCTTTCATATCTGGTGCAGAAGGATAGATTTTCATTCTCCTTGTTTCCTTTCATACCTGCCTGCCATAGTTGGATACGCAACAGCCTCAGCCTGCTCTTGCCACTAATCCAGAGGATCTGATTGGATGGTTAGAGGATGAGCTAACTTCTCCTAGACACCTTGTGTGTGCACAACCAGGAGGAAGATGCAGCAGGTGGTGCCTGGAGCTCTGTGGACCAGAGAAGGAACATCAGTGCTCATCAAGCTGGACATCCACAGGTTGCCATGGAGATTGCATCCACAGGTATAGTAGGGTTTGTCCCAGCCTCCCCTAACTATCACAACTCTAACAATCTACCCTGGTCATTGTATTAGGGAAATAGCTACAGGCTGACTGAGCATACTGGGAAACAAAATCCACATCACCTTGAGTGACCAAGCATATCCATCACAGATCCACTCTTTCATTTATATTGGGTGTTGCTGCAGTCAGAATGAAGTAAAAAAAAAAATATTGAGATATTGAAACTATATGCAAAACTAAATAAATCCCATTTTCAGAGAATATTACAGCTTAAACTGGGAAATGACCTAACTTTGAGTTAATGGAGAAAGTGCCATTGCCTAACCCATTCAACAATACTGAAATCCAAACTCAAAGATTTCAGTTTATTGATAAGCCTTCTATGTGCGACAGTGTCAAAAGCCTTACTGAAATCTAGGTAAGCAATGTCTACTGCACCACCCTGATCTATTATTTTAGTTACTGTTTTATACTTTCCTCACATTTCCTATATTTCAATCTTGTCTTGATAACTGTTTTTAGTATACCCTGTGGTATACTAAGAATGAGCACTTTGATTTGTATTGAGGAAGCTCTACTTTAAATGTATACCTTCTTGCAATAATTAGCATGTTATTCCTTTTGTGCTGTTTTCAATTTATCCCATAACCTTAATTTTTGGTTTTGATTTTAACACAGGGACATCAGATATGTTTAATCACACCCAGTTACTTTAGGTTTTTCAGACCTACCCTCTATTATATGTAGACAGAAACAAAGAGACACTGGCGGATCATTTTATTGCATATATTCTGCTTTGGTTAAGGTACTGTGGAGTATGCCTTAATTCACACCATTTTGTTATTATAAAAACCCTCATTAAAAACATCACCCGCTGAACTGAATTTGTTTAATTTTTTTAATTTTTTTTGTAAATCAAAGTTTTATTGGGTCAAATATGACGGATATTATACAAATTCACAAAATCCACCACATAAGTTCCAGCGATATATCACAAAGAAAGAGGGATCAATAAGGTCAAAATCACCTTAGTAATGGATGTGTTAACAGTAAACTTTTTTTAAGGGTCTACCTTGTGGCAGAGTTATTGGGCGCTATATGATGGGAGTTATCACTTATCACTAGGGTTGCCACCTTGCCGGTATTTTACCGGCAGGCCGGTAAAAAAATGGCATCAGACCAATGTTAAGTCTATGGAGACAGTACCAAGGCCGGTATTTTTCTGAACCCTTACTTATCACTAGGGTTGCCACTGAAACTGGTATTTACCCAGCAGATGTAATAGCTTGGCAGGTATTGAGATTGCTCTTGTTTTCAGAATGGAGTTACACAGAGTTACACATTTAACAGTAGATTAAAAATACATACATTCATATACCGTATTTACTCGATTATAAGACAAGGTTTTTTTCAGAATTTTTTTTCTGAAAACTACCCCTCGTCTTATAATCGAGGTCTCTTATAATCTGACCTCAAATTGAGGTCAGATTATAAGACATGGATCCAGGTCTCCAGCAGAGCTGCAGGGGACCTGGATCCCCCTCTCTGACAGCAGCGGAAGTCTGCGCGATGAGCGCAGACTCCCCTGCTTCCGCCCAGCACGACCGCCGGGGCTTCTGTGAAGAAGCCGGGTACTTCCGCTTTCGTCACAGAAGTCCCGGCGAGCGTGCCGGGCGGCAGCATGGGAGGTCTGCGCTCATCGCGCAGACATCCTCTGCTGCCCCACTAGCCACCAGGGTAAATCGGGCAGCTGGGGGATGTCTGCACGTATCGTGCAGACATCCCCCGGCTGCCCCCACTAGCCACCAGGGATCGACTTCAAGGTGAGGGGGAGGGAGGGGGAAGAGAGACAGGGGAGGGAGGGGGGAAGAGAGACAGGGGGAGGGAGGGGGGCAGAGACAGAGACAAGGGGAGGGAGGGGGGCAGAAACAGAGACAGGGGAGGGAGAGGGGCAGAGAGGGAGGGGGGGAGGGAGAGAAACAAGGGAAGGGAGGGGGGA
The DNA here is from genome assembly GCA_036172795.1 of Pelodytes ibericus. Classification (NCBI taxonomy): domain Eukaryota; kingdom Metazoa; phylum Chordata; class Amphibia; order Anura; family Pelodytidae; genus Pelodytes; species Pelodytes ibericus. The sequence goes on from CM069861.1 coordinate 189,242,315, forward strand.
AGAGAGCTACAAGGGGGGGAAGAGACAGAGAAAGGGGGGCAGAGAGAAACAAGGGGGGGGAGAGACAGAGGAGAGGGGGGAATCAAAGGGAGGGGGAGAGAGACAAAGCTGGGGGCAAGGGTAAGAGAGGCAGAATTGGCACATAAAAGGAAATAAAAACAAATGCATTTTTTTTTATTAAAAAAGCAATTTACATGTGAATATATACAAATTTAACTTTTTTTTCTATAGGGTAGTCTTATATTCAGGCTTTTAGTTTTTTTCCTAAAGGAATATCCAAAGTTTGGGGGGTCGTCTTATAATCAGGGTCGTCTTATAATCGAGCAAATACGGTATATATTTAAACAAGTTGGAAGGAGAATATACAGGGTATATCATTATAAATACAAAAAAGGAACAACATGTACAGTATAGAAAGGAGTTTGTAAACTAATAACAGGTACAATCTGTTTTGATGGTTTGGGAGACAATAATTTTCAGGGATTTTAGACTAGATGATGATTTGGCAGAATTAGGAAGGCTATTCTACAAATGAGGAGCTCTGAGGGAGAACGCACCTCGTCCTGCTTCCTTTTTGAAGTGAGGGATCGCTAGAGAGGGGCTGGTGCTGGATCTGAGATTGAAGGATGTGCAGGTGTGTACTGTGTACTGACTAAGAGTGAGCATGCTGCTCAGGTAGGGGGGAGCGTTCCAAAGAAGTGGTTATGCACTAAGAAAGGTGGAGAGTGCCCATGGAAGCAAGCGTCAGCCAGTTTAACTCTTTTAACATTTCGCAGTGATGCGTGTTATAATCGCTCTGTAGGGCAAATCGGCACAATATATTGTACAGAGTGTCAAGCTTACCGAGATGAGTCTGCAGTGCAGAATCGTATACAATATCTCCATATAATGTGGATGTAGAAAATGAGGGAACAGGTTCCATACATAGAGTTAGCAAAATTGCATGCAAATGGACAACTAGAGAGACAATTTTATTTTAAACGCGTCTGTGGTGTCTTCTGTTTATAACATCATCTTGTGACTTGACATGCAAATTACACATTTCTCATTGAAAGTAGTTAATTTGCACAACAGGCCACAGGTGATGTTATAATTGGGGGACACAACATACACATTTCAAACACACCTTTCTCTTTAATTCATATTCACAGTATAAACAATGTTTAGGCGACAGTGTCCTCAACAATGAGTATGAGCTATGATGACCTGTGATGCATAACTCAGGTTATAGAACAGAGCCCATTATATGTTAAATAGAAAGAGTGATTCTGGTGCAAAGTTCTACATATGGAGCAGGGACACTCTTTTTGTTTCCATAGTGATTGCTCCACTTTTAGATCTTTGCTCCAGAATTGCTCGTTATAAACAATCCTCAGTTTTCTGAAAACTCTCTGTGAAATGTTCAAGTAATAGTTTGAATATGTCCACTTACATCTGTGTCAGCCATACCCCGCCGCCCCGCTAGTGTCCTGCACTTGTCCCACTAACTCTTAAAAAAACTGAACAATCTTGTATTTCTACTTTTGCAACTTGGACGATTACCGTATTTACTTGAATCTAACCCTCACCTTTTATCGCAAAATTTGGTCTCCAAAATTTTGCTATTGACAAAAAAGGAAAGCACAACACGGTAAAGACAAACTGCGCATGCGTACTACCCTCTCTTATACTTATAGAAACGCCATAATATTGTTCTATAGCAGTGTCATTTATAATAAAACTAACGTAAGTTGGTAGCATAAACTGATTGTCATAAAAAAAAAATCACAGCGAAAACTGTTTTTTTTTTCCTCTACATTTCGATGGGGCATTAGATTCGCGTAAATACAGTATTTTGTGCTTTTTTTTCACTCCAGTCTTAAGGCTCTGATCACATACAAGCCCCTAAGCAATACCAGTGCTTAGCCAAGGAATTATGAAATAATCCTGATTTTGGAGAATCCCATTTAAAGAAGAGAGACCCTCACAGCTGTCTGTGGTCCTTGGAAGCAGCCCCCTGGTTTAAGCCTGAGCAACACTTCAGGACGCAGGCTCTAGAGTGCTGACCTTGTTCCTTGGCTATGTGAGAGGCCAGGTGGTCAATTTATATATCCTCTTTTTTTTTTTTTTTTTTTTTTATTGACACCCCCTTGTCTGAGTCTTTTCACTCCCTTTAGCTTTCTAATGGTGGGAATGGATGGGTTCTCTCACATTATCCTGTGAGTGCTATTGTCACACAGTCAGTGAGATCTGTCAGAGCTTCCTTGACCCCTGCTTGCAAGGTCTCAGTCTGCCCCTGGGGGCAGCCCTGTCCTGGCCTCTCTCTTTATTCCTCTTTACACCTTTCCACCACTGCCGCCCCCTCCCTTTCTCCACTCCCCTTGAGAACTACTGCATCTTAAAAAGCAAACAAGACTGGTAGATGGGGTGGGGGAATTGGATTCTAAGCAGGAGGGGATGTGTCTTTTAGGAGCAGGAGGGCAGGGGGATGGGAGACCCACACAGCAACAGGAGAATACAGCGTCTCTTAAAACAGCAGTACTGAGCACCTCTGCACACTAAAGTCCTAGACATCAGTATAAAAAAGTCTACCTTCTTCCCCAGGGACCCGTCCAGCCAGGACACCCTAGAGGTAAGTTTCCTGGGAGCCTTTATTAAGATTATTACAATTTGGGATTAAAGTGCACATAATTGTGTGCAAATAGGGAATACATCAGTTCCCATGATGGGATTAGCTTGTAGCTTTTCTCTGGTACTTTTAGTTGAGAGTTCAGACTGGAAATGGAGTTAAAGGCATGTGTTGGCTAACATTATACCACTCCAGCTCCCATGTTGCTCAGCCAGCCATCATAGGGAATGTGTCTCATTTTTATTTATACTTATTTATATTGAGAGATTTTTTTTTATATTTAACCAGGAAGAGCATAGCTGAAGTTATGTATTTTCCCTGTCTGGAGTGTGGATGCTCATTAAAAATATTTATTTTATTACAAGATAGAACAAAAATGTGATTTTGATTTTTACGGTCCAGTAAAGTGATTGCAAGCTCTTCGGCACAGAATCTTTTCGATTGCGTCTTTCCAATAATTGTTTAATCTCTGAGTGGAGTTTGTGCTCAAATGCTGTTTGTCAATAAACAAAGTTTATATTGTGCAGTAATGACTGTATTTAGAGAGTTAAAGCAGAATATCAATGCAATGTATTGTCTGTATAGTTACTACATAAATATTTTGTAGTTTGGAGATTTCACATGTTAAGATATACCCAGCAGCCTTTAATACAGCTTTCGCAAGTAATCCACTTTTTTTCCCCCCCTGTGTTACATTTTTGTCTATTGTTATCTAGATAGGGGATGTAAAACCACTTTTATAACCTTCCATAAAGCAGACTTTTATAGACCTGCTGATTCCTGCTCCTTCCCTCACATGCTGGAGGAAGTCATTTAATTTGGGGACAAAAAAAAAAACCTCTTTGCGGACGATAAGTTGAAAAACGAAATAAACAAATTAATTCATTTTTAAATGCCGTGCACTAATTCGTTTGTTCCACAGTTTTATTTGCAAAATTTACCTTTCAAATAAATGCTTTGCAGTGTTTCAACAGGAGAGATATTCTTCTTTCTGGATTTTTTTAAATTTTTTTTATTAATGGGTACCCCAACACCTCTTGGGAAACAATCAAATAGGGCTCCCAAAGAGATTCAACTCCCCTTGCAGGATGCCACAGACTTCCACATTGGATGTCTCTTTATATCTCTATGGAGCGGCGTGGAATCAGTGGCACACCACATACGAATTAATTTGTGGCTAGTGCTTGCCCATTATTACCAAAAGAATTGGGAAGAGCTCAGGACTTGTGTAATTCTTAGACTGAAGCTATAACCTCAGCATTTTTAAAGTATAGAAGTCAGAGGTTTCTGACGACGGATATCAGACTACTTTTTATAGAAAGTACCAGGAGATAACTGCTCCACCCATCACGCTCATCCCACAGATCTGCTGTATCGATATATTTCCCTATAGAATTATTTGTTAAAGTTTCCATCCTCAGGATATGAAAGGTCTGGTCTTTGTACAGCCTAAAGGTACACATCCAGCTCATTTTATTCTGCATTGGTTAATGTTTGTGTGTGTTGATGCTGTGTACGGACCAAATCACAAGTTAGATAGCTTTTACCTAAATGGTGATGGCATAGACAAAATACTTACATGGAATCATCATTTGACTCTAGCTTATTGTTATAAATATCAGTAAATGTAAAATATTAGTAAGCGGTGTACTCAGATATATTAAAAAAAAACATAAAATGTGTCAGCAGACAGGAAACCTTTGGCTCATCTTGTCCGGCCAGTGATGTAGCATTAACCTGCTACATCACAGGATGCTGCTACAATGCACTGCGCATGTTACATTTTATGAGCCATGCACAGGGTAAGATCTTAATATACACTTTATAAAACTCCTTGGGTATGTATCTGCTTAGCATCTTCATATCACATGCAATGTAACATGCGCAATGCATCATCATGCTCCCAACTGTCCCGCTTTAAGTTGGCCAGATCCCATACGGGACTGCTATATCACAATCCTGATTTTCATTCTTCGGTGTTAGGAACAGCAATGAATATTGCTCATGCGCAGTAGTGCTGTCACTGTCAGTTTGAGTGCTGACACTCCTCCCTCTCAAGCCACTCAAGCCCCTAACATGCCACATTTCCCGGGTCAATGTTGGGATTCTATGCATATAGCAGGTGGATGTGCAGACACTAAACCTGCAGGCATTGGTGGTTTGGAGATCTCCCTTGTCCTTGGCACCAGCCCAAAAAATGTCAGAGTACTAACCAAAAATGTGTGGGGTCTTGATAAAGGCTCAGTCCCACACAGGGGTGTGCATAAGTTTATTGGCACACAGGTTGGCATATTCCCTTACCCCCTTCCCCCTGAGTGAAAAAGCCCACCCCATTTGTTACTGCTTCATACAACTTATAGGCGGATGGTATGGCACCCTTGTGCCAGACAAAGGGGCAGTGTCAGCATCGTGCTTACCTTGCCTCTATCAGAGGGAGGTGTCAGGAATGATAACCAGACAGAATGCCATTCATATTTTATAAGCCTGAGCCCGATGGCATCCCAACGCACTTTCCCATAATATGCCACTGGTCTTACCAAAGGGCAGTACCGTATGGCAAGTGCTCGGTGCCATGCCTTACTTCACCCTGCCCAGAAAACAAGGCATCTTATCACATCTGATGCCACTATTTGCAAGCACTAGTCACTAGTGAGCAGATTTCTTTTTTTTGTTTTTTGTTTGTAGTAGGGAACTTTTACCTGTCCATACAGTTGAGCAATGCATGTGCTCTAGGCAAGGACAATGTGTAGATCAAATTTTCAAGCCATCCTTCCAGCAGAATACTGCAGTGTTCATGCCTGAAAGTCCAGAATAAAATCTAAACATTGTTTACCGTCTGTCGGTTTTTGGCCTAGGGTTTATTATCTGATTTGTTCAAGCCTTTCATGTGTTAACAGAGCAACTATTCCCCTAGCACCTAAAGTATTAAACTATCAGGATTTGGATACTGTCTGTAATATAACTTTCTGTGGAACCAATCTTAACAAAATCTTTCTCACAAACGCAGTATGTAAAGTGATATACTTGTAGTTTCTTGTAGCTGATCAAAACGATTATTTTCATTGTACTTTGTTTGATGCAATGTTTGTTTATGTTTTCTTCGCGATCAAACATAGTAAAACTACTAGTATTAAAATGCCTTGCAAAACATATGTGTTCCCCCCTGAACTTCCTAAAAGTTGATAATGAAGAGATTAGACTGTAAGCTCTTTTGGTCAGCAGTCTTTGTTGAACCTTTGATTTGTTTAGCACTACGGTTGAAGCACACCATATAAGTTAAATGTTATAGTTTAGCATTCCTTATAGAGCTATGTCCTACTAATTAAAATAACAAATACAGAATGAATTGATTTTTTTGTTTACTGCCTCTTAGTTGAGGCTGAGCAGGTCTGGCTGCAGGGGCAAACTGTCAGCCAATCAGAGCAGACCACTGTCTGTTGCAGAAGCAGAGAGAGAGAGACCATCATTTGTACATCTATTAACTATAGGGGACCTAGTAAGTGTGCTCTTTATTGATTATATTTATGATATCTCACAGTGGCGAGTTACAGTCAACGACTGGATCAGCCTGCATGCTTCACAGGTGAAGCATGGCCGGTTGCTGGTCAGACAATTAAATGCAATGAAAAGTTATCTGCCATTTTATTCCTCTAGGGACACTGAACGTTTCGTTTTTGCTTCTATATTGGAAGATGAAGTAGAAAATAAACAAACTTTTTTCAATCTTGTTGAGCATGTCGCATTACAGATGCCTTATATTTTCTTTGATAGTTATTGGAAAATTAAAAATCTTAAAGATGTAGATGTATGGTCACCTATAGCACGGCAAACCTAGAGGCCTGATTTGGGAAACCCTTGATAATGCATGAGCAAATTTACCTATGGCAGCTGATATCTTCATAAAATGGCACTCGATGTGGAATATGCAACTCCTATAATGCTCTACCAGCCTGCCCTGGGTTGAAAAGCTAAAAATCACAACAATTGGGAGTGTTGAGGTAATCTGAGATTTTTGGGAGTACCAGGGCTGGTTGTGCGTGATGGGGGTTATCTGTATTCTGCATGTACAGGACCTTTAGTAGTCACATGAAGTATAGTTTGCTCCTGCAGTAACTTACTGCGTTTAATAAATGGTCTTTAATGCAAAGTATTTCATTCCATCAGGACAGAAACTCCTGTGCCTGCAGTTTGCAATAAGTAATAAAAGGGAGTGATTTATGTCCTGGCGTTTGTTCTGACCGGATAGAGAGTAACAATATGTCATTGACACCTCATCACCAGCCAACAAGCTTGTTCATTTCCTGTGCACTTGTAGCTTACTCTCACTAACATGTACAACATGTATGCCAGCCAGTGAACACGCTTAGAAAACATACACAGAGGCTGAAGTTATTGGGAGCTGGAAAATCCCCCACTATCCACCAATATACCTAGGTCTGTATTAATCTGCCCAGAGATTGTCACTATCGAGATATATATATATATATATATATATATATATATATATATATATATATATATATAATAGCGCTACGGAATATTCAGTGTCTGATTTAGTTATAACAGTGTTTTCTGAAAAGTCCTTAACTCACTAACCTTCTTACGGTAATAGAGGCACTTTAATTATGTATAAAATGTTTTAGCAGTGAAAAATTAAACATTACACATGCAAATTTGTAAAAAATAAAATATACACATACAGATTGGGAGAATACACATACTGGTGAAATTATACAGGATAAGGTTCCCCCTGTAAACATATAAAAGCAGGGAGGGCTCTGATTTATTATAGTGAATCCTATGGAGGTGTGCACTGGGACTGGTGCCCTTTGATGTAAGGTGTCACTTTCACTGCCACAAAACGACCATATCTAGCAGTGTGAAGGCAACTTCCCCAGTTCCAAGAACACTCCAGGTTCCATACAAAGCCTTGCACAATGAAGACCTGTATAAATAGGGAAGTAACATTGTCATTCGGACACAAGTGGAGAAATGTCTAGTCAGCCTGCTCCTCCCACTTCCTTCTAATTACTCTCTCCATTGACCAGCTCTCCAAGTACTGAGTGTTTCATGCTTTTTATTATTTCTTATTATCCTTTGTTACTGGATAAAACATGAGTGGATTTGGGTATAGTTCGAATATTTAAAAAAAAAAAAAAAAAAAACAATTTACATTGTGCAAACCAATTGCAATGAGCAAGAAGGGTTGTGTAATATGTGACCTAAAGCATCACCTGAGTTACAGTGTCATCATGTTGGCCATTTTGTTCCCCTGCAGAATGTGGAATGCACGTGTGTCCAGAAGGAATCAATTCATTACAGGGAATCACTTTTTACAGATGATACTATTTAAGAATTATTATTATTTTGCTCTGTTTTCTATTTTGGTGCAGGATGCGCTGTTGCTTCTGCCATTCATTTCATACATAACAATGCTGCCATTTTATGTTGCAATGAAGCTGCTCTTTACCTAGTAACATTTTCAAGGGTCCAGTTCATCCTACACTGACTGACAAAACATATTACAAATGACTTTGATGCAGCAGTAAAGAAAAAGAAACAGCTCTGTCTTATCAGTTTTTCCTGTAAACTCCGAAAAACTGCCAAATGTAATATCCCATAATAATAGCCCTCCATATTGGATGAAGCTGAATTTTTTTCAAAGTACAGCAAATCTATTTTTTTCACTTGTACTCTAGATACACAAGTGAAACATGCAGTGCTCCTAGTATGTGGGTACATTGGCATGTAATTTTTATAGTATATGCCAGGTTGTCCTCTTATCAGTCCCTGGGAAGCAGGCAGCCCGGTCTGAGCGACTGGCTCTCTCTACAGACACAGACCCTTGTACTTTACATGGGATCAGTAGAGGGGACCATACATAGGTTGCTGTGTAGAAGACATGCTAGGCCTAGGCCATCCTTTGGTAGTTTGGGCCATTAAATTATAGGACAGCATAGAATGTATACACGTAGAATATGAAGAAAATAAGCTGGGTGGAACATCCCTTTCAATGTATAATCTCAGTAATGTATATATATCAGTGTGTTAAATAGCCAAATGGCAAAATCTCTACACTATTTCTCCAACTTGTGTATTTTAAGCTACGGGTTGCAACTGCGATGACAATTTATCATAGTTTTCTGTTTAGTAAATAAGGTTCAGTAGTTCCCAGCATGCACCTGACCTGCTTGGCCATATTTTACGAGCCACATGTAATTCTTACATGCTACCTTGCGGTAAACAGAAAAAGGTCTATAAGGATTTATGTTTTCTACAAAGTGTTGTGTTTATTGTTTCTGTTGGTGTGGGATATTAACTAATATTACAGGAATGTCGAGTTTGACCAAGTCCAGGAGCCAAGAAATCATAAAAATGCATACTGTTGGCTCCTAATAAACACATTCATTTGTTTTGAATTGTTTTACATAGAAAGTAACAGTTTCTTGGCTCATAAAATAACTTAGCTGGCTCCTGAAGTGTGTCTGGCTTATAAAATATTCTGTTGGCCCTGTGCTACAAAGGGATAATCCACAATGTGACTTTACAAATTCAAAGTGTATGGGTACTTTGTTTTTTTTGTTAATTGTACCCATTTTGAATTCATCTTCCTGTTTAGCATGGATATGGCAAGTGGTATTTTATTTTTATAGTGAAATTAAGCAGTATGTAGTTTTTTTTCCTGTATGAGTGGTGTACCACATTAAGCATATGAAACGAGCCCTCTAGGTTCTTCTTTGGCCAGACTGGTATAGACTATAAGCATGTTTGGTTCTCACTTCAACAAGAGCATTGTTTCAGGGGTTAGAGGTCACGCTATAGAAACCACAATATATTAGAAAGATAGATGCAGAGCTGAAATGCAGAGCTTTCCAAAAGATCCATTGTGTTTATTGGCCTCTTGTCATGGGTGATGCCTGCAAACGACAAAGAGGTAGTCTAAACAGTGTTATCTCAGCCTGTCTTTTGATCCTATCACGTCAGAGGCTGCCTGGGAGCTCAAGCGGTAAAAGCAGCTCAATGTAATTTGCATTAGACACATATTAATGGGGTTGACACCCCTTTCTTAAATAAAATATACTGACCATTCCCTGTAGACGTAACTAAGGCTTCAATCCAGTGATAGCCGCCAGTCGGTAAGAATCTGGCTGGCATTAATAATGCTATTTTTTATCAATGGTTGGGTTTGCAGGGGAATGTAACACTATCATTCCCATCATGCTTAATCTGTTGACCTTGGTGCTCATCACGGGCATTGAAGTCCATAATAGCTTGAAGGCCATTAACAAGCACCATACTGACTGACAATATCAAGATATTGTTGACTACCCTAGGCCCAAGTTAAAGATATAATAAAGTATAGTAAAAATATAATAAAGCTCACATATAATTCACTACGATAATAATAATGTGTCATAAAACTTAGCACAGAGGGGAAAAAAGAAGCCTTTAGGAAACAATACAAGTGAAATCAAATGTAAATATATTGTAGGACGTACATCTTCCATTCTAATAAAAGGCAATTTGCACTTGTTCAAGTTGTATAGCACAGGCCTGCTGGCTCAGGAGAAATCCATACTGCAAGTTAAATAGCACAGGCTTAGTACCGCGGAAGGAGGTACGAACGTTCTAAAAGTGGAAACCAATAGAATGTTGCTGATATTTAGACCACCTTTAGAACCTTGGCCTAGTAATGGCTACCTAGAACATTGATAGTATTCTCATTGTCTCTAAAGGATCAAACCAGACAGGTTGCATAGCAAACCTATTCGTTTCTAGGAGCCGAGGAAGAGAGGCACGAACAGAGTTTCATATTAAACACAACAGAAGATAAGGAATTGACTCATATGCTCCGTTCGGCCCATGTTTTAAATGTGTGTCGTATTTTAGGCACCTGAATTTTGCTACAATTGGATAGAGATCTGCTCGATTGTTTGAAAATAACTTTATCATGTTATTTTAGAAAAAAAAAAATCCTTTTATGTATTTGCAGAGCACATAATAAAAAACAAACAAATATGATACTAATGAGCAAAAAAGAGATTTGATATTTGACAAAGCATCTTAACATGTATAGCTTGGAGGAAAGACATAACAGGGGGGATATGATAGAAACATTTAAATACATAAAGGGAATCAACGCAGTAAAGGAAGAGCGTATATTTAAAAGAAGAAAAACTACCCCAACTAGAGGACATAGTCTTAAATTAGAGGGGTAACGATTTAAAAGTAATATCAGGAAGTATTACTTTACTGAGAGGGTAGTGGATGTATGGAATGGCCTTCCAGCAGAAGTGGTAGAGGTAAACACAGTCAAGGAGTTTAAGCATGAGTGGGATAGGCACAAGGCTATCCTAGCTATAAGACCGGGAACGGGGGACTAATAAAAGTATTTAGAAAAATTGGGCAGACTAGATGGACCGAATGGTTCTTATCTGCCGACACATTCTATGTTTCTATATGACAATCACATCACAAGATATAGTGAAAATGGCCTGTATTTATAATGACTAACTCTGGGAAAAGTGCTTAATGTGAAGAGGTACCACCATGGAAACCAGTGTAATGGAAGGGATTTTTATTTCCCTTCGTTTGGTTCAAGAGCGATAAACAAGGAACAGAAAGGATTGAACTTGATGGACGCATATCTTTTTCCAACGTAAATCACTATGTAATTATATAATGTGCCTCTCTTCAACATCTCCCCCCCCCCCCCCCCCCCCGCTTCAAGTTGATTGTCCACTTCTTCTGTCTCAGAATTGCTCTTTACAATCCCCACTGTGTCTAAAAAGAAAATAGTGAGGTCAATTCACTAAAAAGTGAACTGTGGCGAACTGACAAGTGAATAGCTATTAATACCTGATATTTGTAGTTCACATGTAAGTTCACTTTTTAGTGCATGGACCCCAATGTCTTGTGTATACAAGAAGGTTTAGGTGCACTAAGCTTGTCACAGATGCAGATATTAAACATTTGTAATAAGATGCATATTAAACAGGTGTGAGTATGGTGCAACGATTGCATAAACATAACATTAATAGACATTGCATGTTTATAATTTAAAATGTTTATAATAGCCTCCTATGTCTATTACGCTTATACACTGCTTGCTGAATTTATCAGATTCTATATGTTGTTTGGTTGATACTTTATGTAATCTTCTATACATTTGTTCCAGCACCTGTTTTACTAAAGTTAATGTGAAGTATCCCAAAAATAGATCTAGTTCTCTTTTATGCTCACACATAGTTGCCAACATCGGCCATGTTTCCAGGGAAACCTATTTGTTCCACATGGTGCAGAAAGAGCATGCAAAGTGCAGCCTGGCAGTATGTAGGATGTATATACGCACAGACAGAATCCAATTAATTAATCAGGGTGGAGATCTCATAGGACCTACCATGATTAATTAATTGGATTGTGCTCATATCCAACCTACATACTTCCAGGCTGCACTTTGCATGGTCTTTCTGCAGCATTTATGTCTTTATGCTCACATGTATTTTTTTCTACATGACATATGTCAGCCTTTCTTTACATTATCTGTTCAGCACACTGGAGGAATTCTACATCTGGGCCCTAGAGACTTGGGTGATTATGGGAATTATTTGCAAACCCCCACCCCAACATATTTTGCCCAACTTTTCCCATCTCTGTATAGTATAAAACCAATAAAAATGAAAGCCAGGCTCTGACAATACTGTCTCTCTTGCTCTGTTTAATGGCACAATACTTATGTTTCTGTTTAACATGTGTGTGCTTGTTGTATTACCCATGTACAATTATTTGATGGATCGCAGGGCAATCTGTTAGCAGTGCCATTAGCAGATTGAATCTCCAGGGCCTTGTGCCATTCGAGCACCTGGAGGGTGAGTTGTTGTAATTGTCATGTTAATGATTTTCCTTTAGATTGTTTGTGGTGAAGGCAACAGGCCCTGGGATCACATTTCATTTGGAAGGGATCTATCTGTTAGTTCCCACGTTTCAATTAGAGACCAACTGTCTGATCCCTGTTTCCCAGGGGCCTGGATTAAATAGGCTGCTTCGTTGCCTTGTAGAGCACATTTTGTATTGGCAGCAGTGAGGGCCCTGTCTGCATTTACCAATGTCTACTGTACTAATGAAGGAATATCATGGCAAACTACAGAAAATGGTGTCTAAAGAAACACCTAAACACTGTTTCTATACATTGAGTTAGCAGCATATGTATAAATTAAGAGAAAACTGTGTTTTAAATCACATTGCCTGTGATGGCGCCTGATTATGACATCATCCTGACCTTGTCTCTTAATTAATACATTTGCTTGCTTTTCTGCACAACGTCAAAATCGCAGTAGGGTCTACTCAATCAAGAGAGAACTGCAGGGAACTAAGACAGGAATTTTTAAAATTAAGGCCAAAGTAGCTGAGTGGGAAAAATTCTCTTCAGCTGAACTGGAGAATTTTTCCAACTCGGCTACTTTGGCCTTAAGTTTGAAATCCCCATCTCAATTTCTCTGAAATTCTCTGTTTATTGAGTAGTATAAACAATAGTTGGGTGACAGAATCCTAGTGAGCTAAGCCTGTGCAAATGACAGGTTTAGCCAAAGCATATCAATAAACTGTTTGGATTCCATTGAAATATTAAACATCAGTTGGACATTAATTATGGTAATGTCAGTGTTTGGACTTGGTTTTCATTTTGTCTTTGCCTAGTAAATATCTGGAGTAAAGACATTGTAGGGTCTGTTTTTCAGAACATAGTCATAACATTTGTTATTGAAGATGTCGTAGCACTGTGTGATGCTGCCATCATTTATTTAGCTGGGAGAAGGGAAACATGATTTGAGTGACAGGACAGCGTGAGTAAAACAACCACTGTGTTATAGCACTTAACACATGTATCTACCTGACACTTGCAATTTAGCTAAAAGGATAGGATTGTCTATCTACAGGAAAACAAGTGGAGTTAAAATGATACCTTTTATCGGCTAACTGAGAATCTGATTGCAAGCTTTCAAGACCGAGTTGCTAAGCCCCTGCCTCAAACATTTAAATTTAAAAGGCAATTTTATATAGTATTCTGTAGAACAATGCATTGTGGGTTATTAACCATTATGTATAAAACATTGCATTCTGAGGTTATCATTAAAGAGACTGTATCGCCTAAATATTGCTTATGCTTTGAATGTAGAAAAAAAAATACATACATACTATACATTGTGTTAGGAAAATTGCAAGCAAAAACCTATGTTTAGGTGATGCAGTCCCTTTAAAATCAGACACTGTACACGTTTTAATTCATAACATCTTTAAAACCATTATATTGTGTTTACATTTGTGAGCAGTTTGTTGTCTCTCTCAGTTCCTTGTTGATGTAAATAAAATATAAAAAGTCTTCCTGTTTTCATAAAGGCACTAACTGCTCTTAAAGGACTAGATCACCTGGGGGTTCCCATTGACTGAACCGATCAGCTGCATGATACTTTGTTGCTTTTGTTGCACATATATGCACCACTGCGTGCATCACCCACATACAGTGTGAGACGATGGTGCATGTGCGTCACGATTACACATGCCTATTCTTTATGTTTTTTTAATTACCAGCCATGCGCTGTTCTGAGCATACAGCTGTACAGTAAGAATCTGCCAAACAGGCCCAGGGGGTGGAGCTTGCCATTTTAATTTTATAGCAAAACAGAGCATTCTTAAAGGCAGCATTCTCAACTCAACCAAGTAAAACATATTTCCCCTCACTAGGATCTGTGTTTTCTTTGCTTGTCTGTACGTTTTACTCATGTGTGGTACCTGAGCAAGGCCGTCTGATTTTATTGAGAGGAAACAAAACCAGCAACAAACATTTCTGGCCACACTTGAGACAATCGTGCTTGAGATCCTATTTAATATGTTGCTGTGTTATTGGAAATGAATCCTATTTATAGCGTACACACGTGAAGCACCATTTGTTTACAAGCGTGACCTGCCACGTACAGGTGAATTAAAAACCACGTGTTCTTTTTTTTAAAAACTAGGCCAGTCCTAATTAAGAAAAACATTCTCAAGTATGATTGACCATCACAATGACATTGGTTTAGGTGCCCGAACGAATACAGCATGACCCAGCCAAATATTCTAGTGTTAAGAAGACATTAAATCTTCTTATTAAGCAGACAAAGTGGCTCGAATGCACGTTTACAGAAAACATTTCGTAGTCCGTTATTGTTGTATTTTTTTGTTGTTGTTGTTCTTCAGAACTAAATAGATGTAGCTTTGAAAACGTCTCGTGTTCGGCATGAACGAGAGGACATTTATGTCATATCGACCTGACTGCATATTTAGCAGCTCAATCTGCTCGACAAGGAGCATTACGTGTATTGTAAGGCACAGCACCCAGAACAGCTAGCTGAGCAGGCAAACTCCACAATTATCATTTGTGCTGAACTGTGCATGGAATAAGAAGGGGCAGACAATGGTGAATGGGAGAAATAGAATGTGGCCATTGAGGTTTACTTTCTAAAGAGAAAGTGAGTAAGCCACATCATAAGGCTGGGAAACAGTTCTAAAAGTGGAGCACTCACTGTGGAAACCAGTGGAATGATCTCCATTTTTAGAATGTTGCCCCACAATTGACCTTTATTAACAACCTCATTCCGGCCTAAAATAAGGTAACGTTTGAGGGTTAAACTTGGTAGGGTTTTTCAATGGTAACTGTAGTGGCAAACCCGACGACAACCCGACACGGTTGGAGCCAAATGTTGATGGGGTTGCATGATGCTGCGTGGCCGCAAGAGATTGAGCTCCATCTTATACCTCCCGTGTGTCTCGAGCTTGCTCCTTGCACGTTTAAGATAATGACAGTTGACAGTAATGATATTTAATGGGAAAATGACCCCCCTAAAAACAGGACTTTCCCATTAAAATCCAGAATTGTTGGCAACTATGCACTGGATTGGTAATCCTCAATCCCCAACCTACCGTAGTTTTCCGTTTTCGGCAGCCTCCGGATCTCCAGTCTCCAACATGGCCATGGTTCGCACAGGCGAGTGCAAAAAAAATAAAATTAAAGGGACACTTGTACCTTTCATTCACTGCATCCCAGTCATTCTCCTGATGCCAAAATTGTATTCCATCCCTTCAGTGTGTGTTCAGAGTTGCCTGTGATAGTGTCTCTGTGCATTCCTAAGGTGTTTGTGCGATTATTATCTTGATTACTGTATTCCTGCCCTGGCTTGCGTATTCTATATCCACTCTCCCTGTGTAATTGACCCTGGCTTTTCTCCCGCTGTTTCATTCAATGGTGGCCTGAACCTGGCTATTCCTACTGCCCATTTCTTCTGCTCTCCTTTTCACTGTGTGTCTTGTATCCAGTCTCTCAGTACCAGTGGTTGTGTGTATAGTATCCAGTATCTCAGTACCAGTGGCTGTGTGTCCAGTATCCAGTCTCTCAGTACCAGTGGCTGTGTGTATAGTATCCAGTATCTCAGTACCAGTGGCTGTGTGTCCAGTAACCTGTCCATCAGTACCAGTGGCTGTGTGTCCAGTATCCAGTATCTCAGTACCAGTGACTGTGTGTCCAGTATCCAGTATCTCAGTACCAGTGGCTGTGTGTCCAGTATCCAGTCTCTCAGTACCAGTGGCTGTGTGTCTAGTATCCTGTCTCTCAGTACCAGTGGCTGTGTGTCCAGTATCCAGTCTCTCAGTACCAGTGGCTGTGTGTCCAGTATCCTGTCTCTCAGTACCAGTGGCTGTGTGTCCAGTATCCTGTCTCTCAGTACCAGTGGCTGTGTGTCCAGTATCCAGTATCTCAGTACCAGTGGCTGTGTGTCCAGTATCCAGTCTCTCAGTACCAGTGGCTGTGTGTCCAGTATCCTGTCTCTCAGTACCAGTGGCTGTGTGTCCAGTATCCAGTCTCTCAGTACCAGTGGCTGTGTGTCCAGTATCCAGTCTCTCAGTACCAGTGGCTGTGTGTCCAGTATCCATTCTCTCAGTACCAGTGGCTGTGTGTCCAGTATCCAGTCTCTCAGTACCAGTGGCTGTGTGTCCAGTATCTCAGTACCAGTGGAATACTGGTATGTAGTGACAGGGAAAATGTAGTGACAGGGAAAATAAAGCATAAAAGATAATGATAAAATCAAAGCACTTGTATTGTATTGTACATAAATGTACTTACTGTGCTCACAAATCAATGCAAAGTGATACTAACATCATCTAAATTATCATTCAACATTGTTTGTGCAAACGCTTTCACAAATATTTACCTCTATGCACACTAGGGTTGCCACCTTTTCTTCAGAAAAATACCGGCCTTGGTACTGTCTCCATAGACTTAACATTGGCCTGATGCCAATTTTTTACCGGCCTGCCGGTAAAAAAACGGCCAGGTGGCAACCCTAATGCACACACCATTTCCCTGGGTCCTAAAAATATCTAGGCTGGCTCCTACATTGCTCTGTTTGGCTCCTAAAGTCTACAAATAGTTGTGTATCTTTTCATAAAGCAGATAGTTGTTTGTGTAAATATCAAATTAAATAAGTGCTTTGATTGACCACAGTGGACACAGTGAATTCAGGGGGGGTAAAATGACAAAATGTTGAATGATAATTTAGATGATGTTAGTATCACTTTGCATTGATTTGTGAGCACAGTAAGTACATTTCTGTACAATACAATACCAAGTGCTTTGATTTTATCATTATCTTTTATGCTTTATTTTCCCTGTCACTACATTGTTTTATTACATTTACATATTTTAAATAAACAAATAAAAAATATGTTTTACCTATCAATGGAGTATTGCAATTGTGTCTAGCCAGCTTGTCCCCATTTACAGGTAGTTCCTATATCATAAAGTTGTTTACATTGAATTTACACAGTAACTCTTACTTTAATATTATTGTGTTTAAAAAGTGGCAACGTAGGAAACACACGCATTTGAAGATTGCATCAGTTTTTAGGATCTTTCTATAAAAAATGGAAAGAAAAATGTTTTAAAAAAAAATGATTTAACAAAGTTTTATAAAATGTTTTAAAAATGTTTTTAAAGGTCTACTCAATAAAGTTAGACTTGCAGGGAATTGAGACAGTAACTTCAAACTTAGGGCCAAAGTAGAATAGTTGAAAAGATTCTCCCATTCAGCTGCAGTAGAGATTTTTTTTACAAGTCGGCTACACTGGCCTAAAGTTTGAAATTGCCTTCTCAATTCCATGCAGTTCTCTCTTTACTGAGTAGACCCTTATATTGGCATTTTTAGTGAATTTCCCTCTTGTTTGTAGGCTGTTTTGTGTTTTTACACAGTTGTTTATTGTGTTTTGCAGATGTGTTTGGCAGTGTTAGCGTGTGTCAGACTGCATATTATTGTCTTGGGCTGGTCACAGTGTGCGCCTTTTTATGCTTGGCCGGTCAATCCGCTCTTGTGTATATTGGAAGAAGCTAGAAAGCTCTTAAAAATGAAATCCAAGTGACATATTAACGCCCCCCCCAGGATGCCCCTCCTGTATCTTATATAATATAACTGGTTGGGCATCCAACACGTGGACCCTAGGACAGTTACTGACTTTAATACACATATTTCATTAGCCCTATACAGTTTTGAATAAAGTTGATTTAAACTGCCTTTAGATTTTTTTTTTGCATTATTGCTAAATAATAATAAAAAATATAATAATGGGCCCCATCGACACTGCAAAGTTTTGTAAAAAGGTGCAATCTGCGTTTGTTATGAATAATTGCCTGATTTATTTTCATTGGCTGCGATTGATGCACCGAGCGCCGTCACAACCTGGAAGTGCATTTGTGGCGGAGTCGGTGCAGACTCATAGAATTGGTCGGGAGTCTGCTTTTTACATGGACGCACACGCCGATAGCTCCATTTTTTGGCGTGTTCCGTCTTTACACATAACCCCCAAAGTATTAACGTTTTGGAAATGGACTAATTCCTTGTTGTAACTATAAATTATCTATACACTGCAGTAATGGTAGCAAGAAAGCCTGGAATGACAAGACGTCTGCAGAGTAAAACAGACAAGCTCACCCGGTTCAGTAATGGTGGAGTAATGGCAGCTAGGGAGCCCACCACTGTAAAATACAGTAAATTCACAGTATAAGCAGTGTTTAGTTTGACAGAAGTCCCTGGAACTGGCTTGTAATTTTCCATACTTAAAGAGATCTAATTACAAGTACAACAAATATAAAACATTCAGAAAGTTACAATGTTACAAATCCTCTTTCACAACAATTCAGGCAGTGCATAAAGTTAAAATAAAAAACTAATAATACTCCTAGTGTTTTTTTTAAGCTATACCTAATAACAGATGGTAAAAGACTTGGGCCACATGATCAGCAATAAATGGGACATGGATGTGTACTGTGGGACATGGATCTTTCTAGCCATATAAAAAATATTTGTTTATTTCTCTGTGATACAGTAACAGTCCAAAACCATATTTCATTAGCCCTATACAGTTTTGAATAAAGTTGATTTAAACTGCCTTTAGATTTTTTTTTTTGCATTATTGCTAAATAATAATAAAAAATATAATAATGGGCCCCATCGACACTGCAAAGTTTTGTAAAAAGGTGCAATCTGCGTTTGTTACGAATAATTGCCTGATTTATTTTCATTGGCTGCGATTGATGCACCGAGCGCCGTCACAACCTGGAAGTGCATTTGTGGCGGAGTCGGTGCAGACTCATAGAATTGGTCGGGAGTCTGCTTTTTACATGGACGCACACGCCGATAGCTCCATTTTTTGGCGTGTTCCGTCTTTACACATAACCCCCAAAGTATTAACGTTTTGGAAATGGACTAATTCCTTGTTGTAACTATAAATTATCTATACACTGCAGTAATGGTAGCAAGAAAGCCTGGAATGACAAGACGTCTGCAGAGTAAAACAGACAAGCTCACCCGGTTCAGTAATGGTGGAGTAATGGCGGCTAGGGAGCCCACCACTGTAAAATACAGTAAATTCACAGTATAAGCAGTGTTTAGTTTGACAGAAGTCCCTGGAACTGGCTTGTAATTTTCCATACTTAAAGAGATCTTATTACAAGTACAACAAATATAAAACATTCAGAAAGTTACAATGTTACAAATCCTCTTTCACAACAATTCAGGCAGTGCATAAAGTTAAAATAAAAAACTAATAATACTCCTAGTGTTTTTTTTAAGCTATACCTAATAACAGATGGTAAAAGACTTGGGCCACATGATCAGCAATAAATGGGACATGGATGTGTACTGTGGGACATGGATCTTTCTAGCCATATAAAAAATATTTGTTTATTTCTCAGTGATACAGTAACAGTCCAAAAAACTGTTCAAATCCACCTTATTTAAGTAAACACATCTATGGTGAAGGAGAATATGTGTAGTTTATTTAGTTGGACACCCCCTGGCAAAACAAACAGGTATGTGCTGTTACTTTAGAGATATAAATAATACATACTTAATGGCTTGAATCTATGATGTTTGTACAAATACAGTATATGTTGGTATTCGAATTGATGGCCATTCAAAGAGTTAATAGTAGAAGAAGCAGTGTGAGAGGGGTAATGGTTATCTGTATTTGTAATAACAAGATCTCTTTTTTTCTGTAGCCATAATAGTTTGTTACTTGCAGAACATATTCAGACATAACCGAAACAAACTGTGTGTTCTGCATCTTGAGTAGGAGGAGTACAGCACATTCTATGGCATGATGTATTCAGCTACTGTCTGCTTAGCACAGAGCAGTGTGTTCCTCCTGTGGAGGAAGGGTACACCTCTCCTCAAATTATCATGTTGTCACTTGAAAAGCACAGGAAAATTTTAATTATTCCAAAGGTTTGGTCTTACACATTCCTGCATTGATTTTTTTGGGTGAGTTTTTTTTTTTTAAGCTATTGGTCAGCCATACAAAATGTGGGTTGTTTATAAACAGGACTTCCTGGGAAGAGGGCTAAGCAGTCAGGAGCCTTTTATTGGTTTCCACGGTGATTGCTCCTCATTTGGAACTTTGCCTCACTTGTACACATTGGGGCTAATGATCACATGAACTCCTACATCTATAAATGTCAAACAGCAAAAGAGTCCAAATCACCATCTGCTTTTATTTGAACATTTATTAAAAATTTGTAAAATATGGTAATCTGCTGATGCATGGATAGATTATTTAAATCATTTCTTTACCCTCTTTGGTAATTGGTTTACCACCTTTTATTAAATAAATATGAGAGAGAGTGAGAGAGATAGAGATGGGTATGTCTTTTATTTCTTATTACAAAGTGCGTGTGTATTTAATTTGGGACAGCCGTGTCTGTCTAGTATAAATGCAAAAATAATTAAAAGATGACTGTAAAATCTTTGTAGGTTAAACTATTTTGAGATCTGCTTCCTCCTTTTATCAAGTCTTAGGCAATAACATTTTCCTCATTCTCTGTTGAATAAAGTAAATGCCCAGGAACATTTTGTGCCAATGTGAAAAAAATAATAATATATAATAGTAACAAAGCGTACAGGGATGTTTTTCTACACTCTGAATTTTTTCGGTCCCGCTATATATATATATATATATATATATATATATATATATATATATATATATATAGTGAAATTGTAAGCTTTACAAGTTGTCCCTGCACACACTGAATTTTTCGAACTTGTTCTGAAGTACAGACATATTCCACGCATGCTGTACTGCACTGTGCCTGAACAGCTTGTAAACCTTAGGGATCTGGGGAATCACAGACCTGCGAATGTCTTCTCTAAAGTGTCTGTTGCCAGGGTTGTTTCCTGCAATAGATCACAAGCAGGGTCACAGCTCCCATTAAAGAAGGAGGGATTTTTTTTTTGTTTGCCTCAATGTAGGATATCAGTCCTGTGGCCTCCCCTAGCAGCGTAGACCCAAATTCCAGCTTCGGATCTCATACTGTTCTTGTTTTTTTTTTTTTGGAAGGATTACTCAACATTTTTGTTGCACTGACACAGGCATTTACTCATAATTTAGTTTTACTCTGATTCTGCAATGGAGAAGAGAACACTGTTTTATAGGGACTGGTAATTTTGTTTTTGCTTTGCAATATAATGGAAATGTAATTAACTTTATTATTATTATTATTATTTTTGCCTCTTTAATGGAAGATGGGAAATTCGTATGCTGGCCAACTCAAGACAACTCGATTTGAAGAAGTTTTGCACAATTCCATTGAAGCATCTCTGAGATCTAACAATCTGGTCCCCAGACCCATCTTTTCTCAGCTTTACCTTGAAGCGGAGCAGCAGTTCTCTTCTCTTGAAGGTAAGACCCATATTCTTGGTAATAAATAGTTATGTTATTCCCGGCAAAATAAATAAATAAAAATCTTAATTTCTGACTTGAAATGTGTTATTTACTACCCCAATATTTCAAGTTATTTTGCCAATACCCGTCATTATGTTGTAAAAGTATATACTATATATTTTTTATGTACACTCTTAAAATGATCCCATGTTATGTACTATATATATTTCTTATGTACACTATTAAATTACCCAGTGTTTTTTTTTCAGTTTTAATATGCACCAGAAATATACCCGGGCTGATGTTATTAAATTCATTTTTAAGCACTTTTACTTTCAAAGAGATAAAAAATACATGTTGTTACAAAATACTGTCAGTTTTCTAAGCCCTAGAGATTATGTTAGGTTTCAGTAATAATATATACATAGTAAACAAATTGCATAACACTTTGTGCAATAATCTAGCAATATGTATCAATCTATCTGTCTGTCTATACATTTGTCTGTATATGCTCATACCTATTTATACAACTGTACAATGATCTATGCACAATGTCTATGATCTATACATTTGTCTTTCTGTACATATATATGTCAAAACATTTATTTACACATATCACTACAAGTATTCATTTATTTATATATTTATGTATAAATCTGTGTTTTACATTTAGCTGCCTACATGGTTATCTATTTATCTAGTACATGTTTATCTATTGATACATTTGTCTGGCCACACATGTTTCTATATGGAAAATTATACTTTATGTCTATCTATACATTTATTTACAAATGTATAATTCATTTGTTTATCTATTTATCTGTCTATCTAGCTATCAATACAGTAAACAATCTATTTATCTATTGTTTATCTACACATGTATCTATCTATTGATTGTTTATCTATGCAAGGGTTGATCTATTGTTTATCTATCAATACATGTCTCTATATAGCTACATAACAAAGCATTTATTTATCTATCTATCAATACATGTATCTTTCTATCTATTGCTTATCTACACATTTATATCTGTACCTAGCTATCTATTAATACAGTTATCTATCTATTATTTTAGCTACACATTTATCTATCTAGGTATCCATCAATACATGTATCTTTCTATCATTTGTTTATCTACACATTTATATCTGTACCTAGCTATCTATTAATACAGTTATCTATCTATTATTTTAGCTACACATTTATCTATCTAGGTATCTATCAATGCATGTACTCATTTATATATTTATCTATTGCTCATCTACACATGTATCCATCTATCTATCTACATGTTTACTAGACATGTGCATTCGTTTTCGGACGAATGCATGGGAACTCTAGTTCGGTTTATAGAAAGCCCATAGTATTACATGTAATCCATAAGCCGAAAGTCTATAAACATAACGTTCGGTTTATAGACTTTCGGCTTATGGAATACATGTAATCCTGTATGTGGGTGTGCTGTATTTGGGTGTGCTGTATGTGGGGCTGCTGTATGTGGGTGTGCTGAATTTGGGTGTGCTGTATGTGGATGTGCTGTATGTGGGTGTGCTGTATGTGGGTGTGCTGAATTTGGGTGTGCTGTATGTGGATGTGCTGTATGTGGGTGTGCTGTATGTGGGTGTGCTGTATGTGGGTGTGCTGTATGTGGGTGTGCTGTATGTGGATGTGCTGTATGTGGGTGTGCTGTATTTGGGTGTGCTGTACGTGGGTGTGCTGTACGTGGGTGTGCTGTACGTGGGTGTGCTGTATTTGGTGGTGCTATTGTGGTGGTGCTATTGTGGTGGTGCTGTATGTGGGTGTGCTGTATGTGGGTGTGCTGTATGTGGGTGTGCTGTATGTGGGTGTGCTGTATGTGGTGGTGCTGTATTTGGTGGTGCTGTATTAGGGTGTGCTGTATGTGGGTGTGCTGTATGTGGATGTGCTGTATTTGGTGGTGCTGTATGTGGGTGTGCTGTATTTGGTGGTGCTGTATGTGGGTGTGCTGTATTTGGTGGTGATGTATGTGGGTGTGCTGTATGCGGGTGTGCTGTATGTGGGTGTGCTGTATTTGGTGGTGCTGTATTTGGTGGTGCTGGATGTGGATGTGCTGTATTTGGTGGTGCTGTATGTGGGTGTGCTGTATTTGGTGGTGATGTATGTGGGTGTGCTGTATGTGGGTGTGCTGTATTTGGTGGTGCTTTATGTGGGTGTGCTGTATTTGGTGGTGCTTTATGTGGGTGTGCTGTATGTGGGTGTGCTGTATGTGGGTGTGCTGTATTTGGTGGTGCTGTTGTGGTGGTGCTGTATGTGGGTGTGCTGTATTTGGTGGTGCTGTTGTGGTGGTGCTGTATTAGGGTGTGCTGTATGTGGATGTGCTGTATTTGGTGGTGCTGTATGTGGGTGTGCTGTATTTGCTGGTGCATGATGATGTGGGTGTGCTGTATTTGGTGGTGATGTATGTGGGTGTGCTGTATTTGGTGGTGCTGTATGTGGGTGTGCTGTATGTGGGTGTGATGTTTGGTGGTGCTGTATTTGGTGGTGCTGGATGTGGATGTGCTGTATTTGGTGGTGCTGTATGTGGGGCTGCTGTATTTGGGTGTTCTGTATGTCAATACACATTTTTGGTGTTGCTATAAAGAGGGATTACACCCTCTATAACACATTTTAACCACACAGAAGGAAGCTGATTAAAATGGCTTCTGATCGATGGGGAGTCAGCATGGAAACCTATAGAATATTCCTCCTTATTGCACCATGTTTAGCACGTTCCCTCAAAATGTATTTTTGTACATCTCATGTATCTCAGTCTCTCCCATCCCCTTTATTATATCTACCAGTGTGTGAGTATATATATCTTCTATCTGCCTGACTGTCTCTCTCTGTCGTTCTCTTTTCTGTCTATCTCAATCTTTCTGTCTGTCTCTCTGTCTGTCTATATCCATCTTCTTCTTTCTGTGTGTCTATATCGGTCTTTCTGTCTGTCTGTCTATATATGCCTTTATTTTCTGTGTGTCTCCACCTGTCTGTCTATGTCTGTCAGTCTACATATGTCTGTCAGCCCATTAAAGAGAACTTGCCTATTTGACTGACACTCTGACATATCATTAGGTGTAAGCTGTCAAGGAGTGATCTCTTTTTTATAAGTGGAAAAAAACATCTGACTTTAGTGTTTATCGCTCCACTTTCAAAATCTTATGCCAGACAGCTGTTTATCAGTAACCCCAATGTGCAGTTTGTAACCTCCATGTTCATTGGGCTGATATTTTTTTTATTTTTTGGCTTAGCACTCAAGCCTTGGTTTTTTGTCAGCAATAGACCGTAAGAGTAAGTTCTCTTAAATCATGTCTTGGTATTTTCAGGTGGCCGAGTGGAGAATGATGAAGATGAGGACGATGATGATGGGTCTGGCTCAAACAGCCCACCCCTCTCCTATCAGAATAAACCTCCCCCTGAAGGTTGCTGCACGACCGATGGTGAGGATCAATTACATAAATGTGAAATGCTTAGTAGGGTCACCAGATTCCCCCTCACTTATAAAGATTGAATTTAATTGGGTACCTTTGAACTGAGGCATTGCTGTAGTATATACCTTGTATTATAAGGTTTTATTGATTTGACTAAGACACAGAAGGAAACAAGACATGGTAGACCTCCATCCACGCGAGTGTTGATGGATTGATTAGAAAAGACATATATAATTAGTAATAATTTATTATAACACACACACACACTTTATTTTGTGTTCAAGGTTTTTGCCAGGCCGGTAAAGACTTGAGACTCGCTGCAGTTTTCGCGGATCAGCTTGATGTCCCTCCTGGATTTTTACTGGTTGGCGCCAAATCTCCCAGTTTACCAGATCACATTTTAGTGTGTGCCGTAGACAAGAGGTTTCTGCCGGATGACAACGGACGCAACGCACTTTTAGGTGAGTCTGTGCCTTTCAATTCACTCATAATGTGATCTGTCAAGGTGATTAATTTCACAGCAGTTCTCCTATTTATCAATAGGATTTTTGCAATTTCCAAGCAGTGGTCCTATTTCTCAATTCTGTGTGTATATACACACATATATATATATAATATATATATATATATATATATATATAGTATCTATTTTGTTGTGTCTGCACCAGGGCATTTGTTGTTTCATACAATGTGCCGCTCAAATTTTCTTATTGGAAACCTGATATAAATACATATGGTTATACAGCTGTTGGAGAACTACATCTCCTATATTTCCCTGCCAGATTCTTAGCTACCAGGGTATTGTGGTATATGTAGGCATTAATAGCTGGAATGCTGCAGTTTGACACCCTTGCTGTATGATATGGATTGGAGCCTTTAATGCAGAGGATTAATGCATCCTGTGTGCCGTGGTGCAGGGGGCTTCCTCGCAGGTGACAATAGTTCTGGGGGCGCATTCCATCTCTGCCCAGCACCGTGATGTCATGAAGTGTCGGAACTTGGCACTCTGAGTCATCACTAGGCACGAGGAGCATGTGGGTGTACTGACTGAGGTCAGAAATACAGGTAGGAAAATAAAGACGGCAGGGATGGAAAACAAGGGACAACAGATGTTGAGGAAACTAATAGAGTAGACAGAAGAGAGACCGCTGGGGAGATGGAAATGTGGAGAGAGTAAAACAGCAGGGGGGGGGAGAGGAAAATGTAGAGAGACAGCAGGGAAAGAGAAAAAGAGGAAATAAAAAAAATCAGAGATGAGAGACAGCTGAAAGGGGAGAGAGAAATTATGGGTAAGGGGGGAAACGGGACAGAGACATCTGGGGGAAATGAAACGGGAGAAAAAAACATCTTGGGGAGAGGAAAAGGGGAGATGAAAGGAGGGTGAAACAGCTGGGGACTGGAAAGGGAGAGAGACAGCAGGGAGAGAGGAAAGGGAGAGAGACAGCAGGGGGAGGAAAAGGGGAGAGTGACAATTTAAATACTGATGTGTGCCTTGATCATTTTAATGCCTGGCTCACTGTGCCTTCATATGAAAAGGGTTGAAAATAACTGCAATAATGTGACATTACAAATCTAAAAAGGACAACAGTTTCTGAAGCTCTGAGTAATATATTGAGGTTAGAAATAAGTGCAATGATTGCAACTAGTGTCCAACCCTTAGATCTCTAACTCTACTTCCTCTATTTTATTATTTCTTCTCCCCCCTGCGGCCTACATGTTAAGCTCCAGCTTGACTCAACTACTCAATTATTATGTCTTTGACTTGTTACTTTTTGTTGCTCCTTTTAATTGCACTTTCCAATTCCCCATGCTAATCTTACCTCCTGTCTGGTTTTCTTATCCATGAGGTAAAATATTCAGTTTGTGTTGGTGGTCTTCTATGTCAGGGATTATTTTACCTCACGGTCCTATACAGTATTTTTTCCAGAGATAACTCCATCTTGTGGTGTTCTGCAATGTAGGGTTACCACCCTCCCTCTTTGCTATCTCCAATGCTCTTGTCTATACAGAAATGAATTCTAAATACACTTTGATTGCACTCCAAAGACTGTTAAACCTACATTAAACACCTTTCGTTTTGTGTTTTTTCCCCTATCATGTTTATTTCTGGGTTGCTCTTGAAATAATTAACTATATGTTTACCGGTAACAATTATGAATAAAATAAGATTTAAGGAACAACGTTCTAAAATCAGACTTCTCTTTTCTCTTTTCTGTATAACCAGGCATGCGCCTGTGAAAGCTCTGGAATCTGATACCACTATAAACCATGCCTAAACCAGCATGAAATAGAAAATTAAAACTGGGCTCTTTAAATAGTGGTCAGATGACTAGATAAGCCAATCAGGTGCCTATGTTCCTGTCTTCATTCTTCTGCTGTTGATTTGTAGTCCTTCCATAATACAACTTGATGCTATGTTCCATAATATTTACAAAGCAAAATCAAGCCAATCTTATTTTGTTTACAGACCTTAAGAGCTTCAGCTAGGGTTTTAAACTCAAACCATGGCTGAGGGATTTGTAATAGAAATCCCCCCTTTTCCTCACTGCACAAAGCAGCCATAACTAACCCCAGTATATCTGTAGTATTTACTACACATGACCCTATAAGACAACCAGCAAACAGCAGACAGACAGGCCTCAGACATTCCTAGACAGGCCTCAGACATGAAAGCTCAAACAATCAGTGCTAAGGAAGCTTTTGGATTAATTGCACTTTGAACAAAAGCCTACAAGGGCCATAAAGGATAGCCATAGGAAGGAGGCCACCTATAGGGTTTGAATAGCATAGATTTGTATCATTTCCATACTTCCTGTAATAAAGCTGCCTGCTTCTTGAGTGAGACACTGCCATGTAATGTCTAAACAGTGTATCCATCTTCCCTGATAGTGTGACTGTTTCAAGGCATTGTCTGGGAGAGTTTCATCTTCTGGAAAGTGTGGAACAACAGCAAAAAAAAAAGAGTTTTAAAAGTGAAGCCATCAGAAGGAGCATTCCATTGGTTTCCATGGTGATAGCACCGCTGATGGATAGGGTTGCTATTGAGACCAAATAGTTATCCAAAATCCATAGAGATCAGGGCACTCACCACAAAGCAGGTAGGAGAAAAACTCTTAAAGCGATAGGTTTCAATAAAGCTACTTAACCCCTTCATGACCAGACTGTTTTTGGAATGTTGTGAGTTAGTGACCGAGGCTGTTTTATCACTTCTGAGGTGTTTGTGTTTAGCTTTAATTTTCTTCTTTGTCTGTTGCTGTACCCACACAAATTGTATATTGTTTTTTTTCAGGACAAGAAGGGCTTTCTTTTCATGACATTATTTTGTTCATATCTTTTATTGTATTGTAAAAAAAATAGTAAAATATGGTTAAAATTTAAAAAACAAAACAAAACAGTTTTCCAGACTTTTCTTTGTAAATTCTATTTTTTGCATGTTTTAGGTTAATAAATACAAGTAGCATATAGCCTAGTTTCAAAACCATTTTAAAACAAATTAGCGTTAGTGATACTGTAACACAGATATCGGTCATGAATCGCTGAATAACCCCCCACATGTACACATTTTTATAAAGTAGACATCCCAGGGCATTCAACTTGGGGTATTTGGACACTTTTCATTCTGTCATTTTACCACCAATCTTTGACAAGTTTTGGCATAGTAATGTTGTGCGTATTTTATTTTCACACACTTTGAAACTTAGGTATGAATTTAAAGGGGTTGTTCTATTTTATTACCAAACAAAACCCCAATATATGTTCATCTACTTCCCCTGAGTATAGCGGTACCCCACATGTATAGGTTTGCTAGGGTTATGTGGCAGGTACAGGGCAAAATTTAGGATACGGTCATTGCAGTTTTAAAACGTGTATTTGTTATGTAATGCTTGTGATTACATTTCCTAGCATGCTCAGCCAGCCAAAAGCTACCGTAGCAGAATAGGAAATGTAGTCTATAGTAGGAAGCACAGATCTTTGCTATCCTTGCTATCCTGCGACTGCATGGATCATATATCCAGCTTCTGAGCCCCCCTATCTACTGCTGGGTGCCAATGCAAAGCACTGGCCCCAGTAGCAGTCTTTTTAAAAAAAATATATATATATCCCTAGAGGACCACAGACAGATATAACATGTCATTGGTCCTCTACGGAATAACTTCTTATTTTTATATAATTTATTATTATTATTTTGAACTTTTTTATTTATTTCGTTTATTTATTTATTTTTTTAAAATTTTTAAATTGTTATTTAACTCTAACCTTAACCCTATGGTTAGGGTTAGTACAAACCCTAATTCTAACTCTAGGATTAGGGTTTTGATGAACTCTAACCCTAACCCAAGAGTTAGAATTAGCACAATAATAAAAAAATTAAAAAAAATAAAAACTTTTTTTTTTAAATTAAAAAATCCTTTGGGGGGGGGGGGGGTGCTGGTTGTGCTTGGGGGGGACCAGGGGGAGACTTGAAACACTATATTTAGTCTCTCCCTGAGACTAAAGCTGTCAAAGCAGGCCCCTTGGGCTGTCACAGTGCCCGGATGTTTCCAGGGGGGCTTCAATGGACATGGCTGAAGTGTCTCGGTATCGAGACACTTAGCCATGTCGATTGTAGTGCAATCGCGGTATGCCAGTATGCCGGTCACAAAGGGAGTTTTCCCTGTGACGGTCCAGGACCGTCATCGGTCACGAAGGGGTTAAAAACACCTTACTTTTTAAGATAACAAAATTGGAGATTTGGTTAGATATATGGCCATATTATGCTAAGCCCACCACTAAGTCAAAGTACTCCAATATTGTTGGGTCCTAACACTAAATACTGTTGCGTATGGGGCTTAATCTCTTTCTGTGTATTGCTTACCAGGGACCAAAAAGCCTTCCTATTGTACAATACAGAGAGTGGGACCCCCCAATATTGGTGTACTTTGACCTAGTGGTGGGCTTAGCATAATAAACATAGTGTTTCTAAGTAGCTTTAATGAAACCTATCGCTTTAAGAGTTTTTCTCCTACCTGTGCTGATCTCTTTGGATTTTATATATATATATATATATATATATATATATATATATATATATATATATATTTGTCCTTTTCTAAAAATGATCATGTGATTGTCAACTATTAATGGCCAGGGGGGAGACATTTTTCAATTCAGCTATTAAAGGGCCGGTGTCACTTAAACATTGTTTTTACTGTAAATGTAGAAAATAATGGATTTAAAATAATCTATACATTATTGTAAATGAACTGCTTTTCAATGTGAAATGTGTAATTTGCATATCAAGCCACATGTGATGTCATTAGCAGGAGACTCCACAGACACATTTAAAACACATTTTTCTCCTAATTGAGGCATTTGCATGTAATTTTGCCAACACCATGTACAGATCACTTATCATTTATTATTGTCTACTTATAATAAACACAGTTTAGGTGAAACATTTCTCCACCTTGGCCATTAATAAATGATATTTGCAACTCTCTTGTTAACTTTTTTTTTTTTTCAAGTGAACTGCAAAAACAAAGCTATAATAGCCGAGCTGAAAAGGCAAATTCGAGAATGTCTGTTCTTATTGCCTGATTTTTACCGTTTGATTGTCAGCTCAGTTTTTGGTGATTAGCGTCCTTTGTGTTTTTATACTGGAAAACCCTCTGGCCAAGTTTCCATTTACATATATGTAACATGTATGTATGTATGTATGTAACATGTGTACTATTTGTATCATAAAAGCATTTTCACATGTCATCTGTAGGGAAATAAATGATGCCAAGGAGTTTTTTTTTTTTTCCACCTGTCTAAACCTCAATTCACAGTTCAAGGTCATGTAGTTCAGGTCTGGACAGACAGAATTCATTATGCATCAGGTTAAAAGTCGTGGCAGAGCTATTAAAAAACAGACAAGGTCAAACTCATGACCCAAGGTTAAATCCAGACTCTCTCTGGTATGTACGTAGCCTTAGGCATCTTACATTCTGCTTCACTCTTACAGAATACACTCCATGTTACCTGTTAGTTGAGTGAGGTATATTGACCCAGTGTATATGTTATTACTAAATAAAGAGAGAATTGCAGGGAAATGAAAATGGAATTTCAAACTTGAGGCCAAAGTAGCCGAGTTGCAGATGAATGGGAGAATTTTTCCAACTCAGCTGCTTGGACTTTAAGTTTGAAATTTCATTCTCAATTCCCGGCAATCCTCTCTTTATTGATCCTTCTATTTATGACAGATTAATTAGAAGCGATGCTGTATATTCAATTTACTTTTTATGATATTGTGTAACTAAATAAAGTGAGATAGTTCACCCCTCTACATTCACAGTATAAGCAAATATTTAGGTTGACAGGGTCCCTTTAAGAAAGTGCATAAAGAGTTAAAGGACTGGATATTGTTTCATTTCCCCATTTTGTTTTTCGTGTATTTTATGACTCAGGGTTTATTATGGAGCCTCTCATGTTGCTGTAGCCTTTCATGGATGTTAAGCAGATGGCTGACAGATACCTTGATTACCAACGTGGATTGTTCATACTGCCAAGTTGTCTTGACCTCAAAAGTCAATGTGACCTTTAGCAACCTATATACCAGAGCATGTGATGTAAGAGGCTACCTCCTGCATCAAACACTATTCATAGAAAGGTTCCTAGTACCCATAGAAACCAGACAGGCTCCGGATGAATGAAGAGTACTGTATAAATGAGAAAGGATGTTCTGCGTTGTTTTTAATCTTCTTTTATATTTCAATATACAGGATATTAATTTTCGTAAAATGTCTTGTAATAAATCTGTCCATAGATAATAGGGATGTGTATATTAGGCATGTATTAGTATACGCTTTGGCCCCTGGTGTTCTTTGCAACCTTTTCCTTATCAGAACAGTGTACAGGAGATTATATCTGAAGTACAGCTGTACACCTGTGCAAGGTATGACACCTTGCTGGTATAGTTATCATTTGAGACACTTTGATTGCCAGCCAGATTCTAGCCATATTTTGGAGAGTTGAGAAGGGTGTTTCCAGGTACTATTTAATGAAGCTTCCAGTTGAGGAAATGTGAGGGTTTGTTTTTCAAACTTGACACTTTTAAGTAATTGTCCTCTTGCTCAGATATGCACTGGGACCCCTCATTCCTCGTTCTGTTCTGGTTAGAGCCAGTTTGCGCTGTTCTGTGAAGGGAGTAGTACACAGCACTGTACGAGATCTTCAGTTTCTTGGCAATGTCTTGCATGGAATAGCCTTCATTTTTCAGAACAAATATAGACTGACAAGTTTTAGAAGAAAGTTCTGCTGTAATTTAATATTATTAATGCAAGTCAGTTTGCTTGTAAAAGTAGCCAACATGATTTTCTTGTGAACTTGAAGGTTTCTCGGGAAACTGTGTT
The DNA here is from genome assembly GCA_036172795.1 of Pelodytes ibericus. Classification (NCBI taxonomy): domain Eukaryota; kingdom Metazoa; phylum Chordata; class Amphibia; order Anura; family Pelodytidae; genus Pelodytes; species Pelodytes ibericus. Next base: position 189,274,982 of record CM069861.1, read on the forward strand.
GGATGCGGAGAAAAAGGCTTCCGGTATTTCACAGAGTTCTCCAACCACATTAATCTCAAGTTGATCACTCAGCCCAAAAAACAGAAACACCTGAAGTATTACCTTGTCAGAAATGCACAGGGTGGTCTGTCGAAAGGAGCCCCGATTCCCTGGAAAGGCACAGGTGAGATGATGTTTACTTATTATGCACAACTGTAAGCAGGCAAGTATCCAACTAAAATTAGGCGAGTATTCAACTGTAAAAAAACAATCAGTATAAGCCTGTACCAGGAGTTAAGAAATATAGACACAGAAAGGGAAAATGTTCAAAGAGAAAAACACAATAAATACAATAAATTGCTGGTGTGTGCGCTGGTTCAGATGTAAATATTCTTACAAAACAGAAATCTTTATGCTATTATACATCTTTTTGCTGCTTTAGTTTTTTATTCTGTCTAACATGTTTTTATTGCATTGCATATTTGTAAACCTGTTCTTTGTTTCACTGTGAACTAGCGCACACACCAGTCATATACAGTATTTAACTGTAAATAGACAAGTATCCAACTGTAAGCATACAACTATGCAAATAGGGGAAAAAGAAACATGCTAGTATGTTACTGGCTCAAATACTATAGCTATAAAACAGAGTGGAGTAATGACTGTGTTTAGAATGCTCTTTATTTTAATAAACTAGATATTCTAAAACCCAAGACACACATTCTAGTTTTCTTCTTCTTCAATATGTACGGAGAATAGGGAGATTGGCACATACACTTATCAATGAAATGAGATCCTAAACACATTTCTGCATTTGAACCTAGTTTGAATCCTTTGAGGAAAGCTTTGGGCGATACGCCCAATCGGATAAAGTGCTGATTTGTTGAAAATTCTCTTTTTTAATTGTAGTGTGCAGTTGTTATATATCACTGTTTTCTAAGTTTTGTCTTTTACGTGTCTTTAAAAATTGTGGCATAAATTCTGATAGATTTTTTTTAGACTGTGACTATTAAACCTTTAATATATTGTTACAGTGCTGAGACTCTTGCTAAATGTTCAAACTATATAATATGATGCTTATTAAACAGGTGTAAGCAAGCTGCAAGAACAGCGTAATTGGCTACATTGTTTAAAGAACAACTAAACTTCGTTTTTCACTTGTGCTTCTAATATATAGTAAACAAGTAGTTGTCCTTAGTCTGAGGATAATCTGGCAGGTACCTTTGATAGTCAGATTATCCTCTGACCAGCAACTGCCATGCTTCCATCGGACTTCCATCGGACCTCTTACCCTTACAAAGTTGGCACTAAAATTAAAAAGAGAATAGAAATGGTTGCAGGATATTAACTGTTTAGTAAGTGGGAATTTGGAAGTAATGGTGAAAGCACCCGACCTGAGAAGTATGTGGGAATGACTCTCTTTTTGGTGATCATAGCATCCACTCTTTATCTCTTCTCCTCTTCTCATAGGCGCTCTCCCTCCCTGTCCCCAAAACAGCTGTTTAGTAAGCATGCCATGATGTTTGGATGATATAGTGACAAGCTTTTTGCACCAATATGTTCTTTTATTCCTGCCTTCAAAGCAAAAATAATCCCAGCCTGTGTTTCTTTAAAGAGGTGAGAAGTCGACATCCGTCTTCCAGTCTGTGCGCCAACACTGGGTACTCCTTTCAGGACGGATCGGGATCTATGATTAACAAAGCAATAATAGATCCAGCTACTGCCCCCAATCTGCATGTGAACAATGGAAATCCCCTTACAGGTAATAGTCGTCCAAATACCTGGAGTTCAAATAAATAACAGTGAATTATTACTATACATTTGCTTATCACAGAGTCTACTGGGTTGAACAAAATACTGGCCAGAAACACAAATAACAGAAGACAAGACAAGATAATGAGGGATCTCCCAAGGATCCTTTAATCAGACGGAAGGCAATGATTCCCATTTATTGTGCCAGTCAGACATTGAATTCCAGGCTGCCAGGTTGCAGAGCTGCTTCTCTATGACTTGGCAGGGCTGATGAACACATCTCTCCTCCCTAGATATTGGCTTGAGGCTGCGAGATTGTGGCGTGCTAGTGACAGAGAGACTGTAGATGGGATGCCCTACTATCTTCCGTCATTGTCAGTCATTGTTTACAGAAAGCACTAGTAGTTAGGGGTCAGTGATCTAAGATTCTACCTGTAGACTCTTGAGCAAATACGCAAAATGCGTGGGCACCTTTTCTGCCAGTGAAGGGATTTAATGTGAATTGACAGACTTCCAGTCTGTGTAGTCTCTGCAACTGAGTTTGTTTAATTGAGTCATAAATAACCTGCTTGCATGAGACACCCATTATAATAGAGGTAAGTCTTAATGCATGACCTTTTTGGCCGTTTTTGCAGGAGATGGCTTTTTACAGACACAGGCTATCACATCTCATCCAAGTGTGAATGGATCTCTCTGCTCACAGCAGCCTGCGAAGGTGAACCCGTCTATACCAACCAGATCTTCAGTTTTAGGTAGGTCATGATATGTTGGAAGTATCCAGGATCATTATTCTTGTGTTATTAGGGTAATGGTTATAGAGGGAATGCTTTCAGGGATGGGAGTATATCTAATATATGTGTTTTAAAATACACTACTTTCAATAGGGAAGATTTAAACCTGTTTTTTTTTCCTCTTAAGTCAAACTTGGGTGTCTGAAAATGAAAGTCGACCCCCGAAGTCAAATTTTAGTGAATAGACCCAAGAGGGAGATGCTCATTGTTATTAAGGGTTTCTGTGGTCCACCGATTACTGGTCTGAGAAAGTTATTCAGTGTTTGTGCTGACATCTACTGGCAATACTAATAATAATAATGACAGCCTTTGTAGAGATGCTAACATAGGAGTTTATTCATAGAACTTATATCGGGGGGCAAAGTTGGAAAAATGGTCTAATCAGCAGGTACATTCCACTTTTAGAATCTTACCCCAGGATTGACTTTTATAAATAACCCCCCTAGTCTTTCATGATACTATGGGGTCTATTCACTTAGTAGTGTACTGTAGTGAACAACACAAATCAGGCATTAAAGGACCAACTGCTACAAAAAAGGTGCTGTTTAATTAAAGTATAGTCATTTTAAATAGAAATGCTTTAATGAAATCATACAAATGAAGTATTACAGTTAAACACAGAAATAAAAAAAAAAGTCCTCAAAAAGCTCTTGTTCCCAAGGGGTTAACTTTGTAAGGTATTTAAGGTCTCCTTCATTTAATATTCATGCTGTGTCCACTCACTGTCTTCTGTATAATGTCAGCAAAGTAGTTTTTTTTTAATCATCTGAGTTCTCTGTAGCAGTATTATTTCACATTCATTATTACTCAGGTATTCCCTGTTATGGTTTTGATTGTGCTGTGTTCTATGAACAGACAAACAACTGATATCCATGATCTCACGGGTCATACATCACCCGTTCTGATAGAGGGACCAATGTTCTCCTTTGGCAGGATGGTAATGGAAATTCTGTATATCCCTGACAAGCATGGCAAATATGGGTTCAAAATACTTTCACTGTGTCGCACAATAATACATGTATTTGTTTATTCAGGAGGACCACTGCTAATATTTCTGTATGTGAAGTTTTTGCCTTTGATTTTTTTCCCCCCCAGGTAATTTAACAAATTCTGGCCCACCCAAAAAACGCCACAAGGGCTGGTCTCCTGAATCACCTTCTTCAGGAGAAACCAACCTCCCACAAAACAACTGTATGAACATGAACAATGGTGGCAAAGTGTGTAAGTAAGAGGATGTGCTTTGGTTTTCAAACAGTCGCTACATATAATAATCATTGCTGCTCTTTATCATATTTCTGCTGATTGATCAAAGGCATAACTCAATTTAGACCGATTTGGGCCAAAATCGGTGCCAGATTGGTCAAATTAAATGAATTTCGTGATTTTCCCAAATTTTCCCAAATCTGGCTACTCAGTATAGCTGACTGGGGCTGATTTTTGTCCATATTCGGTTTGGAACCTTTGCGAACCCTGTGAATTCGCCCTACTCAATATGGGCCAAAATCTTCCAAAAAGATCCCTAATTTGGTAAAAACAGTCAAACTTTCAGGCATTTCAATTCTCCAGTTAGTAAATCATTAAAAAAACAATAATAATAACCCCCCCCCACCCCCCATGGACCATAAAGACTGGCCAAGTGGATTACAAAAATGAAAATGAGGCAGTTCTAGGCTAACACATACTGTTTAATGGTAAAAATGTGCCTGGTAAACCCCCCCAGCTAATCTGGTTACTATATATGTATATTTATCTGCATACTGATAATAAAATATATGTTTTTCATACAGATTCTTTAGCGCAGCTCTGTGCTCCCCAATCGACACCTGGCTCTTTAAATTTGTCCTCTCCCATGATTGCCAATGGAGAACCTGTGTCTGTACCAGACAATCTGCTGAAAACATGCATGACAAAGCCCGTTATTTTTAAAGGTAGGTGTGAAACATGGATAGGAAAAGGTCTGTGAAGGTCCATAGAACATCATTAAATTGAACATTACAGACTCATTGCACCATGAGTTATATTGGTGCCTAGCCATGGTGTGAAGCATTGGTGGAAGTGCTAGCTCTTTGGCACTAAGTAGTGTCTGTACATCAATCAGGGCATATAAGTAAAGGAAGAGGCAGACGGGGATGTATACCAGTGTCCAAATCTCTGTCTCTCGCTTTCTCTCTGTCTCTGTCTCTCTCTGTGGAATCACCGCTGGAAACAAGGTCAAATATTTATTTTCTCACGCCTCCTCCACAGAGTTTTCTGGTCATAGAAAAATCAACCAGAATCTGACAGGAACACTGCATTTTTTGTATCTTAGTTATACAGGTTCAGTATCCCTTATCCAAAATGCTTGGGACCAGAGATTTTATGCATCTTTTCGGATAATTTATCATATTCTCTAATAACATATATTAAAGCCTATCAGCATTCGAAAAAATAGAGGGGTTTCAATATGGAGCAAATAAATATTTTTACTGGGATGTGAGGCATCTTTGGGAACCTGTACACAAGCCATTGTATTACTCTTTGTGGGTGTGGAGGGAATCTGAGCATGCATGGTGTATTACCCTTTGTGGGTGTGGAGGGAATCTGAGCATGCATGGTGTATTACCCTTTGTGGGTGTGGAGGGAATCTGAGCATGCATGGTGTATTACCCTTTGTGGTTGTGGGGGAATCTGAGCATGCAAAGTGTATTACCCTTTGTGGGCGTGGGGGTATTCTGAGCATGCATGGTGTATTACCCTTTGTGGCTCTGGGGGAATCTAAGCATGCATGGTGTATTACCCTTTGTGGGCGTGGGGGTAATCTGAGCATGCATGGTGTATTACCCTTTGTGGGTGTGGAGGGAATCTGAGCATGCATGGTGTATTACCCTTTGTGGGTGTGGAGGGAATCTGAGCATGCATGGTGTATTACCCTTTGTGGGCGTGGGGGTAATCTGAGCATGCATGGTATATTACCCTTTGTGGGTGTGGAGGGAATCTGAGCATGCATGGTGAATTACCCTTTGTGGGTGTGTAGGGAATCTGAGCATGCATGGTGTATTACCCTTTGTGGGTGTGGAGGGAATCTGAGCATGCATGGTGTATTACCCTTTGTGGGCGTGGGGGTAATCTGAGCATGCATGGTGTATTACCCATTGTGGGTGTGGAGGGAATCTGAGCATGCATGGTGAATTACCCTTTGTGGTTGTGGGGGAATCTGAGCATGCAAAGTGTATTACCCTTTGTGCTTCTGGGGGAATCTGAGCATGCATGATGTATTACCCTTTGTGGGTGTGGAGGGAATCTGAGCATGCATGGTGTATTACCCTTTGTGGTTGTGGGGGAATCTGAGCATGCATGGTGTATTACCCTTTGTGCTTCTGGGGGAATCTGAGCATGCATAGTGTATTACCCTTTGTGGGCATGTGGGGAATCTGAGCATGCATGGTATATTACCCTTTGTGGGTGTGGGGGTAATATGAGCATGCATGGTGTATTAACCTTTGTAGCTGTGGAGGGAATCGGATCGTGCATGGAAATACTTCTCAGCTTAAGGGGTCTGGACACTGAATAAGCTGCTGTGCACTTGGAGTGTAGGAAGCTTATATATTACTCATTGTACATAATATACACTTCCAACCATAACCCTCCAGTTCATGTCCTCCAGTGCCTTCTCCCACCCAGGCAGTCTTTGTAATTCATAACCCTGTGTTGTAATATGGATTATCAAGTCTCTCTTCTCTTTGGCAGAAAGGTTCTTACATTATTATTATTTCCTTGTAGGTCACGGACACTTCCCTTATCTCTGTGGAAATCTCAGCGATGTCATTGTTAGCCCTCTCCTGTACAACTGCTACAAGAGCTCACAATCTATGCCCAAAGCATACGAACAGTATGGACCCAGCACTATCCAGCCAATCTCAGAGGAAATGCAGCTGCTGCTTACCGTGTATTACCTGGTACAGCTGGGTAAGTTGTAAAATAAAGACAAACTGATCATAATGGAGTCTATTCACAAAAACATGAACTGTGTGGAACTGACAAGAGAACTCCGAAAATCAGTCATTAATAGCAGAGTTGGAAAAATTCACCAGCTCTACTATTAATAATGGATTTTTGTAGCTCTCTTGAACGTTCTCTTTCTCATGAATCCCCAACACCTTAGATTATAAAGTCCAAAGTAAGACATTAAACGTGTTCTCTGTCACTGAATATCTGAGTTGGACAAACAGCTGCTTGATAGGTTTGTGAATACGCCACATAGATTTAACCTGAGAACTTTTATTGGCTGAAACGAATCCACCTGTACTAGGAGCTGATAACCCATCTAACCTTGTGAGATGTGATGCTCTGTACAGTAACGTAGGACTTTCCCACTCTGGAATTTTTCGGAAATGTTTCCCTATGTCCATGATATGGCCCTGCATAATAAAATAAATGGCACATTTTCAAACCTAATCCCTTATCAGTGTTTGGTATGACTTTCATCCACAGTAAAGGAAGCCACATAGTGGGACTGACAGCATGTGCAATTTATATGGGGCTGGGAATAAAATAGCATTATTTCCCCAGAGTAGATGAATTATACCCTATATAAATGGCAAGTTTAGTTTTTTTTTTTTTACATTATTACATAAACTTCTATGGGCTTTATCAAGGGAAAAAAAACTGAATTGACAAGGGAACTTCGAACTTAAGACCAACGTTGGAAAAATTCTCCAGTTCAGCTGATTTAGAGAATTTCTCCAACTTGTCTAGTTTGGCCTTAGGTGTGAAATTCTCTTGTCAATTCCCTCATTCATGTAGTGAATGTAATGTTCCATGGATCCATCTGTGGTTGCCCCTTGTTTAATTCTCCTTTGTTCTTTCAGCTCCAGATCAGGTGCCTTTGATTGAGGATCTGGAACAGATCTTCATGCGTTCGTGGAGAGAGACCCACCTTGCTGAAATCCGCCAGTACCAGAGCAGCATGTCTCCAGCTTTCCCTCACTTCCCGAGCCCTATCACCCCGGTGGCGGCAGCTCAGCTCCCGTGGCTGGCCGGCCTCGCGGCCAGTTCATGCAGTGACAGCGTCAAGATCATTGAGTGCAGCTACTCGTTAGCGGAGGGGCTCTCAGAAATGTTTAAACTGCTGGTAGAAGGGAAGTTATCTCAGACGAACTACGTGGTCATAATCTGCACCACACGACACAATGGCATCGATTCCTGCGTTGTAGTAACAGGTAACGTGATTCATCATTTCTGTGTATGTTTACAAGCACTCGATAGTACATTTCAGACCTCCCCCCAAAAATAAGATTGAACTTGGATTTGTCTACTATCCATATATTGTATCTCACTGATTGTGATCTGCTAATTGAATAAATGATATCTTGGTCCATACTAGCTCCCTGTTTGTATATAGTAAGATCCACATGTACATGGCCAGGATAGGCAAAGTGTATAAGGACCCCAGTGAATCTTCAAAACCTAGCCAGGAATGTGTTGTGGTGAGAATGCTATCCTTTTGCATGTACAAGTCTTAACGTGTCCTCTTGCAATGTAAACACAAGCACATCTCTCAAAGATGGCTACAACAGGAACCTTTGAAAGACATTTTCAAGGAAATTCATCATGCATTTGTTTGCAAAAAAAAACCAAACCAAAACAAAAACAGTTTACACCATATCATGAAAATTAGTCTGATGTCTGGAGTGTTCCTTTAAGCAGCGTATTTGGTTAGAATTGACCTTTAACATAGAAATAAAGATTGTGATGGCAGATAAGAACCAGCTGGCCCATGGAGGATGCCGTATGGAAAGAGCAGATGTGTTTGTTCTGTGATGTAACTTAATGCACATCCCAGGCATTATTGAATTCCTTTACAGTAGTAGTATTACCACCTCTACTGGAAGGTTACTCTCTCTCTCTCTCTCTCTCTCTATTTTGTTTCTGATGTTGAACAGGATAATAATAATAATTATATGTCTGATTGGAAAACTAGTTGCTCCTATGTAACTTTATTAAATTGATGTCTGGTTCCTCTGTATATATTCCTTGTGTTTCTATCCTTAGGGAAGTTACAGGCACGAATATTAGTGGAAAACATGTTCTCTCCAGCCGATTGCTTGAAAGAAGTCACCTATGAATTAATGAGTGGGAAGTTAGAGTCACTGGGAGCGTTTTTCAGTGAATTGTGCCCAGGTATTTACCAAGAATTAATTTTCTTTTTTTTTGATTTCTCCATGATTATTTTCATTGTTATTAAAAGACCTCTCTGAGTACATAACAATGAACACATAAATACATAGAAAAGCAGTGTATTTATCTGCAACGTGTTGAGTGGCAGTGGAAGTGATGCTCCCACTTCTCTATGACAGTACGCTTCCCAATATATTTTGGGATTAGACGACATGTTCAGCATCCTAGCATCCATCTGTGCATTCAGCAACTGCATATTCTAGCTATTCATATGCCAGAAAAATATTAGAAGCACCAGGGGGGAATAAAGCTTAATGTCCCTGTCACAGTGTAAGCAATGCTTAGGTTGACAGAGTCCCTTTAATTAAAGAAGGGGGGAATCACCAAAATTGAAATCATGGGCTTTACTCATGAAAGAGTGAATCTCAGGGAATTGGCAAGGGAATTTCAAACTTAAGTCCAAAGCAGCCGATTTGGAAAAATTCTCTAATTGAGATGACATTGAAAGTATGTCAATTAATTGATTACCCTTTGCAAGCATTTTAATCCTATACACAGTTGTTACTACCAGCACAGATGGGATAATGTACATTATTAGGGCTGGTTGCAAAATCCTGGGTATTATTACCTTTCTTATAGACTTGAATAAAATAATATTAAACATATTGAATGCATGTCTGCATTCTCAGAAATGCTCTAAGGTGGGAAGCCTTTATATATATTTATTTTGTGGCTGATATTTGAAGTACAGAACGACTGGACAAATAGCACAGTGACTATAAGTTGTGTGTCGTTTTACAGACGGAGATATAGATTTGCTGCTAGACAATTTCCACCAAGAACACCAAGGAATGACCTCTTTATCTCCCAAAACAACAAGCCCAGAGACCAGATCTTCTACATGTTCAAGTAAGTGAGATTAATGTGAGGAATATACAGGGGGTACTCTTTACTCAAACACCTTGTTACTAATATTAAACATGATCAGTGTCTTATTTTAACAACATATACACTGTGTGTCAATATATGTGAATACACCTGCTGGGGTTATGTATTAAAATCCTGCTTAAAAGTGCAGAAAGTTTAAAAAAAAAGAGTAAATCTCTAGTGTGTTATATATAAAGGTGATTTCACCTTTCAGTTACATCCTTACATTTGTATTTGTGGAAATTGCAGCTCTGCCAAACTCCTGTTTTGTGAAGCAGGTAGAACCCCTGACTTGTGTCACGTGTTGATAGGCAATGAGCAACAAGAAGTGGTACATCTATAGCAAATCTACAGAAAAGCAATATATAGGCTACATTCCCAGCCTATGCCCATACAGAACAAAAATAATGCACAATATGTATAGGTGTGCACACAAATTATGGTAAAAGTGATTTATTAACACAGCAGTGTAGAAAAAAAGCGTCTCAGATTAATATAAACATACAAATGGCATGAGAGCGGACCCACAGGACATAGAGATCCACCACGTTCCTTCCTCCTTGTCCCTATATATGTATTCTTTTGTTTGAATAAATCTAATTTAATCTTGTTTTTTAACTGCTTTTGTATTACTGCTAAATAACCAAACATTTTTAAATAGCTAACATTCTATTCTTCACCATTACTATAAATAAAACGAATTAATATGGCCCAACACATCCATGCATTTGTGAATATGGAGCCCACTTCGGAAAAAAAAATCGAACGCCCCGAACATATACGTAATCACTGTGTGAAATGTAGACGTTTTATTCCTTTACCCAAGAGACATTCCAAAATGAATAATACTTTTGTTTGGGAGACCTGTGTTGAAGCAGCAATATTATCAAATATGAATATAATGGTGTCTATTGAAGACTGAGCAGTGCTGGGAACTTAGTCATCTGTCTCAAAACACTGAGAAATGCCTGAGATTCAAGGTCAGTCCTGAGAATGTCCAGTTATTATTATAGATCATGCTGGATTCCATTTCAAAACACTGAGAAATGCCTGACATTCATGGTCGGTCCTGAGAATGTCCAGTTATTATTATAGAACTCTCTGGATTCCATCTCAAAACACTGAGAAATGCCTGACATTCATGGTCAGTCCTGAGAATGTCCAGTTATTATTATAGATCATGCTGGATTCCATCTCAAAACACTGAGAAATGCCTGACATTCATGGTCAGTCCTGAGAATGTCCAGTTATTATTATTATAGAACTCTCTGGATTCCATCTCAAAACACTGAGAAATGCCTGACATTCATGGTCGGTCCTGAGAATGTCCAGTTATTATTATTATAGAACTCTCTGGATTCCATCTCAAAACACTGAGAAATGCCTGACATTCATGGTCAGTCCTAGAATGTCCAGTTATTATTATAGAACTCTCTGGATTCCATCTCAAAACACTGAGAAATGCCTGACATTCATGGTCGGTCCTGAGAATGTCCAGTTATTATTATAGAACTCTCTGGATTCCATCTCAAAACACTGAGAAATGCCTGACATTCATGGTCGGTTCCTGAGAATGTCCAGTTATTATTATAGAACTCTCTGGATTCCATCTCAAAACACTGGAAATGCCTGAAATTCATGGTCAGTCCTGAGAATGTCCAGTTATTATTATAGAACTCTCTGGATTCCATCTCAAAACACTGAGAAATGCCTGACATTCATGGTCAGTCCTGAGAATGTCCAGTTATTATTATTATAGAACTCTCTGGATTCCATCTCAAAACACTGAGAAATGCCTGACATCCATGGACAGTCCTGAGAATGTCCAGTTATTATTATTATAGAACTCTCTGGATTCCATCTCAAAACACTGACTAATGCCTGACATTCATGGTCAGTCCTGAGAATGTCCAGTTCATATTATAGAACTCTCTGGATTCCATCTCAAAACACTGAGAAATGCCTGACATTCATGGTCAGTCCTGAGAATGTCCAGTTATTATTATTATAGAACTCTCTGGATTCCATCTCAAAACACTGAGAAATGCCTGACATTCATGGTCAGTCCTGAGAATGTCCAGTTATTATTATAGAACTCTCTGGATTCCATCTCAAAACACTGAGAAATGCCTGACATTCATGGTCAGTCCTGAGAATGTCCAGTTATTATTATAGAACTCTCTGGATTCCATCTCAAAACACTGAGAAATGCCTGACATTCATGGTCGGTCCTGAGAATGTCCAGTTATTATTATAGAACTCTCTGGATTCCATCTCAAAACACTGAGAAATACCTGACATTCATGGTCAGTCCTGAGAATGTCCAGTTATTATTATAGAACTCTCTGGATTCCATCTCAAAACACTGAGAAATGCCTGACATTCATGGTCAGTCCTGAGAATGTCCAGTTATTATTATAGAACTCTCTGGATTCCATCTCAAAACACTGAGAAATGCCTGACATTCATGGTCAGTCCTGAGAATGTCCAGTTATTATTATTATTATAGAACTCTCTGGATTCCATCTCAAAACACTGAGAAATGCCTGACATTCATGGTCGGTCCTGAGAATGTCCAGTTATTATTATTATAGAACTCTCTGGATTCCATCTCAAAACACTGAGAAATGCCTGACATTCATGGTCAGTCCTGAGAATGTCCAGTTATTATTATAGAACTCTCTGGATTCCATCTCAAAACACTGAGAAATGCCTGACATTCATGGTCAGTCCTGAGAATGTCCAGTTATTATGATTATAGAACTCTCTGGATTCCATCTCAAAACACTGAGAAATGCCTGACATTCATGGTCAGTCCTGAGAATGTCCAGTTATTATGATTATAGAACTCTCTGGATTCCATCTCAAAACACTGAGAAATGCCTGACATTCATGGTCAGTCCTGAGAATGTCCAGTTATTATTATAGATCATGCTGGATTCCATCTCAAAACACTGAGAAATGCCTGACATTCATGGTCAGTCCTGAGAATGTCCAGTTATTATTATAGAACTCTCTGGATTCCATCTCAAAACACTGAGAAATGCCTGACATCCATGGACAGTCCTGAGAATGTCCAGTTATTATTATTATAGAACTCTCTGGATTCCATCTCAAAACACTGAGAAATGCCTGACATTCATGGTCAGTCCTGAGAATGTCCAGTTATTATTATAGAACTCTCTGGATTCCATCTCAAAACACTGAGAAATGCCTGACGTTCATGGTCAGTCCTGAGAATGTCCAGTTATTATTATTATAGAACTCTCTGGATTCCATCTCAAAACACTGAGAAATGCCTGACATTCATGGTCAGTCCTGAGAATGTCCAGTTATTATTATAGAACTCTCTGGATTCCATCTCAAAACACTGAGAAATGCCTGACATTCATGGTCAGTCCTGAGAATGTCCAGTTATTATTATTATAGAACTCTCTGGATTCCATCTCAAAACACTGAGAAATGCCTGACATTCATGGTCGGTCCTGAGAATGTCCAGTTATTATTATTGTAGAACTCTCTGGATTCCATCTCAAAACACTGAGAAATGCCTGACATTCATGGTCAGTCCTGAGAATGTCCAGTTATTATTATAGAACTCTCTGGATTCCATCTCAAAACACTGAGAAATGCCTGACATTCATGGTCGGTCCTGAGAATGTCCAGTTATTATTATAGAACTCTCTGGATTCCATCTCAAAACACTGAGAAATGCCTGACATTCATGGTCGGTCCTGAGAATGTCCAGTTATTATTATTATAGAACTCTCTGGATTCCATCTCAAAACACTGAGAAATGCCTGACATCCATGGACAGTCCTGAGAATGTCCAGTTATTATTATTATAGAACTCTCTGGATTCCATCTCAAAACACTGAAAAATGCCTGACATTCATGGTCAGTCCTGAGAATGTCCAGTTCATATTATAGAACTCTCTGGATTCCATCTCAAAACACTGAGAAATGCCTGACATTCATGGTCAGTCCTGAGAATGTCCAGTTATTATTATTATAGAACTCTCTGGATTCCATCTCAAAACACTGAGAAATGCCTGACATTCATGGTCAGTCCTGAGAATGTCCAGTTATTATTATAGAACTCTCTGGATTCCATCTCAAAACACTGAGAAATGCCTGACATTCATGGTCAGTCCTGAGAATGTCCAGTTATTATTATAGAACTCTCTGGATTCCATCTCAAAACACTGAGAAATGCCTGACATTCATGGTCGGTCCTGAGAATGTCCAGTTATTATTATAGAACTCTCTGGATTCCATCTCAAAACACTGAGAAATGCCTGACATTCATGGTCAGTCCTGAGAATGTCCAGTTATTATTATAGAACTCTCTGGATTCCATCTCAAAACACTGAGAAATGCCTGACATTCATGGTCAGTCCTGAGAATGTCCAGTTATTATTATTATAGAACTCTCTGGATTCCATCTCAAAACACTGAGAAATGCCTGACATCCATGGACTGTCCTGAGAATGTCCAGTTATTATTATTATAGAACTCTCTGGATTCCATCTCAAAACACTGAGAAATGCCTGACATTCATGGTCAGTCCTGAGAATGTCCAGTTATTATTATAGAACTCTCTGGATTCCATCTCAAAACACTGAGAAATGCCTGACATTCATGGTCAGTCCTGAGAATGTCCAGTTATTATTATTATTATAGAACTCTCTGGATTCCATCTCAAAACACTGAGAAATGCCTGACATTCATGGTCGGTCCTGAGAATGTCCAGTTATTATTATTATAGAACTCTCTGGATTCCATCTCAAAACACTGAGAAATGCCTGACATTCATGGTCAGTCCTGAGAATGTCCAGTTATTATTATAGAACTCTCTGGATTCCATCTCAAAACACTGAGAAATGCCTGACATTCATGGTCAGTCCTGAGAATGTCCAGTTATTATGATTATAGAACTCTCTGGATTCCATCTCAAAACACTGAGAAATGCCTGACATTCATGGTCAGTCCTGAGAATGTCCAGTTATTATTATAGAACTCTCTGGATTCCATCTCAAAACACTGAGAAATGCCTGACATTCATGGTCAGTCCTGAGAATGTCCAGTTATTATTATAGAACTCTCTGGATGCCATCTCAAAACACTGAGAAATGCCTGACATTCATGGTCGGTCCTGAGAATGTCCAGTTATTATTATAGAACTCTCTGGATTCCATCTCAAAACACTGAGAAATGCCTGACATTCATGGTCAGTCCTGAGAATGTCCAGTTATTATTATAGAACTCTCTGGATTCCATCTCAAAACACTGAGAAATGCCTGACATTCATGGTCAGTCCTGAGAATGTCCAGTTATTATTATTATAGAACTCTCTGGATTCCATCTCAAAACACTGAGAAATGCCTGACATTCATGGTCAGTCCTGAGAATGTCCAGTTATTATTATTATAGAACTCTCTGGATTCCATCTCAAAACACTGAGAAATGCCTGACATCCATGGACAGTCCTGAGAATGTCCAGTTATTATTATTATAGAACTCTCTGGATTCCATCTCAAAACACTGACAAATGGCTGACATTCATGGTCAGTCCTGAGAATGTCCAGTTCATATTATAGAACTCTCTGGATTCCATCTCAAAACACTGAGAAATGCCTGACATTCATGGTCAGTCCTGAGAATGTCCAGTTATTATTATTATAGAACTCTCTGGATTCCATCTCAAAACACTGAGAAATGCCTGACATTCATGGTCAGTCCTGAGAATGTCCAGTTATTATTATAGAACTCTCTGGATTCCATCTCAAAACACTGAGAAATGCCTGACATTCATGGTCAGTCCTGAGAATGTCCAGTTATTATTATAGAACTCTCTGGATTCCATCTCAAAACACTGAGAAATGCCTGACATTCATGGTCAGTCCTGAGAATGTCCAGTTATTATTATAGAACTCTCTGGATTCCATCTCAAAACACTGAGAAATGCCTGACATTCATGGTCAGTCCTGAGAATGTCCAGTTATTATTATAGAACTCTCTGGATTCCATCTCAAAACACTGAGAAATGCCTGACATTCATGGTCAGTCCTGAGAATGTCCAGTTATTATTATTATAGAACTCTCTGGATTCCATCTCAAAACACTGAGAAATGCCTGACATCCATGGACTGTCCTGAGAATGTCCAGTTATTATTATTATAGAACTCTCTGGATTCCATCTCAAAACACTGAGAAATGCCTGACATTCATGGTCAGTCCTGAGAATGTCCAGTTATTATTATAGAACTCTCTGGATTCCATCTCAAAACACTGAGAAATGCCTGACATTCATGGTCAGTCCTGAGAATGTCCAGTTATTATTATAGAACTCTCTGGATTCCATCTCAAAACACTGAGAAATGCCTGACATTCATGGTCAGTCCTGAGAATGTCCAGTTATTATTATTATAGAACTCTCTGGATTCCATCTCAAAACACTGAGAAATGCCTGACATTCATGGTCAGTCCTGAGAATGTCCAGTTATTATTATAGAACTCTCTGGATTCCATCTCAAAACACTGAGAAATGCCTGACATTCATGGTCAGTCCTGAGAATGTCCAGTTATTATTATTATAGAACTCTCTGGATTCCATCTCAAAACACTGAGAAATGCCTGACATTCATGGTCAGTCCTGAGAATGTCCAGTTATTATTATAGAACTCTCTGGATTCCATCTCAAAACACGGAGAAAAGCCTGAGATTTCAGGTCAGTCCTGAGAATGTCCAGTTATTATTATAGATCATGCTGGATTCTATTGTTCAAAGAGAACAGATAAACTGGAACACTACTCTGTACCATCACTTTAAATAAGCCACTTATTTTTTGTTTTGTGCTGAATGATAAAGCACAGCATTTATTTACAGTATTTTCAATGTAACTCTCTTAATATTATGAGAACATAGAATGGATTTAGAATGGTCATATTCTTTTTATACCACCAGGGGGCACACACGCGCAAAGTTTTTTTTTATAAATGAATGGTGTTTATATTAGAGCTTTGTAGTCAAGTTAGTCATGTAACGAAGCAAATTTAATTAAAACTTTCTTTATAAAGCAGCAATATAATCCCCAATTCAATAGAAGGGGATTCAGTAATTGTGGAATCTCCATGTACTTTGTAACCAAAGCCATCCGGTCAACACCGGGAAAAAACACTTGAAAACGTTTCTTTTATTTCTAAAGGGTTTGTAAGGTTCTGTTATAATTGCTTGTTTTCTGTCGAAGCGCAATATTTAAGACCTTCAAATCTGGATATCGCGGAGTCATGGTATTTTTCCCCTTGGCTCTCTTAAAGGTATTCTGTCACTTGAACATTGTTTTTATCGCGAATGTAGAGAAATAAAAATGAGGTCATAAACATGAGACTCAATAGACACATTTAAAACAATTTTTTCTCCTAATTAAGGCACGTCATTGAAATTCTGATAGCACAATGTATAAATGATTTCTGATCATTTTTTATGCTCTGCATTCACAGCACACGCAATGTTTAGGTGATACTTGAAGGAAGCAAGGGTTAAACAAAACATGAAAAAAACATAGTCCCTTTTAACGTTTCCTCCTGTTTCCTCTTGCTTTTTAGGTTATAACGCCGAGTGGCACCAGATTCGCCCCTCACAGCTGGCAGTAGCTCAGAAACTATTATCACATGTCTGCTCCATTGCCGACTCCAGCACCCAGAACCTGGATTTGGGATCCTTTGAGAAAGTCGATTTTCTTATTTGTGTACCTCCTTCTGAGGTTACTTACCAGCAAACTCTCTCTTATCTCTGGAGCTCAGGTATGGTATGGACCAGTTTTAAAAAAATATCTCTTTTTAAAAATCCAGTTGGGAACAATTTAGCTGAATGCACAGAATAAAAGACGAGCTGACCAGAAATTAACCATGATTAGGGATTCTGAAGTTATTGTGTAAAACTATATATATTTTAACCAGCAGTTTCTACACACTTCTCACACCAGCAAAGTCCCAACTTTCCTGGTACTAAACCTTTTTTAGAATGTTTAGAATGTTTAGAATCTACATGGGCTTTGTCAGTTTTTTTTAAAAACAATGCTTGCTTTCTCAGTCACTGAGAAATGGGGTTAGACAGCTCTGATCAAAAATTGTATTTTCCAAGATCCTATTAAATGGCAAAAAATACATAGATACTATAAATATATATATATAAAACTCTGTGCTGGTGCTGTAAGCTTTTACTATATTGGTGAGTGGGGGTGTGCCCTCCCAGAATGCATTATGGGATGGCCACAAGTGCATTGTGGGTGTGTGCAGGCTTATTTGTATGGACAGGACCTCGGTAAGCTCCCACCTTGATTTAACATTGGGAAGTGATTGTAAACTACATGAGCTAAATAAAAAGAAAAAAACAGAAGTCACCAGACTCTCAGGTGCTGGCAACCCCAAGACTTTGCTTCCTCCAGCAGGGGGAGCACTAGTGTCACTGGCCTTTTCTTTATAGAGAGAAAACCTCAGGGGTTTTTGACCTTTTCTTTAATGAGAGCTTCTTATAATTTACAAACATGACAGCAGGTATTGCAAAGTGCATGGGAAAGAAAATGAATTCTGTCAAAAATATTATATTTTAACTTGAAGTGCCACTAAACTTTTTTTTTTGTGTGTGTGAAAAAATGAGTGACACTAATATAAGGATAAACTCACTTTTTGTAATGTACAGGCCAGTTTACCCTCTGACCGGTTCCTGCGGCTGTCGCTGACATTCTCTTTCTGCTAGCGCAGTTAAGGTCCCCTCTATTGGTGGCACAGGGAAGAAGGCAAGGGTTAATAAAATAAAAAAAAGTTTAGTTGTCCTTTAAAACTAGTTAAATAATTTATATTCTAAAAAAATAAAACCGTCATTAACCATGAGCCTACTTTAAGAATATTAGAATTTTTGTAACCATAACAAAGAATATGGCATTACCGTATCCCTGTAAAAAGCTGTAGAAAGAGATAGGGCATGAAGACTAGGGTGAGCAAAGCCTGTTCAGAACCAGCCGATGAGCTACTAGTAGCCAGGGTGTCCATACCAGGCCAACACCGTCTATGGTATGATATCTGAATGTACGAGGAACATCATTAAATTATCCATCACAAAGTCCAGTAAATGTCCACCATGAACAATTTTGGTGCCCGTCCGTGCTTCGAGCAGGGGTAGCTGTAGATCAAGTCAATTTTATTCCATTGCCCAATTCAGTTAAAAGTCTGAAATGTGGATGTGAAGACATGTCGGGTGATTTCCTGCTGAAACATAATGCCGAATGGTATTAAAGCTGGAGACAACTGAAAAATGTTTTTGAACATTTCTTTTATACACTGTAACCTGTTTTAATACTTCAAGAAAGAGATATGACGTAAATGACCTTTTCCCATTGTACGCAGGTGTTCTATTAGAAATCGGACTCGAGAAAGAGCAGCTCACAAGGCAATGTATGCAGCAATATATTATGAAGCTGGATGCAGACTCTCCAGCTAAATTCCAAATTTTCCTTCAGAGAGCCATAGAGAACCCACACACCCTGTTTGTGCTCATTAATGATCACGCCCATTGGAACCTCACCAGGTATTTTGTTTTTTTTATTGACTATTAATTTAATGACAACACACGGTGCTGGTGAACTATATTTATTTATAGCTATCGGGTACATTAAACACATATAGTGTGGGGTTCTCTAACCTGGTCGTAAGGTAATCACATGACCAATGTATAAGAATGTTTTCCTTTAGTAGTATCAGATTCTACCATATTAGACCTTTGCTTTCTCAAAAACAACAACACAAACCAGACATGAAACAAAAAGCTCTTCAGGAAATTGACGGGATCACGGAGGTGGCAGAGAAAGACTTTACAATATGTCGGTAGCCTCTGCTCTGACATATAACTCATGTTCTTATATATTAATGCACAAGTGCAGAATGAGATGCAGGAAAGACTCAATTATATGTAACCTCATTGCCACTGCTGCTTCCATTCAGTTATAGCTAGTTCCTTGGGGTCAGTGCCATGTCTAGCATATGGCTGGAGTTACTGAGATCTCCTTCAGACAGTGGTCTCTATGCTTTCCTGGTACTGGATGCCTTGATCTGCTTCAGGTTTTATAATGACCTAAATCAGTGGTTATTTTTCTCCTGTGTTTTTTTTTGTGTGCGTGACTATTTTTCTCTCATTAGTTCCCTTTGCACGCCGTACCCTCCAAGCGACTCTACCGTGGGGCTTGTCGATAGACTGTTGAACTGCAGAGAGGTGAAGGATGCCCCAAACATTTTGGTTCTGCACGTGACTTCCTCCCCTTACGCACTTCAAACACAGAACACCCGTGTCAGCCCTTATAATGAAATCCACTGGCCTTCATCACACAGTCACGTATGTATTGGATATTTTACTATGTAGATATACATGAAACTTCCTGTTGTTCTGACTTAAAACAAACCTGACGATCGGAAATAAGTCATTTTAAAACACTATTAACAGTGTAATTCTCATCTAACCTACACTATGTGGATAAAAGTATTAGGACACACCACTTAATTATTGAATTCAGACCCATTGTCACGGCTATAAAATCAAGTACCTAACCAAGTATTGGGGGAAAAATATGGGTCGTTCTGAAGAGCTCGGTGAATTCAAGCGTGGTACTGTGATAGGATGCTGCCACCTTTACAATAAGTCAGTTAGGGAATTTTTTTTTATCCCTGCTGGCATATTATTGGGCAAGTTGGCTGGGGCATATTAAATGGCAAAATAATACTGACATATTATTGGGCAAATTGGCTGTGACATATTAAATGGCAAAATAATACTGGCATATTATTGGGCATATTAGCTGTGGCTTATTAATCGCAAAAGTAATACTGGCATATTAATTGCAAAAGTAATACTGGCATATGTCAAAATAATACTGACATACTAATGGGCAAATTGGCTTTGGTATATTAATGGCACAAGAATACTGGCATATTAATGGCAAAATAACACTGGCTGTTGCATATGTTAATGACAAAGTGACTGTGACATGTTAATTGGTACCTGACAGTGGCTTATTTTAATTGGCTGTGATGCTGTGGCATGTTCTGTGTGGCAAAATAACATGTACTATGGGGGAAAGTGACACAGTGGCATGCCAAATTGTGTGGGTGCAATATGAGTGCAAGCTAAGTGCTGTGGGTGCAATATAGGTGCATGGCAAGTGCTGTGGGTACTGTATGGTGCTGTGTGAAGTCCTTTGGGTGCAACGTGGGGGGTGCAAAGAAATGCAATTTTTCAATAACATTTTTATTACATATACACATAGTTAAATGTGATATGAAAATAGTTGCATATAATATTAAAAAATGTACATTTACATACAGTTTTTTACAATGGGTAAAAATTGGGTCGAGGGGGGACCACTGCTAAAGACTTTGCCCAGGGCCCACTAGGGTCTTAAAGCGGCCCTGTGATGGGGTAATGGAGCATGTGATTTTTTATGCAGTCAATTATTTTGTAATAAAATACAAAATTGTTGCCTAGCAGTAAACCAATCTAGCTGATGGAAAGTTTAGGTAGAGCACAAAGCCATGACCTGAATGAGGTTAGAAATATCTACAGATGTAGTCGTGCAGGTGCAGGTCTTGGGCTTGGTTAGAGCTTGAAGGATGGTACTTATGGATAGACAATACATGTAATTAATTCTGGAGAAAAAAATCACTTAGAAGAAATAAACATGGTACTTAGATTTGCTGTTAAGGTGAAGTAAACAATATTACACTTCTTAGAAAGGTACAAAACATAAACGAGAGGTTTTTCTTGAGGTTCTTGACCAATATTAAAAATATGATTTTAAACACTGTGGACTTTATTCATTAAAGGGACACTACCACTTACAGGAGATGTAACTAGAGAACCTGGTCATTTAAAACAAACACATATATAAATCATATGCCACTGTTTCTTTTTTATATGATTGAGTTCATTGCATATAAAAAAGAAAAATAAAATTAGGTGTTTATCACCAGCATCCATTTTGTGAATAATTCCCATGATGCAACATTATCCAAAATCTTCCAGCCAGTCTCAATTTACAACTGTTGCCAAAGCCTGCATGATGATGTTATAAAATACTCGCCTGCTCTCTTATTGGCTCCTGTGTATCATAGTGGGCAGGACTAGGTGGCTTTGTACAATTTTTTTTTCATTTATTAATGAATAGACCACCCATGTGTTGGTTTTATTTGTGTTGCAGGGAATGGAATTGTACCATGAAAACACAAAGTACTTTGGACTTCCAGAGTTCATCGAATCCACCTTGTCAGGACACAGCCTTCCTCTGTTACGTCATGATAGCTCCTTCGAAGCCATTATCCTGGCACTGGGAAAAAGGTATGGTCGTTTAGTTACATGATATGACATTGCCATTCATTTCTATAGGGCCTGCAATTTACATAAGGCTTGGTACAGAGCATAAAGGGAATTACAGACTACACTAGATGAACAGAGACTGACGGATACATGAGGTACAGAGGGAGTGGGGGACAGGAGAAACATAAGGTGATTGAAAAGGTCAAAGGGGAGGGGCTGTATGATAACAGTATTTGGGGAGAGTAGGAGCTCTTTGGGTTGGGCCAGAGGTTAATTAATGGGTGATCTGGTGGTATGAGTAGTAGGCCTACTTAAAGAGGTGAGTTAAAATATACATTTAGAAAAATGGATGTCTTTTTAATGTTATGTGTTTATTCAAAATTATCTTAATTTGCTCAAATATGTTTGAGACAAAGGAGATATTCTAAAGTTGAAATTGTTGTGGTTTCGTAGCCACAGGAGATATAACAAGATGTTTTTCTTGTTATTATTCTTATACCTATACAAATGCATAACCCTGCATTTATCTATGTTGAATTTAATCGGTGACCTATCTGTCCAGTCCTGATTTTGTCTGATGTCTTAGCAAAGAAGAACTATACTAAAAAAGTGGAGAACCTCTTACAACGTTTGTCAAAGAGGATAGTTTTACATTAACAAGAATTCTGTACAATCTATACATTATCCACATTGACTATTTAACCCAAAGGAAGTGATAGACTGAGATTTATGGGTGCCATGGCATATATAGCCTTGAGATTGAATTATAGTTCCCAAATATATGCATCACTGTCCTAGGGACTATCATCCAGAAACTGTCAGACCCAAAAAAGGTCACTCTGTACGTCGGTGATAGCTAACTTTGGCACTGCTGATCTTAATACCTCTTGTTTTTTGGAAACTACATATTCCATGATGCCTAAAGGCTGCCTGAGCATCATGGAGTACATATATCACAAACCTCTAGAGTACCGTATTTTGTGTGCTTGCTTATCTGCACGTATTGGTTTTATACTGTCAAAGTCAATGAGGAGACCAAACGTTGCCTATATTCTACAATGTGGATTTTAATGATCAGTAAACCTTTATGTAATAGTGCTATCATGTAAGCTGATATTACAAGCACCCATTTAAAGATATCATAAGTGCCCATTTAATTTCTACACTGAACTCGTATGATATCAGACTTTTGAAGATTATATTTTAGCAGCCTTGTCTATCTTTCTTCTCACGTCTTCAAAGAAATCAAGTATAGTAATTATATATGGTCCATACTTCATTAATCAATTGTGACTTTTGCCAATAACATCAAAAGGTATTCATTCTTCTGTGACCCTTTTACCCCTTACGTACAAGTGTTCTGTAGGGATTTTTTGTTGTACGTGTGTGTGTGACGGTAATTTCTCTCTAATTAAGTGTACTCGTACATTGTTTTGATGCCATATTTAAACTTATAAAGCAGATTTTAATATGATTTTTTTAAAGAAACATTGTTAAGGAGTTATGTCACTTTCAATATAAAGACATCCGTAATACCCTTTCCAGTCTGAAAGTTAGTTTGATTTGAATAAAGGCACAGGTATACTAATCTTTTCACATAAAAAAAAATTTGATTAAAGCAACACTATCATTAATTTTCTTTTATTATCTGATTAAAGGACAACTATCGTAAAAAAAATAAATTGAATTATGTTTAATTGGAAGATTGCATCCAGTGTGGGCATTTTAAATGAACATGCTTTAATGAAAGAATACAAATGAAGTAGCTAATTGAGCCTTCTGCTTGGATTGTACTATCAGGCACAGTCTGGTTGTTTAGGATTTGTAGGTCAGATGAGGGGAGGGTGTTTCTCCAAATTCTAATTTAAATTCATAAATTACACATTTAATTCTGTATAGATCATTGTTGGGAACTTTTAGTATGTTTAGATAGTGGAGTCCCTTTAAGACACAGTGTAATTTAGTTTAAAAAAAAGTCTCAAGTCCATCCAGTTCAGCATTTATGACTCTCTCTTATAACTGTGGCTCCAAAATAAGGGCTAGAATGTGCCTTAGAAAATAATGAAGAATACTTCTTACATCCACAATGGCAATTGGACATCTCCCTGGATTAATCTATTATTATGTACAATTCAGCTCACAAGGATTGGCTTCTTTCCTATAGAATACATAAGAAGGATGTAACCTAATAAATCAATATTATGTTATTGTCAATTCACCAGTGTTCTTTACTATCATGTTACCCACTTCTTGATGGTATCTCCAAGGTTCACCTATTTTGCTTGTTGGGAAGCTTGCACTGATAATATAATTTCTTTAACTTTTTACCAGATTTCCCCAGCTCCACAGTGCTGTGATTAGGACATTTCTCCTGATCCAGCATTACTCCGCTGCCATGATGGCGGTGTGCGGCCTGTCACAGATGAAGAATTATACTTCAGTCGAAACGTTGGAAATTGCACAGAACCTTCTGAACTCTTCAAAGCAATGTTCCAGCGGACATGGAATCATGGTGTTACTGCGGATCCCCTTTATCCCACTGGCCACATTGGCATACGAACGCCTGTGTCATGTCAGGGAACGCCTCGGTCTGCAGCATAGCTTTGAAGTTATATTGGGAAAACCCAACTCTGCGATTACTATTGGGAAACATTTTGTAGATCAGCTGAAGGTATGGTGCATTATAATGGATACCACCCTTAAATGGGATTATTGTGTTATACATGAGTATAAATACATGTATTATATGCATAGAATTATGATTTTCCTGTTCATTATTTCGCAGGTCTGGCAAAAGAATAAAGATGACAACTGGCTGCCAAAAACCTACCTGGAACTGGAAGGATTGCCTTGTATACTGGTATCTAGTGGAGTGGACCCTCTCGGAGAATCTTTGCCAAGGTAGCCAGGCCTAATGCCAATGATATTCGTGCCAAAAAGAGACATTTTAGCTAGGTTTAATAATCTGGAATCCCATTATTAAGGGAATAATGTCTTTATAACAGCTGGCTCTACCTCTGCCTAACCCATTTCAAACACCATTACGCCAACCTGTTTTATGAACTTTAGGAACTTTTTATTTAAAGTCTAATTCTAATTTTTTGTGTAGTATGCTATTCTATAGGTGTATAATCATTTGTCCCTTATATAATTTTGACCCAGCTGTCACAGAACCTAATTATTGTCGCACCTGATATTATACATGCATGAAAACACAAACAGTGCCACAATTGTCCTCCTTTTATTCATTGGCTATTGTATCCTTCTCCCCCAGTGTGTCTTTTATAAGAGTGTTGAATATGTTATTGTCTACCTTTATAGACTACAATGGCTCTGTTATGTTCTAGGTCTTTGCGATACTGTGATCTACGCTTAGTGCAGTTCTGCACTTGGGAGAGAACAATGAGTGAACAAGAGCTGGGGTTAGCCTCCTGCTTCATCAATACAACAACGTCCGTGGACAAAGGTGTAGGCAGGGACATTCTCGACAGTGACCCTGAGAAGCTAAGCAGCACTGACAATGAAGATGAGGAGATGGTGACCGATGGTATGGAGATCAATCCACATTTCTTTCCAGTGCAACGTCTCCCAATTTTGTTAGTGTCATTAAATATAGTACATTTAGCTTATGACAAAATGTAATTATTGTTGTGGGGATCATGAGAATTGTATTTAGCTCTACAGATTGTTATGTAACACAACTGGTCATTTGGCAATGACTGGTAAACTGTTGGACACCATGAGCCCAGTCGATGGCTTTAAAACAAGAGGACTTAACATGTGCCTATCATAGAACAGCTGCTCAGTGCTGGAGTAATAATGCTGGAATCAATGCTGGTTGGGTATCCCATATCCAAAATGCTTGGATAATGGATCGATTTTTACCAACCGGATATATTAAAGCCTGTCAGCTCTCATGAAATGCAGTGGTATCAATGTAATCTCTGCGCACATTACTGCATCACTGAATAGAACCGAGCAAGGCTCTGAGCAGACTACTGCATCAATGAATAGAACCGAGCAAGGCTCCGAGCACATTACTACATCACTGAATAGAACCGAGCAAGGCTCTGAGCACATTACTGCATCACTGAATAGAACCGAGCAAGGCTCTGAGCACATTACTGCATCACTGAATAGAACTGAGTACGGCTCTGAGCACATTACTACATCACTGAATAGAACCGGCAAGGCTCTGAGCGCATTACTACATCACTGAATAGAACTGAGTAAGGCTCTGAGCACATTACTGCATCACTGAATAGAACCGAGTAAGGCTCTGAGCACATTACTACATCACTGAATAGAACCGAGCAAGGCTCTGAGCACATTACTACATCACTGAATAGAACCGAGCAAGGCTCTGAAACACATTAATACATCACTGAATAGAACCGAGTAAGGCTTTGAGCACATTACTACATCACTGAATAGAACCGAGCAAGGCTCTGAGCACATTACTGCATCACTGAATAGAACTGAGTAAGGCTCTGAGCACATTACTGCATCAATGAATAGAACCGAATAAGGCTCTGAGCACATTACTACATCACTGAAAAGAACCGAGCAAGGCTCTGAGCACATTACTTCATCACTGAATAGAACTGAGTAAGGCTCTGAGCACATTACTACATCACTGAAAAGAACCGAGCAAGGCTCCGAGCACATTACTGTATCACTGAATAGAACCAAGCAAGGTTCTGAGCACATTACTACATCACTGAATAGAACCGAGCAAGGCTCTGAGCACATTACTACATCACTGAATAGAACCGAGCAAGGCTCTAAGCACATTACTACATCACTGAATAGAACTGGGCAAGGCTCTGAGCACATTACTACATCACTGAATAGAACCGAGTAAGGCTCTGAGCACATTACTACATCACTGAATAGAGCCGAGCAAGGCTCTGAGCACATTACTGCATCACTGAATAGAACCAAGCAAGGCTCCGAGCGCATTACTACATCACTGAATAGAACCGAGCAAGGCTCTGAGCGCATTACTGCATCACTGAATAGAACCGAGCAAGGCTCCGAGCGCAGTACTGCATCACTGAATAGAACCGAGCAAGGCTCTGAACACATTACTACATCACTGAATAGAACCGAGCAAGGCTCTGAGCACATTACTGCATCACTGAATAGAACCGAGCAAGGCTCTGAGCACATTACTACATCACTGAATAGAACCGAGCAAGGCTCTGAGCACATTACTACATCACTGAATAGAACCGAGCAAGGCTCTGAGCGCATTACTGCATCACTGAATAGAACCGAGCAAGGCTCTGAGCCCATTACTACATCACTGAATAGAACCGAGCAAGGCCCTGAGAACATTACTGCATCACTTAATAGAACCGAGCTAGACTCTGAGCGCATTACAACCAAGTAAGGCTCCGAGCGCATTACTGCATCACTGAATAGAACCGAGCAAGGCTCTGAGAACATTACTACATCACTGAACAGAACCGAGCAAGGCTCTGAGCGCATTACTACATCACTGAATAGAACCGAGTAAGGCTCTGAGCGCATTACTACATCACTGAATAGAACCGAGTAAGGCTCTGAGCGCATTACTGCATCACTGAATAGAACCGAGTAAGGCTCTGAGCACATTACTGCATCACTGAATAGAACCGAGCAAGGCTCTGAGCACATTACTGCATCACTGAATAGAACCGAGCAAGGCTCTGAGCACATTACTGCATCACTGAATAGAACCGAGCAAGGCTCTGAGCACATTACTGCATCACTGAATAGAACCGAGCAAGGCTCTGAGCGCATTACTGCATCACTGAATAGAACCGAGCAAGGCTCTGAGCCCATTACTACATCACTGAATAGAACCGAGCAAGGCTCTGAGAACATTACTGCATCACTTAATAGAACCGAGCTAGGCTCTGAGCGCATTACAACCAAGTAAGGCTCCGAGCGCATTACTGCATCACTGAATAGAACCGAGCAAGGCTCTGAGAACATTACTACATCACTGAACAGAACCGAGCAAGGCTCTGAGCGCATTACTACATCACTGAATAGAACCGAGCAAGGCTCTGAGCGCATTACTACATCACTGAATAGAACCGAGTAAGGCTCTGAGCGCATTACTGCATCATTGAATAGAACCGAGTAAGGCTCTGAGCACATTACTGCATCACTGAATAGAACCGAGCAAGGCTCTGAGCACATTACTGCATCACTGAATAGAACCGAGCAAGGCTCTGAGCACATTACTGCATCACTGAATAGAACCGAGCCAGGCTCTGAGCACATTACTGCATCACTGAATAGAACCGAGCAAGGCTCTGAGCACATTACTGCATCACTGAATAGAACCGAGCAAGGCTCTGAGCACATTACTGCATCACTGAATAGAACCGAGCAAGGCTCTGAGCACATTACTGCATCACTGAATAGAACCGAGCAAGGCTCTGAGCACATTACTGCATCACTGAATAGAACTGAGCAAGGCTCTGAGCGCATTACTACATCACTGAATAGAACCGAGCAAGGCTCTGAGCACATTACTGCATCACTGAATAGAACCGAGCAAGGCTCTGAGCACATTACTACATCACTGAATAGAACCGAGCAAGGCTCTGAGCACATTACTACATCACTGAATAGAAGTCTGTGACTTTCTTGTCAATTGTAACTCACGCCTCCCAATTCGTCCGGTATTCGAGACCCCGGACAATGAATACTGCACATGCACAGTAGCGTTGTCAGTTTGCCGGGGGCAGTAGTTGGGAAGTATGTAACAATCACATTTGTCAGATTAGATAAATAGGAACCTCCGCAGAGCTGCTTTAAATGACTTGGTACATTAGGAACCATCTATCCTGGAAATAAAGTGAAACAGATTAATGCCAATTAAAGCTGACACTTTAATTTTTTTACATTTTTTTATTTTGCAAGACTTATTATTAAAACGTACCTTTTACCTGGCTTTCTCTCTGGAATCCTTGTCTGCTTCTAAAAAAAGACCATGCCTAGTGCATCATGGGAATGAGCAATGCCCCAACCATGGCAGCCTTACCACTCACAGAGGATCATGGTGTATATATAGGTGCCCCTGACATCTGTAGTGGCATGGCTAGCAATCACTGCTATAAAGCTTGTGGATTATATTTCAGATATGACTTAACCCTTGTGCTATCAATGTTGTTTTAATCTTCGACAGGATCTGTTTCTGAGAAAACTAGCCCCAATAAGAGGCAGCGATTGCAGTCATATGACTCTGCGCCCTCAACTCTCTGTTCCAAAGCTTCCGGTAAGATTCCACTGTGTTGCTTGCAGAATGTATTACAACTTGTGAACCACATACTGGAATACAGTTTACTGCATAACAATTATTGTTTGACATTTAATGAAGTGGTATTATTGTATGTTTACAAAATTCAGTTTATGAAATATAATGGATTGCCAGCAATTTATTGTTATTTTTTTTTTTTACAAAGAGAATCAAAATGTGGAAGTGGTTAAGCAATTAAAGGCTTTGGGCCTATTCACTGCAATGGAATTGCAAGTGAAGTGCAGAAAGCAGGCGTTAAAAGCTGACATGGAAGGATAGACAAGATGGAGGCTATCAATGACTGATCTTTGCAGTTTATTTGTCTTGTTCTAATCTCGAGAATAGCCCCCAGCTACGAAGCGTTTAGAGAATTAGTAAACATTTTTTAATACAAATATTGGTTCTACCTCAAGACTAAATGAGGACAAACTTTCAGGAGGCAGACATTGCTTCTCGCTACCACACCTGGTACAGCCAATCAGCTGCGGGCATTTTTGCATGTTGTCAGAATCTCGCCCGCAGCCAATCAGTACATGCATTGTGGGTCTCTCTCTCAATTCAGAGTAGTGAACACCCCTCTATCAGTAAAAAAACAGAGCGTTTTATTCATGAAAGAGAACTGTGAAGGGAATTTCAAACTTAAAGGGACTGTATCACCTAAAACATTGTTTTTACTGTATGATCTATACATTGTGTTAGCAAAACTGCAAGTAAATGCCTAAATTAGGAGCAAAATGTTTTGTGAATGTGTCTGTGGAGTCTCCAGTTTTTGACATCACCTGTGGCCTGATATGCAAATCACAGCTTGTCCAAGTGAAAAGCAGTTCAACTGCATATCAAGCCATACTTGGTGTCATAAACAGAAGACTCCACAGACACATTAAAAACACATTTCTCCTAATTTAGGCATTTACTTGCCATTTTACTAACACAAGGTATAGATCATTTTCAATTCTTTTTTTATTCTCTACATGCACAGTAGAACAATGTTTAGGTGATACAGTCCCTTCAAAGCCAAACAAGCCAAGTTGGCTCCCATTCAGTTGAATTCCAAATCCAAGGCCAAAGTTGCTGAGTTGGAGACTTTCCAACTGGGCTAATCTGACCTTAAGTTGTCAATTCCCTGGAATTGTCTCATTCCTGAATAATGCCCTGAGTGGCAGTGCCCATCAGCTGCACGTTAAGGCATATAGAATCGGGGGAAGTACATGACATTTACTTTACGTATAAATAACTCTTGCATCTATCAAAAGAAGCCAAAGTTATTTTTAAAGGCTTAGTTATACTTTTCATTTAGAACATCACAAAATAATGGAGAGAGTCACAGCCGGAATGTAGGCATCGCACAGGCATTCCGTACGAGTGCATCAATAAATCAATCCGTAGTCCAAATATAAATACAGCATTACGTGAGAATGACCTTATATCCGAGAGTCATTGGAAGAAAGCATATCATGAAACTGCGTTCACATGCAGGTTCTAATGATTGCTACGCAGAGAAGCTTTCACCTAGGAGATCGCTAACGATCTCTAATGACTGGTAGGTTTTAGTAGGTTGAAGTTGGTTACCAGCTCGATTGAGAATCAATGTTTCTTCTGCCTTGTCTCCTGAGACATCAAGAGCAATTTAAAAAAAAAAGAAAGGTGATGATAATGTGCAAAATAACGATAACAAATAAAACTGACATGAGTCAGGCACCCGATATGAAATGCGTAGGTATAGATAGCACACCATCAGTTGTAGGAGGAGAAACAGGAGGTTACCAGGAATTGGTTCCTAGGTATGTCGGATGGTCTATCATTAATCTTGAAAGTATGTATCGGCAGGGCATAGCTGATAGACAGGATGACGTACAGGATGTTAAGAGGATTGTTGATGTCAATTGCTGGATAAGGGTTGTGGTTGTTGTATTAGGTTGGTGTTGTTGGGCAGGCCATCTGCTTTTTCATGACTCACACACCTTTAAAAGTCATTGTTTGTAATGTGGAGCTGCTTGTGGGTTCCCCATACCATTAACCAGTTTAACATATCTTACACTTAAACTAACCACATTACCGTAACTCTCGCCAGCCAATCACAAACCCTCTAACAAACAACTGAACTAATTTAACACAAATAACCTTACTAGTTATCTCCAACACTCAAACTCAGATTCTCATGCATGACCTACATCCCAACCTCACCCAGCTCCAGTCCTCTGTCATTGAAGTTCACTAACCTATTTCCCTACAGGTTTGGGTTTGTGCAGTGAGCCATTATCAGGGATGGTGGAAGACACTGCGAGAGCGCCACAGCAAGCTATGGCTTTGTACACTGAAGCAAGTGTAACCAATCCAGAGGCCGTAAAACATACCGGAGATAAAAGCTCCAGGAAACCCCTCCCATTTACAGGCGAACAAACAGAGGTCAACACTATGAATCAAAATGGCAAGGATTCTTTGTGTTCCATTTCTACATCGTCCTCAGCATCTTCATCCACCTGCTTTCACTACGGAAGTAGCCTACAAATATCACAGTGCTCTATGACCAAGACATGTAAACAGCCACCTGTTGTATTTCTTCCTAAACTGGTGTACGATATCATTACCTCAACAGACAGCAGTGGACTATCCAAGTCATCTTCTTTCTTGCCCCATTGCGATGTCTCTTGGGCTAGCTCCTTCCGGCCTCTTTTGAGCAAGATGATGACTGGCACAGAACAGTCCTTGTATTACCGCCAATGGACAATACCTAAGCAAAGCCATATGGACTATAGCAACATCAATGAAGGTAGAATGGATACCTTCCATCCGAGGAGATTGCTGCTCAGTGGACCACCAAAGGTAGGTAATCAAAGTTTTCCTTTGCCCTGATACTTTTTATATACAGTAGCACTGGGCAAAACGAAAGACCAAGGTTGGTGGAAAGCCTTAGTTTATGATAGAACAGAAGTGCATGCATGCTACTAGTGATGACGTGACAAACGCAGATTGTATCGCAGCATGCTTAGCAACACATTGATAAAGGAAGACCCGTCCTAACCAAGGGCCACTTATACGTACCATGACGTAAATTCTAAAGAAGCCTAGTTGTGTGAGCTCTTTTGATATTAATACTGTATGTAGACTATACATTCTATACTTGACTTACGTGTTGGTACAGATCCCCCAATTTATTGGTTCCTCATATTTTCAGTAAAAAGGTTTAATAAGCCTGTTTTCTCAGTTGCAATTGTGTGTTTTTCCTTTAGTTATCTTTCAAATACCACTTGCTTTTTAATGTACTAAACATTAATAATTGCTTTGAATCATTTGGGTTTTTTTTTTTCCTTGACACTCAGATTTAGAAATTATGAGCTGGTCAGATTTTATCCTTGTGTATCATCATTGTGTCAATTTTTCAGTGATTAAATTGGTGATTCAGATATTTATGATGCTGAAGGAAATTGGTCGAAAGCGTAGGGAAATTAAAGTTACTGTTTTATTTAATGCGTCTTTTCACGCACTCCTTCCCATTATCCAAAACTTATTTTAAATCTAATATAGTGTTAAAGTGTAATTCTTTTAAAAGTGTCTGTTGCAAATATGCTGACGTAGAAAATCAAACCGTAATTGCTCGATTATAAGACGACCCTGATTATAAGACGACCCCCCAAACTTTGGATATTCCATTAGGAAAAAAACTAAAAGCCTGAATATAAGACTAACCTATAGGAAAAAAGTTCAACTTGTATACATTCACATGTAAATTGCTTTTTTAATAAAAAATTATGATATCAAAAAATGTATTTCTTGTTTTTATTTCCTTTTATGTGCCAATGCTGCCTCCCTCTTTCCCTTGCCCCCAGCTTTCTCTCTCTCGCCCTCCCTTTGTCTCCCCCCTCGCTCACCTTGTCTCTCCCCCCCCTGTTTCTCTCTTCCCCACCCTCCATCCCCTTGTCTCTGTCTCTCCCCCCCCATCACTCCCCTTGTCTCTTCCCCCCATCCCTCCCCTTGTCACTTTTCCCCCTCCCTCGTTGCTCTGGTTCCCCCATCCCTCCCTCCCCTTGTTGCTCTGGTTCCCCCCTCCCTCGTTGCTCTGGTTCCCCCCTCCCTCCCTCTCCTTGTTGCTCTGGTTCCCCCCTCCCTCGTTGCTCTGGTTCCCCCCTCCCTCCCTCCCCTTGTTGCTCTGGTCCGCCCCCAGAAAAAAAATTCTGAAAAAAACCTTGTCTTATAATCGAGCAAATACGATACATTCACATAACCAGTCATACCTGTCTCGGCTTTGAATCATCTGTTAAATTTCCAATCTAACTGTACATGTCATATATCAGTTCTAGTCAATAGAATCAAACATATTTACACATGACTATAGATTCTATTTGTAGCCTGTGTCAATGCTTATATTGTTCCTTTTTACAGGTAGGAAAAACTGGGGCCTATCTCCAGTTTCTCAGTGTCTTGTCTCGAATGCTGATCAGATTAACTGAAGTGGACGTATACGACGAGGAAGAGATAAATATCAGTAAGTTGCACTTAAAGGACAAAATTTACTATTATTCGTTGCTGGTGATTACCTTCCTCCTCCACCAAAACAGTAAAAACGAGTAATTTCTTTTTCATTTTTCATTATTATCGATTTCACAAAATATAAGTAAACCATCACTTATATACATAACATAAGAATCAAGTCGGACCAAATGCCCTCTAGCTAATGTGTTCATTTTGTGATTTCTTTCTCGATTTTGTAGTCCACAAGGATCAGCCTGCTGATAGCTTCCACCAGACTGGGGATAAATGGCCTAATGTGGATATTATCAGGAAGATGGATTTCGATTACATTATGCACGATCCCAAGTATGAAGACGCCAGCGTTATCTGTTCAAATGTTCAGAGCTTTAGCCGTGAAGGTAAAGGACATTTAATACTCACAGTGGGATTATCAGTAGCATAATTTACTGTTCTGTGATCTTGATGAACTAACCTTGATGTCTTAAAGGTGCAATTCTACCACGGCAAAACATTAGCAAATCTATCCTTTAAACATGCATTTTGCATATGTAATGTCCATGGAACCTGAAAAGTAACAATGGTTTTATTTTGTTCAAATAATGCTACAATGATTGAACTTTATGGACTTTATGTTTGTTTTGAACCAAGTTGCCTATGTAACTATATAACAGAAACCAAAACTCTTCATCCTGCTATTTACTTTGTGTCATGTGACTGTAAGCTAGAATTGATCTGGAAAAGCCAAATAATTATTTTTCAGAACAATTTGATACATTCAGAAAACATAGTTATATTTATACAAGGCCTATTCACTTCTGTGATTAAGTAACAACCATACTAAAAAAATCTGACCATAATTGCTGATTTTGAAATATAGATTAGTAGGAGAATTTTTCCACTATTTTTGTGTAGTCTGACCATTTTTCCCAATGGAACTACCCTACTAATCAAGCCCCACCTCCTACGACTTGTAGCAACTCCCCTTCTTGTTCCCACAGGAAGTGGAGTTAGCTATATCTGGGCTGCTATGTCACCTACATTCTCAGGTATACAGGAAATTATAAGGATAGTGTGGTTTCTTATTCTAGTCGGGTTTTTTTTAAATATTTTCTTTGCAGCCTCTCTTTGTCTGCAACAAACACTATTAATAAATATTTTAGGTTACTGCGCTGGTCTGACTCTACGGATTTCATTGTAAGCTCAGCATTGCACGTTGACAGGTTCAGACCGTAAAAATTTTTTTTCCCTTTTAAATTTTTTTATATTATAAATATACAAAAAGACAATTACAGACAATCACATATATTATAATACATAATAAAGAAACACACCTGCATTTTGATTTAAATGATCAAATAAGTCTAGAATATTGGTTTAAAATGTCTCCATAATTCACAAAGAAAAAAGGACAGTTTATATAGGGACAGTTTATATAGGTGTTAAACTTAATTGATTGGTGATAGTTCAATCATCCTCATATTCCAATATATGTATAGAAATTTTAAACCATCAGTGCATGTTCACATACTGACATAAACAATAGCTTGCATGCCTTTGGCGTGGAGACCAGTGAGAGACTTCCGTTCTCCGGTTAGAATAAAGAGAGGGGGGGGGGGGGGGGGAGAGGCTTGACATGGCATTACGTGCGCCAAGATCAGATGTCCAGAGACGCAAAAATTATTATGTAGAGGGCATAGAGAAGGACAAACATTTTCCCCAGATATTGTTGTAATCAGATAGTCTGGCATTGTCATAAAAGATTGCCTTTTCCATGGTGGCCTGGTAATTTATCTTGATCTTGATATCGTTTAGGCTTGGGGTTGTGGATTTTCTCCAGTGCCTTGATAAACAAAGCTTCGTCGCCATAAAAATGTGTGTTAATAATATCATATGTGGTTTTGGAAGCTTTGGAAAATCGAGATGGAACAAGAATTTATCTGGGAGGAGAACACTAATATTGAAGCCCATTTTGGAAACAAGATACAAAATATTCTCTTGGAGATTTTCTAATCATTTACAATCCCAATATATATTTAAAAGTGAGACTGGGGTTAGATAGCAGCGCCAACATAGGTTTGAGGTATGTCTTTGAAACTTGCACAGCTTTGTTGGAACCATATACCATCTGTGTAGGATTTTTACTTAATTTTCTTGAATATTAATGCAATGAATATTTTTCCTAACACTTTCAAAGGATCTTAACCATTCTTGGACTGAGAAAGTTTCAACCATATCCGTTTCCCATTTGGTAACGGTACTTAGTTTTCTCTCTTCAACATTTGTTGCTATAATGTGTCTAACTTTTGACGTTACTTTAGGTAGAGAGCTGCGGTATAGCTTTTCAAGTGGTCCTTCTTTGATAATAGTTAAGCTTCTTATTATTCCAATCATATCTGAAAAATTCAGCGGTTTGAAGGGCACCATTAGTTTGAAGTTGGGAAAAAGAACAAAAACCTGCTTCGTTAATTATATCTGAAACTTTTAAAATACCTAGGTCAAGCCAATGTTTCAAACTAAGATCTTGGGTCATTAGAGTGCAGGTTTCTAGGGAGGCTTCCCTAGAAATACAGTCCTTTGTATATAATCGTTCTTTAATTGGGCCAAAAGAAAGAAAGGCTTGTTCCATGACATTGTTATCAATTCAACCTCTCGAAAATGGATCTATCCAACCAAAATAAGCATGGGATCGACATGCTTACAATTTAATATTTCGTAGATATACCAGATTTTTTTTTTCAATTAGAGTTAGGATTTCCCCATTGCATAAAGTGTGAAAACATTATTGTGTCATGTAAAAAAAAAAAAAACACGTCAGGAAATGATAAGCCGCCTTTGGCTAGTTTGGGGGTCATGGTTTTCATAGAAACTCTGTTTTTTTTTTTTTTTTTTACCTCCCCAGACATATGACACAAAAGTTTTCTGAAACAAATTTAGAATATCTCTGGGGACACGTAATGGAATTGTCCGTAAGAAGTATTCCAGTTTTGGTATAATATATGAGTATATTAAGTCTTCCCACCAAGAGGCATAAATCTTGCTCCATTTCATAAGCAAGGAGGATAACTCGTGGAACAAACTCATATAGTTATTTTGAATCCATGTTTCAATCGTAAAGTTTATTTTGATTCCCAAATATGAGATATGGTCATTTGACCAGATAGAATTGTATCTAGATTCTAAATTCTGTTTCAAATCTAAATCAGACCATAGAATTTTTACAACAAAAAGAGGGGTTCACAAGGCCCAGCCTGGTGAATTCCTCCTGCAAGAAGGACTGAGTTGGTCTGTATAATACATCGTAGGCAAAATGAGAGTTTTAAAGATATGGATTTTCCACGGCCAGCTGAGATCTTCTAGCAGGAGAAGTAACACCAAGTTTGACCCAGCACCATGTATAATAGATCAAATAGTCATTTCATTTCAACTCACCAGCAACTGCTGGTACATCTAAACCAGTGGTTCCCAAACCAGTCCTCACGCCCCACCTGACTGTCCAGGATTTATGAGTTACCCAGTTGTGTTTAAAAAAAAAAAAATCAATAGTAAAACTGTGTGCAAACGGGTTAATATTTTTGCAAGAAAACTTGAAAAGTTCCCTGGCATGGTAATAATTAGTTCACTTGATTTTAGAGCCGATGTCACTCGGGTTCCCTTTAAACAGCAGAAATCACTCTAGGTAAAAGGGCAGACACTAATTGTGCTGCAATTGTCCTACTACTTTGGTCACTGTGACATTTTTATTTCCTTCCCCCTGCCTGTTATTCTGTAGCAGAACTTGTGAACTATAAGAAATATAGAACATTCTCTGACGGTAAAGCAATCTGCCAGAAATAGCCAGCACTCGGAAGGTAAATCCCCCCCCTCTCACAGCCTTTCTTTCTGATAATGGATAGCGAGTCAACGAATGTAATTACAGCTTCTGACTCCATCATGGTAATATTTTATAATCCGATCAATAATTGAGAGATATATGTCCGTGGCTGATATTATTATTTTTTTGTTTGAAAAAGGCGTTAATTAATCTTAGCTTATTAAAAATGTATCTGGCTTAAGTCTAGGATGTGACAAAAATACAAAAGTGGATCCGTAAAACAATGGGATTTATACGCTGAACAGTGAACTGTAGGGCATTGAAAGGGGAATTGAAATTTTCAGGCATTAATATATTCCCTACTCGTTTTCAAAAGGAAGTAGGTGGATCCAAACTCTAGAATGAAGAAATGTACCCTTAGAGTTATTAGTGGTAAACTTGAATAAGTCTCCAAAACATAAAGGCAGCAGCACAAAAGAAGGATATGCCCCCTGGGTCTGAAATGCCTGACGCATTTTGGTAGTAAGACTTGGTAGTAAGACCAAACTGAACTGAGCACTCTGGGAATATATTTTCTCCCCACACAGCCATCCTCAAAAAGAACCCCAATTATTGGAAAAAAGTGCGGCCTACAATCCGGTCAAAGCGTTAATTGGTTAATTTGACGACAGAGTGATTGCTTAATCTAATGTAAGACTAAACAAGACCAATTCAGGAGCCAGCCTTGTTATTATAAGGAGCCTAGGAAATGGGATTTACATAGACTAGGAGCCAACTGAAGGGATTTTACACCTCCCTGGATTTGTCAAGTCCTGGGCTAATGTTTGTTTTTTTATAAGGTCTGGCTTGATGCGTACACCCCATGTTTTTGTGTTAGTGAAACAGAAACATATTGTCATTAACTATATATATAATTTAACAGACAAACCAGTGAATAGGAAAAATGACGAAATATACCTTCGCCGTCCAACAACTCGAATGCGATTGTCCAAGTATGCCTCGTATAACACTTACCACCACTGTGAACAATGCCACCAGTACATGGGCTATAATCCCAGGTTTCAGGTAAGCCTATTATTATGCCAGACGGCATTTGTATTACTTTTATTCCTGCCATCCCCAAAGAATAAACGAATGTGGAATGTGCTGTGCATGTGTATTCCTTGATATAAAGCGTGGAGCCAATAATTCATTACCATGACAAGTAATGATGTACT
The DNA here is from genome assembly GCA_036172795.1 of Pelodytes ibericus. NCBI lineage: Eukaryota > Metazoa > Chordata > Amphibia > Anura > Pelodytidae > Pelodytes > Pelodytes ibericus. Next base: position 189,313,745 of record CM069861.1, read on the forward strand.
GTTCAAATGTCAGGTGATTTCCCAGAGTGCATGTCTATTAACGTTACTACGCATTATTGTCCGTTCTCTCTACTTAACATTCCATTGAGCGTTCTAATGAGATTACTGTTTTCTTCAGATGTATGAGTCAACACTTCATGCTTTTGCCTTCTCATATTCGATACTGGGAGAGGAAATCCAGCTTCACTTCATCATACCTAAATCAAAAGAGCATCACTTTGTCTTCAGTCAGCCTGGCGGCCAACTAGAAAGCATGAGGTTACCACTTGTCACACAAAAGGTAAATGCCACGTTGTCTATGTGACGATACGGAACCCTAGAGCAGCCTCTCCTCTAGTTGTATCGTCCTTAAGGGGAATGTTGCTGAGACCGGGGTCAAGTCAGTGACTATATTTCCCCCAGGATGCTGGTCTCAGTAGTGGGGCTTTAAAGTGAGGCTGAAGGGGCAGTAAATGGTAGCCATAGCAATCCTAGAGTCCATTATCCGCTGGAGAAGGAGGCAGGTATCGACCCCTCTGCCTCCAAGTGCAGCCTTTACAAAGGCTGCCAAGTAATAAGCTTAATGCTGACAGATCTGAAGACTCTGCTACAGGAATGGACACACGGCAAACTCTTGGGAAAGACTTCTACTTTATTACAAAACAGACCAACTTATATATAGGAAAACAGTGGGAGGAGGGTAAATCTATACAATGGCAATGTAAGCTTAATTACATCTTGTAGGAAGACAACATCCTGAGATAGCATAGTTCCCACCACTACAAAGAACCAACACGTCAGCATAATGACATTACACACAGGCAGCACCAACAACACCAACAAACATCAATGGCATTACTGGGATAAAGAACACTTAAATACAACCTGTTTTAAACATTCAATTACAATTAACCCTGCTATCCCCATGAGTCACAGACTGCTACCGTCACAGTTTAAGTAATTCAATTACTACGTCTGGGTTATCTGTAAAAGTGGTGCACGAAGAAGTGATGGCATCAGTTGAATGAAGCGAGCTGAAGACTTAGAGAAACAGACAGAGACTCTTCCAAATGTTTTCAGCTAATAGGAAATGGAATTGATATTATGCTTATTTCCCATTGGCTGCTGGGAATCAGAATGAAACATTTTCTCTTTGTACCCAGGATGCAGACTGTGTGAGAAGTCCTATCTTTACCCCCACCACTGGGCGTCACGAGCACGGCCTTTTCAACCTGTACCATGCTATGGATGGCAGCAGTCACTTACACATTCTAGTAGTTAAAGAATACGAGATGGCGATCTATAAGAAGTACTGGCCAAACCACATAATGCTGGTCCTTCCGAGTATTTTCAACAGTGCCGGAGTGGGTAAGTGTGGAATGTGACACTAAATATCAAAGTCGTTTCATCTAATATTTATGTTGTGTTGCTCTTTAAGGTGTTATTTCTCAGATGTTTTATTTCCATATTTTGACATTCTAATAACCAACAGTGGCACATGTTGCAGTGCGGAGGAACTGTGTTTGACGGAGAGTCCCCGTCTCTTTTTTAGCGCCAGGTTTTTCATACATAGGCTGCGCTGACACAGCCTTAATCTAGGCAACACAGACTCTCACAATTTGACGGTAGTCTGCTTGATGCATTGCTGCACATACCGACGGCGCCAGTATTTGGCTCAATCTGCGTGTGTGCCATGTTTATACATGGCTTCCTTGTGTGCTATGATGGTATACGAGATGGAGGACTTGGAGAGAGACGCAGGACTGTTGCTGTTACAACACCAATAAATATAGTACATTTTATTTTGCAGTGATAGGACGTGTTGAGCAAATAAAACACATACTTCTATTTATTTTTTCTTATTATAAAGTTCTTATCTTAAAAAAAAAAAATGGTCCCTGTAGGTGGAACTGCCCTGTTAAAACCTCTATTCTTCCTCCATAGACATAACACCACAAGAAATCTAAGATGCTCAGCATTCCACAGGGACATGCTGACTTCTTCTCAGCTCTTACACACTGTCATCCACACGAAAGCCTTCTTCTATCCTTCAGCTATGTGACAGATGACTGAACAACAAACTGAAAAACCTAAAAACCCTCCTTCCTTTTTTAAGAATGAATGGAACATAATTTTAAAAAGTCACATTATATTTATGGAGCTTCTATAAGAGCTGGAGGTAAAAAATAAAATAAAAAAAGAATTCCAAGTGAAGGTCACATAAACCTGTAAATTCTATCTCCCTCTGTGACACAACTTTTCAAAATTAAATTTGCCATTGATGCATTAAATTTGCCATTGATACAGCTCATTTGCATTTGGTCCTGTACCTTAAAACAAAAATATTATATTAATTAAAACTGTTCACTCACACCAAGAGCATGATTAAATGGATGACCTTCTCATCCGCGTGTCCTCATTAAGGAACTGGTCTGTAATGCCCACCAATTACCGAACACATCTTTGCTCTGTGTGACCCTTTAGAACTTCAAAGACTGACTGGCTTAGGAATGAATTAGTACATGCACTACATGCAAAGTTCTATATGGTAATTATGTGCTATTATCTACTAACAATACAATAATCTGACCATTCCACAGAATGCATCCAATTAGTTAGTAATTAAACATTGACAACAACGCACAATACTTTTATCACTCTTTTTTTTGTAAGATCAAACACAAGTTGATTCTGAGAAGTGCATCCGTTAGCTAATTAGTATTCACCTTGCAATGTTGTACTTACAGCACAATAACATCTATTTTGCTGGTTAACTTCCCAAACCCCCAGGGGCTGCCCATTTCTTAATTAAAGAGCTGTCGTATCACAATCTGGAGCTGGAACGCAGCAGACAAGCAGAGCTGGGAGTCAGGCCTCAAGACATCTGGCCTTTCATAGTGATTGCAGACGACTCCTGCGTCATGTGGAACGCTGTGGATGTTACTGTGACAGGAGATCAATCGAGGTACGGTGTGTGTAACATGAACATGTTGTTAGTACTCACATGTGACCTGCACATGGCTGACTGATGCACTCTTTTATTGGAGCGCTGCTGATAAGAGAGGATGATGATGCTTTCGCAATGTTTATCAAACTATTATCAAACTTCCCCTTTCTCATGCCTTTTTATTTCCCAGTCCCATCACCTGTAATAATCCCTCTACCTGTTCTTCCTTCTACTCCTCCCTATCTACTTCCTTTCCTCCTCTCACCTCATCCTACTCGCCACTTGTCCTCTATCCCGTTGCTTATTTCCTACTTTCTGACAGAAGCTGCAAACTGACGTCTTCAGAATTTCAATAGAATGTTCAAAATAATGTCAAATACTTCAAATGCTTTCTCTGAAGGTTCTCTTATTTATTTTCCCATTTTCTATATCTAGGGAATATTCATGGTCTAAAAGAAATGTTTCTTTGAAGTACATTCTCCAGCACATGGAAGTTTGTCAGAACATCACGCAGTACGCTCTGATGGGAATGCGGAAATGGACCAGCAAAACGAAACACATTGACCACCAAGAACCTTTCTCTCGCTGTCACTTGCACGACTTTATCCTCCTAAACGTGGACTTGACCCGGGATGTACAGTACAACCAGAACAGGTCAATACACTGATTAAATCCAAGGGGTTCCTGCACTTCTTTAGGAACAGTGTATGCTCTGGGTTTTTGGGGGTCTTAAGCAAAAACGTAGATGGGCCAGTGTCCTGGTTCTCTTTTTCCACACTTTGCAGGCCAATCTCCAGTTATCACTAATGGTACTAGATCAAGTTGTTGGAGATCATTATGTTATATGCATTAGGATTTGGACAACCCTGATCTAGAACATTACATGTTGCACAGATTGGAAAAAATTGTGGGGGAAAATTTGGAATGCGTTTTACAACATATTTGTTTGGAAAAAGATTATGCCTGTATTTACAACACTGTTCACTTTCTTTTCCCGTGTTAGGTTCACATGCGATGATGTTGACTTTAATCTTCGAGTAAACAGTTCGGGGCTGCCGATCTGCAGGTTCAATCGATTCAGTGTCATGAAGAAACAGATTGCAGTGGGTGGCCATCGGTCCTTGCATATAAAATCAAAGGTTAGAAGAAACCACAGTGTATTTTTCCATCTTTCTTTCCATCAGTCTATCTGCCATATAGCATTTATACTACATTCTCTGCTCTCAGTGTCTTCCCTTTAAATATAGAACATATTTTAAAGTAGGCTTGCTGACCTTAAAAATAATTAATGTCCGCACTACCTGCAAGTGTACCTATCACAAAGCCCGCTTAGCTGCTGGTTGAGATGCGATATGTATTAAATCAATCTTGTTTCCACGGTCACACAAGTGATAAAATCTGCCAATTAGCTTCAAGATCCTCTGCAGCATTGAGTTAATACTATAATTTCTGACTGGGTGGGGCAAAGAGTTTGAGAGCGCTGAGGCAATATGACTGACTACCTTTACACCTGATTTTGTGTGCACTCTGCACACTGTCATGAGCAATTATATCACATTGCCATTTACCGATATAGCGCCAACAGTACAGAACATAGAAGGTAACTACACCCTACATTAGACGAACAATACTTTACATCCTACTCGTCCATCAGTTAAGCTTGAGAGCATGGCTCTTTAACTAACGTATCGTTCTGTCTTTGATCATCTAACGTAGGGTGTGGTTCCCTTCTATGTTCTGTAAATTGTTGCTCATGGCAGTGTCCAGCGTGCACACAGAATCGGGTTTAAAGGTAATCAGCCATGTTACCTCCTCACCCTGAAACACTCTGCCCCACTCAATCAGAAAAGCTCTATCATTACAGATTATAAAAACTACGGCAACGAAGGGTCAAGACTTTCTTCATAACTTGACTTGTGCCAAAGGTCTTTCATTGTCACATTCACATATCATGATTGCTTTTATCATCTATCTTTTGGATAGATAGCCTTACTTCAGTGCAGCAGAGGACCTTGAAACTAATTGGCAGATTTAATCAGTTGTGTGACAATAGAAACAACGTTGGTTTAATACATATCAAATCTTTCAAACAGCAGTTAAACCAGGCGTAGTCACCTACATTGCTTCATGGATATTTAATGGAGCTCTCCAGGGACCTGTTCATTAATAGAAATGTACAAAGAACAAGAGGTCACCCCCTGAGACTGGAAGAGCAAAGATTTCATAGGCAGCAAAGGAAGGGATTCTTTACGGTAAGGACAATAAAATTATGGAACTCACTGCCAAGAGAGGTAGTGCTATCAACCACAATAGATGCATTTAAAAATGGTCTGAATGTTTTTTTTGAAAAGCAGAACATACAGGGGTATTAATAATAGAATAAGCATTAATAATAGAGCTTTTTGATCCAAGGAGAAATCTGATTGCCCTTTTGGAGTCAAGAAGGAATTTTTTCCCCCCTAAGAGGCAACATTCGAAAAAGCTTCCTTAGGGGTTTTTTTTTTGCCTTCTTTTGGATCAAAATGCTGAAATGATAGGTCGAAGGGTTGAACTTGATGGACTTGTGTCTTTTGTCAACCTAAATTACTATGTTACTATGTATTACTATGTTACTATGTTACTATGTGTGTAGTAGTAGGCAATATAATGATGTTATATGGACCGTCACAGACCTTGCCACCGACACTGGTGTCTTTATACAGACACTTTGCCTGTCCCTCAGTTAACCAATGTGTTTCTAATAGCGCGGACTGTGAGATTTGTGTATTAAACCGACCAGTTATTTATCTATAGCTTTATTTATTCTTTATGTTATAATATGTCGGCTGTTTCCGTTATGTCTTTTAGGCTCTGGATTCATCCGTGTCCATCTCACCTGCTCATTACATCTGTGCTCCAGACAGCAAGCACACTATCCTCGCTGCTCCGGCCCAGCTACTGCTGGAGAAATTCCTCCAGTACCACAGCCACCGATTCTTCCCCATGTCCCTGAACAACAACACCCACCCAGTGCTCATTGTGGACTGCTACCTGAATCTGGGCCCTCAGGTTAGGGGCATATCAATGTCTATTAAATATATATATACATATTTGGAGGGGGATACAAAATGAATAAACCACCAAGCCCTATGTTTTGATGGCGCTGTATAATTAAAGAATAAGGAACACCTTGCCTATCCAGTGTATTTTTTTATTATTAATAACATATTTGCATTGAATGAAGTCAACTGATATGTAGTCGTTTTAACAGAAGCAGATGCCCCACAGTATACTCACAGCATTGTTTGGGTTACAATATGTTCCACCATTAAGGGATCCCCAAACTCCTCTACTTAGTACATCAGCTACCGCATCATTTCCCCATTGCCAGAACTGGATTTTCTCCCCTGCTCTTCCTTGCAGTCCTTGTAATTATCATATCTCCCCAGCTTCCTGGTGTTACTTCAGATTACTGATGAGAAACGTCCTTTGAGAAAAAAAAATATATATATATACAGGTTATTTAAATCTTCTAACCATTCACTTGCAAAATCAGCACACATGATGACAGAGATTAAATTGTCACGTGTGCCAATGTAGAGCCTGAACACCCGAATCCCAACAAATGTTGGGAGCTTGTGTTATGTGGTCCGGGCCCACACCTGCTCTGGCATTCTAAGTTGAGTTCCCCCACCATGCACTGCTTGCCAGAGACATACTACCACACACACCAGTGTTGGGATGTAAAACATAGGGCAATTGCACAAGACATTTTTTTTAAACTTCCCAACAGTTTAATGTGCATTAGTTTTTATACATTTAGTCTTATTTGTTCCATTTTGTAGCGGACAGGGTGGTTGTAGGCAGGGTACCACAGGTATTTTTATTAATAGAAGCAAGTAGTGCAAATTGTTAGATGTCTGTTACTTCTGGCGCCGTGACACTGTCTAAAAACAGTCTGGCATCTATTAACAATTAGAAGTTTTAGACATGTAGGTGTTAAATAGTAATCATGGAATTTTAGATAGTTTGTCTTTTTCAGATAAGAGGCTAAGTTTGTTTGTTAGTCTCCTAGACATTAAAACCATGGGTAGGGAAAGCTATATATTTATATTTGGATATTCCTCTCTTTTTTTTCAGATCAGCGTGTGCTGTGTGAGTTCTCGCCCCCACTCTGTCAATGTTCACTGTCCTGATGTCCAGTTCAGTGGTCTCCTGTTACATCTCTGTGACTCCTTTGTGGTTGCCAGTTTTTTGAAAAGATTCCAGTTTCTGAAGGGTAAGCCTGTGACTCTCAGTGAGAGAGCTTGATTCCGTCTTGTGCTCGATATGACTCCCCTTCATGCTTTCGTAATCAAACACTTAACTTGCGATTACGATGCACAGCTGGCACGCATAAAGACTGAGTAGCGTAAAAGGTCATGTGTGTAATTATTGCAGGCGGATACACTGAGCATGTAGAACGTATTGCATATTTTTTGTAACCTCTCCCGACTACTTTACATTGCAGGAGTTTTTTTTTGTTTTTTTTACAAGACCCCCCCTTCTTGTGTTTTAGGTGTGTCTGTGGTGTTTGATGTTTTCTTCCACACCCCTATTTGTCCACCGTTCCAAACTGCTCTCTCCTTACAAGCTTAGGACAAGGGGCACAGTGTCGGCAACATATTGTGTTCCGGGCTTCCCAAGTGGACACGCCAAATTAGGGTTAACAGTCTCTACCCACACCAGGTCTCCGGTGCCTCCGCTAGTGCTCGACATGCACTGATCAGTATGAGATAAGAAAGGAAGCAGAAATGGCACAAAGCTTGACGCGTTTCGCTCACCAGATCCCTAATAATAAGCTCCTGGTGCGCAAAACGCGTCAAGCTTTGTCACGCATCTGAACTTGCACTAACCGCTGCTGTGGAGTTACTCAATTTTTATGAAAAATACTTATTTTTTCCACTTGAATTGACTCCTGGAGTGCCATTTCTGCTTCCTTTCTAATCTCAAACAGTATCAGCGACCATATCCTGTGCTGGGTTTATACTCTGTAACTGTCCAATATCCAAAACGATTTCAGTTGTTGCTAAATTTAAATTTAATTTGATGGAAAGGTCAAGGCTGATGGCTCCACGGATCTTCAGATGCCCTCTTATTGTAAAAGGCCCCTAGTACAGTCAGGTCATTAACTGTCCTTTATTCTTTAAATAGGTGCCACTCTGTGTGTAATATGTCAAGACCGCAATGCTCTCCGGCAGACTGTAGTCCGGCTTGAGTTGGAAGATGAATGGCAATTTCGGTTGCGGGATGAGTTCCAAACAGCCAACGCTAAGGAAGACAAGCCACTCTTCATCCTGACTGGACGTCATGTTTAAAGATAGAAGATGTTTTTCTAGCATTTTTTTCTTGCTAAGGGTTATTTATGAGGGTTAATTGTGGGTCAAAGTTCTATAGGTGGAGCAGACATCAGGAGCATTCCGTGGGCTTCTATGGTGATTTTCCCTCTTATAGAAGTAAACTCCACAGTTTACCTTCATACAGTCTTTATATACTTAATGCGCCTGGTTAATATACAGTCTCAATGTAGACGAATGCTGATCATGAGCCATTTTTATTCTGCACTGGACTAAAACTATTATTGCTCAGAAGCACTGAAATAGGGCAGCCTTAAACTCCTAGTTTATCTTGTATTTAATATATGTGTATATATATATTTTGAGCACTGAGTATTATTTGTACTATAACTGTATTTTAGTTTTTATCTAAATGTTTAGGTTGTTAATGGCATACCTCATGATATTTGAGTGTATTATTACATGTTTGTGTTGTATTATTCAGATTTTACATATTTTTGGGTTTTTTTGCTCTCAAGGGGAAGAGATCTGCTCTTAAAAGATGTGTACCTTGAACTAGCAGGGTCTTAGTAGTATGCATTATCAGAAATGTACCCTTCTCATATATACACTATGGAAATATAACTACATGTCTACAATTCAGAGGATATAGTGCTGCACACTGTAATATATACAACATATAGATGGACAGGTATAAAAACTGACACACTGCAAAGTGTCGGAACTTTAATTTAAAAAAAATGGAGCTTTTTTATAACTTCTGACACTACAGTGAGGTCGGAGGTTCCCTGCCGCAAACCTTTTTTTTAATATATAGGTCACACCGGCGCAACGAGTGCAGACACAACCTAAATCTAAGCATTCGGTGTAGATAACAGACTCCTGTGAGTTTGCCTTTTACGCTGGCGTGCAGGCTGGCGCAATCGGCTTCTGCGCCGTGTTCATATATGCCCCCATGGCCTTCAAAAAACAACAAAAACTAAAATCACAAAGAAAAATATTTTTATTGCCCTCAGTATGCTTATTGAACAAATATATTTTTATTGATTTAGTATTACTTTATTAATTTGATTTATTTATTCAGTTATTTTCAAAAGCAGATCATTCACATAAATTCAAATTAGTATTGTATCAGTCAGGATCATTTGTTCCTGTGAATTAATTTTTGGGGGCTGTAATTATGACTGCTTGATAAAATGATTTTTTTTTAAAAAAAAACCTGCATTTAAATATTAGATATCAATTTTCCAGTTCATATGCATTCAAATGTGTTCCTTATCAGCCTGATTGTTATGCAAATCATTTAATTAGCAACAGTTTAAAAAAAATCAGGAGAGTCACAGAATCCACATGAAAAAAATCCTTTTTCTCAATGTGATTGGGTAAAAGAGAGGAGCGGGGGGAATGGGAGGACATAGACAGTGATGTTCACCATCCAAGGGCAGATTGCTACTAGGAAGGGGAGAAACATCTGCTACCTCACTTTGTCCAATCAACTGCAAGGACAGTAACAACCGGGAAGTTTGACTGGACCATTTGCAGGTGTCCAAAGGAGCGGTCAGGGAGGACTAGATCCTGTGGAGCATAAGGGCAGCATTTATTAATAAATTACAAATAGCTTGTTGCAAACTTGTTTACTGACCCTAAGCTTTGATATAGTTGTCCCCCATTTTCTGTGATCCATTCAGATTATTTTGTCCCCCTCAATAAACCCCCCCATTTAACAGCTGTCAAAAAAAAAAAATGATTTGCAAACAAAGCTCATGAATCGCTCACTAAGATCGTTCCTTAATTTATTGCAGTCTAGTGATTGTGATGGACATGCGACTCCTTAAAAAAAACATTATGTGCCCATAATAAAAACATAATGATGTATCGTATTTAGGGTTGCGACAAGGCCGGTATTTTACCGGCAGGCCGATAAAAAATTGTCATCAGGCCAATGTTAAGTCCATGGATACAGTACAAAATCTGGTATTTTTTTTTTTTTTTTTAAGAAAAGGGGGCAACCCTAATTGTATTGCGAGAAATCTCTCCAGTGCCTGTGTTTCATATAGCCAAATTTCTTATGCAGAGGGAAATATTTATGTTTAGTAAATAAAGTGTGTCCAGTAAAAACATTTATGGAGTGTTAGCCATTGTGAACAACATATTGGGCTGATTCAATGACCTAAAATACAACTGTTCTTATTTCTTTAACTCAAATTCTTCTAGTGTAGTCTATACTTTAATGGTTCAGCCATTTTCACAATATGTTTGACAGCGCATATGAAACATAATTTTATATGTCTCTTGCACTGAGCAGATAGCAATTTCCCAGAAGGCATGTGGTCTTCTATTCCTGATTGTCCGCTTACTTCCTGTCGTTAGAAACATTTGTGACATTTTTCATAACTGTAGAACAGGAAACAAGAAGGGGTCTACAAGACTGATGAAAATCCCCCCCAGCATGGTGATTTTCAAATTCATAAATTAAATAGTAAACGAACCTTAAGGCCTGAATCTCCCTTGATATCCTATAAAATGTATAGATATCCATAAATGTGTTATGCTACTTTTAGCTGTAACAGTTTTACACATTTTACACAGTAACACAACACTGACTGGAAATGTGTTATTATTATTATTATTATTATAATGAGAAAATGTTGTTTATAAAATTGTTTTGGTTAGAAAAGCAATTTTCCTTATTTTATTTTTGCATTTCAGTTTTGAAATTTGTTATAGTTTTTGTAAATACGGTATGTGCTATGTGCGGAATTTGTAAGTCTTGTTTAATTAATTTAAACCTTTTTTTTAAATAAAATATATTAACTATCAACACAGTGTGGCATGGTTTAAACTATAATGTATTTTGTCCTGTAACACACTATTGTTCACAACAGTTTTCAGTTGTAATTTACACATTTTTGTCCATTACAATTAACATCAAATAGATCAGAAATACAGTGTAGACATTGGTAATATATCCTATTGTACATGCTGTGGGGTGCAGGATGGAGGGTGAGGAAAAACTTTGCCCCACCCCGACTGGCCTGAGGTTAGGGTTATGGATAGTTTTATGGGGTTAGCATTAGAACTAGAGCGGAGCAGGGTTTAGGGTTAAGGAACTGGGACTCTAGATTTCTTCCTCTAATATCTAACCCTGTATTTCAGATTTTTTTTCTTTAGAAATTGTTAAGCAGAGCCTACAGTGTCACCCAAACTTAGATTTAAAATTGGCTACCAGAACCATTCCAAATGTTCTAAATGTCAAAGTCTTTTTTTTTTTGTCCCTTTTCATATATGACTTAGCATTAAAGTATCCATTCCCCCTGGTTCCGACCAAGTTAAACCAAGGGGAGGTACGATGCAAGTTACATGCATCATGGAGGAAGCAGGGGGAGATGGGGACAATATAGGCTCCCTATCGTTATGGGGGGTTGTGTGTGGGTTAAATGTTGTACTTTGTATGTTTAATGTGTGCTGCGTTGCTCAGAACTGGAGGCTAGCTTTGTCCAATCAGATGGGACATCCGGGCATAGAAGTAGTGATACTAATCAGATGGGGGCCTTGAGATTTCTTACCCTAAATGTACAGGGTTTAAATATTCCACAGCGTAGACTTACCTTGACTGATTTGTTATATTCTGAGAGGATTGATGTAGCTTGTCTGCAGGAGACACATCTTAAAGAGATGGACGCTGTTAGATTGAGGTCAAAAAGGTTCCCTTATATTGAATACTCGGCAATGAAGGAAAAAAAGCAAAATGGGGTAGCAATCCTGATTTCTCGGGATATTAAATATGAATTAATTTACATGCAGAAGGACACAATGTGCAGATTTGTGTTTTTGATTTGCAGATTAAATGATAGGCTTTTCTCCATATTAAACATATATGCCCCTAATAAAAGCCCAATGCATTTTGTTAATAAGACTCTTAATGGGATATTCGAATATGTGCAGGGCTCATGGATAGTGCTGGGAGATTTTAACCTGGTGGCAGAACCAGAGGTGGATAGAAAGGGCTCATCACCCAGAACGGTCTCCCCTGCAGACAGAGGCCTATCCAGAAATTTTCACTCCATGTTGGGGAGATTTAACTTATATGACACATGGAGAGTGTTTAACCCCTTGGAGAAGAACTTCACTTTTTATTCCAATAGACATAAATCCTTTTCAAGGATCGATATGATCTTGACAGACCAGAGCATAATTAGGCTATGTAATGATGTGCAAATTAAAACTACTGCTTGGTCGGATCACGACGCAGTGGTGATGGATGTCAAAGATAATATCTCTAGAATAAGGAACTCTTGGAGGTTAAATGACTTTCTATTGAATACTCAAATAAATGTTGAAGGGGTACAGTCTATGACACAGGAATATTTCTCTATTAACGCAAACGGTGAGACCGAGAATTCTATGGTTTGGTGCGCCTTCAAGAGCGTGGAACGGGGGCATTTTATTAAATTGGCCTCTAGATCGAAAAAAGAAAAGGGTAAATCTCCGTCTGAAAAGAATATTAGATTAGCGGAATTAACCACTTTGAACATCGCAATAGACGAAGCTCGAACTAAAGAGATTAAAACATTAAAAATCGATATTAGGGAACAATTATATATTCGAGCCTCTAGAATTATGTTGAACGCCAAGCAGAAGTGGTTCCGATTGGGGAACAAGGCTGATAAGCTAATGACCAACCAACTCAAAATGAACAATCTAAGAACTAGGATTTTTAAAATCATAGATGGTCAAAATATATGTCTATCACCCCAAAGTATTAGTAAAGCTTTTGAAAAATGTTACCATAAGCTTTATAATCTAACATTACCGGCCTCCCAAAGATTACCTTGCAGCAAGCAATAGATCTTGAAGCCCCCTTCTCTATTAAGGAAATTAAGCAATCCATCTATAAACTTAAAACCAAAAAAGCACCTGGCCCCGATGGCTTTACTGCCCTGTTTTACAAAAAGATAGCTGATATCATTGCACCTCATCTAGCTAAGACCTTTAATGAGATTAAAGATAAACGCGAATTTCCTAAAGAGATGCTCCAGGCAAGTATAATTCCAATCCCAAAACAGGGCAAAGATTGCAATCTTCTGAGTAACTACAGGCCAATTTCGCTAATTAACTTAGATACCAAGATTTATTCGTCTATTATAGTGGACAGACTCAAATCGGTTGTTGCATCAATTATACATCTAGACCAAACAGGATTTGTGAAGGGTCGTCAGGGAATGGGCAACACTAGGAAAACTATAGATCTGATAGATTTTGTAAACAAACATAATATACCAGCCATTGTTCTAGCCCTGGACGCCGAGAAGGCCTTTGACCGGGTTGACTGGATCTTCCTTGAGGAAGCCTTGAGGGCCTATGGATTCGGGGGGGATCTAGTCAACTCGGTCATGGCCCTTTACACCTGCCCCTCAGCAAGGATTGCAGGACCGGGTCTCTGCTCTGGATGGTTTGATGTGAGAAATGGGACCCGACAGGGGTGTCCCCTGGCCCCCATTCTTTACATTCTTTCACTTGAGCCTCTGGCAATTAGAATTCGGAGAGCCATGAAAATAAAAGGAATACAAGTTGGAGGAAGAGTCTCTAAAATGAGTCTGTTCGCTGACGATGTTCTATTGACATTAACCGACCCAGTAAACTCAATTACAGAGGTTTTGTCGGAGATTGACTCATTTGGGCGCTTTTCTAACTACAAATTAAATCTAAAAAAAACACAAGCCCTTGGCTTTAATATTCCCCATGATACTCACATAGATCTGATTGATGGCTTTCCCTTCGAGTGGGCTACATCATCAATTAAATACTTGGGCGTATTGATACCCAGGAAAATCTCCGATATCTTAGAGATAAACTATGCCCCCCTATTCTCTGACCTCCAGCAGAAAATAGGGCAATGGAAATGCCTAAATCTATCCTGGATAGGGAGGCTGAATGTTATCAAGGCCTATATAATTCCCAAATGGTTATACCTACTGAGAATGATTCCAGCTCCTTTATCAGCCACTCAATGTGATCAGTTCCAAAGGCTAGTGAGCAAATACATCTGGGGTGATAAAAAACCAAGAATAGCTAGACAGTGGTTGCATAAACCCGGAAACAAAGGGGTGCTCGGTCTGCCTAACCTTGCTAGATATGTTGAGGCTAGTATGTTGCTTCACGTTCATAAAATACAAACACCTGAGTCTCAGGAAGAAGACTGGTACAGGATAGAGCAAGAGATGGCGGGATCTACGGCCCTAGATAGTATTCTATGGCTTAGTAGATCCAAGACTTTAGAAACAATATCAGCTTCGGGGAATAGCATACTTAATGGTATAATGAGTAAGTGGCTAACCTTTAAGAGGAAATCGGGTCTGTCTAACAAGATTGTCGGCTCCGTAGTAGTAAATATAGTTGAAAGGTTAATTCCAGACCTCTCTTTTAATCTGAGTTTTAGAGAACACAAGTTGACCTTTTCTCAGTTAACGCAGGATAATAAGATAAAATCCTTAAAACAGGTTATGGAGGAATATGGACTGCATTGGAAAGACGCCTATGGGACTTTGAGACTTCTACATTTCACTAGACATCATATGTTTTGTCCCAAGGATCAGAACCTCATGAGCCTCTTGGAGAATATATTTAGAGAAGGATCAAATTCCTGTAAGTTAAAGAACTGGTATTCCTTGTTGGATGAGATCAAGCATAGCTCAACACCAAAAGCCTGGGGGAAATGGTGCAGTGAGTTGAATATTACTAGGGGTGGGGAGCTCTGGGAGAAAGTGTGGACCCAGACGAGGAGGGCTACTCACTGTGTAAATTTGCAGGAGTTGTACTTTAAGGTGCTCTTTAGATGGTATCTGGTCCCAACATCTGTGAAAAGGATTGATTTCTCCCAGAGCTCCCTATGCTGGAGATGTCAGCTTTTGGAGGGAGACTATGCCCATATCTGGTGGGATTGCCAGGGAGTTAGGAGGACTTGGAACAAGGTCTTCCAGGCTCTCTCTTCTCTTCTTGGACGGTGTCTCCCAATGAGTGCAGAGATAGCCCTTCTCCACCTAAACCTCAATGACCTCAAGGAGGAAGAGTGGAAACTGGCAGTTCAGCTTTTGCTTGCAATGAAGCTATGCATCGCACGTAACTGGAAACAAGCCACAAATATAACCTGGGACAATGTGAAAAACGTGATGAATCATTTTGGGGACATGGAAAGGGGATATTATAAAGTTAACAACAAAATGATACAATACTATAAAATCTGGCAACCTTGGCTGGAGAGGTTCTCCTAGTAAAACTCTGAGAGCTGAAATAGCCACTGATGAGTTCCGAGGAACGTCCCGGTGATACAAATGAGCAATAACGTTCTGAGCAACGCACACACTTGTCTGTATGTCTGTGTGTCTGTCTTGTTGGTCATGTTTGTCTGTTTTTTGTTGTTTTCCTTTTTTCTTTTGCTTTTTTTCCCCAACCTTGGTAGGGAGTGGGATGTAACTTGATATAACCCCTAAGTCACAATCACTATAACTATTGGGTCCCCAAGTAAGCACGGTCTATAGCGGGGCGCGCCCCGATAAATCGGTTTCTAGACCGATTAACCCCCTTCACCTTTTTTACTTAGTGTATCAATTATTACGGGAGGGGAGAAGAGTGGGGGAGAGGAGGGGATGGGGACTTGAAGGGAATATGTGAAGGGAGGACGAAGGGGGAGGTGTAATGACACGATGATGACATTCTATCCATTTAATGACCTATTAAGTGTTTTTTCTTGAATGGGACTGAGTGAGGGGAAAGAAAAATAAATAAATAAATAAATAAATGTCAAAGTGAGGACGCAGTTTTTCCATCGCCTTTGGTCTTACCCCAGCATTTTGTACAGAAATCAGAACTATGCAACCCAACAATTAGGAATGTGCTTTCAGCATGGGCATGGTCTGAAAGAAAGATCTGTACTCATTATATTATCAGCCACAACAAAAGAGGCAGTATTAGCGCATCAAATTTGTACACAGCCCCACCTGCTTGATATGGCTATTGCAAGATTAAGATCTATCTTTAAATCGACTCAATCGAAGATTCATTACATAGAGAAGTCAGAGCTAAATCATTTTTTGACAGATGGTCACCATTTATTTTGACTTTAGAACACTCGGTCAAACTCTCCATCCCTCACACCTTTCAGCATGGGGTTTTTTCTCGTTTTCAAATACTAAATGGCAAACATCCATTACCAGAACTCTTAGTCTAATATTTAAACGTGATAGAAAAAATTCTATGTGTTTTGGACCTTCATCCCTCTTGGGTTGTAATGGAGAATAATACGGTCTTCTATTTCTTTTTGTTATAGTACGAGACTTTGCGCACATATTTTAATTAGACTTGGTAGTTTCTGTCACATGCACTTCTTGATTATTTATCAGTTTACATCGTTACATAGTAGTTTAGGTTGAAAAAAAGACTTTGCCTATCCCATGTTTATCGCTGTTGATCCAAAACAAGGCAAATAAAAACCCCTTCAGCAATTTCAAATTCTGCGTTCAGTGGGGTAAAAATTCCTTCTTGACTCCAAATGGTCCATTGGTTCAACCAGCAACGAAATAAAATATTAATAGTAAGGAGGTTAGAAGTGGGCGCCAAAATAAACTAACTATCCAAAACATAGCCCACACGATGAGTGAGATGTATGCAGAAAACACTAATGTGGACCATGGGACACACAGTATAATGAAGTGAGAAAGTGTTGCACAACAAAAATTGATACACACTGGTAAACAATGCCTTAAAGACTTGTATGTGTATAAAAAGAAAGAAAAAAAAAATACAATGTGTGACATTGAAATAGCCGACAATGATGATATGTGCCCCCAATGGAGAATCACTCACATGTACTAGAGCCCTTGTACTGGCTCTAGTATAGTCGTGTTGTATAGATTTATATGGTATGGAGCATCTAAAACCAGGAAGAGAATGGGCCCATGGCATGATACCAGATAAAAACAGAATTTTAATGGCCATCACAAAAGTTAGGCTAACACGATAAAAAGAGTTAAAACACAATGTACAAAACTGGCATGCAGAAGCTTGATACAAAAAACGCAGACCGAGAAGAAGTCCCATTGGACGAAACACGTCGTGTGACGTCAGACGTAAGCGGTTGTATACGGAAGTAAAGACGTGCACTGGACTCACACGCAGGAATTGACCCTAGGGAGACTTTCGGTAGGCAGTTTTTGTACCAAGCTTCTGCACGCAAGTTCTCCTCAAAAGAGCCAATGGGATGCTGCTCGCTTTCCACTGAAATCTCCAGATTGTAGTCTGAGAAGACTTGTCATTGTCCCATGTCTTTTACCCATGTATGTTGCACAGTTCGATATTTTTAACCAAACGTGTAATGCTATATGTACTTTGACATGTCTTTTCTTATAAACTCAAAACCAATAAAATTAATTTAAACAAAAAAGAAGATAATTTCCAGTGACACACTGACACATATAAAGTAAAATATTTTATTTAATAATCTTAAATAAGAAAAAGTACATTTCCGAAATCACCAGCACAAATAAAACCAATAAAAACATCCATTTTTTTTTTGGGTGGGACTGTCCCTTTGAAATTATCAGCAGCCAGAGGGTTTTCCCCAAATGCACACAACTATATTTATGAAAGCTGGATAGCCTTCTTTAGCTCGGAATCGAGTCTCAGCCACATGTGTTTGTGCAAACCGCTCATACCTTTTCATCCTACACTGTTTGTTTTTTGCTTGAATCAGTATGGTGAAAATAAACTTGGAACATTTCAGTGGTTACGGTACCATCAAAGGTACTATGTGATATGATATTGTACAGTAAGCAGACATGGGAGAATATGTGAAGAAACATATGTCTACCCAACTCTTTACAGTTGACATTAAATTATGGAATATACTGGAGTACGGCTTAATTTATCTCTCTTATCTCTGTATACAAAGAAAACATATTATTCTCACATTATTCTCTCTTTTCTCTGTACAGTTCTCTCTCTTCATATCCTAGCTCCCCCTTCTCATTTGAGGTCTATCTCGTCTTATACTAGTTCTCAACTTCTTATTTTATTTCTCTCCTCCTCTTCCTAGTTTTAGCTCTTCTTATTCTAGTTATCACTTCACAATCTAGTTCTTTCGTTATCCCTTTCTCTTACGCTAGTTCCTTCCTTCTTATTTTCTTATTCTAGCTGTCTCTTTATATGTTAGCTCGCCACGTTCTCACCCTTTTCTTATTCTAGTTAATTTTCTTCTCATTCTAAAAATTCCTTTTCAAATTCCATTTCTCTCCTTCTAGTCCTCCCTCTTTGTATTCCAGCTTGTTTCTTCTCATTCTACCGCTACCTTCTTACAATGGTTCTCTTTTCTCATTCTAGTTCTTCCACTTCTTGCACATCATGAGATTAGGTGTTAAGAAGCCATTCAGAAAAAAAATCCTTGGATATCGCTCACTCGGAGCACATAATTCCTTAGACTACTTTGATCTTTATGCCAACCTTGAAGGATGCGACACTGGACTATACTGATGGCTGTATGAATCTTCTAAACAATAAATTGGGCTGCTGCCTGGTATCATTTATCCATCAGTGTGTTTGTGGATGCTCCTATTATACAACAACCCTATTTCTTTACAGAAAAACAAACAGGATGAATCTTTGCTTTCAAACATCGTGGCTATGTACAGTACACAATGATGCACAGGGCTTGCGAGTGGCGAGTTCCTTCCCTTTGGCATGCAAAACCGGAAAACTTCACATAACCATGAATGTTTAGCAATATCTCCTTGTTTTAGGAGATGGTCTTTCTTGTGAGATCAGTTGACACAGGATTTAGTCTTGAGATTGTTAGTGGTTTGCTTCACCGAGTGGGTTATATCCTCTTTATTGCAAGAGATGTCCAGTGTCTCTAAAAACAGTTGTCGGAATGACGACGATACCACATTGTACAGGACTGGATTCACAGCAGAGCTAACGTAGAATAGGGTGTTGGTCAACATGTAGAAATAATGGTAGAAGTTATACAAAAACCTGGCAGAAAAGAATGGGAAAAAAAGGAAAAACTGCGTCAAAAAAAAAGTTGTCAAGTTATAGAGTTGAGCAAGAAATTTTGGGATGGACAAAAATTAAGAGAAAAATATGTTTTAAATATGTCTGTTTTGCTGCCTTTTTCTGACATCACCTTGTGTCTTGGTATGCAAATTACAAATTTCCCATCTGCATATCAAGTCACAGGTGATGTCATAAACAGTAGATATAACACACTTCTAAGTTATGTTATGCATGTATTTAGCATGGCCAGTATTCAAAAACTGCAATACACAAATTCAGTGCGAAACAACACAATATAATATCTTAACATAATTTTATATATTTTTAAATATTTGTAGTTATATTAAAAGCACCTAGCTTAGATGAAAAATATTGGAAATTTAGTCACAATATATGGCCATATTTTGCTTAGCCCATAACACTCCAATCTTGGGGAGTCCTATCTCAATAGCTTACTTACATGGAATTAAATCTCTCTGATAATATGTTTTAAGTTATAATGTATCCAATTTCACTGGACACCATATACAGAGCACCAGTGAGTGGTGGGGGGTGGGGTGCACTCCCAGAAGCTGGTCAGGCTTTATACACACAAAAAAAACTAGAATTTGTAAGCACCCTATAACCGGCAGAACCGCACCACTGGAGTGACCGATAAATTCAAAAACAGTCCTCGTAACGTGGTAACTATGTTAGCCATCTAATAACTCTCTATGAATGTTCTTTCCCTGTCTACACTAAATGACCTTGAACAATCCTGTGTATATGTGATGCTGAGTATTATCTATGCATCAATAATTATTATGAATGTAAATTATAATATCACTATTCTAGTGCAGGTTACACTTACCCAGACCACTCATCATCTGGAACATAGCAGAACATCAGTCTTCTTGCATGGTATGGTAACCAGCATACAACATATGCAATTACAATGGCTCCTGCAGAGAATTTAAGCAATTGCTATTAAAAACTAGAAAATATCTGTAGGTGCAGCATATATATGTATCTTCTGTCCAATCAATGGTAAAATGACACCTTATGGAACTTAATAGGCAGCATAATTCAAGATTATACATTCTGTCTGCCTTTAGCCTTATCAGTCTGACAGTGGCATCACTGATGGGGGGGGGGGGGGGGGGGGGTTGGGGGTGGCGGGTGTAGACTACACCGGGTGGTGACAATACACTGACAGGTGGAAAGCTGGTGGAGCCAGTGTGATGCTTTAGGCAATGTTATTAACAGTATTTCAGTATTAAGGAAGTATTACTTTACTGTGAGGGTAGTGGATGTATGGAATAGTCTTCCAGCAGAAGTGGTAGAGGTAAACACAGTCAAGGATTTTAAGCATGCGTGGGATAGACACAACGCTGTCCTAGCTATAAGACCGGGAACGGGGGACTAATAAAAGTATTCAGAAAAATTGGGCAGACTAGATGGACCGAATGGTTCTTATCTGCCGACACATTCTATGTTTCTATTCCCTAATGGCATTGAGGATAATGCTCCCTGCCACAAAGCAGTTAAAGGTGTTGACTTTTCCTCCAAATTCCCTAGATCTCAATCCAATCGAGCATCTGTAGGATGTGTTGGACAAACAAGTCCAATCCATGGAGACCCCACCTCACAACTTACAGGATTTAAAGGATCTTCTGCTCACATCTTGATGCCAGATACCACAGCACACCTTCAGAGGTCTAACGGAGTCCATAACAGAGAGCAAAAACAGATTGATACTCACGATATGGGTTAAGCAACTAAGTTGTGAGCGCTTGACGTGTTTCGTGCCACTTAGCGCCTACTCATAAGCTCTCTAAGTAGCGATTGCATTGTGATTTGCCACCTCACCTTTTGGTGCCAGTTCGATATCGTTCCACGGATGTATCATCACTGTTTGTATGAAATAAATCTGCTACTGTATGCAAAGTATTGGGAGTGCTGATCCGTTTTTGCTCTCTGTTACTGACTATATGTTGGGAGGGCTGCCAGTTTATTCTTACTTGGCGAGGCAACAGATACATGGAGGGGGATTGGTGGATGCTGCTATTTATGCCATCTATAGAAGCATGGATATAATTTTTCTTGTTCTACTGGAGTCCATGCCTCGACTGGTCAGGGCTGTTTTAGCAGCAAAAGGGACCAACACAATATTAGGGTGTCATAATGTTATGGCTGACTGTTGCATAGTTTCAAACAGAGAAGTGTGGGTGGCACAACATATCCAGCAGTTACCAAACAATACCAAAGTGAATACAACATAAATAAAAAATGGCGCTCACTGGTCATATTATCCAAAGTAGAACATTTTGATTTGTATAAAAACATTAATGTTTTGACTCCGGTATGGAGCCTTCATCAGGAGGTACTGCAAATATAACACAAAGACACAATCTGATATATACAAAAACCACGTGCCACTTTTTTGGACAACACACCCCTTAATCAAAAAAACACTGATCTAGAAAAAACAAGTGAATTAAAATACCTGTCCTGGATAAATGCATAATAATTCAATGTGTCATGATCAAACATGAAATAACAGGCAAGAAATTGTATTAAATATAGAATCTATCATGTACTCAAATATTAAAACAATACATAGTACAACTTACTGGAGAAATAAAAAAAAAACTAAATAACAATATAAACTCATTACTTTAAAACCGAAAATCTGTATGAAACATAACATACCGATGATCTAGCGGGGAACTAAGAACGATTTGTAAGACACATATGGGTCTATTCATTAAATTCCACTTTGGAGGTCGATTTTCATTTTGAGTCTAAGTCAAACACCTGAGTTTGACTTAGGAAAAAAAAAAAACAGGTTTGAATCTTCCCCATTGAAAGTAATGAGAGGCAAAGTGATTAAAGGTATTTTTGAGACTAAGTCAAACGTGCCAAAGTTTTGACTTAGAGGGGCATGTACTAAAAAAACGCAAATCAATTTTATGTGCAAAACTATTTTTGCGCTTTGCTCCTATTGCAATGTACTAAACATTTAACACTCAAATAGTACATACGAGCAAAACTGCGAATAAAAATGGGCATAATTGAGAATAAAAACAGGCAATTTTTGCGGATATTTTTTCTACCTCTTTTGATAGCACTCGCTAACAGCTGGTGTAATTTTCACACACAAATAAGAATTATTTTTCACAAATATTCACAAAGCTCTTTAGCATGCGCAAAAATAATCGCAATTTATAGCGTAAAAATCCATGCAAAATAAAAATAAACGGATGAGGTGCAAATCAGGATAAAAAAGCGCAGAATGTTACAAACAGTCGCAAATTGCTCCTCACTCATGTTTTACCTGCTTTTTTCCCCACTGCACTTGTTTAGTACATGACCCCCTTAGTCTCAAAAATTGCTTTGATCATTTGATCTCTTATAAATAAAATGACATTGCTTTGGAAGACTATATCTTTTGCCTCTGGTTTTGGACCCATAAATATAATTGTGGAAATATGTGTGCAGGACAACCTATCCAAATTATATATTTTGTATATGTGTATAATTTATTGAATATATTTGCCATTATACTCAATGATGTACAGGAATTATTATTTACAAGAAACATTAGTCCAAAAAACATGACTAAGTATTCTGTATGGTTTGGTACTGAAGGAGATCCAAGGAGGGGTGACACCATGAGTTAGCGCACCGGTTGATACCAACACTAATAACACCTATGCAGTCTGAAATATTGAGTAGCCATCGGTGCAACATTCTAAAAGTGCAGCAGTCACCATGGAAACCAATGGAATGTTCCTGCCAATTGCTTCACTTTTAGAAAATTGCCACATAATGTCTCATTGCACTTAGCCCTCATTGCTTATAAAGAGAGAATATTATTTAAAAATGTTTTTCCCAGCCTGAGCATTTATTACTCCTCCATGATTACTTTGAGTCTATTTTATCTATACCCTTGGCAGTTTCTTTAAATTTATCCCAAATGCCCATTTGGTCATTTTTCCCATTGTGCGGCGATGCAACTATTTATAAATGTGAAGATAATAATCATTATCTGTAAAAGCATTAGGAAGCTTATGGGGATTAAAGCACTTGCAAATGCACATAATCACGGTAATCCGTGGATAATAGTTGCCTTCTGATTTAGAGAGTGTTTATTCCTATGCTTTTATCAGACTAAAGCTATGTGCACTTTATACAGTGGTAATTTCTTAATGAAACATTGTCACCTAAATGGAACCTATAGAGGGAGTGGAAAGTTTAAATTACTGTTATAGTAGAATTAGCAAGTTCATAAATTCAGGTCATAAACACAGAGCTCATCTCGAGCAGAAAACAACAGCGCTATCGGCGTGTGTGTCAAGTAGTCTCCTGACAAAAGGCTGGATTATGTGCTGCTTCCTCCAGTTATGTACATTTTGGTTGTGCCGGTGTTCTGACAAATTACTCGAGCGAATTCTATTGCACAGGCACAATAGAATTCACTCACAGCGCTTGCGCACAAAGTTATAGCTGATCATTCAGCTGTAACTTTACCAGGACGGCGCATGGGCGAAGGACGCACACCACCTCCGGCGCCTTTCACGCCTCCTTCTGATCAGCTGCGGTGAGAGGTAAGTTAACAGTGCGCACTTTGGTTGAGCGATTTGTCACCCGTTTTGGCATGCGCACTTCGCTGGAGATATTTGATCGAAAACTCTGCTGTTTTTACAGACACAAATATCTCCAGCGAAGTGCACTGTTAACTTACCTCTCACCGCAGCTGATCAGAAGGGGAATGATCAGCTGTAACTTTGTGTGCATGCGCGGTGAGTGAATTCTAATTCTACTCACTCACTCATCGATTTCTGTGTAGCTAAGGACTACTGTGTTGTGTAGAGTTCTGTGTCTTATATTTAGAAACAAATAGGTTTCTCCAAACAGAGATATCCACTGAGGCAAAAAATGTAACACTCTCCAGCAATGAAAGGGGATTTCTTGTCTGCTGATATCAGGGTGGCGCCACCAATCGCCATAATATGTGAAGAAAAGCCTGGAAATCCAGATATCACCATGAAAAAGACACTTCTGATTAAGCGTGGAAACATGAGAAACGCGTCAGGTGCACTCATCCCACTACCTGCTGTGAATTGATGTTTTATATTTTGATCACTGCCAAGAAACACTCTTTTTTTCATCAGGAAATCTGGCGTGCTAGCCTTTTCCTTGCATGTTATATTTATAGCAAATAATGCACAGAACACTTCAAACATCAAACACGGAAAAAAATATCCAAGAGGCCGACGGCGGCACCAAATTCAGCATCACATTCACTCACTCTGTTGTGAATTGGACCAGCACGAAAAGTATACGGAAATATATTTTTATCTCCCCTGCGCCTCTGCCAGCAAACTTGGCCCAAGGTGGCCTGCAGACAGTTTAATCGCTTGTCACCCCCCCCCCCCCCCCCCATGGTGGCCCTGACTGGCAAGGAGTTAGCCAGTACTGAACACAGCGGACCTTGGTAACCATACTTCCAAGGTAAGTCCCATACCGGTTACATTTTATACACTCTCTGATGACACAACAAAAACATGTTGTTTATCATCCCAAGTGGCTAACCTCAGAAATCAATGGAGAATTAATCACAGGGCTCTTACTCATAGTCATCAGTTTATATATGAGTCAGCTTTATGTTCAGATTTATGAGTTGGCATATTAATTGGTGTCTATGAGGTGAGCAGATGGTCAGCCAGATCTGTTTCAGTGATGCAGTGGAAAATGTTCCAACCAACCCGTTAATTGCATCTAAATACATTGTAACCCTCTGTGAAATATGTTATCACTTTATTAATATACTCTTTATAATAGGCACAAAGCTATCCTAGCTATAAGATAGGGAACTGGGGACTAAGAAAAGTATTAAGAAAATTGGGCAGACTAGATGGACTGAATGGTTCTTATCTGCCAGTGACACATTCTATGGTTCTTATAATAAATACGGAACACTTACTATGGATCCTACAGATATAAAGGTACAGTGCAGACTTTACTCTTTGTTCTTTTATCTGTATATTGTATAGCTGGTCACTTTACATTTGCATGCTCACTTCCATTCATTCCACATCTTTATGACACAGAGATGCACAGAGGAACCTGCCATGTTTGTGTGTGATCTTATGAACTTCTCGAGCCGCGTTCAAACAGTGGCCCTCTGGCTGTTGGGGGACTACATCTCCCATATTCCTTGGACAGCCTCTTTCATGGCAAAGTATTATGGGAAATCAAGTAAGGAGGACTAGAGTTGACAGCAGAGCCCCAGAGTTTTCAGGTATGCATAAGCTTTCCTGTTCCAGAGGTAGGAACTAGCAGAGCACAGAAATTATGTGATGTGTGGAGGGGAGCATTAAGAATAGCTAAGAAGTACATTTTTTTTTTTTTTTTAATAAAAGTCAGTTAGTTTCTTATTAACTGGGTAAAGGATCTTGACATAGATTAATGCACAAGCAGAGTGATCAAGTGATCCTTTTAAAGCCACAGACTGGCTTAGGATCATGGGGAGTGTAGTTTATCACCAGGTTCAGCTCTATAGACTGCTGGTCAGCTGATGCTGTCTCAGTCTATATAGTATATAATGCATGCTAATATATTCCAAGTATTCCAGAATAACAAAGATATACAAATTAATTCAGTTCCAGGTTTCCTTTGGCTCATACATTAGCATTTGAATGAATTTGTTTCTGCTGATTATTATATTTCTAGGAACTCCATATAAATTGATAAGTAAATGTATTATTACTATTTCAGATCATATTCCTAAACCTTAGATATAACAATATCCTGCACAAATAGGGGACAGTGCTACATTGTTTAGAGAAAACTGACCGTAACATACAAATAGATGTCCATAGACTATGAAGAAGAAATAAACCCTTATTACTTATTAATAAAATAAAACTAGTTTTATTAGATCTGTGTGTTGCAGAACAAAATGACATGCTGGGTGTATTGCAGCACTTTGCCATGTGTTACCAGTGGCTCCTTTGAATCTTTATCAAGCATTCAGCTAAATCTCATTTTAAACAATTATTCCTGGAAACACAAATTCCTTGTTTTCTGGCCTTTTTTTCCTTCAAAATTCTTGAATGTGTTGTGTGAAGCGACTAACTAACAGTTTTCTACTTGATACCATCCCAATCATAAGTCCACTCTAAACATTCTACTCGATACCACACTAAACATTCTACTGGATCCCATGCTACATATTCTCTCAGATTCCACTATAAACATTGTACTGTTTTCTATGCTAAACATTCTACTGGATCCCATGCTAAACATTCTCTCAGATTCCACTCTAAACATTCCACTGGCTTCCGTGTTAAACATTCTACTGGCTCCCATGCTAAATATTTTATTGGATTCCATGCTAAACATTCTACTGGATCCCATTCTACACATTCTCTCTGATTCCACTCTAAACATTCTACTGGCTTCCATGCTAAACATTCTACTGGATCCCATGCTAAATATTTTATTGGATTCCATGCTAAACATTCTACTGGATCCCATGCTAAACATTCTCTCAGATTCCACTCTAAATATTCCACTGGCTTCCGTGTTAAACCTTCTACTGGCTTCAAAGCTAAACATTCTGCTGGATGCCATTCTTAACATTCTCACGGATTCCACTCTAAACATTCTTCTGGCTTCCATGCTAAACATTCTACTGGATCCCATGCTAAATATTTTATTGGATTCCATGCTAAACATTCTACTATATTGCACTCTAAACATTCTATTGCATTCCACTCTAAACATTCTACTGGATTCAAGGCTAAAAATTCTAATGGATTCCATTCTTAACATTCTATTGAATTCCACCCAAAACATTCAACTAGATTCCACTGAATATTCTCATGGATTTCATTCCAAACATTATACTGGATACCACACTTTGTGGGCCTCTTTTACCTGTTACTTCTGTAAGCATCTTGACAATTTAAAGAATGCAGCTAATGAAAGGAGTAGAGAGCCACAAAAAAAACCCAACAGATTCATTGTGAAATCAGATCTTTGTTCAAATGATCAAAATCGAACTAAAATCAGCATTTTACTGGCTTCCATGCTAAGCATTCTATTGGATCCCACACTCAATATTCTACTGGATCCCACACTAAATATTCTACTATATTTCACTCTAAATATTCTCTTGAATTCCACTCTAAACATTCTACTGGATTCCATACTAAGCATTCTACCGGATCCCACACTTAATATTCTACTAGATTTCACTCTAAACATTCTATCGAATTCAACACTAAACATTCTACTGGATTCCACACTAAGAATTCTATCGAATTCCACTCTAAACATTCTACTGGATTCCATACTAAGCATTGTACCGGATCTCAAACTAAATATTCTACCAGATTTCACTCTAAACATTCTATCGAATTCCACTCTAAACATTCTACTCGATTCCATACTAAGCATTCTACCGGTTCCCACACTTAATATTCTACTAGATTTCACTCTAAACATTCTATCGAATTCAACACTAAACATTCTACTGGATTCCACACTAAGCATTCTATCGATTCCACACTAAGCATTCTACTGGTTTCCATGATAAACATTCTACTGGATCCCACGCTAAATATTCTATTGGATTCCACGCTAAACATTCTAATAGATTTAACACTAAATATTCTATCAGATTCCACTCTAAACATTCTACTGGATCCCACGCATTCTTCAAGCAAGGCCTGGCAGCGTAGTAAATGAATGCTGTAATTGTTAGTTAGGTGACTGATAAGTCTAATTCAGGTTTTACATGCAGTACACAATACATTGTGAGATGTAAAGTGATGTGTACTTACTGGAGTCTGTTTACCAAACAATGAACTGCGGTGAACTGACAGCAACATTGCAAAAATCAGACGTTCCTAGCTGAGCTGGAAACATAGGGGAGCTTAAGAGTTCTCTAACCCCAGTTATTAAACACTCATTTTTTGCAAACTGACTGTCAGATCACTACAGTTCAGTAAATAAACCCCAGGGTTTTATTTGAAAACAAATTGGGCCAAAGCAACAACAAAAAAAAAGAAACATTTCTAAGGCAAAGTTCCAAAAGTTGGGCAATCAGTAGCACCATTTTACTGGTTTCCATGGTGATTTTTGCACTTCTTGAACTTCGACCCATAATTATAATTTACACAGAATCCCCGACTGTGAAATGGTCTGAAACAGGTGCACCAGAAATAGAACAACTTGCTTATACTGTGAATGTAAAGAGTAGAACATGATTGAAAATGTTCTATACATTGTGTTAGCAAAATTGCAAATAAATACCTAAAAGAGGAGAAAAATGTGTTTTAACCCCTCCATGATGATAGGACGTTCTATGCCGTCTTGATTTTAGAATACGTAAAAGACGTTAGGATGGCATAGAATGTCCTACCATTTAACAGCTCAGCGCGGCTCCCTGTTATGAGCTGTGCTCGGATCCAACTGCAGGGACTTGCAGTGGGATCCTACCTGTCAGATGAGGCCACTTTGAGTGACCTCGGTCTGACAGGGAAATGTAGCCAGTGCCGGTAATTTCGGGTTCGGGCACGCCTCTGTGACGCCACGTGTGACATCAGGAGGTCTTGCGATCTTTTGGCAGGGACCCACAGGGTCTGTTAAGACCATGATCGGGTCTCTGCCATAGTGTTTCTGGCTACCGATCACATTGTGATTGGTGGCCAGGAACAAAACGTGGCATCACAAAAGGGGTTACATGTGTCTGTGGAGTCTCCTGCTTATGACATCATCTGAGGCTTGATATGCAAATTGCACATTTCCCATTGAAAATCAGTTCATTCGCATACCATGCCACACGCGATGTCATAAACAGAAAACTCCACAGACACATTTAAAACAAATTTTGTACTCTCTAAACACTGTTTTGGTGATACAGTCTGTTTAAGCAAGTTCAAGTCAAACAGGCACTTTTACAATTACAACAGTGAATTTCTAACCAACTGATGCTACAAGGAAATAGAAACATGTATGAGAAGGTTATACTCTGCAAGAATAAATCAGTCATTAATATCATGGGCTGGGAATTATACATTCCAGAAGAACAAAATGATTCTGACTCAAAACATAGCTTTAAAACACAATTTGTTTCAGTATATTAGGTTAGCTTGATAAGTTACATACACTCTTCCAAATATGATAGTGTGCACGTGACTTATTTTGCTAATATAATTTGTTTTACATTCTTTATTTTGATTACGTTTTTATATACAATACAGTATACATTTTTACAATTACATAACATTGGAAAATTCTTATTGTCCTATTATTATTATTATTAACTTTTTACATTATTTATTTTTAATACGTTTGTATATGTAATACAGCATACCGTTTTACAATGACATAACATTAGAAAAATTCTTATTGTCCTATTATAATGACCCATTAGGGTCATATATTATGCAGAGCCAGACTTGATGAGTTTCTCCTGCTAGAAGGCATCAGCTGATCATGGGTAATCAGGGCCGTCTTTAATAGTGATTGGACCCTGGGCAAGCATTTGCTTGGGCCCCCTGGACCCTGCCCCCTCCCCTGCATGCAATCCCACCATCCATCGCAATGTTACCCGACACAACACACAACCATATGCCATAATTGTTGTGCCATTCAGATGCCAGTAATATTGTAACTTTCGGATGCCAGTAATATTGTGCCAGTCAGAGCCCAGTAATATTGTGCCAGTCAGAGCCTAGTAATATTGTGCCAGTCAGATGCCTGCAATATTGTGCCAGTCAGATGCCTGCAATATTGTGCCAGTCAGAGCCCAGTAATAATGTGCCAGTCAGATACCAATAATATTGTGCCAGTCAGATACCAATAATATTGTGCCAGTCAGATACCAATAATATTGTGCCAGTCAGATACCAGGAATATTGTGCCTGTCAGAGCCCAGGAATATGGTGCCTGTCAGATGCCTGTAATATTATGCCAATCAGATGCCAAGTAATATAGTGCCAGTCAGATACCCAGTAATATAGTGCCAATCAGATGCCCAGTAATATTGTGCCAGTCAGATGCCAAGTAATATAGTGCCAGTCAGATACCCAGTAATATAGTGTCAATCAGATACCCAGTAATATAGTGCCAATCAGATACCCAGTAATATAGTGCCAATCAGATGCCCAGTAATATAGTGTCAATCAGATACCCAGTAATATAGTGCCAATCAGATACCCAGTAATATAGTGCCAATCAGATGCCCAGTAATATTGTGCCAATCAGATACCCAGTAATATTGTGCCAATCAGATACCCAGTAATATAGTGCCAGTCAGATACCAGGAATATTGTGCCAGCCAGCCCCCCCCCCCCCCTACTTACATGATTCTGCTCCGTGTCCCCCGCCGGATGTCTCCTCCGTGCAGTCTTCCCTCTTGCACGGAGGAGGGAAACAGAAACCGGATGTGACGCGACGTCACATCCGGCGTCAGTTTTTTTTAGTTTTTTTTTCCGGCCGTCGCATCCATCGGATGCGGCTTGCCGGAAAAAAGCGTTCACAAGCGCAATGCGCTGTGAACGCGGCAGCAGAGGCTGGGGGCCCACGAGACAGCTGCCTTGGGGCCCCCCAGGAGTAAATGGGCCCAGGGCAGCTGCCCCGTTTGCCCCGCGTTAAAGACGGCCCTGTCGGTAATGCATTGTTACTCTCACTTTTTACAATGCAGATAAAAGACTGTAAGATCTGTTCACCCCAATCTGTGTTCGTTTCACTTATTTTAAAATGCACCTTTTGGTGAATAGACTCCATTATAATAAGTGTGTTTTACCAGGACAGGTTCTTTGACATCGTCGCTCTCATTCTCAAGTATATCCTCTGGATGTTCCCATAAAGCTACTTAATGGCACTCATTTTATCCATCTCAGACAGAAGAAAAATCTGACCTTTCAGGGAATGAAACCTTCTGCTTTAACCTACACAAGACCCCTGGTTTCCCACCTTGACCTCCAACCACAAAATCACCTGTCTCTAACCAAATAACCCAATTCTAATGTATTCCTGAGACCATAATATGTTCCTGCCTGACTGTGATAATGCAGTGGAATTGAAATGCTATAGTGACATCGATCAAGCTACTCACATGCAGCATAATGATCCTGATTTGCGACCTGTGTACAAACCTCTCTCTCAGCTCCATTGTCCTGCTGCAGTCTATGTTATTATCAATCTCGTTTCTTAGAAACACAGATTGTTATGGCAGCTAAGAAGCAATTAGTCTACCTAGCCTACCCAGAATGAAACCGCCTTCTTGACATCCCAGGCATTACAGAGTTTCAGAATTCCTTACATTTACTTACTAGTCTTTTCCTCAATCGTGTAATCATCCGTGCACTCTGAAGAGTTTTTTTTAAAAAAAAAATGACTGTGCAATGTTGCCAGCTCTAGTCTCCTGAGCGGAGTGTAGTGTTGGACCCAACACAATTATATCACTTTCACTATTTTCTACTCATTTCCCTGTCTCACGGGTTATGGCTTAAAGAGTCAAAACAGAGGTAAATGTTCACTGTACCCATTGGCTATAATGGCCTGTACTTTTTAAGATACAGCTCTTTCCTGATAGTTCCTTTCCCATCTCATTCGCTGCCACAACACCTTTCATTTCCCACTGGTGCCCTGCGGGCGGTGGCCCTCAGTCCCCACTGCTCTCCTGTCTTTATGTCTCATTTCTAAGAAATCAAATCATTTGGCCTCCAATACCACTTAGATGCAGATGACAAGCTACCTCTACTATCATTATCTTTCTCCCGTTCTCATGTTTCCCATCAATGACAGCCTGTCAGCCATCACTGCTTGGTTGTCCAGCAACTACCTACACGTTAGAGGGTTTTTCACTAAAAGGTGAGTTGCAGGTGATGAACATTTCATCTGTCATCTCTCTTTCGAGCATCACTCCTGTTGCCAAATACACCATTACCCATGGCAATGCCGCTATTTTTCAGCCTGGTCTCTTGGGTTTATCTTTGACTCGGCTCTCTCTTTTATCCATCTCCAAATTTGCCTGTTCCTCCCTGAAACTGTTATCTCCTGTTTTGATTACTGTAACCCTCATCTGACTGACTCTCTCTCCTACAGTCAATACAAAATGCTGGCATCTTTTTCACAACTCCTCTTTTGCTGCTCTATTTGGCTCCTCTCTGCTGGCTTCCAATTCATTTCTTTTAGGATGAAAATGTAAAATAACACCCAACTTACAAACTCAGCCATAGATTACCTTGTTCTCCTTCTCCACAAATACCCACCTGCATAGCAACTATACACTTACCATGGCTTGTGATTAAAGATTTGAACCATTCTCATCACCTCTTCCCCATCTCAACTGCAAGACTCCTCTCAAGCTGAACATCTGACCATCTCTTTCACATTCAGTCTTTAGAAAGTGCCTTTTTCTTACAGTCTTATGCCTTATCCAACTAGAACACTTCTTAGAAAACTTTCAGACCTATTAAGCTGACTCAGTTTCTGAAATGCACCTTCTTGGCGCATGAGCAATAAGTCTAGCAACCAGATCCCCAACCTCGGAACTCAAATGTCAAAGTGGGGAAGCATCCACTTTTGGGATCTTCATGCCGGCTTCACAAGATCAGAACAAATAAAACACTAACACCACCACTAATTCATATTGGTAATGCTTCCAATGATTGGACCACTTTCAGAGAGCTCAGTTCTGGAGAGCGCGTGCTTCAACTAACTAAAATCAACTATTATTTTGGCTTGTTAAAAGCGAGCAGAGCACACCAGCCATGAGCACCATGAGCACCTGACGCATTTCGTTCTTCCGTCTTAAACGAGAATCTTAAAAACAAAGAGTGTAACCAACATTGCCTGCTATAATGAGCATGCTACACACTATGCTGTGGACTATGTAACCCCCCCAAATAAAAAACAAACAAACAACAAAGTAAAAAGGGAGGAATCATAAGCTTGTGGTGTGCTTGTGGTGTGCTTGTGCAAAAATATACAGTACAATCTTAATGTTATGTACGAAAAACACACACACACGCAATGTTTCTTACAAAAATTGGAGCTCCATGTATTGGAGCCAATCAGATCATTTCAGTGATGCAAATGGCCTCTTAATTTGGGCCACTCAGAGATACCAAAGGGATCTCAAATCAGAAAAAAAAATCAGCTAATGTCACTGTCCCAAAATGGATTTGGAGACGGGGGTTCTCAGGTGGGGCCTGAGGGTCAAACACCTCCCTATAGATTATGGGCCCTGGCTTATGTGCTATAACTCTATACTCTATATTGTTAGTTAGTCAGATTCTGTTAGTATATTGGTTTATGTGTAATGTATAATTCTATGAGTAGACCACTGTGAAGGATTGCAATGTGTCAGTGACAAAAATTGATAGTTTACTCCAACATCCATTGTTCTGTGTTAATTTACTGTTAAGCTGATTATGATGAGTTTTTATATCTGTAGCAATGCTGGTTAATTGCTGTTTGGTTTCTGTTGGACTGTATGTTAATTCCTATTTGGTTTGCAGTCTGGAAGTATAATGTCTGTGATGTCAGATTTGTGTGTATATAAGTCTGTGCGGTTTGACAAATAAAGTCGTTGTTCATTCTTGCTGTACCTAACTGCTAGTGGTCCTGTCTGCTATTTGGGTACAAAGAGCAAGGGTCCAGAAAGGCTTGCTGGGTGGATGTGATCTTTAATCGGGGGCTAAGGAGGTGATTTCACACAACTGACAGAGGTGCTACCGGCCTTGGGTAGCCGTTCCGTTACAGTGACTTCTCTGGGGAGAGCGTTGGCCTATTAAGGTGATAGCTATCGTCCTCCAAAAGAAGCAAATGGGCAGAAGTTTAATTTAAAAAAAAGTAAAAAAAAATTAAATTAATTACATACATTAAAATAAATAAAATGAACATAAAATAAGATAAAATTATTATGTTTTTAAAATGCTCATATTATTGAAAACATACTATTATAACATATTATAAAGATTTTATAATAGTATATACATATTTTTGTGTTTGAAATATGTTAATATGTTACGTAAATTCTTTTTTACTTGTTGGTTCAATTTTGAAGAATAGAACTGATCAAAATTCGGTAACTAACCCGGGAAGTATATATGAGGGATAAACGAGGGGAGACCTTATTAGAAAAAATATCCCACTCATGCTATAAGTCATCTGCAAACCTGGTTCTCAGGGTGAAATCCAGTCCACCTCTTCTTGACAGAGTTCTTTTCTATGTATATTTTCTTCTCTAACTGATTCTCTCAGTTATCAGGAAGCTCAAAGCCTTTATTCCCTCTTCATGTATTTGGATATGTTGCCCTTGGGAGGACTTGTTTTGGAGTTAAGGGCAGCACTCAGATGTCTTAAAGAGATCATGTCTATTCAGTTGATTAGCATGAATGTGGTACCATTCATCTGTAGAACAGTTAAGTTTCAAGCCTATAAACTGCTCCTTTGGTACTTCAAAATGTGAGTACGGCGAATGACACGACTTAGCATGCAGAACAGTATTGCCGATGTTGGCTTGAGGTATACATCCATATCAACAGTGTGAGCTTGGCCACGTAAGATGACATCCAAGAAAGTTACTTCAGAGGTACCCAGGCTGAAGGTAAACTTTAATTTCAAGTTTATTTCTTTTAAGTATTCAACAAAAGTAACTGCGAGCTCTTGACTGTCCTGCCAGACGCATAACGGATTATAAGTGCATTTCAGATCCATGACCACTGGTGGCCTGATTTAGTTCAGATCTTTAAAGACGCAGGAAGCCTCCCGCCATCATAAAAAAAAAAGATTTGAATAGGAGGAGACGAATGTACCCATAGCTGTCCATGCATTTGGAGATAACAACCCCGTCCAAACATACAGAAGCAATGCATGAGCAGAAAGGCAACAGCTTTCATCAAAATCTCAATGATCTTATTAGAGTATAGGTAAAAACTGAAATACCGTATTTGCTCGATTATAAGACGACCCTCATTATAAGACGACCCCCCCAAATTTGTACATTCCTTTAGGAAAAAAACTAAAAGCCTGATTATAAGACTACCCTATGGGAAAAAAGTTTAACTTGTATATATGTAAATTGATTTTTAATATTTAATAAAAACTTTATATAATACAAATGCATTTCTTGTTTTTATTTCCTTTTATGTGCCAATGCGGCCTCTCTCCCCCTCCCCCAGCTGTCTCTCCCCCCCCCAGCGTTGTCTCTCTCTCCCCCCAAAACTTCTCTCTCTTCCCCCTTCCCCTTGTCTCTATC
Source organism: Pelodytes ibericus (assembly GCA_036172795.1). NCBI lineage: Eukaryota > Metazoa > Chordata > Amphibia > Anura > Pelodytidae > Pelodytes > Pelodytes ibericus. The sequence continues at coordinate 189,349,299 of CM069861.1, forward strand.
TATCACCCCTCCCCATTTCTCTCTGTCCCCCTCCCTCCCCTTGTCTGTGTCTCCCCCCTCCCTCCCCTTGTCTGTCTGTGTCCTCCCCCCTCCCCTTGTCTCTCTCTATCCCCCCTCTCCCCTTTTCTCTCTCCCCCCCTCCCCTTGTCTATCTGTATCCTCTCCCCTCCCCCCTTTGTCTCTCTCTATCCCCCCCTCCCCTTTTCTCTCTCCCCCCCTCCCCTTGTCTGTCTGTGTCCTCCCCCCTCCCCCTCACCTGGTTTCGTTCCCTGGTGGCTAGTGGGGGCAGCCGGGGGATGTCTGCACGATACGTGCAGACATCCTCCATGCTGCCCGACACGGCAGTCTATTATGACGGACAGCTGGTCCGTCATAATAGACTGCCGTGTCGGGCAGCATGGAGGATGTCTGCACGTATCATGCAGACATCCCCCAGCTGCCCGATTCACCCTGGTGGCTAGTGGGGCAGCAGAGGATGTCTGCGCGATGAGCGCAGACCTCCCCTGCTGCCGCCCGGCACAATCGCCGGGACTTCTGTGACGAAGCCGGAAGTACCCGGCTTCTTCATAGAAGCCCCGGTGGTCGTGCCGGGCGGCAGCAGGGGAATCTGCGCTCATCGCGCAGACATCCCCTGCTGTTAGAGAGGGGAATCCAGGTCCCCTGCAGCTCTGCTGGGGACCTGGATCCATGTCTTATAGTCTGACTTCAATTTGAGGTCAGATTATAAGACGACCTCGAATGTATATTCGAGCAGATACGGTAATCAGCAGCCTAGATAATGACATGTGTGTGCACAGTGTTTCTAGGTAGGTGTAGAATTGACACAAATGTCATTACATGCAAGATAAATCCCTGTTATAAGACCCTATAATGATGTGGCCTGTCATGCCTTGTACGTTACATTACAGTACCTTGTATTAACCCTTTCACCAGCCAGGCTTGCTTGCACTACTTGCATTAAGAGTTACTATGGCAATGATAAAGATTTATTTATAACCACTATATTGCACAGAGTAATAGTAACCTTTGCATGAAAACATGAGTGATTAAAGAAGAGAATTGCTACCAGAGGATAAATCAGAGAGATTTATTTTATTATTTTATAAAGGATTATGTTCAGATTAAAATCTCTCTCTCAGAGAGAACCTTTATCTACAGCATATCGTGGCTATTTGTGGTACTTAACTGATGCTGAACTACAACTCCCATAATGCTAAGTGAGCTCAAATTAGAAAGAGACGAATTGTGTCATGGGAGTTGTAGTTCTGGAACAGCCTTGGTCTAGAGAAAACAATACATGCCAAGCATGTTTCGGAGCTAAAATATTTACAAACAGGGGGCGTTTCCAACTGTGGCCACAAGCAGACGTGTTTTATATGGGCTCCGTCCAGACAGAACAGAAACCGTTTTTTTGGGTCGTATTCCCCCCTGATTTGGTACCCAGTCGGTACTCCGACACCCCTCCTCAGTGATGGGACGAAAAAATAAAAAGTTTGAGAGTTCTTTGAAGCCTAAAAGCCAAGATATCGGGTCGTTCCTGCTTAGGCCTCTTCAGCCTACCTCGAGTTTATAGAAACATAGAATGTGTCGGCAGATAAGAACCATTCGGTCCATCTAGTCTGCCCAATTTTTTTTGAGTACTTTTTGGCTAAATTGCCCTCTCAACAGGTCCAAACGGACTCTGAGGATTCCTCGGGAGACTCAGGACCCACGCAAAGAGAGACTCAGGCAAAGCCTTCTAATCCTAAGACCTCGACGCAAGCCCCAGCGACGAAGGCAGATATACAAAAGCTGTATTTGGACCTACAAACAGTGATTAAAGCTGAACTGGCAAGTGTTCGAGCGGACGTCTCAACACTTTTCACTAAAGTGGACAAGCTGGAAATTTCGGAGGTTCAGACCCGACTGGCTCAATCGGAGGCAGCAAGTCACACGTCCAAACTCACCTTACAGATAGCACAGTTCCACCGACAGCTTACGGTCTTGGAGGGCAGATCGCACCAATTAAATATCAAGGTACGAGGAGTGCCGGAGGATATTGGGCCCACTATTCTTCCTGCCTATCTGAGGAAAGCTTTCATTCATCTACGACCTGAGGTGGACTAAAAAAATCTGAGAATTGTTGATTGCCATAGGATTAAAAAATTAGTCAAAGCGCCTCCAGATGCCCCACGCGACGTCATTGTTCACCTGCAATCGCTCTCTGATAAATTAGCTATTTTGAGGGCAGCGCGCACGCTGCAGACTGTTAACTACAAAGGAGCTGTGCTGCAGTTTTATGAGGACCTGGCCCCGGAGACTCTCCGATGGAGGAGGTCCATGTCACCCTTAACGGCTCACCTACGTAACCACGAAATACGTTACCGTTGGGGGTTACCCCACTCACTGTCAGTGAACCGGGACAATAAAATTCTCCAGATTATAGACCCAGCTTCCATTGTTGAATTTTTGAAAAGTCTTGATCTTCCTCCGCTGGATAACGAAGACACCATTGCGACCCGGGACTCTTGAATCAGTGCACTTATCCTTCAAATGGTTTCTTGTTCTGGACGTTTCCCTTTTTATTTTTAATTCCCTTTTTTTCTTTTTTTCTTCTCCTCAGCCCAGTCTGTTCCCATGTCATTTGTTTCCAGCCGCAGTCTGTCCCCCCCCTGGGCATGCCGTCCTCATCTTGAGGCCACGGTGTAATTTAATTTGGCTCATCTCTTTGTGAGACCAAGCCCTGATTTCTCGGCGCTATTTTTGCTGATGCAACAGTTTTCCCTCAGATTATACACCTCTAATATGTCTATTTCTCTTATATTCTCTTCACGTATTATTCTTATGTCTTGTCGGGTACTCTGCCCTCTTTAATCCTTTTTTTCTCTTCCCCCTTTCTAGTTTTCCCTATTCTCCCCCCCTCCTTTTTTTCTTTTCTTTTCTTTTCTTTTCTTTCTCTCTTTTCTCTTCTTCTCTTATTCCTTCTCTTCTGCTTTTTGTTCTACCTTCCTTTTCTTCTATTAATCATCTCTACCCATGTCTTGTCTGTTTATTTAGTTTAAGTTTCTTAAGGGCCTTTTTCCTTTTTTTTTTGAATCAGCAACTGTGTTTCATTTGTATTAGTATGAAGCCGATATGGCATATATGTTCTTGCATTCTTGTATATAGTATTGAATGACAGTTTATCTTACCTGTGTACTAGGGACCACTAGCAAGGGTGGTTTAAAGATTTATTATGCGTAACTTTTTATTCTGTTCTTTACTGAAGAGAGGCAATTACAGGAGACTGTGCCGTACCTGAGTTCACCCTAGATTAACTAAGATGTTCGCTTATTTTTATGGTATTGATATAGCTACCACCTACTACACAAATAATATGTCTTTGAATCTGTTTCAATATTTTATGTTTACAATTACACAAAAGTATATTTGTTCCAGTTTATTTGGTCACATCTTTACAAACTTATTTTTCATTTTTAATTTGTCATGTGTTTGTAACATGCATTTTGTATAAGATGTGTACGTATTGATCTGTGACACAATAAAAACTTTAATTATAAAAAAAAATATTACAAACAATTGTATTAATCCATTTGGCTGGACATTACAAGCTTGCCGGTCTAAAATGGGTCCAGGATTCTGCCTTGTACCTGAGGCAAAGTTCCTGGACCCGATCGGCGGGTTTCCGGCCATGTGATCGCGGTGATCACTCGCTCATGCGACAACATGCAAATTAGATGGCAAAGTCAATGTTTTCACTCACTGACTTTGCTTCCAATTCACTCCCTGCGCTTCATGTACTTATAGTTAAGCACCGAGAGTGACCTGATCAGTTTCATTCTTACTTTATGGCCCTCATTTTGTTTTGTTTTTACAAACTTTTTTATTTTTGAATTTTTAAAGTTTTTTTAATAAATACATTTTATTGTAATATATTAATTTAATTACAGTTAACACCTGCATACCCGTTCTGTGATTCTTATAGCACTGATCACTGAGCACTGGTCAGAGTTTGTTTCTGGGGTTTTTTGTTGTGGGGGTTTGGGAACCTATATTTTAATTTTTTATGAGTTAGTTAATAAGTGGGTTAGTGTTGTACTAGTTATATAGATTATTATTAGGAAAATAATGAGGAAAAACCTCCCCCCCCTCAAATTTTCCCCATTTATGTGTATTTTTTAATACTAAATTTTATGTATAGGGTATCAAAACAAAGCTCTAACTGTCCTTTAAAAAAACAACATATATCTTTTATGGGTGCGTTAAACGACAGAGAGGAAAATTACGTTTCAACAAACACAGAATAAAAATTGAAAAATCGCTCTGGTTCTTGGCCCAGAAAATCCCTGGTCCTTAAGGGGTTAAAGGGACACTCCCACCAAAAAATGAAAAGGATTTAATAAACTATGTAACAGCGCGCCGCCATTTTGTGAAATATAGTGTTTTTGGGTGCCAACCCCTAGAGACTTTACAGCACAAATTTCTCACTTTGTGGCTGGGGACACAGAACGCAGGCTATAATTCAGAATTCTGATCATAGACTTGCATTGAATGGGGGGGTAATGTAAATTTTACATCACAAGGGGCCGAGTTATGATCCTGTTTGATCTTGTTAATCTCCTCTCTCTGTGTTGGAAAGAAGGTAAAAAAAAAAGTTGTACACAGCCACCTAGTCCTGCCCACTATGATACACAGGAGCCAGTAAGAGAGCAGGGGAGTATCTTATGACATCATCATGCAGGCTTTGGTAACAGTTGTAAAGTGAGACTGGCTGGAAGATTTCGGATGATGTTGCATCATGGGAAATATTCACAAAATGGACACAGGACATATACCTAATTTTACCAATGGCATATGATTTAAATATGCTTTTGTTTTAAATGACCAGGTTATCTAGTTACATCTTAGGTAAGTCGTAAAAACAGAAATCTAGTAAGCACAAGACAGACAATAGATTTACTTAACTGAGCATGTAGATGCTGTGTTGAAGCGACTGTATGCGGTTGGGTTCACTGGACACTGTAAGGCTATTCTTCCAGGTTGTCCCTCGCACCGAGTCCTTTTTAAGGCTGTTGAAATTAGATGATGTCTTGTGGGTCTCACGAGCTTCCTGGGAAGCTTGAGAAACCATGCAAGAGGAATGCAGCGACAGACATGACCGGGAGCGCAGAGACTCCAGTTGACTCACTGTCACACAGTTCAAGAACGCGATGAGCGTGACTGGAAGTAGGAAGGACATAAACACATTAACCTGCAATGTAAAAAGAAACACACTAAGTCAGCTGAACAATAACAAAACAAATTCAGTTTTTAGGATCACTTCTACATTAAAGTACAGATATCGTTGATGGATTCTATGCAGTGGCGGACTGGCCTGGGTGCCAGCTTGCCCGATGGCAAATGGGCCCCATCGGCCCATTCTTTAATTTTGGGTAGCTGCCCAGTGGGCCCCCAGCGTGACTGTCATAGCCGCCAAAGAAACACTGCGGGGGAGACTGCAGGGGACGAACAACATCCAGGTAAATACTGGGGAAGGGGGGAGTACTTTTTAGGGACACAAGATGTTTATACAATTCTGCTAACACACAGATACATTTTTTTGCATTTTTTATTCTTTACCTCTACAGGATAAACACTGTTTAGGCGTCTGTCAGGGTTCAACACTGACCTTCTGACTCATGCATTTAAAAGTCATTATTTATGTGCTTATATTCCTCCTGCCTCCTCTAGAGGTCTCCCTACCTTACTTTGCCTGTATTCCTTCCCTTCTGTTTTGGTGTCAGGTGGGCTTGTTACCTTTTGCTCACGCCATGTTAAATAGCTGCAGTTTAATGCAATCACTGCTTCTGCATTGAAGTTGGATGTCTGACTTCTGAGAGCTGCTGCTTCTGTTCCTGATCCTCTGCTTAAAGCCCATTTGTATTGTGACCCTGTCCAGGAACTGGAAATCTGAACCTGAGTGGCTCAACCAAACAGTAGATGATTTTCAGCATCTCCTGAGACCCTCTGACTACATCAAGATTTCTTCAGCTAAGTTGTTCCCTTAAAGCTACCCTTCTCATTCCTCACCCGGGTGTTCCTGCTTAGCTAGCCTTACGTCTGGCCTTAACCCTTGCCTCTGGCCTCTCCCCTTGTTTAACTCTCTCTACTCCTACCTTTGCTTTGTCTACAGTCCGTTCTATAGCTCTTTGTTCATACTGCAGTTCCTACTCAAACCCTTTTCCTATTCTGCAGTTCTTTGCTAAATTCCCTTTTGTCTCTCCTTCAGTCTTTATTCCAATACCTAGCTCTTTGATTCTTTATCTGTCCTCCCTCTGCACAATATATAACATGCAACCAGACACCTCCACTATCCCTGCACTGAAACTCCTACCTGGCCTGGTAAAGGCCCTGACAGTGTCATGTTCACTATGCGTATGGCAGTTTTGAGTGTTCGCTCCTAGATTTAAAAAAAAATTGATCAAGTCCTGCACTGAGTGTATTAATTCCTATAATGTAGAGCCCAGCATCAAGGAGATTGCATAATGAATTCTCTCATTCGGAATAGACAATGTTGAATGATCTCATTCTGAATAGTCAAAAATATCCTTGATTCTTAATACATCATATCCTTGACCTGTAATACTCATAAATAAATAAGCTTTGCACAAATAATCCAGCATGCTACTTAGTCAATCTGCCCTAAAGTAAATCGAGCTGCTAATATATAAATTGTGTGTTTGTCAGCCATACAGGTGCTCTTCACGATCAAGTACCAAATGTGTATTTATACTTCATAGAAGAGCTATGGCACTAAAATGCTACCCATTAATCACCAGGAGAGCAATGGGTCTAAGTGTTGTATCCATGGTAACATAAGGATACATATGTGTGTGGGGATGACTGATATATCTTGTATTTCAGGTTACATATAGCTAGGTACCACTGCATTTTCTTTACTGGTGTTTTTTTGCTGCTTTTAACCTTAGCTTCCCTGTAATTATGTTGTTTAGGATTGGTTTGAAAATATATATTTTGAATCAGCGGTGAATTAATTCTCCATCCTATAAATGGGGACTAGTGTCTCAGTTGTTAGATGTATCCGATACCCTGTTGAGTATCTCACAGTTTAAAAGAGGCTGCACCACTAAGTTCCACCTACTTTGGTCAGGGCTCACCCCATGCCGTATAGCAGGCCAGAAGAAGGGTCACATTGGACCATGACAGATGCAAGCGGTGTGCACTGGCTCTGATTGGCTGACCATGTTGACTTGCACCTCAACTAGATCATCTGAAAGGCAGAACTGACTGTAAAACTCTGGTTTACACAGAGCAAGTGGCTTGGCATTTGTTATCAGCGGCTCCTACTAAAGAAGCAAAAGTTTTTTTTTAAAAAAAAACTACTTTTCAAACTTCTCCATGTTTAAGAGGATTGAGAACTTTTATCTGTTCTTTTCAATTCCTTATGAAACACACAGATTGGTATTTTCCATGTCCATATTTGAATCATTTTATTCTTGAATTAACCAGTTTTACTTTTTCGGTACTCCCTGTAACAATGTAACGTTTATTATTATTATTTTTATTATTATTACTAGCTGAACTGCACCTGCATAAATCCACTAATGTGTTAGCACTCTTTCAAATCCCATAAGTATTATTATCCTGCAGGGCTGTTATTATTATTCTTACTATTTATAAAGCCCCATTGTGTTCCCCACCAAGTACAATGGTGTAAGCAAAACATATAGATAATAATGGAAGTAAGAATTCAGGCCATATAGATCGGAATGTAAGTGAGCCCTGTCCAAGCAGTCTTAATGGGCAAAAGTTATTGCTGTTTTGCATGATACGGTGTGTAATTGAATATTTGGGGTTTTATTCATGAAAGAGAAGTGCGGGAAATTGAGAAGGGAATATCAAACTTAAGGCCAAAGTAGACGAGCTGGAAACATTCTCCCATTCAGCTGCATTAGGAAAAATGAAAGGGAGACTTTTTTTCCAACTCGGCTATTTTGGCCTGACGTTTGAAATGTGATCCCTGCAATTCATAAATATCCCTTCATTGTCAAAAATCAGGTAAAAAATACATATTTATAAAAAGATTTGGCAATTTAATTTGCAAAATTCTATTCTGCCAATAGGAATGGAATGGTCCACGAGGACCGTGAGGATGTATAGCTACGACCTCGCTCTGTGAGGCACCAGCTCCTGGAACAAGACTCTGCTCAAAACGAGGCCGATATTTGGGAACATGCTCAGAGCACTACCTGGGCATACCACTAATCAGATGATGAATCACAGCAATGGCATGCTGTAGGCTTTGACACGGGTGTATAAGCGGAGATAATGGCATCACAGGTATGACGCCAAGGGGTTAACTTCCTTTGGATGTTGGACAAAGGTAACATCCCCAGGGCCGGCTATAGGTACCAACATTGTTCATGTTTGACATTTACTGGGCTTTGTGAGTGACAATGTAATGATGCTGCATGGACCTTCACAGACCTTGTACTTTGCCTATCTGCTCAGGATGTATTTAAAAACACTGCTTATACACAGTTATTATTATAATACGGCTGTCATTCCATTACAGTTTACTGGATAGCCAATATATCACTTTCAGCCTTATTTGATTATGTGAGAGAGAGCAGAGAAAAATGTGTGCTATATGAGGAATCAGAAAGCATTATTTTTTATATGGAAAATGACATCAAATAATATGTCCAAATTAGTAAGTTATTATGGCATTTATCTTCCATACTCGCCTGATGTCACTGGCTCAGTGTCTAAAAAAATGTGTGGACATGTAAACATGGCATTACATGTGATAATATGGTGCTGATGCTGTGCAAGAAATTAATTCAGCAAAAATGTGTGATTTTCACAGTATGAGAGTCTGTGGAGCAGGTTTAGATCAAGACATGAAGAAGAGGGTGGAGTTAAGATCTATAATAGTTATTATTTTACACATAGATTGATTTCATTTGTAAAAAGAAAAAAGTAGAGGAAAAAGTAGAGGGAAGAAAGAAACAGGAAGGGTAAGAAAATGATGAGAAATGGACAGCTTATTGGAATGTAGATGGGAAAGATCTGCAAGGCAGCAGGAATTAAACCTGGATACTAATAAGGGAGATAACAAAAAATTATAAAGAGATTAGAGATGAAAGAGGATAAAAATAGAGTATTAAACAGATGAGGACAGAAGGAATGTGAATATGATGAGCATAATAGAGATTTAGGTTGGCAGGAGTGAGAAATAAAGAAAGAGAAGGGGAGGTTATAAAAGGGTGAGTTGATACAAGAGTATTTTAAGAATTTAAGGAGAAAAAGTGTGTGTGAGGTTTAGAAAGAAGAGAGGCAATGTATACAAAATAAGAGTTTAATTTTAGAAGATGAAAGATATGGGGAGAGACAGGGAGATTATCAAGGAGAGTAAAATAGAGTTTTATGAATGGAGAGGCAAAGACAACGATATTTGTGTGTGTGATAGAGAGAGACAGAGAGAGAGAGAGAGAGAGAGAGACAGACAGAATCTTGAATGAAGGAGAACGAAAGGGACAGTTTTAAGAGCAGAGTAGATAATAAACATAGACAATAACACTACACCCAGGAGAATAACTCCACAACTAGTATTATACCATACCTGTATAAAGATTTTCAAGGTGGCAGTAGATACCAGGCTGGTGCAGACCAAGGAAGATGGATCTGGCTGTCCATCCGTGGACTTACTCTTGTATTTCACCCCCATGATAAAAGCCATGGGCATGGCAAACACCAGAGAGGAGATCCAGATCGCAGAGAGGATCTTCTTGGTCCTCATCCTGGACATGATTCTCTTGGCGGTCATCGGGTGGCAGATGGCAAGGTACCTCTCGCAGCTGAGGCTGGAGATGTTCAGGACTGTGGCATAGGAACAGATGTCCCGGAGGAAATAATAACTTCTGCAAACTGCATCTCCAAACACCCATGGGTAGTGGACCCAGATGAAATTGTAGAGCTCTATGGGGATGCTGATGACCAGGATGAGGATGTCAGAGAGTGCCAGGCTCACCAGATGGTAGTGCACCGTGCTCTGAAGGCTGTGCAAGCTGTGCTTCTTCAGCACCAGCCGGATGGTCAGCACATTGCCTACGGTGCCCACCAAGAAGATGAGAACGTACAGCACGGTGATGAGCACCTTGGAGGAGAAGTGAGTGTCCACGCCCAGTTGGTGAGACAGGTCGCTGGTGGAGTTGGGCACCATGGTGGGGTAACTGAGGTTGATTGGTGGTGTCCCCATAATATCTTCCATGGTGCAGCCGGCAAGTTATTAAAAAGAATGAAGAATCAGTGGACTGGAGGGATGTCCCTTCATCAGGTGGGGTTCAACACGTCATGGTGTGATGTTCTGCTTCTAGAGAGAGGAGGGTACACGCTGGAGGTGGCTGAAGAAGATGCTCACTTTTTCTTCTAGGGCTTACCTGGAACCCTGCACAGGCGGATCACCTTAACCCTCTCAGTGCCAGGGGTTCTTCCACTAATAGCTCTGCCTACTGCAGTGATACATCCACATAGTTCCTACATATCCACTTCCCATAATTATTACTATTAGCTATATATAATCTCTGTCTATACCCTGATACATATATAATTTAAATGCTATTGGGAACTTAGAAAAATCACAAACATTGATAGAAACTGTCTAAATATGTATTTTATCACACTCACATCTCCTCTCTGGCACTGAAATGGTTATTCTTTACATAATCACACTGTATTGTAGCAGGTGTTACGGTCAGGTCTCCTTGCATGGCATGCCTGAGAGGGAGAAGGCTATTAAAGCTCCCTGATAGCATGGCAAATCGAGCTAATAAGCCGATATAGTCAGAGAGTAACACACAGTTATTGAGCGCATGATTGCTTCTTCATCCAAGGATACAATAAAAGAAAAAACACAGTACTCATAGCTTGCAGGGTTGAAACCCTTACGAAGATAGAAAAACAAAATAATAACATGAGTGAGTGTAGATATGTTTATAATAACAGATTGTACCTGTGTGACAACCTGTATGTGTGAGTCTATAAAGCCAGGTCCTTGATATATGCAAAATCTCCCTATCTTTAGTACATAGCCTTTACATACAATAGAATGCTAAATCAGAATTTATAATGTTATTTATTAACACAATGTATTTTATTATTAAATCACTAATTTAATTAAAATAATGTTTTTAAACAACAGGGTTACAAAATGCTTTCCCCTTCTTTGTAGAAAACCCACTGTGTATCCGAGTCAATCATAGTTACATTGTAATTTAGGTTTAAAAAAGTCTCCCGTCCATCAAGTTCAACCCTTTTATTATTCCTTGTTTACCACTGTTGATCCAATAGAAGGCAAACCCTCCCCCCTTATTTAAGCAATTTTGAAATTTGCTTTCAATGGGGAACATTTCCTTCTTGACTCCAAATGGAAATCCTATTTCTCCTTAGAATAAGAAGCACTAAATAAATAATGCCTATACTAAAATACAGAGCCCTCTATGTTCTGGTTTCTTAAAAAAGTATCCAGTCCCCTTTTAAAAAGGCATAGAATGTATTTGCTAGCACCACCTTCCGGCAGTGAATTCCATACTTTTATTGTCCTTAATGTTAAAAATCCCTTCCGCTGTCGTAGACTAAATCTCCTTCCTTCCAGTATTTGCTGCTGACCTCTTGTCCTTTGTACTGTTCTGTCAATGAACAGGTTTTTAGCTCGCTTTTTATATTTGCCCTATATAACATTATCATACCCCTCTATAGTGTGCAAATTTAACTTTTGTAGCCTTTCTTCATAACTAAAACTTTCTATTCCCCTTATTAGTTTTGTAGTCATCCTCTGCACCTTCTCTAACGCCATAATGTATTGATATGATTTTATGAACCAGTAAAGAGGAAGAATAAAGAGTCATTACCGCTTTTAGTACATGCCAATATCTTACTGACCTTTGCAGCCGTCTGATGCCAAGGTACTCCACTTATCACATCTTTCCAATTTGAGAACTTCCCATTTACCACCACTCTTTGCATTGCATATTTCAGCCAATTGCCAATCCACACACAAATGTTTAGCCTAAGTCTATTTCAGTCAATTTGTACAGTAAGCTTTTGTGTGGAATCATATCAAATGCCATAGCAAAGTCTTAATATCTCAAATCCACTTCAGCACCCATTCTCTATATTTTTACTCACCTCTTCATAGGATGCAATTAAGTTAGTTTGACAAGATCTGTCTTTCACAAAGTTGTGTTGGCTCCTGCTATTGAAGTTACTGTTCAAGATAAAATCTTCACTATATTCTCTTAGCAAACCATCAAACCATTTCCCCACCACAAATGTCAAACTTACAGGTATGTAATTACCTGGCTTGGATTTTGATCCCTTTTTAAATATGGGCACCACACTGGCTTTACGCCAGTATGTGGGCACCATGACTGAAATAAAAGAATCCTTGGAAATCAAAAATAATGGTCCAGCTTTACAAGTACCTGTAAGTGTGTACCCTCCGACACAGGGGCTTTGTCTACCTTAAAACCATTTAATTGTTTTAACACTTTTTTGTGTATCAGCCACATCTGTAAACGTAGCTTGCAGGTTCTTGTCCATTGGTTCTTCCTTGGTAAAAACAGAAGAAAATACATTATTTAAAATATCTCCTTTGTCTCTGTCCCCACTGACCATCTTACCCATTTCAGAGAACAAAAGACCCAACATTATCAGATTTAAATATTTTTGCCATTTATATATGTAAAGATTTTTTGGGGGGATTCCTCTTGCTCTCCTTAGCAATTATTTTTTCATTCTCCAGTTTAGCTAATTTAATCTCATTTTTGCAGGTCAGTTCATAAACAGAGGTTTCAATATTGTCTATTAAAGCAAAGTAAATGATTAAAGGAGGAGTGTCCACGTTTTTTCTGGTGTGGGCCACTTCATCAGAAATATATGTATGTTGGCCACATTCATTTTTAATTGAGAGAATGTGTGTGTGTATATATGTGTATATATATGTGTATATATATATATATATATATATATATATATATATATATATATATATATATATTGTGATCTTGCCCGTCAGCAGGCTGCCACCATGGGCAGAAAGCACAGTCATCTAGGGTATTAGGTACAGGACAACAGTCAGGTGTGGGATTCCAACCAGTTTGTTCATAAACAACACAGCAAAATCAACAAATAAACTCTACAAACAAAAACCTAGCTCAGTTTGAGCGCTTGCTAAACATCAATAATGTCCCTTACTACTCCAGGGTACTAAACTAAGAAATACAGAAAAACAAACATAGGTTTCATCAACCTTTATCAGTTTTTCCGCTCTACAGCTCTGCACTGTCCTGCTCCCAGCAGATCAGATTTAATTCTCCACCTTTCTGCTCTGAGGCCTGCCAATTAAGGCCTCAGCAACTTCTAATTATGGAGGATTCCAGGCAGGGCCGTCTTTAACGCGGGGCAAACGGGGCAGCTGCCCTGGGCCCATTTACTCCTGGGGGGCCCCAAGGCAGCTGTCCCGTGGGCCCCCAGCCCCTGCTGCCGCGTTCACAGCGCATTGCGCTTCTGAACGCTTTTTTCCGGCAAGCCGCATCCGATGGATGCGACGGCCGGAAAAAAAAAAAAACTGACGCCGGATGTGACGTCGCGTCACATCCGGTTTCTGTTTCCCTCCTCCGTGCAAGAGGGAAGACTGCACGGAGGAGACATCCGGCGGGGGACACGGAGCAGCTTCATGTAAGTACGGGGGCGGGGGGGGCTGGCTGGCACAATATTCCTGGTATCTGACTGGCACTATATTACTGGGTATCTGATTGGCACTATATTACTGGGCATCTGATTGGCACTATATTACTGGGTATCTGACTGGCACTATATTACTTGGCATCTGATTGGCACTATATTACTGGGTATCTGATTGGCACAATATTACTGGGTATCTGAATGGCACTATATTACTGGGTATCTGATTGGCACTATATTACTGGGCATCTGACTGGCACTATATTACTGGGTATCTGATTGGCACTATATTACTGGGTATCTGATTGGCACAATATTACTGGGCATCTGATTGGCACTATATTACTGGGTATCTGACTGGCACTATATTACTTGGCATCTGATTGGCACAATATTACTGGGCATTTGATTGGCACTATATTACTGGGTATCTGACTGGCACTATATTACTGGGCATCTGATTGGCACTATATTACTGGGCATCTGATTGGCACTATATTACTTGGCATCTGACTGGCACTATATAACTGGGCATCTGATTGGCACTATATTACTGGGCATCTGATTGGCACTATATTACTGGGTATCTGATTGGCACTATATTACTTGGCATCTGATTGGCACTATATTACTGGGCATCTGACTGGCACAATATTACTGGGCTCTGGCTGGCACAATATTACTGGCCTCTGACTGGCACAATAATACTGGGCTCTGACTGGCACAATATTACAGGCATCTGACTGGCATAATATTACAGGCATCTGACTGGCACAATATTACAGGCATCTGACTGGCACAATATTCCTGGCCTCTGACTGCACACTATTACAGGCATCTGACTGGCACAATATTCCTGGCCTCTGACTGGCATAATATTACAGGCATCTGACTGGCATAATATTACAAGCATCTGACTGGCACAATATTACAGGCATCTGACTGGCACAATATTCCTGGGCTCTGACTGGCACAATATTACAGGCATCTGACTGGCACAATATTCCTGGGCTCTGACTGGCACAATATTACTGGCATCCGAAAGTTACAATATTACTGGCATCTGAATGGCACAACAATTATGGCATATGTGTGTGTGTGTGTGGGGGGGGGGGGGGGGTAACATTGCGATGGATGGCGGGATTGCATGCAGGGGAGGGGGCAGGGTCCAGGGGGCCCAAGCAAATGCTTGCCCAGGGTCCAATCACTATTAAAGACGGCCCTGATTCCAGGTCCTAAATATCTTCCCTCTACTACCTTCCCAAAGACTCTGTCACATATCCTGCCCCCCAGCTTAGACCCATTGGTCGTAGCGACCTTTGTCCACAAGCAGTGGATTCTGGAGAGGCCATCTGCATTCACCTGGTCCCCCTACTTTTCTGTGGTTTAAGGAGACCTCTCCCAAGTGCGTAGCCCAAATACTTAGCCTCTTCTAAACCTATAGTACATTTGGCTGGATTGGCAGTTAGACGTGCATCCTGGATTGAATCAATTACTGCCTGAACTCGGGGCAGGTGTGTTTCCCAATCTGTGCTGTGTATGACCACCTCATCAAGGTAAGCAGCTGCACTATGGGTTCTAAGGATTCTATGCATCAAACGTTGGAAGGTGGCAGGAGCACCATGCAACCCAAAGGGTAATACGTTATGGTGAAATAAACCTTCTGGTGTAGAAAAGGTGTTTTTTTCTATGGCCCTCTCTGTTAAGGGGACTTGCCAGTAACCCTTGGTCAAATCTAATGTAGTCAGATATCTGGACCGTCCTATCCTCTCTATTAGGTCATCAACTCTGGGCATGGGGTAAGCATCAAACTTCGATATCTCATTTAATTTTCTGAAATCATTACAGAAACGGATTTCGCCATTTGGTTTGGGCACCAACACAATGGGATTACTCTGTTCCCTTTGTTATTCTTCGATAGCCCCCAGCTCAAGCATCTTTCTGACCTCAGCTCTAATGGCTTCTTTTCTGGCCTCTGGGATTCTTTATGGTTTCAAGTTAACCCTTTTCCCAGGTTCCATAAGGATGTCATGTTCAATAACATGAGTCTTTCCTGGTACTGGAGAGAATACATCCCTGTTCCTAGCAACAAACTCCCTGAGCTCATGTTGCTGATGTGGTGCTAAAGTGTTTGTTATGTTAACCACAGGGTCCTTCTCCAATTTGGTCTCAGGAGCCTTGTTTGTTATTGCCATTAAGGCCTCTCTCTTTGTCCAGGTCTTAAGTAAATTTACATGGTAGATTTGTTCTGACTTTCTTCTACCTGGTTGCCTCACCTTATAATTAACCTTACTGACCTGTTCAATGATCTCAAATGACCCATGCCAATTGGCAAGGGACTTACTTTCAACTGTGGGATTAGTACCATAACGCTGTCTCTGGGCTGAAAGACCCTAAGTCTAGCATTCCCATTACATAGTTGCCAACATTTGAAAAAAGCTCCGCCCACGCAATTAGCATAATGTAACTCCACCTACTTGTCACAGTGTAGATTATATCACCAAGTTCCCACCAACATTACCATGCATCCCTGGTATACAACATCTACATCAGGCATTTTATCACTTTTACATGAAATATAGTACAACCTTGTGCAGATGTGCTTCAGTCAGAGAGCTGTGTCTACACCATAAAACATACATTGGTATGAACCTACCACTTCTGCTGGAAGGCCATTCCATGTATCCACTACCCTCTCAGTAAAGTAATACTGCCTGGCCTTATCTTATATCTAGGATAGCTTTATACCTATCCCATGCATGGTTAAACTCCTTCACTGTATTAACCTATACCACTTCTACTGGAAGACTATTCCATGTATCCACTGCCCTCTTACAAAGTAATACTTTCATTAGTCACTGGCCATATCTTATATCTAGGATAACCTTATACCTATCCCATGCATGCTTAAACTCCTTCACTGTATTAACCTCTACCCAGGGGCGTACCTAGAGCATTTGGCACCTGGGACGGACCATGAGTCATGGCACACCTCCTAGTCACTGGCACCCGGGACAGGCCGCCCCCCCCCCCCCCTTTGTGCGCCACTGCCTCTACCACTTCTACTGGAAGACTATTCCATACATCCACTACCCTCTCAGTAAAGTAATACTTTCATTAGTCCCTGGCCTTATCTTATATCTAGGATAACCTTATACCTATCCCATTAATGCTTAAACACCTCTTCTACCACTTATGCTGGAAGACTATTCCATGCACCCACCACCCTCTCAAAAAAGTAATATTATGTTTCTGACCACAAAAAAAACCATTAAAATATTACATATTTCCAGCCTTTTGAAAAGCTGGAGGTGGACCCCAAATATATGTATATAACTAGCTGCATTTATACTTATTTGAACTTTTTAATATTGTATTCAACTATCTATTTAATTGCCCAGTAATATGCCACCACCCTCCCACCCCCTTCCCCAGTACTCACCTGCTCCATGTCTCCTCAATGCACCGGCAAAAGTTTTGTGTGGTTTAATTAAAGTTTAAAAAATAAAAGTCCACCGCGCAGTTCAGTCAGTGAACTGAGCTCACATCAGCCTGTGTACCCAGCTCAGCTCACATAGACTGAACTGCGTGGGTCACGTGATGTTGCTCAATGGATCACGCTAAAACTGTGCAAATTGCCGGGATTGTCCCAGGGATGAGAATTTCCTGGGACAATCTTGGTTTTCACAGGACTGTCCCGGCAAAAACGGGACAGTTGGCAACTAAGCTATTATAACTAGATTTCTGGGCCACTTGTGCTCTCTCCATATTTTCTAGGACAATTTGCATTATGGCTTCAATGCAATCATTATTTTCTAGGACAATTTGCATTATGGCTTCAATACGATCATTATTTTCTAGGACAATTTGCATTATGGCTTCAATGCGATCCTGCATCTGTGCCACATGCTCAACAACACTGCTATGAGGGGTGTGTTCCTTTTCCCAAGTCTACTTTGCAACATCAAGCAGACCTCTCGGATGTCTGCCATATAGCAATTCGAAAGGGGAGAACCCTGTGGAAGTTTTAGGAACCTCTCTGATTGCAAACATTAGATATGTTAGTAAGCAATCCCAATTCTTAGCGTCATTATTGATTACCTTATGCAGCATTGTTTTCAGGGTTTTATTAAATATTTCCACTGACTTGTCTGTTTGAGGATGATACACTGAAGTTTTCAGTGTTTTAATTTTGAGCAAGTTACATAGCTTTTTCATCACCTGTGACATAAAAGGGGTATTCTGGTCTGACAGCACTTCGTTAGGTATTCCAACCCGGCTAAATATAAACATTAACTCTTTGGCTATGATTTTGGCTGACATATTCCTTAAAGGGATTGCTTCGGGATAACGTGTAGCATAATCCATTATCACCACTATGTATTGGTGCCCCCTGGTGGATATGAGTAAAGGACCAACCGGGTCCATTACAATTCTGTCAAAAGGAACTTCTATGATGGGAAGAGGAACCAGGGGATTACGGAAGGCTTGAAATGGGGCCTTTCTTTGGCATTCTGGGCATGACTTGTAAAATCTCTCTATACTAGAGTAGATTCCTGGCCAGTAAAACCTTCTCAGTACTCTATCCCTAGTTTTTTCAATTCCCAGATGCCCCCCCCCAATACATGGCTATGTGCCAGTTTTAGGACTACACTTCTGTGGGACTGAGGTACCAGTAACTGTTCAACCTCTTCTAACCCCCTATTCTCCAGTCTATAAAGCACATTTTTTTCCCCCTGCAAAATAGGGTAGGTTTAGTGTGGATTCCATGTTTACAGCACTACCTTCCATGACCTGTACATTGTTACGGGCAGCTACCAAGGTTTCATCCTCCCATTGGGTGGCACGAATATTTCGTGAACTAAAATCTAGGTCTGGGAACTCCACCTCTTCTGTTTGTTCATTTACTTGGGATGGATAACCTTCATCGCTCATACATACTACAACTGGTTCAGTCTTATATTTATCTAAATCAATATTAGAAAAAGGGGGGAAAAATCAATCTATTCCCTCAGTATCTGCCTCTTTCTCTGTACTCTTGTCCTGTTTAGTTGGAGTACTTTCATATATTTTCCGAAAGTGGGGAAATTCTCGCCCCAATACAGCATCAGAAGGCAATGATGGTACTACCCCAACTCTATGTTTTACCACCCCAATACTAGTGGTAATTTCCACCTCTGCTGTGGGATAAGAGTGGATGTCACCATGTATACATCCAACATGTGATCTCTTTCTAGTTGCTTAGTATGAAGGAAAGATCTGTTTACCAATGTAACCTCACTTCCAGAATCCAAGAGTGCTTGCACACTCCTCCCCTCCATATCTACACATCTGATGTGGTTAATACCAACAGTACTGGTAAAAGAAGACATTTTTGTGTATACCAACAGTGGACCATGCTTCCCCCCTCCCCAGGTTACACTACAGAGGTTCATCAGTCTGTGAACAGTTGCGTGCAATATGTCCACTCTTCTGGCATCTAAAGCACTTGATCAGTCCCTCGGTTTGTCCATGCGGACTGGCTAGGAACCAAATATCCAAATAGTCAGTCTGTCGAAGGGTTTGCACAAAAGCTTTTCGTTCTTCTGTCTCCTTGAGCCCTGCAGAATTCTGAGCCCATTCAGGTTGATGGATACTTTGGGATTTGGAGTTCAGGCAAGGCTTGTTATTTTTCATTAGCAAAACCAATATCTTTCTGTCAAGTTCATCATTTCTTCTGGGTCTTTTGGATCTGCTTGACTGATCCACTTGCGTAGAGCTATAGGCAGACTCCTGAGATAGCGATCCATAACAACCCTTTCAGTAATTACTGCAGCAGAGTTGATTTCCGGCTGTAGCCACTTCTGGGCAAGTCTCAACAGGTCATACATGTGTGACCTGGTATATTTCTCTGTATCATAAACCCTCTTATTATATCTTTGGGCTGGGACTGCAAGTGTAACTCCAAGCCATGTTAGTATTTCTGATTCTAATCTGTTATTGTCTTGGGCTTGACTGAGCGGCAAATCATCACATACTTTTTGGGATTCTCCACTGACTCAAGGCGCCAGCAATCCAGCTCACTGATCGGAGGGCCAGCCTTCTCGGGTAGCAATCCTTTCAAAGGTTGTCAAGTAAACCTCCATGTCACCTGCCTCTATCATTCACTTGGATGCAGTGCCCCCTATCCATAGTTGGGGTAATCACGCTTGACTGTATGGTTTGTTGCAGAGCATTAGATGGTGAGATTCTGTCTTCCTGCTGTGCTTCCATAATAGTGCCTATTTGTGTGGCCAATAAGCAGTTTGTCTCCTGCTGGGCAACAAGAGCCTGTCGCTGGGCATCCATAAGGAAACAGTTTGTGTCTTGCTGGGTAGCAGTAGCCTGTAGCAAGGCTTTTACTAAATCCTCCATCCTGCTTGTTTTGTGTATTCACAACCACTTGCTAATTAGCACATACCACACTTGCAGGCCTTGGTTTTAAACACTCAATATCACTTGCAGAGGCAAAATACTGCAGGCCTCTATACCCACAAACCATAACATGTGCTTCTATGCTCGCATTCTCCACCAAGTTGTGATCTTGCCCGTCAGCAGGCTGCCACTTCCACGGGCAGAAAGCATGGCCCTCTAGGGTATTAAGTACAGGACAACAGTCTCTGATATAAAGAGTGTGGGTTTATTTTAAACTTGCACAGATTCCAACCAGTTTATTCATAAATCACAGCAAAATCAACAAACAAAAACCTAGCTCAATTTGAGCGCTTGCTAAACATCAATGTTCTTTGCCACTCCAGGGTACCAAACTAAGAAATACAGCAAAATAAGCATAGATTTCACCAACCTTTAGCAGTTTTTCAGCTATGAAGCTCTGCACTGTCCTGCTCCCAGCAGATCAGATTTCCCAGCAAATAGGGCAGCTGCCCGGGGCCCATTCATTCCTGGGGGCCCACAGCTGCTGCCCAGAAGGCCCCTGCTGTCCCCTTGATATGGCAAGTAATTTCTGGTGGCTGTATTTCCTGCACGCAGCGTGCATGCAGGAAGAAACGCTGCAGGTTTTTAAAAAATGTTTTATTGTATAATTTATCAGTGGCTATTAATGGGAAAATAATCAGTGGCTATTAATGATCAAGTTATCAGTGGCTCATAACGGACAAATTATCAGTGGCATATTAATGAGCTAATTATCAGTGGCTATTAATAAGCAAATAATCAGTGGCTATTAATAAGCAAACAATCCGTGTCTATTTATGAGCAAATTATCAGTAGCAGATTAATGAGCAAATTATCAGTGGCTATTAATAAGCAAATAATCAGTGTCTATTTATGAGCAAATTATCAGTAGCAGATTAATGAGCAAATTATCGGTGGCGATTAATGGACAAATTATCAGTGGCAAATTAATGAGCAAATTATCTGCGGCATATTAATGAGCACATTATCAATGGCTATTAATGGGCAAATTATCAGTGGCATATTAATGAGACGGTCTGTTGCATACCTTCTTGACATGTCACTACGCTTCTGCGATACTACACTACTGATGTAACCCTTTCCCCCCGGGCAACTCCGCTGCCCAACTTACACACTCCAACAGTACTTTTTTGGGACACAAGATGTGGCCCCATCCTTTTTTGGCTTTGCTGCCAGGTGACCTCCTCTCCTTTACTTACTCTTTCTCTTACTTACTCCCTCTTAAATCTATTGATTAATTCTCTTTCAGTATATATTCGTGCCTTAATCCTCTCTTCCATACTCTTCCATTTGAACAGTTCACTTTATGTATATGACTCTGCACTGTTTGTTTGCTCAGTATTCCTTACTGTTATGATAAGTGTCATGACAGCGAATATTATTAGGTTGACCGAATAACGGAGATTCTAATCCAAGCAGACGCATTTACAAAAGGTTAACTGCATTCAATTTCTCAGTGTCAAACAGATATTTGTGAATTATTTGTAGAGTTTTTCTTATTATTTTTCTTTAGTGGGTTTGATACACACGACCCCAGGTCTTATTTTATTTCATCCATTACATGGAGATGCAGGACAGTGGAAATCTAGAAATAGTCCATTCTTAATCTCCCTACAGAAATGTTATGTTTAACCAATAATAGACATTGCAACAGTTCCTTAACAACGTTTTTCTATATTTGAGTTATGGGGTTTGGACCACATTTAGTCCATATATACAGACCTGATATATGTTATCATAGAGGTACAGATGCAGTTCATCTTTGGGTATGTGCAAAATACTATTTATATGCCTATTTTTTATATCTCAAGTTCCAGTTTATTGAAATATAATATTTTTGTTTAAGTAACAAGTTTAATGTTATGTAAAAATGTGAAATATAATATTCAAATTATTTGGTATTTATGTTTCAAAAACCTTGAAATGGCAATTGTTGTACTTTTATATTTTTGTGAATGGCTGTGAAGATGCCAAATACATTTTAATTTAAAAAACCCCCACCATTTATTTAAAATAAAAAAAAATGATTTCAAAATTAAATTATAACAATATGTATTTACATTTAGTATCTACAGTATACTGCCAGTAATATGTACACTGTAATTACTAAAAAATATATATTTAAAAAATCACAAAAATTTTAATGGTAGATTTTTTCCACTTGTGTATTTATTATAAAAATTCAATTATAAGTTTATAGTTGTTGGTGGGCCCCTTCTGTCTCCTGGCAACCAATATTTTTAGACCCAGTCTGCCGCTGCAGGTGATCTGTTATACCAGTGGCACACCTCTTTCTTCTATGCTCCTTTTTCGTTGCAGTGTGATAAGAGGTTGCCAGGAAATTACCGTATTTGCTCGATTATAAGATGACCCTGATTATAAGACGATCCCCCCAAATTTGTACATTCCTTTAGGAAAAAAACTAAAAGCCTGATTATAAGACTACCCTATAGGAAAAAAGTTTAACTTGTATATATGGAAATTGCTTTTTAATATTTAATAAAAAAATTTATATGATACAAATGCATTTCTTGTTTTTATTTCCTTTTATGTGCCAATGCGGCCTCTATCCCCCTCCCCCAGCTGTCTCTTCCCCCCCCCCCCAGCGTTGTCTCTCTCTCCCCCCAAAACTTCTCTCTCTTCCCCCTTTCTCTTGTCTCTATCTATCCCCCCTCCCCTTTTCTCTCTGTCCCCCTCCCTCCCCTTGTCTGTGTCTCCCCCCTCCCTCCCCTTGTCTGTCTGTGTCTCCCCCCACTTGTCTGTCTGTGTCCTCCCCCCTCCCCCTCCCTTTGTCTCTCTCTATCCCCCCCTCCCCTTTTCTCTCCCCTCTCCTCCCCTTGTCTGTCTGTGTCCTCCCCCCTCGTCCTCCCCTGGTTTCGTTCCCTGGTGGCTAGTGGGGGCAGCCGGGGGATGTCTGCACGATACGTGCAGACATCCTCCATGCTGCCCGACACGGCAGTCTATTATGACGGACAGCTGGTCCGTCATAATAGACTGCCGTGTCGGGTTAGTGCAGACATCCCCCAGCTGCCCGATTCTCCCTGGTGGCTAGTGGGGCAGCAGAGGATGTCTGCGCGATGAGCGCAGACTCCCCTGCTGCCGCCCGGCACGACCGCCGGGACTTCTGTGACGAAGACGTTAGTACCCGGCTTCTTCATAGAAGCCCCGGTGGTCGTGCCGGGCGGCAGCAGGGGAGTCTGCGCTCATCGCGCAGACATCCCCTGCTGTTAGAGAGGGGGATCCAGGTCCCCTGCAGCTCTGCTGGGGACCTGGATCCCTGTCTTATAGTCTGACCTCAATTTGAGGTCAGATTATAAGACGACCTCGAATGTAAGACGAGGGGTATTTTTCAGAGCATTTGATCTGAAAAAAATCTCGTCTTATATTCGAGCAAATATGGTACTGTATTTTTCCTTGTAGTCCTACTTTTTTGAACCCAAGTTTAAGAAATCGCTATATTTTTTAAATTTCTTTTCATTGAGTTATTCATTGCCACAAAACCCACTTTACATAAGGAATTGCCCCCCAAACTCACTTTGCACTCAGAAATTGCCCCAGAAGCCACTGTGTACTCAGAAATTGATCCAGAAGCCACTGTGCACTTGTGAATTGCCCCCTGGATTTACCCCAGCTCTTCGATTGCACTCACAGGACTTGCCAGTGCAGAGGATGTCTATCAACCTGCTGTGTCAACCGCATCCCACATCCTGAATTCTTGCAGTTGCTATGGTGGCCAAAAACTTAAAGGCCTCCTCCAGTGGTCCCCGGGCATGCAGCCTTCATGTATAAGATGACCTCCAATTTTTGGTAAATAAATATTAGAAAAAAGGGTCGTCTGATATTAAATTCCCCCAGATCATTATTGAGCACTGTAGAAAGGGAGCAGGGATAAGAGACATATCTTCTTGGAGACACAGATCGCCTATTCCCACACTCCTCTCTAGACCAGGGCTTTCAGTTCACTAGGACTCTGGCTTTATCACAACTGCACAGTCTGTGACATATAATGTTACAGCACTGAGTCCTGACAATTTGCAAAACCTTCTCTTAAGCCGTCTACTGTTATCTCTTGTCTTCTACTTTCATATACATCACAAATTACATATAACTGCTCGGTTCTGTACCTCAATCAAAACAAATGACAAGCTTTGGATGGCTGGATTGCTGCAGTGTGAAAGAGGGGCTTGCTAGTGATGGTTTCATAAGAGTATTATAGATTGATAAGCAATCATCTGACCTCCCAGCAGAAGTTATGATGGGGAAATTAGGGGTTGCTACCCTGCTGTTTTGATCAGCAAACCAGGCTGATTATTGTATTTTTTGGCAATGGAGTGCAATCAGTGAGAAAACAAATGTTTTTCAACATGAAATATTCATAATTTCTCTTGCACTCTTATTATATTCAGAATAAATCGTTCAGAATTTCTTTCTTTGTTGACAAAGATTTTGGTACGTTTTGAAATTTCAATGGCCAGCAGGACAAAAATCACTTGACAACTATCATTAAGGTGGCACTATGGGCTTAAAAAAGTTAATTAATAACTTGATATTGATGTTGCCATTTTGAAAAAAATAAGCATGACTCAAATTAGTTTTATTCTTTTTTTTCTAAAGCTATTTCCTCAATACTTATTTCAATGGTCCCTCTAAAAGAAAAATTGACAAATAATGTAAATGCGGATTATACTATATACTATATATGTGCATTTATTTGATTTGGGTTATTTTTTCAGTTTTTGCAAAATGTAACTTAAAAACATATCTTTTGCAGGCTTTCTATATGGTTTTGTTGATATCCCTTCCTTCGCCATCATCTCATGGGAGACGAGCAGATGGTTCCTATAGAAATGTCCACTACACTCGTGCAGGATGTCAGGGAGGTCAACAGTGAAATTACTTAACTGATGCACCCAAAATCACTGTTGTCAAAAAACAAAATAGGGAGAAATATGAATAAGCCAGATTGAATAAGACAGTCTCACATGCACATGCTCACAATTTCCTCCTCTCGTGTCGGACAAATTGTCCTCTTGTAATGCGAACAACAGCTACAATAGGAAAAGGCTAAAGCAGGAAACTAAAAGAGATTCACAAGGAATGCATGCAGGTATTGTAGCATACATTTAAAACTACCCTTATGTAGTTTTCCTTCCAGGGCAGAATCTACCTCGAGTCGAGCATTTATGTTGAAGAGAATGCCTGTCAACTCCTTATCAAAGACAATCAAGGGGCTATCCAGATGAACTAACACTCCTAATGCACATGTACACAACATAATAGACAATCAACATTTTATTGGAATTTTCCATGCATCACTTTGAAAAGCCTTGTGCACAAGCGGACAATAGTCATAAACTACGATGCAAGTACAGCCTCATCCCTGTTCATTCTCAATGCCTCCCTCATTATTTTTAATAGGGCATGTGCTAAACTTGTGCAAAAGTACAGCCGTGCACTTAAGTTTTCAAAAATCCACCAGCAGGAGGAGTTAGGGTAACATACAAAACAACTGCATATCTGACTACGCAAAAATAGGGATAAAATTGTGTTATCTTATCTACCAAATGCAAAAAGAAATGGGTTGGAGTGTCCCTTTACTTACCAAAAGAGCAAAATGGGCATTAGTGCCAAATCTCCTAAAGATTTGGGTACTTAACGGACTAAAGGGGTGCAGGGAGGAGAGACGAGAGAGAGAGAGAGAGAGAGAGAGAGAAGGTTAATATAACAAAAACACACACAATGCAAAAATGTATAAGAAAGTATATGAAGGAGGTATATGTCAAAAGAAAAAGGAATGCTGAACTAGAGGTCACAGTCTAAATCTATAGGGTAAAAGAGAACAAAGAAGTGGGAGTCACTGAGAATGGACAGCACTGAAATAGTCTGCCCTATAGGAGCATCACCAATATTTTGCTCACTTGCACAATTACAAGGGAGACCTCTCTATTAGCATATCTGATGGGTCCCACCCGTAAGGGCATTCCAGACCCGACAAGCCTCCTCTGCAGCAACCTGAACACAGCAGCCACAGATGTACGTTACAGTCTATCATCAGCCTCATCAGCGGGGTACAGATGGTTTTCCTGTACATGTAGCGAGCAGAGTACACACGTCTGGTCATACACTGATTACTCCTAGAGACAAGTGGGAGCCACCGAGAACAGACAGCACTGATATCAAGAGAGTAGTGGATGCATGGAATAGCCTTCCAGCAGTAGAAACAGTTAATGCAGTCAATGGATTTAATCATCAAGGTGATAAGCCTAAAGTTATCCTGGGAATAATCTCAGGCTGTGGACCAAATAATATTTAAGGTTTTAAAGTTTGTACAAAATGAGTCCAAGTAATAGTCCAATAGTTTTATTTTACATCACATTTCCCATTCCTAATTCTAACATGCAGCAGAGAAGAATTGAGGCTTGTACCTCCAGGGAGCCCAACGTGTGTGAAAACTAATAAAGCAGTGATTTAAATATACCAGCCTCGGCTAGAGTATAAATATACATTACAATATGACTCATGCCTGTGGTGTCCTACAGCCCATCTGATCATAGCCCACTGCAAATAATATTCCATTTAATGCTTTATTATTTAACGCTACAGATCTCTTCTCATACCTAGCACCAAATGGGTTAATAAAGTAAATTATAAAAATAAAAACGGTATGTGGCTTAAGCGTATGTTATGTCTCCTGGGGATAAAG
This sequence comes from Pelodytes ibericus, assembly GCA_036172795.1. Lineage (NCBI taxonomy): Eukaryota > Metazoa > Chordata > Amphibia > Anura > Pelodytidae > Pelodytes > Pelodytes ibericus. The sequence continues at coordinate 189,376,180 of CM069861.1, forward strand.
TAGAAACTTACAAAATGATTAATGCTAATTAGAACAGTAGAGGTAGAGCTGTAATGTACTGTGATAAGGCTTCACCTTGTAGAGTCATCGGCTACTTCGAGATTCTATTTATTTTAATTTTAAATCAATTGTTGATAAGAGAGAGATTGCTCTGTCTAGTAAGCACGCCAAGGAATAAATCCTGACCCATGTGGCTACATACATATATAATCTCCCCTGGGTTAATTATAGGTTTACATATTAATGCCTTGGTTCTAGGACAGGAGACCTCCAGTTTGACTACAACTCCCACCACCGTAGGCTATTAATTGTGTTAATCTTATTAAACATATGGCTCTTTAACTTGTGGACTACAACTCTTAAGATTCTCAGACAGTCATGGCAAATAGAAAACTATTTGGGTGGTACATCTGTTTAGCTCTATAATGTTGGGGGGGGGGGGGGGGGGGGTATTTAGGAAGCTTTGTCCTTCCAGCTGATTCTGAACTATAACTCTTGTCATCCTGAGCCACTCTCTGGCTCACAGTGTTAGGTGTTGTAGCCCTAAAGCACAATTGTATAATATACTTACCTGTACTGGTATAGATACATTTGTGCTAGAGATGACCAATAAAAGGGTTCCTCTACTGCTTTTTTGGAAAGGCAACTCCCATTATTCTCAGCCAGTCAGAGCCAAACTGAAGATCATGGGACCTGTAGTTTTAGTGTTTCAAATTTAATAATGAGAGGAAATATAATGAGAAATTATAAAAGACAGAAATGACAAATTCAAATATCAAAATGTAATTATTAGTAAAAACAAAGAGATGTATTTCTCTGTCCATTTGGATGTAATTATCTTTCAATTAGTGTTTCAAACAAGGCTTTGGAGCCAATTTTGTTTCGTTATATATGACATGCTCTTCATTACGAGAGAAAATGATTTTATCTGAATCTCTTAAAAATAAAAATGAGATTGGGTAGAAAATGTGATAAAGGAGTAGTAGGAAAGAAAATAGGGAGACTGAGAGACAAAGAGTGATAAAGGGAAAATCTAAAAATGGAACTAGAGAGAAGCAGACAAATAGAGAGGGGAGACGTGGAGGAAGAGAGACAAATGAAGGATTGAGGGGACAAAGAAACTAGTGAAGGGTGAGACCTGGATAAAGTAATGGCAACAAAAAGACAGAAGGAGAGAGACAAAATTGGTTAGAAAATGAGATAATGAGGATATTGAAAGAGGGGAGAGAGATTGGCAAAAGTTATAAAGGCTGTAAGGGAGAGATTTAATGAAACAAAGAGGGGGTAGAAAATCGAATGGAAGAGAGAGACATTTAAAAGAAGGCTGAAGGAGTGAGAAGAACTAATAAACTAGTAAAGGGGAAACTGGAATAGACCTTTTTATTCAGGGGAGTGGCTGAAGGGGTAGGCATGGGCCGGACAATACAAGGACGTTTTAAGTGACTTCAAGGCCATTTAATAGCTGTTATTGTCATTTGGTAATTTAGAATAAGTATAATGTTTCTTATTTACAAAAACTAATAAGTAAACATATTTAATGTGTATATTCACTTTATTGTGAGTTTTATAGCACTGGAGCTCGATGATACAATCAATCATGTACAACAACAGAGGGACTGATAAAAATTTGACACTGTACCTCCTACAAATTGATTTAATCACGAAAGAGAGAATAGCAGGGAATTGATAAGGGAATTTAAAACTTAAGGCAAGAGTAGCTGAGTTGGAAAAATGATCCAATTCAGTCCTATTGAACCACATTGTTTGTAGTCCTAAAAGTCCTAAAGGTGTGCCTTCAGCCCTTGCCTATAAATACCCAACTTCTTGCTCTGTTGTTGCCCAGGTTTAGTTATCTTGACTATGTTTGTGACTCCTTTCCACTTCTATCACTCAACACTTTGGTTACCAATCTGACTGAAATTTTCCTCCTCGACTCTGACCCTTTGCTGCCTGTCTGACCTTTTGGAACCTGCAGATTGAGTCTTTGTTTCTCAATTTTGTACTTTGTTTCCCCATTTCAACTGCGATCACCTGATCCTGGGGGTAATATTAATTATTTTGCCTTGCATCAAATTCAACACACTTTGTTGTAATGAGACAACAATTCTTGCTGAGGTTCGATTATTCAATATGCAAAATAAATCATACACGTTTCCCATTAAAGGGACTGTCTATGCCCAAAATGCATCTTCCAAATATTAATGCATATTAATGTTTTTATACTACTACTTAATAAGAAAACTCAGCTATTGTGTCAGGTGAACTTGTACAGCTGTCATCTGATCCTCTCAAAGTACTCTAAAATGTATGTTTTGCATTGCTTAAAATATAAAATACTTACAGCTAGATGAAATTGTGAAAGTACAGCAATTTGCAAGAAACCAGGACTGCCCATACTAGCTGAGGAAAAGTATTATTTTTGCTGCAGCAACCAATAATCAAGTGAATGGAATTTCCTGTTTCTCTAGTGATGCCATCAGACAATGTGTTGCAATGTTAAGAGATCCTACTGTGTACAAGAGCAAGTCTATCACAGTCCACACAATGAAATCAATTCGAAGAGCATAGGAAGTGACTAAATGAAACAAAACTGTATATCCTCAGTGTCTAATCAGTGCTGCCGCACCTGCAGTAAACATGCAGAGTAATCACTGGGGGAGGGCTTGAGTCAAATATTAAAAATGTGATTTACGCAGAATGCCTGCATCATATTACACTGGAAAAAAAAAAACGTTTTATCTAATAACAATAATTTTGAAGCTACATCAGTGATCCGTATTTTATTGCATCAGGTACCCATATTTCTGATACCCATGTTCTGTCCAGTTTTCCACCCCCCGCAGAAGCGCTGAACGGAAGGAGGATCTAGCTGTGACAGTACTGAGTACTCCACCTTCAAGTGGAATACTGTCCATTTGTCTGTTTTCGGCTTATACCGACGACCTACTTCACTCTCGTTAAGCAAATGGCCTCCTTTCCTGGGGTGATAGAATCATATGTTCCTCTATGATTAACCTTAAAATAAACATGTCAAAGTCTGAAATCCTCAACTTTAAAGATTACTCATGAAAAGACGACACATCTGCATTCAAAGTTTCCTTTTCATTATGAACACTTAATGAAATACCTAGGTACACACCTCTCAGCCCTGACAGACAAATTATTCCAGTTTAATTTCCTACAAACTTTACAATGTGACACACAAAAATGGTGTGCCCCGCACTTCATCTCGATTGGCAGATCAAATGTGGTTAAGATAATTATCTTGCTTTGAACCTTGGATCTTATCCATACATTGCCCATCGCCATTTCCAACTCTTTTTTTTAAAAAAGCCACATGCTCTATGATAACCAGAAACATCTGAAATAAGAAAAATCCTAGATTGTCATATTTGCATATGACCATGCTACATGAGAATTGTCGAATCTGGGTCCCTGACCTGACCAAATATTACAAATCATTTATGTTATCCAGAGTAGTGGGTCTCATTGGAGCAGAGAGCTCTCTCAGTACTGATACCAATGATCTCATGGCTCCCATCCCATTTCCTATTTTGTACATCTCCAGAACCCCCCCCTCCCCCCTATGCCCTAACCATACACATCTTGAACAAAATACTGAAGGAAGAAACATTCTCTAAATTCCCAAGCCTACTACCAATATCCCATAACTGTTACTTAAGACCTGGCCTTCCTCCAGGTTCCCTCACTAAACTGACCCTGCAGAAGTTGAAGTTTTACGATTAGGACATGTGCAGGTTACATGTCCCAATACTTTTGTCCATTTAGTGAATATCAGAAAGAAGTTCCAAAAAACAAAAATAAAATAAAAACAACAATAGTGCAATATGTCTTAAAATTAATAAACCAAATAAAAAACACTCACAAGCTGGATCTTTATTCATGGGTTTATTTGCATTTTACATTTGTATATGAAATGCCACTACACTTGTGAGTGTGTTTTTATTAGGTTTATTAAAAATATCTTTGTACTGATTTTAAAATATATTACACTATTGTACTTATTGTATTTTTGTTTTTGGAACCACCTTTCTGATATATAAAACCAAGAGGAAAGCCAACATATGCCTTTTTTTTAAAAAACATTTTGTTTTAATAATTATTCCATTATTTGTTTCACCATATTGTATTTATGGTGGTATAATATATAGACAAAGAGGCTGGAAGCTGTAGATTTAGTGTCCCTGTTTGTTTCTCTTATTCAACATTGCAAATTCATTTTATTTGCATGTATTTGCATACTTACTCATCTTTATGGTTTCAACATTTTCTTCAAAAAATACCAGCTATTCCATTGCTTGCATATGGGTCTATTCACTAAAATTCGATTTTGGAGGTTGACTTTCATTCTTAGAAGTGAAATTCGGCACCTGAATTTGACTTCGAAAAAACCTTGGTTTGCATTTTCCCCATTGAAAGTAAAGTGAGGGGGAAATAATCAAAACACCTGACTTTGACTTTGTTTTGATCATTTCACCTCAAATTACTTTCAATGGGGACGATTCAAACCTGTTTTTTTCCCTCAAACTCGGGTACCAAATTTAAATATGTCTCAAAAAGAAAGTCGACCTCCAAAGTCGAATATTAGTGAATTAGCCCAATAAACTTAACATAGGCCTCAAACATCCTGCTGGTAGTATCGACATGGTTTCACAACTAATTATCTTTTTCCATTAGTATCTGTTAGCTTTGGTTCATTACAAATTCTCATTACTTAGGAGATCAGAGAGTCTGTGTTGCCAGTGTCAGAGAATGTACAGAGAATCATATTTTGTAGACATTCACTTCTCACTGAATCAGCTGCACTAATGTATATATAGGAATGTATTGAATGCTCTATGGATTCTGAAGTATCTCAGCCAATATATAACATGTCTTTCTCACGTTTAGTGATATCAGTGATAAGTGTACACCTATTTTCTTTTTAAAGCATGCTGTTTCTTTCACTTTATAACAATCGGGATGATGAGAAGCAGTATTGCTCTTTTATGATCTATGGTAATTGTATGTCTTTGATTGTCAGGGTTAAAAAAAAAACAAATCTACCACTGATTAATATTTTCTTTCAGTATCATGAAATGTCGATGGCCGTCTCTGTAAAAAACAATATATGCTTTGATGTGCATAGGCAAAGTAATTTAAATGTCACATTCTTGTGATATATACATTTTTGCCATGATATGCAAATTTAGAAGAAAACTGTGGACTAAATATAGGTTTGGCATTTCGGCTTGATATTCAAATTAACTACTTGTGAAAGGGACACTCCCACCAAAAAAAATGAAAATTTTGTATTGTTGATTTTAGATATGTCTTTTGATTTTTGTTATTTTGATGTCTGTATTTAATAAAATATGTAACTAAACACGTGTGACTTGGTGCCGTCATTTTGTGAAATATAGGGATTTGGGTGCCACACCCTAGTGACTTTACAGCACAAAATTCTCACTTTGGCACTGGGGACACAGAAGGCAGTCTATAAGTCAGAATTCTGATCATAAACTTGCATTGAATGGGAGGGTAATGTAACTATTACATCACAACGGGGCAGAGTTATGATCCTGTTTGATCAGGTCAATCCACTCTCTTTGTGTTGGAAGGAAGGTAAAAAAAAGTTGTACACAGCCACCTAGTCCTGCCCACTATGATACACAGGAGCCAGTAAGAGCCAGGAAGAGAACTGTTGTTTCGCCACGAATGTAAAGTGAGACTGGCTGGAAGATTTTGGATGATGTCAAATGCATCATGGCAGATATTCACAAAATGGAGCCAGGTGATAAACAACTAATTTTATTTTTCCTTTTATATGCAATTAATTCAATCATATAAAAAAAAAAACAAAGAGTGGCATATGATTTATATATGTGTTTGTTTTAAATGACCAAGTTATCTAGTTACATCATATGTAAATGGTAGGGTCCCTTTAACAGGGAAAAGTGCATATTAAGCTACAGCTCAGCGCTGTATTTAGCGCAAGGTAAACAGGGCGGCACTTGCCTTGTCGGCCTCTGGGGGGGCACAAAAAAAAAGCTACCCCATTAAGACACAGTGGCTGGGAAGATCTTCTCTCACCACCGCTCTGACGCAAACAGGCAGCATGGGGAGCCAAACAGGCAGCACAGAGAAACCTCAATGCTGTCAAGGTCGCATTGTAAAAAAATGTATGTAAATGTAAACTTTTTAATATTATATGCAACTATTTTCATATCACATTCAACTATGTGTATATGTAATAAAAATGTTATTGAAAAATTGTATTTCTTGTTTTTATTCCCTTTTTCTCTACCCACATTGCACCCAAAGGACTTCACACAGAACCATACAGTACCCACAGCACTTGCCATGCACCTATATTGCACCCACAGCACTTAACTTGCACTCATATTGCACCCACACAATTTGCCATGCCACAGTGTCACAGAACATACCACAGTGTCACTTTGTCCCACAGAACTGCCCCTGCAAAACAAGCCACAGCATCACATTTCCAATTAAAATAAGCCACTGCCAGGTACCAATTAACATGCCACAGTCACTTTGTCATTAACATTTGAAACAGTCAGTTTTCCTATTAAAATATTCCACCGTTTGTCCATTAATATGCCACAGCTTGCCCATTAATATGTCACAGCTTGCCCATTAATATGTCACAGCTTGCCCATTAATATGCCACAGCTTGCCCATTAATATGAATGATCTCAATAGGGCATCCCAAGATGAAATTACCCTGAAGAAGGTCTATTTATGACGGCACTCAAGAGACATAAATATTGAGAACTACACAAAATTGTGCAAAAGTTAAAAAAAAGTAATAATTTATTGGGGACCATAAATAGATGGGGCCATGAGGACATCAAGAGTACAAGAGTAAGTACCCTCATAATAAACAACAATACTAAAATTATGATACAAAGAAAACACAAAATACACACATGTATACCCATATAAGCCTGTGGGAGGGGAAATGTCCAGGCCTATCCAGGAGCAAAGCTCCATAGGAAACGCTCCCCCACACACCAGACCAACTGTGCGTCCACAGACAAAACCCAGCTACAGCATGAAAACTGAGAATGAAGAGAAATAAATAGGAAGGAAAAGAACATAAGCAGGAACAAAGTAATAGAAGAAAAGAAATGAAAAAAGAAATTACTGAAAACTAATAAAACATGAAAAAAAGAATAAAATATAAAGATAAAGAGCAAAAATGGCAAATACAAGGGCTAAGACAAACAAAACACTGAAAAAACATAAGATGTAAAATTCATGTACACAGGTGTGCACCCCTGTGAAAAGCAAAAAAGCATAACACAAAAATAAATAATAAGGAAGAAAAAAATTAAATAAATAAATGGCCAAACAGAAAAAATATAGCAACATCTGCACTGGGAGATAGGCGGTAATGGTGTGAGTAGACCCCTAAGGTAGTAGAGGGGGAGAGTGTTGCAGGTGTCCATTTGATAGAAGACATCAGTCCATAATCACTCACAGGCTCAAGTTCAATAATAAGGTCAGATGTAGAGGGCTCACCACTCAGACGGCTTAGACTGCTAGGTAATCACGAGTGTGTTGCACAAAGGAAAGGAAAAGAATTCCGAGGAACAATACGAGTTCTCTCAGCTTGACGATATATTTTAGGACTAAGGGCTATGACTCAGAACCTTTGTGGTTTGAAGACGCATTTGTTCATCTCCCTCCTCCTATTTCTGTGGAATTTATACTTCGATAAAACAATTTTTTGTATCAAGAAACCTAATTTACCTGAAGTTTACCAAAAGCTGTGCCTGGCTAGTAGTTACGGATAATTACAAGATTTTACTAATAAATTATGACGTAAAGTCATGATTTATAAAGAAACGGAGGCGAGTATTATGCAAGCACCCAGGTCCGTGTAACATGAGTTAAAACGGCCACCGGGTAATAACATATGAGAAAAACGCATCCTCGTGTGAGAGGAAACGTTCCCACCTTTAAAATGGCCGCCGCCATGTAAAACGCACAATGCGAATGCGCGAGGCCATGTAAGAAACGGGCTATGGGAAAATGGCCGCCGCAATGCGTTGTGCGCATGTGCAGTGGTCCAGAAGCCCGGTAATAGGGAAAAGGGGCACAAAATACATTAAAAAACAGAGAAAAAGAAGGTAAAAAACGCTACGAAAAACAGCTATAGATAACGGAGAGGAGGGGGACACAACCGAACCCCTGATAGGGAAGTAAAATATATGTGCAAATAAAAACGTTATAGTAAAGTAAAACGATTAAAAGTCAATATAGGTAAGCAAAACCATAATCAATGTATAACTAACATAAATATATATAAATACAATCAACAAAAATTATAGACTAAAATAATATTAAAGTAATTCAAAGATGTACTTAGCTGAGGGAGCAGCAAAGAAAGAGGATGTATTTCCTATTACACTGGACTTTATAGAGGAGGGGAGGGATGTTATATATTTGGTATGTTCTCATTGGTTAAATTTTTCTAATGCATTCTCTTTGCTGCTGAGGGTAAATAAAGAAAGAGATAAGCATAATACTCGCCTCTGTGTCTTTATATATCAATAGAGGGCTCACCTCATGTTACTAGGTTTCTGCTCTGTTCAGGCTAAAATGGAAGCCGCACAGGTTTTTGTTTTAAGTACCAAACATGAGGTTCTTAAGCCTCGGAGCAGGGACATGTCCAAGGCAGTTAACACTTGGTGATTCTCCTGTTCCGTACTTGTTGCTACATTTAGACCTTCCTTCCAGAAGCCAGGCATTTGAGTTCCAACCACCAGGAGAAAAATATTCTAATGGTTTCACCTGGTTGTAACCTGATGTAAAGTAACCCGTGAGGGAATGTGATAATATTTACAGTTTACTTATTAACAAAAAGAAAGCTGAGTAATGAACATAGCTCCGAACATTTTAAACTACCAAAGAGGGACACCATTTATTTTAAGAGTAGTTGCTGAAGGCATCACTACTGGTGGTGCATTGCCGATAATTTTTAGGTGACATTTTTTAAATTATTATAATTTGAGTTTAGAACAAAAATGAATAAAGTATTTTATTTAGACAAACTAATTTATAAACATATTTACTGTGTACTTTATTTGTAATGCCGTAGAAGCTCTGTGATACACTTATACAAACCAAACATTGCAGCTCCTGTATAACGCCTGAGTAAGAAACAGCGACAAGGAGTTTGGGCTCAACTGAGGGGAAAAGTTGTTATTTTTTCTAAATTCTGGCAAAAATCTCAGTTTATGCATAGAAGGTAGAAGGCTGTATCAATATATTCCAGGGACAGGCAAAGTGTCAATAGAAGGATGCCAGAGTCCTTGGCAAGGTCTGTGAAGGTCCATAGAACATCAATAAATTGTCCACCATAGATCTCAGTAGAATGTCCACAATGAGCAATGTTGGTGCTGCCTACCCCCTGATACTACACTGCACAAATGTGTATTGGAAGACCCCATTGATCTCTATGAGAACCTAGCGATTGGCTGGGAAGACGAGTTCTGGAACTCTCATTTCAGCAGGGTGAGATGTGGAGCCATTCCACTAAGGAAAGCGGCAGGTTCTGATTATATTATAAAGTGTTCTGTTAGTCATACTTTATCAGAGATATGTATGTAAATCTAATGGCTTTATAATCTCTATGACCAGAAGCATATGTTACAGCTTCCACACTGAGTAAACTAATCGCAGGTCACATCAGAGGTGGGCATTGCATGATGATACTTCATTTTTGCTCAATGGAAAAGGTTTCAGGCTATAAACTTTGACCAGTATGACTGCACCATAATTATTAATTCTTCCTAAATATACTGTATAGACTGAATAGACAAGGTCAACAAGTAATCTCCTATTTTACTGTGCTCAGAGCATGGGCTATCTGTAAATCACAAAACTATGCAGTAATTTATTTTCCTTGGTATTTTTAATTGCTTTTATTAAAAAAACCACTGGTATGTGAAATCCCCGTAGCAGACACATAATATCAGAATCGTTTAATATTCACTCATTTTTGATCTGTAGCGGCAATGTTTTAGGTCTGTTGTGCCAAAATGAATAATAATGAGCACATATGGTTTGCCGAGTGGGATACGCTCAACAATTTTAAAACAGATATTTTTTAATTTTGTTAATTAAAAGCAATTAATTTCTGGATGTGTAGAAAATAGCTATATAAAATATATGTGTGTTTAATTAAAGGGACACTACAGTTTGAATGCTTTCCACGCAGGGTTGTCAACGGTCAATACATTTTCTAGCAGTCAGTAAAAAAAAAAACACTTTAAAATTAAGCCAGTAAAGAAAGTTTCATTGCTGGAAAGAGGGCGAGTGGGAGGGAGAGGGGCACCCCTGAGAACATGTCTTTGTTGGAGACCTGCTTTCCTGACATACTAGGGTTGGGAGGAGGTTCCTTGTAGTGTTTGTGCAGCCCCTGAAGTGCACATTAAAATACCAGCTCCATTCAGTATGGAATAAAACAAAAAGGGCGGTTCACTGTCTGAACATCCAAGAGAATACTTATAAAATACTTAATCGCTGGTACATAGGTCCAACCTGTTTATATCATATCTCAGAGACTTCCTCTGACTTGTGTTGGCGATGTAATTATCTTAATATATATATATATATATATATATATATATATATATATATATATATATACATATATATATAGATATATTTCACATTTGGTGGAATTGTATGGCCCTCTTTGATATGAAAAAAATGGTTACTGATATGTTTTGTGCAATATTGGGATCCAACTTCACTTTGGAGGTACAAATGTTTCTATTCAATATGGACTCACAATTTGTAAATCAACAAGATAACACACTAGCAATACATATTATGTCAGCTGCACAAGTATGTCTATCGAGACACTATCGAGGCAATATAGGAACAAGTTACACTGTTTGATATATAGATATATCTTTAAAACTTATAGTGAAATGTGTGAATGGAGTATTAGATATAAGAATTGTTACCCTCAAAAAAAAGTACTGAAAATTAATAGATGAGGATTTTTTTCCCCTTTTTGATATAACGATTAGTATTGAGCGAACCCGAACCGCACTGTACATGTATTACATAAACCGAAAGTCTATAAACCCAAAGAGATTCGGTTTATAGAAAGCCAATAGCAGTACATGTATTCCGTAAACCGAAAGTCTATAAACCGAATGACTTCCGGTTTATACACTTCCGGTTTATGGAATACATGTACTGCTATTGGCTTTCTATAAGCCGAAATAGAGTCCCCATTCAATTGACCTATTCGTATGAATGGGGACACTCTTACCCTCATTTTAATTCCTTTTGCAGCCCTCTAGCCCTTTCCATGACTTTTTTAGAGGCATTTTAGTGGCAAAAAGTTTGTGTCCCTATTGACTTCAATGGGGTTCGGGTCCGGGGTCAAGTTCGAGCACGGACCCGGACATTTTTTCGAAATTCGGCCGAACCTGCCGAACCCGAACATAAAAGTGTCCCCCCCCCAAGAGCCGGTCCCCTATGCCGCTGCCTATTGTATTGCAAGCTCTGCATGGAATTAAGCTCTGTCAAATGGAAGCCACCTAGTTTTTGCTAAGTAATTTTAATAATTTTAATAATTTTTGAATGGTGTAATGTTAGTTTGACATTTCAAATAGCAGATTTAATGAGACAGGACTGGCCTTCTTTCTCTTAAACAATAATTTATTTTATTTTAACTTAAGGGGTCTGTGCACTGAATGGTGATGTCACATCTGGTGTGCAATGTATGCTGCTGAGGTGTGCACCTGTACTGTGGGGTCACTGTGCAAATGCACACATACTTAGGGTATCTCTATTTCTCTCAATGGGAGACCTTATGAGATACTGGGGACTCACAGCACAATGCACGGTAGGTAGCCATAGCAGCTGAAAGCCTGGACTACAAGGTAAGTATATCAGAAAGTGAAATACATTTTAATAAAATGATGACTGCATCTTTTTTTAGTAAAATTGTTAGCATATGCATTAATTAGTTATTTTGCAGTAGTTTTTATTTAAATACTTTAATTAAAAGCAGAATTGGTTGATTTTTATCCCAAAACATGTAAGTGCATTTTCAGAGATAGAATAAACACTATTTGATAGTAATTAGAAAGGGGCAATGGCAGTCTCTGCAATTATTTTTTGAAACCTAATTTTATTAGTTTACAGATTAATATCACGTCATTACAGCTAATATGTTCAATTTGTAACATTAGTTCTAAAAAAATGTTGCCCACTACGGAACTAAATTAATGACTAATTATACATTCGGAGACAATGTCTCGGCTAATAGATTAAGCACACCAGCAGGTCATTATATAATCAATGCATTCATTCTTCAATTTACACATGTAATCGAGGACATTAGCTAACATGGGCTATAGCATTGGGAAATGGTATATTCAATAAAAATAACTAATATTATGCAGCAAGACAGGATGTGACTTGCATTGTAAGATATGGTTTAATTCAAATTTAAAACCTAAACAACATACATGGTGAAGGAAGAAGACTTGGTAAACGGTGCTGGTTATTCTTGCATAGAGTCCCTAATAAACTTGGATCAAAGTCAACCCATTTCTGTGGTTTAATCCAACAAATTCAAATAATCCCTGGTGATTCGGTGAAAAGACACTTAATGAACACGACAAAAAAATGGACACACAAAAAATACAATGATAAAGTCCAAGTCCGTCAATGAAAAATCACAAATAGCGAAGAGGAAATCTAACAACAATTGTGTCTGCTTCCATTATACGGCCAGACATGATCGGGTCTGGTTGAACGAGTGGAGCAACAGGTGAATATTGTGTGACACTGCAGTGTCAGAAACAAAGAGTTTGAGGCGAATGTATGCACCCAATCGAAAATCTTGTACAATAAAAATAGATGAAATGGAGAACCAAACTTGAATGTAACTGTATAATGAATGATGATGATGACAAATATCATATATATATATCGGTTCGTGTTTTCACCGAACCGGCGCAATCCAGAGACCCTTTAAAAATAAAAAATCTGTAAAAATAAAAAAGCGTGGGCAAGCGGGGCAGCTGCCCAGGGCCCATTCTTTCCTGGGTGTCTCACATGGAGACAGTCATGATCTGGCAACAGCCGGCAGTCCACATCCAGTGGATACAGGAAACACTGCGGAGGAAACGGCCTGGGACGAGCAGAATCCAGGTAAGTGCTGGGGAAGAGGGGGATTTTTTTAATATTAATGAGCAAATTATAAGTGGCTATTAACAAGCAAATATCAGGAGCATATTAACGAGCAAATTATCAGTGGCTATTAATGAGCAAATTATCAGTGGCATGTTAACAAGCAAATTATCAGTGGCTATTAACAAGCAAATTATCAGTGGCATATTAATGAGCAAATTATCAGAGGCATATTAATGAGCATATTATCAGTGGCTATTAATGAGCATATTATCAGTAGCTATTCATGAGCATATTATGAGTGTCTATTAATGAGCAGATTATCAGTGGCTATTAATGAGCATATTATCAGTAGCTATTCATGAGCATATTATGAGTGGCTATTAATGAGCAGATTATCAGTGGCATATTAACCCCTTAAGGACAGATGACGTGCCAGGCACGTCACGGCAAATCGAGGACCTGGCACGTCATGCACTAAATTGAGTAAAGAAAGCGACCAGCGGTCGCTTTCTTTACTCTATCGGTGTTGCTACAATGCCTCTAGGTAGAGGCATTGTGCAACACCCCCAAAAAGTGCAGGGGCGCGCTACGATCACTCCCCGGAGTGATCGTAGCAGCCATTTAAAAATGGCTGCTCCCCTGCTCACATGTGCTTAGAAAGCGAACGATCGTTCGCTTTCTAAGCATCTCCGGTGTTGTTAAAGTGCCTCGCTAGCGAGGCACTTAACAACACCATGATGCTCCCCAGAACCGATGGTGGTCACTCTCCTGAGTGACCCCATCGGCTCAGTAGAAGGGAACGCTGCCTATACAGGCAGCGCTTCCCTTCTAATGGCAAGAGCATCGTAAGTGAAAGTATTTCACTTCCGATGCTCTAGGGGGAGCCCATTAATGCCGGCACAGCAGATCTGTGTGATCTGTGTGCAGGCATGTATGGTAAGTGCTCTGATGAGCACTTATCATACAGTCAAAGGCAATATTAGTAAATATTGCCTTTGACAAGTATTGATCTGCCTCCCTCACCTTACTAGTTTTAGTAAGGGAGAGAGACAGATCAGATAAAGTAAAAAATAAAATAATAAAATAAAATATTTATTACAATTTTAAACACCAAGGGCTTTTATAAAAGCCATTTAACCCCTTCCCTGCCATTGATCGCTGTGTACGCAGTGATCATACACAGCAGCACATTTTTGCTGTCTGTGCATTTTTTAGGGGTTAATTTTTTTTACTGTAATTCATTACAGTATAAAAAAAGCTCTTTTAAGAGAGATTAACCCCTTGCTGACTGTAGATCACTTCCTAAGCAGCGATCTGACGCAAATGCAGCAATCTTTCTGCAGAAGCATTTTTAATTTTTTTTAAACTTTTTTTTATTACACACGTCACGTTAATTATACCCGCTAGGGGACTATGTTTAACGCAAAAAATATTTTTTTAAGCTGTCTGAGCGCATGTATAGCAATCAGTAACAGCTGATAAGTGACAAAGGCGGGTTGGCGTTTGCTCAGATGAGCATCACCATTCGTCTGGTTAGATCAATATTTGTAAATATTTGATCTGACCCGTGTAGATCTGCCTCCCTCTCACTTGAGTTTTAGTGAGGGAGACAGACAGAGCTGTATAATGTAAGTTTTTAATTATAATATATTTAATAGAATTGAGACCCAAAGGCTTTTATAAAAGCCGTTTCCAGTATTTAACCCCTTCCCTGCAATTGATCGCTGGGTATGCAGTGATCTTACACAGCAGCACATTTTTTGCTGTCTGTGCATTTTTTTAGGGGTTAATCTTTTTTACTGTGATTTATTACAGTATATCAAAGGCTCTTTTAAGAGCTATTAACCCCTTCCTTGCCGTATATCACTTCCTAAGCAGCACATATGGTCACTGCCTAAGCAGCGCATATGGAGCAATCTAGTCGCAGAAGGATTTTTTTTTGCTATCAGCATTTTTTTTGTCACACTCGCTAGGGGTTAATTATACCCACTAGGGGATTACGTGTATTCCTTTTGAAGCTGTCTGAACGCGTGTATAGTGATCAGTAACAGCCGATCAGTGGCAAAGGTGGTTTGGTTATTTCTCAGATGAGCATCACCATTCGTCTGGTTCGATCAATATTGGTAAATATTGTTCTGACCCATATGGATCTGCCTCCCTCTCCTCACTTGAGTTTTAGTGAGGGAAAGAGACAGATCTGTATAATATCATTTTTTAATTGTAATAAATTAAATAAAATGTTAAAAAATTGTGAGTCCCAAGGGCTTTTATAAAAGCCATACCCTTTGTATAGTGTAGCCTGTGTATTAACCCCTTCCCTGCCACTGATCACTGCACAGCAGAACATTTTGTCTTGTCTGTGCATTTTTAGGGGTTAATTTTTTTGTACAGTACTACAAAGGCTCTTATAAGAGCTATTAACCCCTTCCTTGCTCTACATGTTCAAATTCCAAGTTTGAAAATCAAAAAGCGCACCTCTCAAATGTAGCCTTTCAACCCCCAACAAAGCTGACAAAGCTATGCATGGGTGGTATCCCTGTGCTCGGGAGATGTTGCTGAACATATATTGTGGTATTGTTTGTCAGTGACACATACCGAAATATGTGAATTTGTGTCTAAAGTACAATGTATGTGGGAAAAAATACACAATAAAATGACTACCACAAACTTTGACAAAGGCTGGTGGTAGAATTGGTGCATGGAAAGTGTTAAAATACCACCATTTAAAATAGCCTAGGGTGTCTACTTTTACAAAATATACACTTTTTGGGGTAAAATACACTGTCCTACTTTAAAAAAAAGTCCCAAATGCAAGATGGGCTCAGGCTGACTACACGTCAAAATTCCAAGTTGAAAATGTGCACCTTCAAAATGTGGCCCTTTAGCCCCCAAACAACCCAACAAACCTATGCATGGGTGGTATCCCTGTACTCAGGAGATGTTGTTGAACACATATTGGGTTATTGTTTGGCAGTGACACATACCAAAATCTGTGAATTTGTGTCTGAAATACAATATTTGTGAAAAAAAAACACACAAAAATTACTACCACAAACTTTGACAAAGGCTGGTGGTAGAATTAGTGCATGGAAAGTGTTAAAATACCACCATTTGAGATAGACTAGGGTGTCTACTTTAAAAAAATATATGGGTTGATGGGGTAAAATACACTGGCTGGTTTCAAATATGTCCCAAATGGGACATGGGTGCAGGCTGTCTGCATGTCAAAATTTCAAGTTGGAAAACCAAAAACTGCACCTCCCAAATTTGGCCTTTTACCCCCCAAACAATCCAACAAACCTATGCATGGGGGCTATCCCTGTACTCAAGAGATGTTGCTGAACACTTATTGGGGTGTTATTTGGCAGTGGCACATACCAAAATCTGTGAATTCATGTCTGAAGTACAAGGTTTGTGGAAAAAAACACACAAAAATTACTACCACAAACTTTGACAAAGGCTGGTGGTAGAATTAGTGCATGGAAAGTGTTAAAATACCACCATTTGAAATAGCCTAGGGTGTCTACTTTTAAAAAATATATGGGTTGATGGGGTAAAATACACTAGCTGGCTTCAAATATGTCCCAAATGGGACATGGGTGCAGGCTGTCTGCATGTAAAAATTTCAAGTTGGAAAACAAAAAACTGCACCTCACAAATTTGGCATTTTATCCCCCAAACAACCCAACAAACCTATGCATGGGTGGTATCCCTGTACTCAAGAGAAATAGTAGAATCTATTTAACAGGTTTTTTCGCTCCATTTTGTCGATGAGGAGAAGTTGTTTCAAATAAAAGTCAGGAAATTTGTGTTTTGTTTTTTTTTTACCATATTTTATAATTTTTTTTAATAATATTATAAGATATGATCAAAAAGATGGCATCCATAGAAAGCCCTTCTTGTCCCGTTAAAAACAATATATAATATGTGTGGGTACAGCAAATGACAAAGAAGAAAATTACTGCTAAACAAAAACAGCACAGAAATGTTAAAATAGCCATTGTCCAGAAAGGACAAAAATGTTTCAAAGGCTCTGTCCTTAAGGGGTTAACAAGCAAATTATCAGTGGCATATTAATGTGCATATTATCAGTGGCTATCAATGAGCAAATTATCAGTGGCATATTCATGAGCAAATTATCAGTGGCATATTAACGAGCAAATTATCAGTGGCTATTAATGAGAAAACAATATGCAGATGACACTAACCTGTCTAGGACTGTGAGGAAACCACGCTATAGAAGGTAAGTAAGGAACCACAATAGGAATCCAGACAGCAAATATAGTCCAGGCTTGTGTGGGTTACAGGCAGGAGCACAGCAATATTTGTAATCCAGACTTCGGAGGGTTAATGATATGATAGCCAAGGTCGAGGGAGCCAGACAGACTGCAAAAACGATAAGGTAATCCGGGATCAATAGGTATCAGAATAACAGCAAAACGAAGAGACGGTCCAGGGTCAGGGGCACAGGCAGGCAGAAGAGTAGTCGAGGAATCCAAGGTCAGCAACAGAATCAATATATAGATAAACGCCAGGGAACCGGGATAAACACGAGAATCACCAAGCAAGGAGTGTTTGGTGATTCTGCCTTTTAAATTCTCTGGCGTCTCACGGGTACACGACGGGCGTGACGTCATCGGACACGCGCCTAGTGTGGAGACGGAGAGTACTGGAGTCCGGGAACGCGCTTGCAAGCGCATGCGATGGTTGGACAGGTAGGCAGGCATACACAGGAGAACTACTGCGGGGTAGTTCCTGACAGTTCCCCCTCCCAATGCGAGACCTCCGGGCTCGCCAACGACCAGGGTGATTAGGATACCGGGTGTGGAAGGCACGGACCAATTCGTCTGCGTGGATCAGTCTAGCAGCCTGCCAGGACGTGTCGGCCGGACCATAGCCTTTCCAGTGTATAAGGTACTGGAGCTGACCCCGATGAAGCCTGGAATCCAATATCTCCTCCACTTCGTATTCCTCCACTCCATCTACCAGTACCGGATCGGGAGGAGGTACAAGTCTTCCCGGGAACGGATTATCCACCCAAGGCTTGAGCAGGGAAACGTGGAACACCGGGTGTATCTTCATGGATGGTGGCAATCGGAGTCTCATAACCAAGGGGGAGATAACTTCGGTAATGAAAAATGGACCGAGGAATCTGGGGCCCAGCTTTTTGGATGGACATGAGAGTTTAAGATGTTTGGTAGAGAGCCACACCTTGTCCCCGGTTCTGTAGACCGGAGCAGTGGTTCTGTGGCGGTCAGCAAAAGCTTTATAACGTTGTTGAGAGTGAAGCAGGGTATTACGTAATAAAGTGTATGCACGAGTGAGATTCCGGACATGCAGGGTAGCAGAGGGTACAGAGCTGGGTATGGGTGCTCCTGGAAGCATGGAAGGGTGGAATCTAGACATGTGCATTCGTTTTTGGACGAATGCATTTTCGGACGAAAATAGCATTTTCGTCCATTCGTCCGAAAAACGAATAACGAAAATTTTAACTAACAAAATCCGAATGAACGAATGGTTAATAAACGAAAATCATTCGTTCATTCGTCCATTCGTCCATTCGTGCTATTGGCATTCTAAACCGAAATAGAGTCGGTTTACAATACCAATAGCATTGTACTACATTCCATAAACCGACATGAATGACTTTCGGTTTATGGAATGCATGTAATGCTATTAGCTTCCTATAAACCGAAATTGAGTTCCCATTCATACGAATAGGTCAATTGACCTATTCGTATGAATGGGGACTCTTTCGGTTTATAGAAAGCCAATAGCAGCATGTATTCTATAAGCCGAAAGTCTTTAAAACAAACGACGTTCGGTTTATAGAATACATGTAATGCTATTGCTGTTCTATAAGCCGAAAGACATTCGGCTTATAGAACAGCAATAGCATTACATGCATTCTATAAACCGAACGTCGTTCGTTTTAAAGACTTTCGGCTTATAGAATACTATTGGCATTCTATAAACCTAACTAGAGTCCCTCCTCATTCATAAGAATTTCTTATGAATGGGAACTCGACTCTAGTTCGGTTTATAGAAAGCCAATAGTATTCTATAAGCCGAAAGTCTTTAAAACGAACGACGTTCGGTTTATAGAATACATGTAATGCTATTGCTAAACTATAAACCGAACGACTTTCGGTTTATAGAATAGCCATAGGATTACATGTAGTACATAAGCCGAAAGTCTATAAACCGAAAGTCGTTCGGTTTATAGGCTGTCGGCATTTAACTATACAGAGACAGAGTCTCCATTCATAAAATTATGAATGGAGACTTTGTCTCCGTGTAGTAAAATGCCGAAAGTCTATAAACCGAACGATCGGTTTATAGACTTTCGGTTTATGTAATACATGTAATCCTATGGCTATTCTATAAACCGAAAGTTCGGTTTATAGAATAGCAATAGGAATACATGTATTCCATAAGCCGACAGCCTATAAACCGAACGTTCGGTTTATAGGCTGTGGGCATTTTACTACACGGAGACAAAGTCTCCATTCATAATTTTATGAATGGAGACTCTGTCTCTGTATAGTTAAATGCCGGCTTTTAACTATACGGAGACAAAGTCTCCATTTATAATTTTATGAATGGAGACTCTGTCTCCGTATAGTTAAATGCCGACAGCCTATAAACCGAACGTTCGGTTTATAGGCTGTGGGCATTTAACTATACGGAGACAAAGTCTCCATTCATAATTTTATGAATGGAGACTCTGTCTCCGTATAGTTAAATGCTATTGTATTCTATAAACCGACTCTATTTCGGCTTATAGAATGCAATAGTACTACGAATGGACGAATGAACGAATGATTTTCCTTTATTAACCATTCGTTCATCCGGCTTTAGTTAGCTTAGCATTTTCGTTCTTCGTTTTTCGGGCGAATGGACGAAAATGCAATTTTCGGACGAAAATGCATTCGTCCGAAAACGAATGCACATGTCTAGTATATATTCACATGTAAATTGCTTTTTAAATAAAAAATTATGATATAAAAAAATCTTGTTTTTATTTCCTTTTATGTGACAAAGCTGCCTCTCTCTTTCCCTTGCCCCCAGATTTGTCGCTCTCCCCCCCTTAGTGTTGTCTCTCTCACCCTCCCTTTGGCTCCCCCCTCGCTCCCCTTGTGTCTGTCTCTTCCCCCCTTCCCTCCCCTTGTTTCTCTCTGCCCCCCCCCCTTGTTATTCTGTCCCCCCCTCACCTGTTTCTTGCTCCCTGGTGGCTAGTGGGGGCAGCCGGGGGATGTATGCACTATACATAATAGACGGAAGTGTCGGGCAGCATGGAGGTTGTCTGCACGATTCGTGCAGACATCCCCCAGCTGCCCGATTCTCCCTGGTGGCTAGCGAGGGAGCGGAGGATGTCTGCGCGATGAGCGAGACCTCTCCTGCTGCCGCCCGGCATGACCGCCGGGACTTCTATGATGAAGCTGGGTACTTCCGGCTTCCTCATAAAAGTCCTGGCTGTCGTTCCGGGCGGCAGCAGGAGAGGTCTCGCTCATCGCGCAGACATCCTCCGCTCCCTCGCTAGCCACCAGGGAAAATCGGGCAGCTGGGGGATGTCTGCACGAATCGTGCAGACAACCTCCATGCTGCCCGACACTTCCGTCTATTATGTATAGTGCATACATCCCCCGGCTGCCCCCACTAGCCACCAGGGAGCAAGAAACAGGTGAGGGGGGGGACAGAATAACAAGGGGGGGGGCAGAGAGAAACAAGGGGAGGGAAGGGGGGAAGAGACAGACACAAGGGGAGCGAGGGGGGAGCCAAAGGGAGGGTGAGAGAGAGACAACACTAAGGGGGGGAGAGCGACAAATCTGGGGGCAAGGGAAAGAGAGAGGCAGCTTTGTCACATAAAAGGAAATAAAAACAAGATTTTATTTATATCATAATTTTTTATTAAAAAAGCAATTTACATGTGAATATATACTAGACATGTGCATTCGTTTTCGGACGAATGCATTTTCGTCCGAAAATTGCATTTTCGTCCATTCGCCCGAAAAACGAAGAACGAAAATGCTAAGCTAACTAAAGCCGAATGAACGAATGGTTAATAAAGGAAAATCATTCGTTCATTCGTCCATTCGTAGTACTATTGCATTCTATAAGCCGAAATAGAGTCGGTTTATAGAATACAATAGCATTTAACTATACGGAGACAGAGTCTCCATTCATAAATTTATGAATGGAGACAAACGTATAGTTAAAAGCCGACAGCCTATAAACCGAACGTTCGGTTTATAGGCTGTGGGCATTTAACTATACGGAGACAGAGTCTCCATTCATAAAATTATAAATGGAGACTTTGTCTCCGTATAGTTAAAAGCCGGTGTTCTGACAAATTTCTGGAGCAAATTCTCCTGCGCAATCGCAGGAGAATTTGCTCACTGCGCATGCGCATAAAGTTACAGCTGATAACTCAGCTGTAACTTTGTGACCACCGTGCATGAGACAGCTGCGCAACCCACCTCCCGCCCCCTCACACCCGCCGCACACCCCTTCTTACCAGATCATTGACCACAGCGATACACAGCGCATGCGCACGCCTATCCAGCCGTTTGGGAATGCGCGCGTCCGTTGTTGTGTTCTTAAGGTGGTAAGTAACACGGGGCGTCGGGACATAAGGGGGCAAGCATCCTGGTGAGGGCTGCCTCATCTTGATGGGATTTGTGATCCTCCTGCTGTATTATTGATGGAAAATTATAATTTTCATAAAATTATGAATGGAGACTTTGTCTCCGTGTAGTAAAATGCCCACAGCCTATAAACCGAAAGTCGTTCGGTTTATAGGCTGTCGGCATTTTACTACACGGAGACAAAGTCTCCATTCATAATTTTATGAATGGAGACTCTGTCTCTTATTAGTTAAATGCCGACAGCCTATAAACCGAACGACTTTCGGTTTATAGACTTTCGGCTTATGTAATACATGTAAACCTATGGCTATTCTATAAACCGAAAGTCGTTCGGTTTATAGAATAGCAATAGGATTACATGTATTCCATAAGCCGAAAGTCTATAAACCGAAAGTCGTTCGGTTTATAGACTTTCGGCTTATAGAATACAATTAATACTATTGCCTTTCTATGAACCGAACGAGAGCCCCATTCATAAGAATTTCTTATGAATGGGGCTCTCGTTCGGTTTATAGAAAGCCAATAGTATTACATTGTATTCTATAAAACGAACGAAAAAAATTAACGAAACGAAAATAATGAACGAATTTCGTCTGAAACGAATGCACTAATGAACGAAATTCGTTTTAGACGAAATAAATAACATTTTCGTCCGAATGGACGAAAACGAAACGAAAATTTTAGTTTTGCACATGTCTAGTGGAATCCATAATTGACAATGAAAGGTGACTTTCCAGTAGAGCTATGGATATGGTTATTATAGGCGAATTCTGCTAGGGGTAAATATTTACTCCAGTCGTCTTGTAGATGCGTAGTGAAGCAACGTAAATATTGTTCCAAGGTTTGGTTAGTACGTTCTGTCTGCCTGTTACTTTGAGGGTGGAATGCAGTAGTGAGGGAGCGATGGATATGCAACTCGCTACAAAAGGCTTTCCAGAAGTGCGAGGTGAATTGGGTACCTCGATCCGATACAATATTTTCGGGTAGACCATGTAGCCTAAATACCTCACGTATAAAAAGATCAGCTGTTTCTGAGGCTGAAGGTAGGTGTGTGTAGGGTACGAAGTGTGCCATTTTGGTTAAACGATCCACCACAACCATCAAGGTGTTGAGTTGCTGTGACTGCGGTAGATCTGTTATAAAGTCCATCGATACATCACTCCAGGGTCTGACTGGTATAGGTAAAGGTTGGAGGAGACCTGAAGGTTTTTGATGTCTCTCTTTGGCTCGGGCGCAGGTGTCGCAGGAAGAAACACATTTTGAGACCTCTTCCTGTAACTTAGGCCACCAGAATGTTCTTTGAATGAGGTCTTTGGTTTGCCGAACCCCACCATGACCAGCCGCTGGAGAGTTATGGTAGTATTGTAGTACTTGTAACCGAGCCTCGGGAGGAACAAAAACTTTGTTGTGATAATAATATAGGCCTTGTCGAAGAGTCAATTGATCAAGAATGGGTAGATTGAGATGGGAAGTATGAGTACGGATGATGTCCCAGATAGATTGGGTGGCGACTATGAAGTGGTCTGGTTGAAGGATGGTGCTTGGCTTGGCACCCAACCCTTCTTCCTTCTCGGTCATCCGAGATAGTGCATCCGCCTTCCGATTACGGGATCCAGGGCGATAGGTGATGTGAAGTTGGAAGCGGGTAAAAAAGAGTGCCCATCTAGCCTGTCTGGGTTGCAATCTCTTGGCAGTGCGTAAGTATTCAAGATTTTTGTGGTCAGTGAAGACTGTGATCGGGAACAATGCACCTTCTAATAGGTGTCGCCATTCCTCCAGTGCAAGTTTGATTGCCAATAGTTCCCTCTCACCCACATTATAGTTACGTTCTGCAGGTGACAGTGTTCGAGAGAAGAAGGCCACTGGATGTAGCTGTTCGTCCTCCTTGTGTCTTTGGGACAGGATTGCTCCAACTGCTGTATCTGAAGCGTCTACCTCCAACGTCTAAGCCCTGGTAGGATCTGGAAGAATTAATATTGGAGCTGTGGTAAAATGTCTCTTCAAGGAGTCAAAGGCCTCTTGCGCCGCAGTAGTCCAACAAAAGGAACTGTATTTTGAGATTACCGCTGTGATAGGTTGGATGACCTTCGAAAAATTTCTAATGAATTTTCTATAGAAATTTGCGAAGCCTATGAATCGTTGTATACTCTTTTTATTCATGGGAGTGGACCATTCCTGAATGGCGCTGATCTTTTTTGGATCCATCTGAATGGTGTTAGGAGATAGGATAAAGCCCAGAAATTCGACCGATCTTGTCTCAAATATACATTTCTCTAGTTTGACGTATAATTGATGTTGTCTCAGTCGTGACAATACAGTACGTACATGGTCTCTGTGTACTGACAAGGATGGGGAGTAGATGAGTATATCATCGAGGTAGACGACAACAAATTGATCTAGAATATCTCTAAAAATGTCGTTAACGAAGTGTTGGAAAGTGGCCGGGGCATTGCAAAGTCCGAATGGCATGACCTTATATTCAAAATGTCCGTAACGGGACCTGAAAGCCGTTTTCCATTCGTCCCCCTTTCTAATCCTCACGAGATTGTACGTTTCTCGAAGGTCTATTTTTGTGAAGATTTGTGCCGTTTGTAAGTGGTCCAATAATTCAGAGATAAGTGGCAGAGGGTAACGATTCTTTGTAGTAATGTTATTTAATTCTCGATAATCGATACATGGTCTTAGTCCGCCGTCTTTCTTTTTGACAAAAAATATACCTGCTCCCGCAGGTGAAGTGGATGGTCTGATGAATCCTTTAGCTAAATTCTCCTCTATGTAGTCTTTAAGGGTAGTTAGCTCAGGTTCGGCGAGTGGGTAGATTCTCCCAAAAGGAATAGGTGCCCCGGGGAGGAGATCAATCGGGCAATCGTAATCACTGTTAGGGGGTAACGAGTCCACCTTTTTCTTTTCGAAAACATCTTGGTATTCAGCGTAGATTGGGGGTAGGTTAGAAAACACTGCTGGTTCAGAGGTGAGACACAAAGTGGTTTTATTCAAACAGTTATCAATGCACTGCATAGAAGTAAACACAAAAGTACCTATCTCCCAATTAATAATAGGGTTATGCAACCGGAGCCAAGGGAGCCCCAATATGATGGAGAAGATAGGTGCTGGCACTATGTCAAACTGAATGGTCTCTTGGTGTCCTTCACCGATCATCATCATGAGAGGGATGGTTTCATGAGTCACCGGACCGGTCTTAAGTGGACTGCCATCAACCAGTTGGATATGCATCGGTGTTTTCTTACAGCGGATAGGAATTGCCATGTTCTTGGCTAGATCCACGTCCAGAAAACATCCGCTGGCCCCAGAATCCACCATTGCCATCAGGGAAATAGCCTTGTCAGTCCACTGTAAGGAGATAGGAATGGACAGGTGAGGGGTTTTATCTGGGGAGGACACCGCCTCCTGTTCAAAAATATAAGAAGTGGGCTTACCATCAGTAAGTCGTCGTCGGGCACGGCACTCCTTATACATGTGTCCCGGTTTGCCACAGTACAAGCAGAGGTTTAGGTTTCTTCGTCTGGTCTTTTCTTCTGTGGTGAGAGGGCCACGAACCAATCCAATCTGCATAGGTTCTTCCGTGTTCTGAGAAACAGGAACAGTAGGGGTTCTGGTCTCGTAGTGATGTGGACCATAAGTAGACCCTGTAGGAATAGGATTGGAGGATCGTTCGGCTTTTCTCTCACGTAGTCTTCGGTCTATCTGAGTAACTAGACGAGTGAGATCATCCAAGGAAGGTGGTATACCGACTCGTGCTAATTCATCTTTTAGACTGTCAGATAGCCCCAGACGGAATTGATCGAGTAGTGCCGATTCATTCCATGTTGTCTCCAACGCGACTCTGCGAAATTCAGTAATATACTCCTCCACCGGTCTACGTCCCTGTTTCAGAGCGCAGATGGTATTAGTGGCTGAGGATACTCGAAAAGGGTCTTCATATAAGGTGTCTAGGGCTTGACGGAAGGACCCCCAATTATCAAGTACCGGACTATTAATGTGGAGTAGGTGATGTGCCCACAGTTGGGGTTCTTCAGTAAGAAGAGAAATTACCGTATGTATCTTCACATAGTCGGAGGCGTAGGTACGAGGGCGGAGGTTAAAGAGGATTTGACATGACGTGATAAAAGTACGGTATTTTTTTTTTCTGTCCCCTGCATATTTCTCGGGGAGTACAGTTTGTGGTTCGAGGGAGGTAGCTTCTTCAAGTAGAAATGGGGCTGGAGGAGGTGCGGGAGCTGCCGCTATAGGTCCTGGAACGTTACCAGGTGGAGTCTGGAGATGCTGTACTTGTTGTTGCAGGTGTGCTTGTCCTGCTTGAAGATCTTGTACGGACTGATTGAGGGTAGTTAATTGCTGAGTAAGGGCTGCAATTGCCTCGGTAAGCCCTGCGGCCTCCATGTATGTGGCTTGGTGATTATGTGATGAATAGGTACTGGATGGAGGTCAATATGCAGATGACACTAACCTGTCTAGGACTGTGAGGAAACCACGCTATAGAAGGTAAGTAAGGAACCACAATAGGAATCCAGACAGCAAATATAGTCCAGGCTTGTGTGGGTTACAGGCAGGAGCACAGCAATATTTGTAATCCAGACTTCGGAGGGTTAATGATATGATAGCCAAGGTCGAGGGAGCCAGACAGACTGCAAAAACGATAAGGTAATCCGGGATCAATAGGTATCAGAATAACAGCAAAACGAAGAGACGGTCCAGGGTCAGGGGCACAGGCAGGCAGAAGAGTAGTCGAGGAATCCAAGGTCAGCAACAGAATCAATATATAGATAAACGCCAGGGAACCGGGATAAACACGAGAATCACCAAGCAAGGAGTGTTTGGTGATTCTGCCTTTTAAATTCTCCCGCGTCTCGCGGGTACGCGACGGGCGTGACGTCATCGGACGCGCGCCTAGTGTGGAGACAGAGAGTACTGGAGTCCGGGAATGCGCTTGCAAGCGCATGCGATGGTTGGACAGGTAGGCAGGCATACACAGGAGAACTACTGCGAGGTAGTTCCTGACACCTATGTAGAAGAAAATCCTTGCACCGGCCCTGCAAATCTTGCTATGTTTGGAGCAACCTGTAAATAAAATAATAATACAAGCTCCTACTGCAGATCAGTGTATATAATACAATAAAAAGCAAAGTATTAGTATCTCTGTAGGCGGTGCTTACTCACAAACCCTGTGAGATCTGGGGCTATCACTGCAGGTATAGCATCGGGCTGGAACAGGCCAAAACGCAGCAAAAGATTCTACCGATATTCATCTGGACAGTGAACCATACTCCACAGAAGAGAGAATAGCCGAAAATGTTATTCGACAGACTGTCACAAACCTAAAAGCTGAATTATAGGCAAAATAAATGCATATAAAAAAAACCCTGCTGTTACCAGCACCTGGTCCTCACAATGAATTGCTGAATCTGCTGCCAAGTGCATGGAAACCGTTTTTTTTCCCGCAGGAAGAGAATCAGTGTAACGAATGTATACAAAATACGGAACGCAGGTTGATCTATGTTTTTTGCGAGAGTTCTGATTTTACTCGTTCTTATTAAGATTGCAATACATTTTAAAGAATTTGGTAAGTCCTGCACTATTTTTGAATATAAATATATTTTCTTTTCTTTAAGGTATGATGATAGTTCTGACCACTCTATGCAATTGAAGAATAATGTGCTGTTATATTGAGATCTGAGGCCTTTCTGACTAACCTCCTTCATCTATGCCATTGATGGTGTAGCGCAGTGATGGCGAACCTATGGCATGTGCAAGTAGCACGCCAAACGCTTTGTTGTGGCACATGTGGCTAGGGGGAGTTGTGGGGCTGAAGCCCCTAATCTTAGGTCCATTGGCCCAAAGTGAAAATTCACTGCAATATAAATATTTACAGAAATGCTATCCTGTTGCCTCCTGTATTACATCAGTATTAATGCTCAGGAGCCAGCAGGATAATCATTTCAGTAACTGTACACCCCTCTAGATCACAAGTTGGTTTAGCATGCCGGTTCCTCTCCTGACATCAGCTTGACAGCTGACACCCCCCTCTTCACACAGCAGTGTAGCAGCTCTAGCAGCTCTGCCGAGGAGGAGACTTCCTGCAATGTATGTGTGAGTAGGTGAGTATGTGTGTATACATGTGCTGTATGTATGTGCACATGTGCTGAATGCATGTGTGAATAATAATGTGTGTATACATGTGCTGTATGTAATTGTGAGTATGTGTGTATACATGTGATGTATGTGTGAGTGTGTGTAAACATGTGCTGTATGTATGTGTATGTTTATATACATGTGAAGTATGTAGTATGTGGGAATATATCCTGTGTGTATACATGTGCTGTTTGTATGTGTGGATACATGTGCTGTGTTTATACATGAGCCGTATTTACGTGTCTATACATGTGCTGCATGTATGTGTGTATGCATGCGCTGTATGTATGTGGGAGTATGTGTGTATCCAAATGCTGTATGTGTGTATACATGTGAAGTATGTAGGTACCATGTAGGTGGTGGATCCAGGGGAGGCAATGGGGCAATTGCCCCCCACGAGCAGTGCCGGGGTGGGGGGCAGACCACATCGGGAGCGGAGGTCTAGGCCCGCCCTCAACCTGAATGGAGCGCAGGTCGGCACACTCTGCAGGGAGACATGGGCAGCATTGGCTCCGTATGTGTTAAACACAATGAGAGCTCAATCCGTTCTGCTTGCGCTCCCCGCACAAAGTGATGGTTCAGAGCATCAGAAATATGATGCTCTATGTTATCACCATGCTCAGGGAGCGTGAGCAGCATGAATTGAGCGCTCAGTGTGTTTAACAAAAACGGAGCCATTGCTACCTGCTTCTTCCCGCCGAGGGAGCCGACCTGCACTGCATCATGTAGGAGAGAGGAGTGGGAGAGGAGAGAACACGGGAGTGGGGAGGAGAGAACACTGTGGAGGGGGGGATGGAGAGAACATGGGGAGAGAAGGGGGGACAGAGGAGAGAACACAGGGGGGACAAATGAGAGAACACAGGGGAGAAAAGGGGGGGACAGAAGCGAGAATACAGAGGGGCAGAGGAGGGAAAATGGGGGAGTGAAAGGAGAGAATATAGGGGAAAGAACAGGGGGGAAGAGAGGAGAGAATAGGGAAAGAGAGGAGAGAAGGGGGACGGAGAGGAGAGAACACTGATGGGGAGAGAACATTGAAGGGAGAATAGAGAACAAAGATGGGGAGAGGAGAGAATCCAGACGGTGGAGAGGAGGAAAAGAGATAGCTATGGGGAAGAGGCATACATGGGTAGAGGGACAAAGACACAGTCACAGGAGGTAGAGGAGAGAGACATGCATGGGAAGGGAGAGGAGAGACAGACATGGGAAAGAGAATAGAGAGTGACATGGGAAGGGAGAGGAGTAAGACCGACATGGGTACGCAGAGGAGAGACTGACAGACATGGGAAGGGAGAGGAGAGACAGACAGACATGGGAAGCAATGGGAGAGAGAAAGACAAGGTAAAGAGGAGGATACAAAGACAGACATGGGAAGGAAGAGGAGAGAGACAGACAGACATGGGAAGGAAGAGCGACATGGGGGAGAAGAAAAGACAGACTGAATGTGCACCCCCCCCCCCAGATTAGACTCTGGATCCGCCGCTGGTGGGTATACATGTGCTATATGTGTGTGTACAGGGGCTGCATGTAAGTGTGGGTAAGAATGGGTGTATACATGTGCTGTAAGTGTGAGTATGTATGTGTGTATACATATGCTGTATTTAAGTGTGAGTAAGTATGTGTGTATAGATGTGCTGTATGCAGATGTGTATACATGTGCTGTAGTATGTGTGTGTGTATGTATACATGTGCAAAGTATTTGATCCCCTGCTCATTCTGAACATTTGCCCACTGACAAAGAAATGATCAGTCTATATTATTAATGGTAGGTGTATTTTAAGAATGAGAGACAGAATAATCAAAATAAATCCAGAAAAAACCCATGTCAAACAAGTTATAAATTGATTTGCATGTCAATGAGTGAAATAAGTATTTGATCCCCTATCAATCAGCATGATTTCTAGCTCCCAGGTGTCTTTTATATAGGTAACGAGCTTAGATTAGGAGGGCTCCTAATCTCAGCTTGTTACCTGTATAAAATACACCTGTCCACAGAAGCAATCAATCAGATTCCAAACTCTCCACCATGGCCAAGACCAAAGAGCTGTCCAATGATGTAAGGGACAAGATTGTAGACCTACACAAGGCTGGAATGGGCTACAAGACCATCGCCAAGCAGCTTGGTGAGAAGGTGACAACAGAAACACAAAAAACTGTCAGTCTCCCTCGGTCTGGTGCTCCATGCAAGATCTCACATCGTGGAGTTCCAATGATCATGAGAACTGTGAAGAATCAGCCAAGAACTAACAAGATCTTGTTAATGATCTCAAGGCATCTGGGACCATGGTCACCAAGAACACAATTGGTAACACAATACGACGTGAAGGACTGAAATCTTGCAGAGCCCACAAGGTCCCCCTGCTCAAGAAAGCACATGTACAGGCCCGTCTGAAGTTTGCCAATGAACATCTGAATGATTCAGAGGAGAACTGGGTGAAAAGTGTTGTGGTCAAATGAGACCAAACTTGAGTTCTTTCACATCAACTCAACTCGACATGTTTGGAGGAGGAGGAATGCTGCATTTGACCCCAAGAACACCATTGCCACCGTCAAACATGGAGGTGGAAACATTATGCTCTGGGGGTGTTTTTCTGCTAAGAGCACAGGACAAGTGCACTGCATCAAAGGGACGATGGACGTGGCCATGTACCGTCAAATCTTGGGTGAGAACCTCTTTCCGTCAGCCAGGGCATTGAAAATGGGTCGTGGATGGGTATTCCAACATGACAATGACCCAAACCACACAGCCAAGGCAACAAAGGAGTGGCTCAAGAAGAAGCACATTAAAGTCCTGGAGTGGCCTAGCCAATCTCCAGACCTTAATCCCATAGAAAATCTGTGGAGGGAGCTGAAGGTTTGAGTTGCCAAATGTCAGCCTCAAAACATTAATGACTTGGAGAGGATCCGCAAAGAGGAGTGGGACAAACTACAAGAAACGTGTGACCTCTATGATTGCCAACCAAGGGTTTTGTCCAAGTACTATTTCAAAGGGGTCAAATACTTATTTCACTCACTGACATGCAAATCAATTTATAACTTTTTTGACGTTTTTCTGGTTTTTTTTTGTTATTCTGTCTCTCAGTTAAAATACACCAACCATTAAAATTATAGACTGATCATTTCTTTGTCAGTGGGCAAATGTTCAAAATCAGCAGGGGACCAAATATTTTTTTTCCCTCACAGTACTTCCTACATTGTTTCATTGCCTCTGTGTGTGGTTTATTATGTTTTGCATTTTTAAAGTTAATCTGCTGTTATTTTCAGTCAGTTTAACTCTTTCTAGTTACAAAGTAAAAAGAAGCGGAGATTCAGGAAAGATAACATTTATTTCATATCTATTTGTAAATTAAAGAGCTTTATTTGACTCATTGTAACTCGTTTGGATGTTGAAAGTACGTGCTTTGGTAAATGAATACATTTATTATCAAATTTCCCCTGAGGCTTTACAGATTCTAAAAGCTTCTGCATGTGGGATGAGTAATCAATCTTTGTTTGATGGATCATCATTTTAACGGCATGCCCCATACAACATGCACACTTGTTAGCATTGCAGAAAAACGATAATGTCACTAACACTAGAAAAATTGATCCTTGTTAGTGAAAGGGCTGCATAACTAAGCTAGGGAAAGGCATTAAACCATGCATGGGCATTGATTATATGCTTATGACTTGGTTGGAGGCAGTGCTGTATTTAGCGAAAGTTAAGTGCCTCAGGCGGCACTTGCCTTGAATGCATTTAAGGGGCAGCACAAAACGCAAAAAATAAAATGAAAAAAATAAAAATAAAACCCTCGCTTACCAGCAGTGATGGTGGCTGGGGAGATCAGAATAGCAGGCAGCACCCTGTTTGGTTCCCTGTGCAGTGTGACTGGGAAGTGCCGACAGGTCATGTGACTGGCGCTCTGATGTCAGACACGCGTAGGGTCACGTAACCTCTCTGCACACATTGCGGGGGAGTACCATGCTGCCTGCCACTAGCCACCAGGGACAAGGGTAAGTCCTGGGGAATGGGGACATGTATAGGGCAAATTGGCTGTGTCTTATTAATGGCAAAATAATACTGGCATATTATTAGGCAAATTGCCAGGGGCGTATTAATGGCAAAATAATACTGGTATATTATTTGGCAAATTGGCTGGGGCTTATTAATGGCAAAATAATACTTCCATATTATTGGGCAAATTGGCTGTGGCATATTAAATAGCAAAATAATACTGCAATATTATTGGGCCCATTGGCTTGGGCCTATTAAATGGCAAAATAGTACTACGCTATTATTGGGCAAATTGGCTGGAACATATTAAATGGCAAAATAATACTGCCATATTATTGGGCAAATTGGCTGGGGCTTATTAATGGAAAAATAATACTGGCATATTATTGGAAAATTGTCTGGGGCATATTAACCCCTTAAGGACAGAGCCTTTGAAACATTTTTGTACTTTCTGGACAATGGCTATTTTAACATTTCTGTACTGTTTGTGTTTAGCAGTAATTTTCTTCTTCGTCATTTGCTGTACCCACACATATTATATATTGTTTTTATCGGGACAAAAAGGGCTTTCTATGGATGCCATATTTTTGATCATATCTTATCATATTATTAAAAAAAAATAATAAAATATGGTAAAAAAAAAAAAAATACACAAATTTCTTTGTTTTTATTTGAAACAACTTCTCCTCATCGACAATAGCGAACGAAAAAACATGCTAAATAGATTCTACTATTTCTCCTGAGTACAGGGATACCACCCATGCATAGGTTTGTTGGGTTGTTTGGGGGCTAAAATGCCAAATTTGTGAGGTGCAGTTTTTTGTTTTCCAACTTGAAATTTTTACATGCAGACCGCCTGCACCCATGTCCCATTTGGGACATATTTGAAACCAGACAGTGTATTTTACCCCATCAACCCATATATTTTTTTTTGTAAAAGTAGACACCCTAGGCTATCTCAAATGGTGGTATTTTAACACTTTCCATGCACTAATTCTACCACCAGCCTTTGTCAAAGTTTGTGGTAGTAATTTTTTTGTGTTTTTTTTCACAAACCTTGTACTTCAGACATGAATTTACAGATTTTGGTATGTGTCACTGCCAAATAACACCCCAATAAGTGTTCAGCAACATCTCTTGAGTACAGGGATACCCCCCATGCATAGGTTTGTTGGATTGTTTGGGGGTTAAAAGGCCAAATTTGGGAGGTGAAGTTTTTGGTTTTCCAATTTGAAATTTTGACATGCAGACAGCCTGCACCCATGTCCCATTTGGGACATATTTGAAACCAGCCAGTGTATTTTACCACATCAACCCATATATTTTTTTAAACTAGACACCCTAGGCTATCTCAAATGGTGGTATTTTTACACTTTCCATGCACTAATTCTACCACCAGCCTTTGTCAAAGTTTGTGGTAGTAATTTTTTTGTGTTTTTTTTTCACAAACCTTGTACTTCAGACATGAATTTACAGATTTTGGTATGTGTCACTGCCAAATAACACCCCAATAAGTGTTCAGCAACATCTCTTGAGTACAGGGATACCACCCATGCATAGGTTTGTTGGGTTGTTTGGGGGGTAAAAGGCCAAATTTGGTAGGTGCAGTTTTTGGTTTTCCAAATTGAAATTTTGACATGCAGACCGCCTGCACCCATGTCCCATTTGGGACATATTTGAAACCAGCCAGTGTATTTTACCCCATCAACCCATATATTTTTTAAAAGTAGACACCCTACGCTATTTCAAATGGTGGTATTTTAACACTTTCCATGCACTAATTCTACCACCAGCCTTTGTCAAAGTTTGTGGTAGTAATTTTTGTGTGTTTTTTTTTCACAAATATTGTATTTTAGACATAAATTCACAGATTTTGGTATGTGTCACTGCCAAACAATAACCCAATATGTGTTCAACAACATCTCCTGAGTAAAGGGATACCACCCATGCATAGGTTTGTTGGGTTGTTTGGGGGCTAAAAGTGCCACATTGTGAAGGTGCGCATTTTCAACTTGGAATATTGACGTGTAGCCAGCCTGAGCCCATCTTTCATTTGGGACTTTTTTTTAAAGTAGGACAATGTATTTTACCCCAAAAAGTATATATTTTGTAAAAGTAGACACCCTAGGCTATTTTAAATGATGTTATTTTAACACTTTCCATGCACCAATTCTACCACCAGCCTTTGTCAAAGTTTGTGGTAGTCATTTTATTGTGTATTTTGTCCCACATACATTGTACTTTAGACACAAATTCACATATTTCGGTATGTGTCACTGACAAACAATACCACAATATATGTTCAGCAACATCTCCCGAGCACAGGGATACCACCCATGCATAGCTTTGCCAGCTTTGTTGGGTGTTGAAAGGCTACATTTGAGAGGTGCGCTTTTTGATTTTCAAACTTGCAATTTGAACATGTAGAGCAAGGAAGGGGTTAATAGCTCTTATAAGAGCCTTTGTAGTACTGTACAAAAAAATTAACCCCTAAAAATGCACAGACAAGAAAAAATGTTCTGCTGTGCAGTGATCAGTGGCAGGGAAGGGGTTAATACACTACACTATCCAAAGGGTATGGCTTTTATAAAAGCCCTTGGGACTCACAATTTTTTAACATTTAATTTAATTTATTACAATTAAAAAATTATGTTATACAGATCTGTCTCTTTCCCTCACTAAAACTCAAGTGAGGAGAGGGAGGCAGATCCATATGGGTCAGAACAATATTTACCAATATTGATCGAACCAGACGAATGGTGATGCTCATCTGAGAAATCACCAAACCACCTTTGCCACTGATCGGCTGTTACTGATCGCTATACACGTGTTCAGACAGCTTCAAAAGGAATACACGTAATCCCCTAGTGGGTATAATTAACCCCTAGCGAGTCTGACAAAAAAAATGCTGATAGCAAAAAAAAAATCTTTCTGCGACTAGATTGCTCCATATGCGCTGCTTAGGCAGTGACCATATGCACTGCTTAGGCAGTGACCATATGTGCTGCTTAGGAAGTGATATACGGCAAGGAAGGGGTTAATAGCTCTTATTTTAAAAATTTTTACGTTAAATGTAGTCCCCTAGCGGGTATAATTAACACGTGACGGGTGTAATAAAAAAGTTTTAAAAAAATTAAAAATGCTTCTGCAGCAAGATTGCTGAATTTGCGTCAGATCTCTGCTTAGGCAGTGATCTACAGCAAGAAAGGGGTTAATCTCTCTTAAAAGAGCTTTTTTTTATACTGTAATGAATTACAGTAAAAAAAATTAACCCCTAAAAAATGCACAGACAGCAAAAAATGTGCTGCTGTGTATGATCACTGCGTACACAGCGATCAATGGCAGGGAAGGGGTTAAATGGCTTTTATAAAAGCCCTTGGTGTTTAAAATTTTATTAAATATTTGTTTTATTATTTTATTTTTATTTTTTACTTTATCTGATCTGTCTCTCTCCCTTACTAAAACTAGTAAGGTGAGGGAGGCAGATCAATACTTGTCAAAGGCAATATTTGCTAATATTGCCTTTGACTGTATGGTAAGTGCTCATCAGAGCACTTACCATACATGCCTGCACACAGATCACATAGATCTGTTGTGCCGGCATCGATTGGCTCCCCCTAGAGCATCGGAAGTGAAATACTTTCACTTCCGATGCTCTTGCCATTAGAAGGGAAGCGCTGCCTGTATAGGCAGCGTTCCCTTCTACTGAACCGATGGGGTCGCTCAGGAGAGCGACCACCATCGGTTCTGGGGAGCATCAAGGTGTTGTTAAGTGCCTCGCTGGCGAGGCACTTTAACAACACCGGAGATGCTTAGAAAGCGAGCGATCGTTCGCTTTCTAAGCACATGTGTGCAGCGGGCGCAGCCATTTTTAAATGGCTGCTACGATCACTCTGTGGAGTGATCGTAGCGCGCCCCTGCACTTTTGGGGGGTGTTGCACAATGCCTCTACCTAGAGGCATTGTAGCAACACCGTTAGAGTAAAGAAAGCGACCGCTGGTCGCTTTCTTTACTCAGTTTAGTGCATGACGTGCCAGGCACGTCACCTGTCGGCAAGTCCTCGATTTGCCGTGACGTGCCTGGCACGTCATCTGTCGTTAAGGGGTTAAAAGTCAAAATAATACTTGCATATTATTGGGAAATTTGTCTAGAGCATGTTAAATGTCAACATAATACTGGTATATTATTGGGCAAATTGGCTGGGGCATGTTAAATGTCAAAATAATACTGGCATATAATTGGGCAAATTGGCAGGGGCGTATCAATGACAAAATAATACTGGCATATTATTGGACTAATTGGATGGGGCTTATTAATGGCAAAATAATACTGGCATATTATTGGGTAAATTTGGTGGGGTATATTAAATGGCAAAATAATACTGGCACGTTATTGGGCAAATTGGCTGGGGCATATTAAATGGCAAAATAATACTGGCATATTATTGGGCAAGTTGGCTGGGGCATATTAAATGGAAAAATAATACTGGCATATTAATGGCAAAAGTAATACTGGCATATTAATGGCAAAAGTAATACTGGCATATGGCAAAATAATACTGACAGTCTAATGGGCAAATTGGCTGTGGTATATTAATGGCACAATAATACTGGTATATTAATGGCATGGTTGCCAATATCGACCATGTTTCCTGGGACGTATATTTGTTCCACATGCTGCAGAAGAGAGTGCTGTGGGTACTGTATGGAACTGTGTGAAGTCCTTTGGGTGCAATGTGCGTGCAGAAAAAAGGAATAAAAACAAGAAATGCAATTTTGTAATAACATTTTTATTACATATACAAATAGTTGAAAGTGATATGAAAATAGTTGCATATAATATTAAAAAATTTACATTTACATACCGTTTTTTATAATGCGACTTCATAAAAGAGTGGGTCCACTGCTAAAGACTTTGCCCAGGGCCCATTAGGGTCTTAAAGCGGCCCTGTGATGGGGGCATATGATGGGGTGATGGAGGCATGTGAGGGGGTAATGGATCATGTGATGGGGACATGTTTTGTGTTTGTAATGGGGCATTTAATGTGTGTGCATGTGGGCGATGGGGCATGTCCTGGGTGTGCAACGTGGGTTATGGGTGTGCAACGTGAGTAGGAGGGGGTGCCCAAATTTTGTCTGCCTAGGGCAGCACAAAACCAGGGAGGATGAGAGAGGAGAAAGCAGGGAGGAGAGACAGGAGGAAACAAGGTGGAGAGAGGAGAGAACAGGAAGAAAGGGGGAGATAACGTATGGGAGACAAGGGGGAGAGGGGAGAGAACACAGAGGAGAGAAGGGGGTGAGAACACAGAGGAGAAAAGGGGGAGATAAGAGAGAACACAGAGGAGAGAAGGGGGATAGAGGAGAGAACACAGAGGAGAGAAGGGGGAGAGAGGATAGAATACAGGGAAGAAAAGGGGGAGAGAGGAGAGAACACAGAGGAGAGAAGGGGAGAGAGGAGAGAACACTGATGGGGGAGAAGTGAGAACATTGATCGTGGGGGGGAGAGGAGAGAACACAGATGGAGAGAGAACACAGATGGATAGAGGAGGTAGAGGAGAGATACATGCATGGAAAGGAAGAGGAGAGAGACAGACATGGGAATTCGGCTATTAAATATAGTGCATTTTGAGGGCATTGCAGCTATTATACCCGAATGTGCACTGTCAGTTCAACTCAATTCGGTTCACTTTTAATGCGATGAAAATGTCACTTAAAGCATAAAATTCCGTCTTTTCATGTAACCTCCAAATTCACCAAATTACAAGGATTACAATTTTCCATGTTTCATTTGGAGAACTGCACATGTTAAGCCAAAAATAAAATTAAAATTATATTAAAATATGGTAAATTAACTTGGAAAATGCTAAATACAGGCCAGAATAGTATAGCTGAAAATATCATAGATGACTTGAATGTATTTTACATTTTGGGGCTCTTAATAGGGCAATTGCCTTGTCAATCAACTTGCTATTTGTAATTTCCTATATTAAAAAATGATTGGAAACCATACACCATACATAGTAACCTCATTAAAAGTTTGGGAATTCACAGGTAGGTATGAATATACATTAACATATATTATTTCACAAACCAACATAACATCTCTTCTGGAATGTTATGTCAGCTATAGGTCATCACAGCACTGGATATTGATAATCATCAATGGGTGTTATTATATTTGTATCCTCTCCCCATGCATGTAATGTATATCAGAGTACCATGGTGAGGATGCAAATATCCTACACTGTGAAAAGGAAAGGGTACCTTAACAAATGTGAGTGTGTGAGATGTGAAGGTGTCAGGCATGTGACCCCTACAAAACTGACCATTTTTCTTTTTTTAACGTGTATCAACCCTGCTTAAATTTGGAACACATAAAAACACTTTTTTAAATGTTTCTTTAATTCATAATAAGAAAATTAGACATGGAAGGGCCAGTTAGAGGGGAGTAGACACCAATACACTAAGACCAGGAGTTGTGCCAGTGTGAGTTTCCCAGGCGAACCAGAAAACAACTGGGTGATAGGACTGTTTTAGGAACATGAGCATTTCATGACCATTATGCTACAGTCAGACTTAATATTCAGATGAGGAGGAGGATGGTGAGCCACGCAACCTACTAGTTTTGTTCAAATCCTCATCATCAAGATCACCGTGACTTTCAACCTGCTTCAGTGGCAGCAGACCCAAACAAAGCAAATATCCCATTAACCCGTTAACAGACACGAGGACGTTCCATGCCGCCACCGGGTCCTCAATGCACAAAAAGTGAACCCTCTATTAAAATTAGTGGTTTGTCTATAATGCCTTTATGTGGAGGCATTAAACAACAGCCAAATTTGACCCCTTGGGGCACTGCGTTCGCTCCAGGGAGCGATAGTGGGTGCCATATCGGAAGGCACCATGTCCCTCCAACATGGAGCCAGCAAGAGCAACAGAAGTGATCCATATCACTTCTGTCACTCTTTACTGTTTCTAGACTGCCTCTAGAGGCAGTCAGCAAAATTAAACTGTAGGGAAAAAAAAGAATGCTAGGGTTTGCATCTAGGGTAAGAGTTCAATTAGGGTTAGAGCTATTGTTGGGGTGATTAGGGGTGGGGTTAAAAGGTCGCCTATTCATTAAAATTCGAATTTGTAGGTCGACTTTCATTCAAGTCAAATTCGGCACTCGAGTTTGACTTAGAAAAAAAACCCCAGGTTCAAATTTTCCCACAACAGGGAAATGGCTGCCTAACTTCCTGTTCCCTAACTTTTATAACTTCCCAACTCCTCCCACTATTGCACTAAAAGGCTGGACATGTCCCCTCAGCACCCTGTCATGACCACCCCTCCCCGACCTTGTCTGGGGGCTACATAACATGGGAATCACACTGTACTTCCATGCACTCTCATAGTTGCCAACATCGGCCATGTTTCCTGGGACACATATTTGTTCCACATGCTGCAGACAGAGCATGCAAAGTGCAGCCCGGCTGTAAGTAGGATGGATATACGCACAGACACAATCCAATGAATTAATCAGGGTGGAGATCTCATAGGACCTACCATGATTAATTAATTGGATTGTGTCTGTGCGTATATCCATCCTACATACTGCCGGGCTGCACTTTGCATGCTCTTTCTGCAGCATGTGAAACAAATATGTGTCCCTGGAAGCATGGCCGATGTTGGCAACTATGCACTCTTGGTATGCCACTACCAACAATCCAATTCACACATCTTATCCTAATCTATTATATTTCACAGATTTCATATAGTACATGTCATCTGGTATTACAAATGAATGGAGATTGGTCAGTGACCTATCTCAAATGGTACAATATTTGCAATTCAGTACTAAACAAGACCCAGAAATGCCAAGGAAATGTCAATGAATGGAAACCTTCCCTAATGAACACCCTAAGGTATTAGAAGTCTGTTTGCAGAGCTGGATTATTGCAATTAGTATTAAGATTTAGTTATCTCGAGAGCCCCATTTACTAAGAAGTGTGGGATCGTAAACAGGGACATTTCCAAGTGTGTTTTATTATTTGGAGAAGCTTATTTCCTGGGTGAATTTTCCAAGGTAGAAAAAAAAAATATTAACAATCAGGCAATAGGAGTGCAGGGACAATAAGTAAAACTCCATAACTTGCCCAATTAATTTCCAGCAGCTGCGAGGTTCACTGCGACGCCAGGCATTCCGGCCCACATAGCAACAGCTTGAAAAAAACGCCACGCAGATGCAAGTAATGAGCGGGTACAAACAGTGAATGGACACCTTACGCGTTTCGTGCCTTAATGGCACTTAATCATCGGCTAAAGAGGGAAGTCACGTGTCTTACTAATATATCGTCAATGATTGGAGCTGAGTATTGTGTTCAAGTGATACATTTTCTGACAGGTGAGTTTCCTTTACGACAATGATGTCAGTGAATTTAAAAAGACACACATAAACTAATAGTGTATAGAAATGTACATGATTTATAATCGATTTGAAGAGCAGGTGTTAAGGACATATGTATATGGCATCTTTCTTACATTATATTTAGTACATATTTGTGATGTCCATTTTATTATCCATTAAAGACTTCTCTTCTGCGGCCTCTTTTATAGGTGGTACTTTAATATTTTTCAATAACCTGATATTTGAGGAATGAAACATCTGAAAATGCAACAAAATGTCAGATTTTTGATTTTCTACATCTAATAAAGGTTCTCGGATTCGATCCTTTTCTGGTGGTATTATACGTCTGACTTACTGTTTTTTGCAGTGCTGACATGGGATATAGTAAATAGCATAGCCTGTATTGCAATTTAAAAAAATTCTGAATCATATCATATTTATTGGAAACTGTTGATGTAAATGTGTTTCCCCAAAGTACATGACTTTAACATTTACACCGACGTTCTTTACAAAGAAACATGCCTTTAACACTAAGCCATGCTCCAGAAATACATCTTTTAGATTAAGGTAAAAAATAAATGATTTGTTAGCCGTGGTCACCTATATGAACATCTGAAGATCTCCTCTGGACTGCCAGGCCAGTCATTGTGGTCAGGGCCAGCCTTAGGGGTGTGCGACCTGTGCGAGCGCACAGGGCGCAACACCCCAGAGGGTGCCCGCCCACCAGCTCAAAAAAAAAAAAAAAAAGTTTAAAAAAAAAAGCCGGTAGAGGCACTGGATTGGGGAGATCAAAAGATCCTCCCTCACCAGCCCTCTGCTCGGCAACCTCTGCTGGATCCGGGGAGGGGGCGGAGCTAATCAGCTGAGAGGTGTAGCTCCGCCCCCACGCAGTGAAGCAGAGCAGCGTCTGCTTCACGGGGACCCAGGGGCAGCAAGAGAAAGTGCTGCTCGGCTCCTGATGCCTGCACTAAGCATGGGCAGCCTGCATTAAGCATGGGGAGCCTAGCAGCACTTTCTCTTGCTGCCCGTGAAGCGAGACAGAACAGGGGGGGCGCCACGGGGGAAGACCGCACAGGGCGCCAGGACACTTAAGGCCGGCCCTGATTGTGGTATAGACACTGGAGAAGGAATCTGCAGTAGTAGTGAGCTTGAAGTTTATTGTTGGAAGTGGGGGGGAGGGGTAACCTTGGTGCTGGGCAATCTATGTGGGGAAGGATGCTCTTTCTGGGGATCTCCTAATGAACTGAACTTTAAAGATGACACTGGGGAATTCATTAAGATTGAAAGAAACAACCTGTCCTCTTCAATACTGAAAAGGTTAATTCAGTGTTAGGGGAGTTAAATCAATACGTTAAATAAAAGTGACTGGATGACTTTTTTTTTAAAACAGAGCACAATATAATAACAACTAAAAGTAGCTTACCGGTCGCCAGGTCGCCATAGCAACTAGAGCCTGGCACCCAGCACATGCTTCAGGACAATGACACTTTTTTTTAAACCCTTGCTTCCTTGAAGCACTGCCATTCAGAGCAGGGTTTGTCTGGCTGAGGTTTGCAGAGAGAGACCATTTTTTTTGCATGGCATCAGCAGAGAGGATCTAGTTAAGGCCCCCCCCCTGCTGATCCAATGCAAAAATGAGGGTCTCTCTCTCTGAGCTAGCAGAGCAAGCCAGTCGCTGACCAGATGGCTGGCTGCTTCCTGTGGAAAGCATGGCAGCTGTCAGTCAGAGGATAAACTGGCGTGTACTATCAAAAGTACACGTGACTTTATCCTCACACTAGGAGCAACTAATGCTTCACTTGTGCTTCTATATTAGAATCACAAATGAAACATAATATTTAGTAGTCCTTTGATCAGAGTGATCCTGCTCATAAAATGCAGAAAGCAGATTAATTACAGTATGTA
The DNA here is from genome assembly GCA_036172795.1 of Pelodytes ibericus. Classification (NCBI taxonomy): domain Eukaryota; kingdom Metazoa; phylum Chordata; class Amphibia; order Anura; family Pelodytidae; genus Pelodytes; species Pelodytes ibericus. The sequence goes on from CM069861.1 coordinate 189,418,456, forward strand.
ATAGTCAGCTCAACCGGTCGCTTAGTAAAGCAGCCAGAGAAGAAACTAAATGGTGGAGTAATACCTGCACAGTGTGGGACACTAATCTGACAGGAGTGCAGTGTACCACTAAAACACTCTAAAAAAGACGTGAGTTAACTAGTCTCGCTTAACACAATGAAGGCCAGGGTGACTCAAATTAGTCAGTAGTGCACTATCGCGAGAGAGTGGGCTGTGTCTGGACACTCTAAGGGGTCTATTCACTAAAAGGTGAGTTGCAGGTGAGTGGAGGTGAGAGGAACATGTAATCTAACAGATTTTTATAGTATTTTTTACTATACATTGTGTAAGGATAATCCTGGTGAGTTTTCCCTTCTAAGCAAACTCACCATGTTTGTCCCTGCACAATGTATGGTAAAATTGGTGAGATTAAATGTTCATCTCACCACAGCTCCCCTCATCTCACCTGCCACAACTCACCTTTTAATAAATAGTCCATTAGGGTGAGAGATAACTAATGTAACACATTGTATTGCAATCAGCAGTGCTTAAGAGTAAAAAGTAGCAGAGTGTCACTAGACTGAATAGTGTGTTAGAGCAGAGAGTATACAATATCTGAAAATAAATGTGCTGTGTGGAAATCAATTCAAAACACTGAGTTACAGATAAATGAGTAAATGCATAAATAAGAAATTCCACTTTGTATATATATATAATACACATAGTACTTCAAGGTGATTAACCATGCACATACAAACATAATGGTAATAACTATATAGGGGAGCAGACAATTTATATGATAATAAAATAATATACGACACACTGCATACTATAAGGTATTTAGTATATTTTTTCATCAGTTATGTTTGTCAGCATATGTGTATGTACACCAATCAGCCATAACAGTATGACCACTGACAGGTGGCAAGCCAACAGAGGCAGTGTGATGTTTTGGGTATTGTTCTTCTGGGAAACCTTGGGTCCTACCATTCATGTGGATGTTACTTTGACACGTACCGCCTACCTAAGCATTGTTGCAGACCATATACACCCTTTCATGGAAACGGTATTCCCTAATGTCATTGGGCTCTTTCAGCAGGATAATGCAAAATAATGCAAAAATGGTTCAGGAATGGTTTGAGGAACACAACAACGAGTTCAAGGTGTTGACTCCAAATTACCCAGATCTCAATCCAATTGAGCATCTGTGGAATGTGCTGGACAAACAAGTTCGATACATGGAGGACCCACCTCATAATTTACAGGATTAAAGAATCTGCTGCTAACGTCTTGGTGCCAGAGATCTATGTCTCGAGTGGTCAGGGGACCTACACAAAAGTAGGCAGGTGGCCATATCGTTATGGCTGATCTGATGTGTGTGTGTCAGCATATGTGCAGATGAGTGTGTGTGTCAGCCGAATCACTGGTGGTCTCAATCAGAAATCACAAGTTAAAAGGATATCAACCCCAAAGAAAGATATTAAGAGAAACATGTACGCAGGTGACGTGATACTGACTCTCAAGACTGCTCATGATACAAATAAAATATAGACAAATCTTTGGCACTTGCCAGTAATATTACACAGGGGATGAAAAGTGTTTTCATTATTTGGGTTTACCTGGGCTAAATATTACATTAATTATTTGGGAATTAACATTGCGGCCGACCCAGAAAAATTGTAGAAATTAATTTTCTGCCTTTGCTCACGCAAACAAATAAGCTGTTAAAAGACTGGAAGCCACCAGGGGTTTCTTGGTGGGGAAGCATAAATATATTAAAATCTTGTATATTGCCTATATAAGTGTGGAATACAAAAAAAGAGTGATGTTAGCGCACAGTTCATAGACACTTGTATGTGCAAAAAATATAAAATATGCCCTTATGGTGACCACAGAAATAAGCACAAGTTTGTATGATAACAATAACGTGCATCAACAGTGCAAAAACATATAACTTTGTAAAAATTAACTCACATGAATTGTATCACTGTGCATTTAAGTGAGAACTGAAAACACAGCAAGGGAAGTTCACACAAGTGCAAAGACACACTTAAAAAATAATAAAAGTGTACACATATAAATGCAAAATACTTAGCACCAGTCTTCTAGTGCTGTACATGCCTGAAAGAAAGATAAACAAGAAAAAAATCCTAGTGCAATATGTAGTGCAAGTGGTGATCTTCTGAATATAGATAGAAAATAGGGGATCAAACTCAAAAACGCAGCTCCCATAACCTAGGAGCGTGGAATCTGCACAATGATTATATACTTGCCCCCCACTGGAATGATGGTATCCACAGTTGTGAGGGACTGGATATCCAAATCACGATTTGAAAGTGCTTTATTTTCAAAGTGACTCAAATGTAAACAGGAACATCCACGAGAAAAATAGGGAAAGCTTAAAAACAATCCAATGTAGATAAAAATCTCTTTTTGTGAGACACAGTCTAAGCTGTGATCAGCTATCTGAGCGTCTCTGGGCTGATCAGAACTTCCGGGTGTATTGCTGTATCAAATGCGACCGGAGTTTCCCTCCGTACAGGAGGGAAGAAATTTACCACGTACAGGAACCCCAGCAGCCTCCTGTCCTCCACGACGCACGATCTCCGCGATCTTCGCTCCATAAGACGCACAGACATTTCCTTACTTTTGAGGAGGAAAAACGTGCATCTTATGGAGCGAAAAATACGGTATATATATATATATAAAAATAGTATCTAGCCCTAACGGAAATGTTTTTTTTATGGACTGGGAGGGTGAATGAGAGACAGGGGCAGGCGGCCCACAGTGTAATTAGTTGCTCCCTGCCCCACAATTGCTGTAGGGCAGGAAGAGACTAAACCTGCCAGGTCAGGTTTCACAGCTAAATGCAAATGATTGCTATGAATGGCTGCCACACAAATGTGCGGAAGTGCGGCTATCTTACTTCTGGGACTGCCTCGGTATTGAGCCACCAAGAAATAGCATTTACCTGCTGCTAATCACGCTAGTGCACAGTAGATTTTAACATTAGGGCCATTAGGCATGGAGCTACATGATGGTATGGAAAGTCCTGGTGTGCTCAAGGTGTTAATGAACCTTAAATCCATTAAAAGTGTTAATAAAGCCATATATTAAACACTTTGAGATGGATTTTGAGACTTGTGCTTTCAATTTAGTATTTCAAGGTTTGGTAAAATGATACTCAGAGTAGGGATCTCACCTAAATGCCCAGTTGAGACTTAATTTAATTTGATTATTGTTTTAACACAAAGGGCATATGCCTAGACATATACAATGAAAACAGCAAATCCTTAGTTCAATGTACTCAGACACAAGAAAAAGTGAAACACACATAATTGGTAAAATTGCATTTGACGGTAAGGTCTCTCTGTATTGCATACTTGCTGCAGTCTTTTGGAAAGGTCTTGTATATTGCTCCCAAAAGCCTTTCAACTTTGGGTTAGTGGTGTCTAGCTAATATTCTCTAGCGCCATCTACTGTTGGAATTGTATAATTATTCTACACATATCTAATTTATCTTTTACTTAGAATGAGAGTATTCTCATAGAGACTATTTAACGAAACAGTCATGATGATCCTCAATAATACCACTACTCAGCACTGATGTGTGTCCCCATCAAAGACCCTGGTTTTACTGATGTACAGCGATCACTTGCTGTGATAGTGGCTTTCTTTTATAATGTTTACATATTCAATAATGTTAAAGTCTTCTATATTTAAACCTAGCTAGACATGTAATAATTGAGCAACAGAAAAAAGTACAAAACATTTCCTATTAATTCTGGACTTTTCCATTGTTCTACTCATTTAGAATTTAGACAATTATGTATCGTTGGTACTGTGTCCCATATGTGCTAGGTGTAGGTTCGTAGCTGGCGCCGCCTTTCGGATGCAAGTCATGTATTTCCAGGGGTTTGTGTGCTGGCTGTTCTCAGCACACAAACCCCTGGAAATACACAAGAGGAATCATGCCTCCAAGTGACAGACGTGCTCCGGGCTGGCAGCATGCCTGTCATTCAGGGCCACGATACTCCCCTGGCACAGACATCCTCCCATGCTGCCTCTATTCCTAGTGCAATCAGCGTTAGGTAGCTGCTAATAGTGTGTGGCTCAATACCGAGGTAGTCCTGTTTTTTTCCACATATATGACCTTAAGTAGCTCCTCGGCTTCACAATCTGCTGGGGAAAACTCTTCCGACATTTTCTTATGGTCCCACAAGCAATATCAATTTACAAAAAGGCCTATGCCTCGTATAATAGTTGTCTACGTACAAGTGGCAACTTTTATATAGTATCAATGTCAGGGCACCCTGGAGGATCCAGATGTGAGTCCTTCCCCCTCACAGGATATGAATTAAAAAGTATAGCCTGCTCTCACACAGCTAGTAGAAATTAATTCCATAGCAAAAGCACTTAGATGGGATGTACTGCTTGAAAAGCTCTTGAATTTCATCAGTGATTCATCAATATAAATATTTTTTATCTGGTACATATACATCTGATTTTTTTTTTTTTTTTTTTACAGATATGTCAAGAAATGGCTTAGCTTATACATCCTGCCAAGAAGGTGACTTTTAGGGGGACACATAGCATTATCGTTAACATGTAGAAAGCGCAAGAGGAGTACAAATTTCAGTCTGTGTGTGATAGCTGGAAATACTATGGTAGCCAGGAACAGCCAGGACAGGGTGCTTAGCCCCCCATCCCTAGTTCAAACACTCCTCCCACCATCCCTTCTATGTTAGGAAGAACAGTTTTCTTCAGCAAATCCACATCTGAGTCTGCCTCCCCAACATCTTTACTTAAATGAGCAAATGTGTTTGGATGAAGAAACTCAGGGCTGGCTGCCCTCTTCCTCTTCCCTCCCCTTGCCACAAACATGTCTAAGGGCCACCCAACTGTGCCTGGTTCCCTTCTGGCTGATCTCCTCCCTTATTGCTAGGTGACCCCACTAAGCTCTGTCTCTGTGAGCAAAAGACTCCTCTCAAAGTCGTCAACATCTCTCAGTGTTGCTATCTAACTCAGAGGAGCCTCTGGCTGGGTTCAGCAGATTGAAAGTACTGCATATTGCAGTTTATCAGGTCTTCAGAGTGCTGTATCAGTTCATTCTTCTATGCAACCATTATTATAATAAAACATATCATGTTTTAGAAATTACACTGCACGATAAGCCACAGTGACGGAAGACTTTAATTAGAATTGTTTCAGAATCCGTGTCTCTCTGTGTAGCAGTTCTGTGGCAACTTGTGATATTGTGCTGCAAGCCCTGAATTAGGCCGTACAGAAGACATATTATTATTCCACAGTCACAGGACACTTCCATTGTATCCCCCGGGATTCATCGACTGCCAAAACTCGCTGTGAAAAGCTTGTCTCGCAAACACCAGCGCACATGGATGTTTTACTAAACTGAGAGCACAAAGCTGTGTACCGTTGGTTACCCATTTCTTCCATTACCGTAGGAACCAAGAATAGCCTCTTAAATCTGTTTTCCTCTTTCTGCTAGTTTACGAACACAGGCGGTTTTATTTATAGGATGTCTACGTATATCTGCATTAGGCTATTTATTATTGCTCGCTAAGTGTTTGCCTTCCTGTTTCTGGACATGTTCCTGCATGGACCTTCTCTATAGTACCTCCTTGATGTTCCCTCTCTAATGCAGGAGAGTGCCACTTGCTATGTAAGTTAACAGCGTCTCTCGGATAAATACAATTCCCAGAATTAATTGTCATGCAGTGCATGGCTACTGTAACAAGACAGTGAGAGGTTAAATCATTGTGTATCGCCGGGGAGAATGTTTCGTGAAGGAAGCTTTGCTTGTGGACAGAATAAAAGCGGGAACTGAAGCCAGTTCAGAATCCAGCGTCTGTGCTGAGCGGAATTTAATGCCATTGTTATGAGTAGAACTATAGTCTTTCTTCTCTTTAAATGAAGGAAAAATTAATTCACTAGCTGCTTGCTTTTAATCTGAAGCTGATATTTAGAAGAGAAATCAATCAGGTGATAAAAAAAAAATACATAGGGAGCTATTAACTTTAAGTGAACTGTAAACATTAGGGACAAAAAGCCAATTTGAAAAATTGCTGTCTCCTCATGTCTTTGTAAGCGGTAGTCAATATTTGAATTCTGCCACATGCAACATATATGACAATGTTGTTAACAGATAGAGCTAAGGAATGTTTAGGTAACAATGTATTCTTTTTAAAGAGACGCTACGTCATTTCTGTATGTTAATTTGTTCGAGAAAGTAATCTTCCTTGAAACATTCTAGTTTGCCTTCAAGTATGAGACTGTTAAATCTGTCCTATAATATTTTTGTAAGCAGTGGTATGGCACAACAAGGTTTAGAAAGGCTTGGGGAGGTTTGCCCCCTTTTCTTCTGCAAAAAATATGGCCATGCTGTTGCTGCCAAATAGTTGCCAACAGTCTTCATGACACTGGAGACTGGTTTTTGGAGGGCTGTACCGTCCAATTTTGATGGTTACCTCAGGCCCCCCATCAGGGGTTGATAGGCGGGCCCGGGACGCCAGTATTGAAGTAAAAAAAAAAATGCGACTGGAGTTTCCCTCCTCCGTGCAGGAGGGAAGACTGCACGGAGGAGACGACCGAGAGACAGAGCAACAAGGATGTAAGTACTGGGGAAGGGGGGAGGAGGGTGGTATAAAATGAGCATAACGCTTATTGAATTGGCATATTGAATGGCTAAATACTGGCATACTGAGTGGCAAAATACTGACTTATTGAGTGGCAAAATATTACTGGCATATTGAGTGGGAAAATATTACTGGCATATTGAGTGGCAAAATATTACTGACATACTGAGTGACAATATACTGGCATATTAAATGGCGAAATATTAGCAAAATATTACTGTCATATTGAGTTGGAAGATACTGCCATACTGAGTGGCTAAATATTACTGGCATATTGAGTGGCTAAATATTTCTGGCATATTGAGTGGCAAAATATTACTGGCATATTGAGTGACAAAATATTACTGGCATATTGAGTGACAAAATACTGGCATTTTAAATTGCTACATACTGGCAAAATATTACTGGCTTATTGAGTGGCAAAATACTGGCATATTGACCAACTGCTCCCGACCACCCTCTATATTACACTTGACCTGGATAACATGCTTGTGAGGGTCGGTGGGGCGAGTGGGAGATATTGTCGGGGGGGGGGGGGCAGGGGGGCTAGGGCGCCCAGAACATTTGTTCAGTAAGGGGCCTTGAATTTCCAGGTGGCGGCCCTGGTGTACCTACATAGATAATGCCTCAACTATGCATATCTGTTATAAATAGTTAAAGGAGTAGTACCGTGTTAGCCATGGAAAAACAGGAAACATATAGGGTTAAGTTTGCAAATTCCACATACACCTGTCAGAATGCAAGCGCACAACAGTTTATTCAGTGTCCAGACCCCTTAAGCTGTGATATAGTCTTTCCATGCATGCTCAGATTCCCCCACACCCACAAAGGGTAATACAATGTGTGAAGACCTGACATCCCAACGGCAGGTTCCCAACGATGCCTCACCTCACAGCTACATCACAGTGAAAGTGATTTATTTGTTCTATACAGTATTTGCATTGGTATTACTGTATTTCATGAGTGCTGAGAGGCTTTAATATATCTTATTGGTGAAAATGATCCATTATCCAAAAGGATCCATTATCCAAAGTACTTCTGGTCCCAAGCATTCTGGATAAGGGTTCTTGTAAACATGTCTGTACTGTCCAGATGCTTGCTATAGACTTTTACCTAGTCCAGGTTGTTGATAACTATCCCTCCATAAAGTCAAGTCAAGTTTTTACTCAAGAAACTTATAACAAAGCATTTCTTCTAATTTACTGATTTTTATTGATGAATATTTTGCAGAATGTTTGTTTTGTCACACTGAAGATTATCCTGAGAAGGTTAAAGCTAACTTTAAATAGTGGAAAGATGCCAACATTAATGGTATATTTCTCTCAAAAGAAGAAAAAAAAAAGCCGATGTGTCTCTTATTGTACGCAGAAAAGGAAAGTGTTAGAGTAAGAGCATTGCAAAAACAGAAAATTAATTGTATGAGATGAATCGTGCCGTGCTTCCTTCACTGCACAACACGCACTAATTACAAAGCTAGTCTGCAATTAGCAAATGTGGTAACACAGGTATAAATATTTTTTATGTTTTGTCTTTAACCCCTCCGCAACCTTTTGACGAGTTAACTCGGCTGCTACTGCCCCTCCAGTCTGCCACCTTAGATGGTCTATTCACTGAAAGGTGTTGCCGAGGTGAGATGAACCGTATATGAAAGCATGCCATTTGAAAAGGCAACTGATATAGGGTCTGTAGTTCCTCCTGCACATGTCGCCATGCATCACTACTGGGGTCACTGGTCAATAAGACAACCTCTCCACTACCAATCCTACATCCATGGATTCAATGGTCTAAAACACTTTAAGACAACCTTGTGCCAAGATTATTTGATTCCATGCTCATTTTTAACACCAGCCCTAAAATGTCATGGTGGATAATAATAGTACACCTAACGCAGGAGAGGAAAATGGCATCAATACTTTGTATGTTTGATTGTATATTAAACTGAAACTAAGCAGATTATAAAGGTGTATATTATCATCAATCAAAGGCTCTACTCGGGTAGCGCTGATTTGAAGGATCTGAGTTGTTCTTCAATTCGGTCTACTCAGAGACCGATGTGGTCTCGAATCGGCTCATAAATTGAACACCTTTGGAGTTCAGCTGACCAAAATAGTAGGGTTTTACAGGGGGGATAGAGACTATTGAGGCTGCCCCTCTGGCCCCACATACAAATAATATGGCCCATGGCACCCAAGATAAAAGCTATTTAGCTTATCCATTATTTACTGAACATCAAAGAACTTTTAAACTTATTAGGGACCCTCGAAATCTTCTTGAATTCTTTACATTTGACAGTGACATCAAAATTCTTGGCTATTTTCATCTTATGATGTATCTTGAGCCAGTTTGGAACGTTGTGTCTGACATACACATAGGGCAGTATCACAGCGTGCGATGATATATAAAACTGATGTCAGGAATTAGTGCTGTATGTGATGATCACGCACTTTCAAGTTGCTCATATGCGTTTTCGGGCTGGTCACCCAATGTATAGAAATCTGGAGCTGAAAACACCCTGAGTAGTGGCGGACACACTGTACCAAATACATTTTGTTGGAGACGCTTTTTCCCGACACACAATAGTGTCAGGATTAAAAAAAAAAGGCGCAATCGTCAAAATACATAACACATGGGGGGGTCATTTATAAACATGGTGCACAATAAATAGCTCCAAATACTGGCACTATCTGCATGTGCTCCTATGTATAAAGCAGGTGTCGGGAGTATGCGCCATCTCCACCGCTCTTTTACTTTTGTGTTGCACCACCGTTCAGTTATAGATACCTAACAGTGATTGCACTATTTTTTTTCTTTTCTTTTCTCAACACTTTACAGTGCAGGAGATTTATAGATAACCTCTCACAGAAGGTTACCGCTCAGCGCCCTATGATACCGCTAATTGATTCCTATGTTGATGACCTTGATGTTTTCTTCCATGCGTTTCCCAGATGCTGTATTACACGTCTCTTATCAGTTATAAACTCCTGTAATTCTGCGCAGTCTCATCCCCTTAAAAAATATGAGATTATTAAATGAAAGATAGTGTCTGACATAAAGTAAATGAACGAGATGTCAACCAGCTTATGAATCTGACCTTCTTTTGTTATAGATAATAATAAAGCTTGTGTCTGTTCTTGGCAAGCATTATTTGCAATCTCTGGAGCCTTTTGTTACACCAAGCTCTTACCTGCAGTTATTGTACTTTTAACAATAAACTGTGGGGACAAAATCGCATGAAGATAAAAAGAGATGCAAGACAATGTATGACGCTGTCTCCGAGAATGTGTTGTGTTATCGCCAGATTGGGTCCTTCATGTTATACTCCGATGACACGGAATCTACACTCTTTTAAATGGGTTTACTGGAGTATTTCTGATAACAAATTACTTGCGTGCAAATATATTTGTTTTACAGCAGATGTGCCAATTTCAGCTGATGTTTATTAGGCACTAGAGAAAAGCTGGCAGCTCTTTGTCTAAAGAAAATAGTTTAAGAAACAATTGAAGAAAAAAATAAATAGGATTGTCGTCTTTTCTGGATCAAACCTCGCAGCTCCCAACTGTTTAATTAGGGCTTAAAGAGCTCTATTAGGGGGTTGATTAGTTTGAAATGAAATGACTACATCAGGGAGTTTGATTTGGGAGAGACATGGGGAAGAGAGAGATGTGGGGGCAGAAGGATGCTGTATATGGGGAAGAGAGATAAATGTGGTGGGACAGAGAGACATGGAGGAAGAGAGAGAGAGAGAGAGAGAGAGACATATGGGGGAGAGAGTTTTTTTTATAGGTGTAACGTGAATTTTAAAAAATTCAAATGTTTACTTAAGTACATTCACGCATGGTTAATTAATTTAAATGTTTTAAGATAGAATAAAAATTAAAAAAATAAGGTGATACATAAAGGGTTGGCATAGCAAAACATATAACATTACAAGAACCAATTTTATTTAACCTATATTGTGTCAATTTATCAGTCTTTTAAGAATGAGGAGTAATTTAATCCCCCTTACAGGCCCTTTGGAGACAAGAGAGTCGACTTAATAAAGAGATACACCAGGAATGAACTCAGAACTTACCCCAGCACTCAGCATGCAGATAACAACCAGGACATTGCCCAGCACCCATACAGCACCCAGAACTTACAACACCCAGGATTTACCTCAACACCCAGATGGCTTGCCCCAGCACTCAGATGGCACCCAGGACTTACCTCAGCATGCAGATGACAACCAGGACCTTCCCAAGCACCAATATGGCACTCAGGACTTACAACACCACAGGACTTACCCCAGCACCCAGATTGAACCCTGGACTTGCCACAGCACCTGGATTGTACCCAGGTTTTACTAAAACATCCTGATGGCACCCAAGACTTACCCCACCACACAAATGGCACTCATGGAATTTGCCCCAGTACCCATATGGCACCCAGGACTTACCCCCGCATGCAGGTTGCTCTCAGGACTTACCCCAGCATGCAGATGGCAACCAAGACCTTCCCATAGCACCCAGATTGAACCCAGGACTTCCCCTGCCACCCTGATAGCAATCACAGGATTTAACCCAGCATTCAGATTGCACTCAAATTATTTGCCCCAGCATACAGATGGAGACCAGGACATTCCCCAGCACCCACATGAAATCAAGGACTTACCCCAACACCCTGATGACATCCAGGTATTACCCCAGCACCCAGATTGAACCCAGATCTTTCCTTAGCATGTAGATAGCACCCAGGGCATGCCACAGTATACAGATAGCAACCAGGACCTTCCACGGCACCCATATGGAATCCAGGACTTACCCAAACACCCTGATGGCACCAAGGTCTTACCCCAGCATGGAAATTACACTCACATGTCTTTACCAAGCAACCACATGTCACCCAGGACTTACCCCAGCAGCCAAATGGCACCCAGGACTTACCCCAGCACCCAGGTGGAACCCAGGATTTACCACAGCACCCAGATTGCGGTCACAGGACCTGCCCCCAGTTGTGTATCTTGATTTTGTGCTGCCCTAGGCAGACAAAATCCGGGCACCCCCCCTACCCAAGCTACACACCCACGTTACACACCTAAGACATGCCCCATCATTCAGACTCACATCAAGCTCACACTCCCATCACACTCAGTCACACACTCCTACTCCCATCACACTCAGTCACACACTCCTACTCCCATCACGCACACTCTGACTCCCATCACACTCAGTCACACACACTGTCTCCCATCACACACACACTGACTCCCATCACACTCAGTCACACACACTGTCTCCTATCACACACACTCTGACTCCCATCACACTCAGTCACACACACTGTCTCCCATCACACACACTCTGACTCCCATCACACTCAGTCACACACACTGTCTCCTATCACACACACTTTGACTCCCATCACACACACTCTGACTCCCATCACACACACTCTGACTCCCATCACACTCAGTCACACACACTGTCTCCCATCACACACACTCTGACTCCCATCACACACACTCTGACTCCCATCACACTCAGTCACTCACACACACACACAGTCTCCCATCAGCACTTACCTTTCCCTGGCAGGCAGGCAGCATGGTCCCTCCATGCTGCCTGTTCGGCTTTCCGGCGAGTGTGCCGATAGGTCACGTGACCGGGCGCGCGTATGACGTCAGCGCGCCCGTCACGTGACTGTCGGCACTTCCGCGTCGGCACACTGCACGGGGAGCCGAACAGGCAGGACGGAGGTTTCTCTGTGCTGCCTGTTCGGCTCCCCGTGCAGCCTGGCAGGAAGAGCGATGGTGAGGGGGGATCTTCCGATCCCCTCTCACTTCCGTCTCTGCCTGCAAGCGCGGTCTATTTTTTTTTAAAGGGCCGGATTTTTTAAATTTTTTTTTCCAGTGCTGGGGGGCCCCCAAAATTTGCCGCCATAGGCATCCGCCTAGGATGCCTCGCGGTAAATACAGCACTGCCTGCCCCCAGCTCGCAGGTTCTGAAACACCCGGCTGTAGCTAAATGTGTAGAAGGTCCCATGTCAAAGTTTTCGTTTAAGGACCATATTATGTCACTTTCAGGCCAAGGAGGTACTGTTGTCAGAATGTATAAAGTTCAGAAAATGGATACTAAAATGGATAATGAATGAAAATTATCAAAAAGGTAAAATTCATATGTTGCTTTAGTTATATTGAAGTAAAGACTTGTGTTTCAAGTTCCCTTTGATTCATAGAAACATAGAAACATAGAAACATAGAATGTGTCGGCAGATAAGAACCATTCGGTCCATCTAGTCTGCCCAATTTTTTTTTTTTGAGTACTTTTATTAGTCCCCCGTTCCCGGTCTTATAGCTAGGATAGCCTTGTGTCTATCCCACGCATGCTTAAAATCCTTGACTGTGTTTACCTCTACCACTTCTGCTGGCAGGCTATTCCATACATCCACTACCCTCTCAGTAAAGTAATACTTCCTGATATTACTTTTAAATCGTTGCCCCTCTAATTTAAGACTATGTCCTCTAGTTGTGGTAGTTTTTCTTCTTTTAAATATACTCTCTTCCTTTACTGTGTTGATTACCTTTATGTATTTAAATGTTTCTATCATATCCCCCTGTTACGTCTTTCCTCCAAGCTATACAGGTTAAGATGCTTTAACCTTTCCTGGTAAGTTTTATCCTTCAACCCATGAACCAGTTTAGTAGCCCTTCTCTGAACTCTCTCCAAAGTATCAATATCCTTCTGGAGATACGGTCTCCAGTACTGCGTACAATACTCCAAGTGAGGTCTCACCAGTGCTCTGTACAATGGCATGAGCACTTCCCTCTTCCTACTGCTAATACCTCTCCCTATGCAACCAAGCATTCTGCTAGCATTTCCTGCTGCTCTATTGCATTGCCTACCTACCTTCAAGTCCTCTGAAATGATTACTCCTAAATGCCTTTCCTCAGATGTTGAGGTTAGGACTGTACCAAATAGTCTATATTCTGCTTTTGGGTTTTTACGCCCAAGGTGCATAATCTTGCACTTGTCCACATTAAATGCCAGTTGCCACTGCTCTGACCATTTTTCTAGTTTAGCTAAATCATTTGCCATTTGGCTTATCCCTCCATGAATATCAACCCTGCTGCAAATCTTTGTATCATCAGCAAAAAGACATCCTTTGCCAACAAGACCTTCTGCAATATCGCTAATAAAAATATTAAAGAGAATGGGTCCAAGAACAGATCCCTGAGGTACCCCACTAGTAACAAGACCTTGCATCGAATATACCCCATTGACTACAACCCTCTGTTGCCTGTCACTCAGCCATTGTCTAATCAATTCAACAATATTGAAAAAATAGCCTTACTGAAATCTAGGTAAGCAATGTCTACTGCACCACCCTGATCTATTATTTTAGTCACCCAATAAAAAAAATCAATAAGATTAGTTTGGCTTGATCTCCCTGAAGTAAACCCATGCTGTCTCTGATCTTGAAATCCAAGCGACTTTAGATGTTCAACAATCCTATTCTTTAACAAGGTTTCCATTATTTTCCCCACTACTGAAGTAAGACTTCACACTGACATTAAAAGAATCTTCCCTCCGCCTGTGTATGGACTTCCCCTTCCCGAATTTTTTCCTTTTCCAAATGGCACATGAATACAAACAGAGTATAAACAATACATTGGTTAAAAAGAAAACGTTTACCTCACGTCTGGTGAGGACGCCCATACCATTTTGTTTCCCATTAACTTTTGTCTATTGTTTTGGCCTCTCTCATCCAGATGCTACTTATACCTATTACAGTGCATAATACAAAACATACTCCTGGACCGGGAGAGTCACCCCCCCCCCCCACCCTTTTCCTTCTCCTTATATCATTTTTATTTTTTCAATCCATTCCTCATATATTTTAGTTTTCTTATATGCCTTTGTGTTTATCCAATCCATACCCTTTTCTATTTGCATTTGAAATAGAATTTGCGTTTTTAATTGCGGCCTAGTGATTGTCTTAATTTCTTTCCAATTTCTGGCAATTGTTACTTTTGTTGACAAGAAAACGTGTATTACCATTAAACGTTTTTTTTTTTGTTATTTCTGGGGGTAACAGGTGTAGTAGTACCACTTCTATTGATCTTTCTATTCCATCCATGTCTAATTTTCTAAAGAGATCGTATACCATGTTCCATAGTTCTTTTGAACCATCGCAAGTCCACCACATATGTGTAAAGTTGCCTACGTCTTTGTTACACCTCCAGCATTTTTCTGATGTGCTTGGAAACATTCTCTTAAGTCTGGCTAGCATCACTTTAAAATAGTTTTCGGTTATTGTTATAAAGTGAATTGTGTTATGTGTTATTCTAATGGCTTTCAGCCATTCTTTTTCTTGTATCTGTCTATCACTTGCTTTTTCCCATTCTTTTCATCATTGAACCATTCGTATACTCTTATTTTTTTTAAATTATTTCATATGTTTGACATGATTCTTTTTTTTACTTCCGTCGTAAAGATTTTATTTAAGTTTAGGATTACTTCCTGCTTCCCGTTTTGTCTTGTTTTCTCCAAGAAACGTTTTACTCTTATTTATTAAATATTTATCTTCTTAGTAATTCAAACTCCACAATCAATTGCTCAAAGTTTTTTAATTTGCCGCTCTCCGTAATATCACTTATTTTTTTTTTTGAATTCCTACCATTTTCCAGTTGTTTAAATTCATTTCTGGGATATTACTTTTAATCACTTCTACCCTTATAGAATCCAGAATTTTATTTTCCAGCATCAATTTTTTTTAATGTTTTTCCAGCCCGTAAGAATGTTTTCTAATACAATTTTTTTTATTTGTATCTTCATTTCTTGTGTTGGCCTGTATGACCACATAAATACTGTTAATTCTATACCCTCCGATAGGTTTCTTTCTATTGTAAATCATGGTTGTTATGCATTTTTTTGTACTTGTAGATTATAAGTGTGTACTATCATGCTTGCTTCATATATTTGTTTTACCATGGGTAGTCCCAGTACCCCTTCCTTTACCCTTTTAGATAATTGTCTGACTCCTTTCCTCATTTTCTTTCCCGCTGAGATATATCTGTTCAGACATTGCTGTAACATATTTAACCACAGGTCTGATATTTTTATATTTTAAATTTTTGTTGATCTGATCTAATTCTATTTGATTAATTCTCTTGTTTGTGCCTTGAATTCTTCTCATTCTAAATTTTGAAGGTGAAAGTTTATTTGCTTTTTCTAGCTCATGTAGCTCAATAGAAAGTGTTGCAAATTTTTTTCCTCTGTTCTTATTTGCTATAATACCCATTTTTATCAGTTGCCAGCGGATTACGCATTTTTAGGCAAACCACAGATCTGATATATTCAAATTATTTACATTATCCGCCTTAAAATATTGCTCTGTCGCAACCTTTATTTGTTCTACTTTTTTTCTATTTTTAAGTATCCTATTATTTAATCTCCATTCTCTTTTTGTTTTCTTTTCTTCGTTTGTCTTCGCATTGTGGTCTGACCATGATATATTCAGAATTTTACATGTTTTTATCTTTTCCGTCAGAGTCACATTTCCCAGCACCAGGTCTATTTGTGCATATGAATAGTGCACTGATGAAAATTGTGTATAATCCCTATCGTTTGGTACTTCAATCTCCATATGTAATACAACTGATTTTTAATTTGGCTGCTTATCCAGTTTTTCTCCTTTCTACTCACCTCTCTTCTTTTTTTTTTTTGCCTCTCTATATGTCTCGTGTCTCCTTCTCTTAACTATAACCTTAAAATATTTTGGATATTCTATCTATATCTTTTCTTTTCTTTTTTTTCTTCTCCCCCTGTGCCCCCCTTTTCTAACTTAATAGTGCAAGTGCATTTTGTGACTCTTTTCTTTTACTTTTCTTTATCCTTTATTTTGCTATTCTGTGTGTCTCGCATTTCCTTCTTTTAATTCTTTTAATTATAGCCTTAATATATTTTGGATCTTCTGTGTATTTTTTTTCCCTTTTCTGCCATTCTTCTCTAACTTATTAGTGCAAGTGCATATTGTAACTCTATTCTTTTACTTTTGTGAAAGAAGGAAATAGAGTGAGAAAAAAAAAACAGTACTCTCCTTCTCCTAAATATAGCCTGGGTGTATTGTTAAATACTCTTATATTTGTTTCCCTGTGGTATCTTTTGCCAATGCATATTATAAATCTTTCTTTAGTGGAGTGATTCCCCATAACATGTGTGCCCCTTTCGTTTACATATTACTCTTAGTATAGTTTCATGTATTACATTCGCTTCCATCAGATAACCCTTTGACCATTATAATCTATGCTTCACCCCCAGGGAAAAAGGGAAGGAGAGCCATATTATATAAAAAGAGAGAGGGAGATAGAAAAAACAAAAACAAAACAAAACCTTCATAGCATTTAGAATCTCAATTGCAAATTATCGTCCCTTCACCACTCTATAGTAAATCCTTATCTAGACCCCCTTCTTCCTCTTTTCCTTTCTTCTTCTTATCCCCGCTTTACTGAATTGCCCCAAACTGGGTGTTGAACCAGTCTTGGGCCTTTTTGACTGTATCTATAGCATATTGCTGCTCTATAGATTTTTTGCCGAATCTGGAATGATGCAAATTTTACTACTATATGTCTTGGTGTTTCTGCTGGAATGGTTCTTGGCTTGGATATTCTGTGTGCTCTTGCTATTATTTTTTCTTGCTTGCTTCTTGTACACCCATGTCTTGGAATAACTCCAACAGTATTTTACATAAATTGTCTTGCTCAACCTGTTCCTGGAGTCCACGGACTCTTACATTTTCCCTACGGGCTCCATCCTCATTATCTGTGACCTTTTCTTCCAGGGTCTCAATTTTTTCTTTCTAGCAGTTTTATATTATCTTTTGAAATGTTCTGTTCAAATATTATGCTTTCTAACTTTTCTTCTGTCTTAGTGACTCGTTCTACTGCAATATCCTCCTGTGCAATATCTGTTTTGATGTCTAGAAAGTGCTTCTTTAATTCAATTTTTATCTGTGCGAGTTGTTGCTCTGCACATAGTTTTAAACACTGCTGCATTTTTTCTTCTTTTATCCCTTTATTTTTTTCCCCACTTTCTTCTTCCTCCTCTATTGAAACTGTAGAATCTGTGCCTGATACATTTAGAGTTTGATCAACCTTCTTTAGCGTTTGGGGTGAGAAAAAGGATGTTGCCTTTCTCTCCTTTTATCCTTCTTCCTCCCCCTTTCTTTTACTCTCTAGTTTACTTTCCATTCCTTTTCGCTGAGCCATTTCTTCCTTTCTCCTCTTCCACTTTTGATTCCCCTTTCTTTCTTCTTTCCTTCTATTTTCCTTCTCCTCCCTATTATATATTATATATATTATATTAATATTTTGTCCTTTCTTGACTTTTCCTTTTTGCTACTTCTTTCAGCGGTGACATTCACTCCACCTGTATGTTTTTTTCCCTTATTTGTAAGTTCTTCACTTTGCGGTAAGCTTTTAGAGGTCTATTACGTTTAACATATAATTCACTTTACTATTGATTGGAGATAGGTTATCGTGAATCTTTACTTTGCGGTATTCGTTTAGAGGTCTATTTATATTACATATGAATCACTTCGTTCACATAAGTATTGAGAGGAGAAGGGTTTGACAAGGTGACAAGAGAGGTATATTAAACTTGGCTTTTAGATGAGTTTAATGGTAATATCTCCTTACTGTTAACCGTCAGCGTACTTTTAATCCTTAGCTCTTGCACCTTTCCATCGGCGTGGCCCCTCTCCTCAGCCTTGCTTTTGTGCCTTTTTTTTTTCTTCCTCTCGGCCCTCGTATTCTCTCTTTGCATTCTCCTCTCAGCTCTCAGCAGTTTTTGTCTCTCTTGGGGTTGCTTTCCCTTTATTCCCCTCTCTTTTCGACAGCAGGCTTGTAACTTTTCCCCATCCCGTCCGCCATCGGCTGTTGCCACTTTTGCTGTTCGTTTTCGGTGTTGCTTCCTTCCCCTCTCCTTCACCGCTTGTCAGCCACTCTCCAGGTATGTAAACACCTGTAATCTCCGCTTAGAGTCCTCTTTTGGTTCACCGCCTTAGTTCAATACAATCTTTTCATTCCACCTTCTCAAGGTTCTACTTCAATATGCCATACTACGCTTCTGCAACACAGACAGTCTCCAAGCTCCTCGTTCCCCACATTGCGTGCTTACGTCATCACGCCTCCAAGAAACCATCTACAGATACACATTTTTATCGACCTCAAACAGATGAAAGACTACCCTGACTTTTGCCAGGAATCTGAAGCTGAAAACCACTACTGCAGTTGGAGCATTTACAACATGACTCACCAGCCAACGTAATGATGGTTTTATATATTTTATTTACAATAGAGTGTAGTTTGTGATATATTTTGTCCCTTTTTATATACGTCAACCCCAGACACTTGTTGTGTTGGGTCGAAGGGAATGAAATTATTTGCAAGGAAGGAAAAATTTGCTTGTATTTAATGTTGTAGATCCAGAGCTTTGTGACTTTTTACTTGTTGGATGGGTTGCTTTTTACTCATTGCTAGTGGAAACTTCCAGCCCTGCTAAGATGAAGTCATTTTAATTTATAGACCCAGGTTTTTTTTTAAAGGACACTGACAACTAAATTTGAAATATCATCATGTTCATTTGAATATTATGTTTCTTTGTAATTATTACTCTGTGTGTTATAAAACACCAAATCTTTATAACATACTTGAGTAGCTTTTATATTTCTCAGATATACTGCTCGTTAAAAAGTGCTACAGAGATTTGACTTCTTTTTCTACACAGAGTTCTACAGAAGATTAAGATTAACTAGATAATCTATTCATGTCATTGTATAACTTTACCTCGGAAGAGAAATGTATCATGGGAAATGCAACCAAAAGTGATGCACAGCACACATAAATGGGCTGTACCACCTAAACATTGCTTATACTGTGAAAGTAGAAAATAATAAAATATGAAAAATGATCTATACATTGTGTTGGCAAAATTTCAAACCAATGCATAAAATAAAAGAAACGTATGTTTTAAATGCATCTGTGGAGTCTCCGGCTTATGACATCACCTTCTGACAGAGGTCAAGCAGGAGAGCAATGACACAGCACACATGCCAACTTCAACAACAGATGTCAGCCATGGACACAAGAGCCTGGCAGCACAGTGTCCGGATCATGGGTGTCCCGGAGGTGGTCGGGCAACCCGATACCTGGAGATACTTATCTGAGTGAATGACATAACTCCTCCTGAATTATGCTGCACAAGACAACATCATAATCAATGCCTTCAGGGTGCCAAAGGCAATAGTAGGCCCGGTTCAATAGCTGATGAAAAGTAGTACATATTATAATAATAGTAGGATATCTTCCCCCTAAATGCTACTCAAATACAATAAAAAGGGCCACCATACTATAACCATCTGTGCTGAATCCTTACCAGATTAGCGCATAGCAGGATAGACTAAAATCAGCTTTATTAAGATTAGTTTATCTGATATCAAAAGAGAGACTGAGTATCTGTTTTCTCATCTGTGCTGTACATTATTATTCAACATTAAGAACCAGTATATGAATGGAGTGTCATGACACATACTTTACGTTTTTAGAGATGTTTAGAATGTTACCTTTATCCAGTGGTGTATCATGGTGTCCTACCATGCTGCCTGTTGGTGAGTGTAGATAGGTCACGTCACCGGGTGCCCGTCTGACGTCAGAACGCCGGGTCACGTGACCTTTCATCACTCCGCCCCCCCTTAAGAAAAAAACACATGGGCAGCCCGATAGTCGGGATCAGGCTGCCCATGTGTTTTTTTCTTGGTTTTTTTTTTTTCACTGTTGTAACTTGCCGCCCTAAGCATGCGCCTAGGATGCCTCGTGGTAAATACCGCACTGGCTTTAAGAGAAATTTATAGGTTATTACTGTATGTCTATTAAATGCACCATTACATATTACTATCGTGATGTAAGTGCTCTAAAAAAACCTTAATAAAAATATATTTTAAATAAAAAAGGAAATCAGTCATATGACATTTTGGACATTTAGATTGATGCTCCAGACTGAAACTGAAATCTTGGTTAAGGTATACCCTATGTAAAATTTCGAAAAACATATCCTAATAAGATCTGGAAAGTAACATTTTGGAAGTCAAGTTTGTTGCCTCTATAATTAGTTCTGTTTCTAATGCTGGAATATCTGGTTTCCAATATGTTAGACATTTTTTCAAATCAACATCAATTTATGGTCTAGCAATATATTGAATTAAAGACATTGAACATGGACACATCCTGATTTGTAGGGTAAATCTATCTAAAGGATTTGTCTGAAAAATGGGATAACACATTTGTAATCAATGTTGTGAGCTACAGATAATGAGGGATTGGAAATAAATGTATCTGTTAATCGAGACAGGGAAAGTTTTGACACTGAATCCTGATGGGGAAAATCATTCAATAATTTGCTACTATTTGTGTGTATTACACGAAAAAAATATGATCTGCTCGGTACTACACTAGAGGTACAAATCTAGATTAATGAACCTTCAGACGCAGACATTCTGACCATCTGCGAATGGGGCAGGAGGTAGACCAGACCTACTTCGAGAGACGTCTGCTGTTCCAGTTGAGGCCATGCAAATATGAACGGGTCAAGTATCCAATCCACAGCTATTCTATAATAAGCAGTTAAGTTATATTAAGATGGATTTGGAATGTTCAGTCCCCCTTGGTGTGTAGTTTTGTTAGTAGTACCGCGTTAGCTGTGGAAAAACAGGAAACAAGCTGAGTTAAACTGATACAGTGTATTGGCTAACTGACTGAGAGTGTGAGTGTGATTGCAAGTTTTCAAGACCAAGTTGCTATGTCCCTTGGTAAAGGTAATGCAAAATATACAAAGCACAGTTCCCAGCTTTAAATAAAAAGGACAAAATAAACACAGGGGTATTGGAGAATATAACTTGGCAGTGAATTAGTCAGTCTAGCGGAGATCTAATAGATAGAATTTAGTTTAGTCAGATCTGAATCATAGATCAGTCTACTCACTGGTTGGGGGGGGGGGGGAGGTGTTAACTGTTTGTAGTTATGAATAATAGCTTTATTGCAGTAGTCTAGTGTTTGTAAAACTATAATTACTTTGTAAGATTATACAGGGAAATTAATTTACTATTAAGGCCAGTGTTTAATGCATTAAACCAGCATATCAATTTAATCTCACATATTGTGTCTCTACCTCTGGGTGCAGAATGATCCCATCAGTACCAAAAGTGTCCTGGATGCTTTGTCCAGGCTGACACACATGTTCTCCAAAAGATGTTTCTGTTTTTTTCTGATGTATAGTATGTCTGTGGGAATTAAACCATTTGTATGATGCTTGGGCCTGTTTCTCCCATATACATCACTTTTGGGCACTTTGTACATGTGATTAGGTGTACCAAGCTGTAGTTTTTATGGTGCCAATGTGAGCCTAAAATTAGTATTTTATCTGTGCTGTGGATGTGTGCACAGGTCTCACATCTCTTTTATTGGCAGGAAGAAGTATGGTTTACCCTTTCTCTGTACACAGCACTCCTCACCATCAGTTGTTTGAGGTTGGAAGGATGCCTAAATACAGTGGGGGTAGTAGTGGGAAATCTGTGAATATTGTCCGGAGTCTTTTATCTGTGTGTAAAATTGTTCATAGCTCCCTCGAGATCCTGTGCAGGACAATCCATTTGTGGATTGTAGGTCACAACTAATGGTACGCGATCTCCATTTTGTGGCTGCTGGTATCTCGGGAGTGGCAGAAGCTTAGGATGCTAAATGTGAATGTACCTGAAGAGACAGATATTGTAGCATGTCGGCAGGATGGAGGTGAAACAAACTGGGTGTTGTACAGACCACTTACTGTAAAACATGCAAAACCCATTCAGAGATATCAAGATATGATGTAAATGTGTTCTTTGACCTGAAGACAAGATGACAAATAGGTGTTAAATGTCAGGGATGCTCAGGTTGGTAGGAGGATTCAGTATGTGCGGAATTTAGGTTTTCATGGACCAGCTGGATTGAGGGGCTCAAGCAGGCCCGGACTGGGACAAAAAATAGGCCCGGGCATTTAAGACTGAGCAGCCCATTTTTATTTTAATATGCCAGGATATTGCCCCCAATATTCCAGGATATTGCCCCCAATATGCCATGTAATATGCCAGGATATTGCCCCCAATATGCCAGGATATTGCCCCCAATATGCCATGTAATATGCCAGGATATTGCCCCCAATATGCCATGTTATATGCCAGGATATTGCCCCCAATAAACCATGTTATATGCCAGGATATTGCCCCCAATATGCCAGGATATTGCCCCCAATATGCCATGTTATATGCCAGGATATTGCCCCCAATATGACATGTTATATGCCAGGATATTGCCCCCAATATGCCATGTTATATGCCCCCAATAAACCATGTTATATGCCATAATATTGCCCCCAATATGCCATGTAATATGCCAAGATATTGCCCCCAATATGCCATGTTATATGCCAGGATATTGCCCCCAATATGCCATGTAATATGCCAAGATATTGCCCCCAATATGCCATGTTATATGCCAGGATATTGCCCCCAATAAACCATGTTATATGCCAGGATATTGCCCCCAATATGCCATGTAATATGCCAAGATATTGCCCCCAATATGCCATGTTATATGCCAGGATATTGCCCCCAATAAACCATGTTATATGCCAGGATATTGCCCCCAATATGCCAGGATATTGCCCCCAATAAACCATGTTATATGCCAGAATATTGCCCCCAATATGCCGTGTAATATGACAAGATATTGCCCCCAATATGCCATGTTATATGCCAGGATATTGCCCCCAATATGCCATGTAATATGCCAAGATATTGCCCCCAATATGCCATGTTATATGCCAGGATATTGCCCCCAATAAACCATGTTATATGCCAGGATATTGCCCCCAATATGCCATGTAATATGCCAAGATATTGCCCCCAATATGCCATGTTATATGCCAGGATATTGCCCCCAATAAACCATGTTATATGCCAGAATATTGCCCCCAATATGCCATGTATTATGCCAGGATATTGCCCCCAATATGCCATGTTATTGCCCCCAATATGCCATGTATTATGCCAGGATATTGCCCCCAATATGCCATGTATTATGCCAGGATATTGCCCCCAATATGCCAGATATTGCCCCCAATATGCCATGTATTATGCCAGGATATTGCCCCCAATATGCCAGGATATTGCCCCCAATATGCCATGTTATATGCCAGGATATTGCCCCTTAGTATGCTCGTTATGCCACCCTCCTCCCCCCCTTCCCCAGACCCCAGCACTTACCTCGTTCCTGCTCTGTCCCCCGGTGCTCTGAAGCTGCGTGGCTGTGAGGGAAGCGTTGTGAGCTTCCCTCCAGCCGCGCGGAACAATAAAGTTTGTTTGAAAAAAAAGTTCCAACACACTTTATTGACCGCGCGGCTGGAGGGAAGCTCACAACGCTTCCCTCACAGCCACGCAGCTTCAGAGCACCGGGGGACAGAGCAGGAACGAGGTAAGTTTTTTTTTTTTTTTTTTGCTCTGCTGGGATCTTCCCCGCCGGCCTCGGCCCATGGCCACCGCGGCCCACCGGGCATTTGCCCGGTGTGCCCGATGGCCAGTCCGGGCCTGGGCTCAAGGGCTGTGTGAATCCAGGTATAGACTCCTACACATTCTACAGCAGGGACAAAAAGGAAAGTTGCACTCCGGATTCTAGTGAAAAAAGGTTGCTTTAATGGCAAAAAAGAGGAACAATACAGCAAATAAATATAATGTGCATGGCAAAAAGAGGGGAGAAACACTTGACGCGTTTCGCATGCTTAACATGCTTAATCATCGCGAAACGCGTCAAGTGTTTCTCCCCTCTTTTTAAGTACACCTTAGACTCTAGATCAGAGCGCTGGTAATAGGCTGGAAGACGGGATTCACAAAGGTGTGCATTTGGTAAAAGGGTGCTCTGTTGGATACCAGGCTAGCTTATTTCCATGAATAAAGATAGACAGAAAATACAGAGAAAAAAAAGCAACACGGCTCTCCTCACATGGGAGAAATAAATACTCCAGGTAGTTGAACGTTAGATCTTCAGATTTATTCTCCATTCGGCGTCACCCACGCCTCAGTTCAGACAAAATACGGCGGTCATTGCCAACATGTGAAGAGTGCCGTGTTGCTTTTTATCTTGGTATTGTCTGTTTATAGAGTGGTAGGCACATTTATTAAGTGTGTACTGTGTATCTTTAACACTGTAAGAGTGAGCGGAATATTTTACTGGCACGGAGATCAGATGGGCATTCAGTCAGTGCTATAAAGGCCAATCTGATGATATTATGTACCCGTCTCTGTGCCAGGACTGTGACACAGTGAGATTCAATACACTGTAACTAGTGTTACAGTTACCAGAAAAACAAGCAGAGAATGCATAACTGTTATCAATTAAAACACAGGCTACAAATAATAATTCGGGAATCCCAGTTTTGCTGTTACATGCAGGGTTTGGAAATATAATTATGTTATAACTCCACAGGCTGCAATAAGCCATCCAAAGCTAGTAAATGAACTAGAACTCTCGGAGCTCTCCACCGCTCATGAAGATCATCTAATGACTTATGTGCTGCAGTGACTGAATGTGCTAAAAGACAAATAATGTAATTGTAAAAATAAACAGACAATATGTTTCCAGCAGAGAAAAGAATTGTTTTGAAGATTGAACTTAAGCCAAACCACAGTAGTTGCTTTTATCTTATATAATATGATTGTACTAGATATTGTTCTCCATATATATTTGAATCTATTTTGTTTTCATACCACGTAAGTTGAATAAGTCCCACTTCCCTCCTACACTGATCTGTATTTTATATTGACAATTTACTAAGAGAGAATTAAAAGGCACAGACTGGTTCTATTTAATAATATAGTTCCTTTGAGTCAGAAAAAAAGTGTTCTACTAGGCAAGACGGCTATTCAAACAAACACACTGCCGAAGCAGGGATAGTCTATTTGTCCACACGAGGACTCCAGGCTCTCTGGAAAAGTGCGGGAAGTCCAGTAAATGTCCACCATGAACAAAGCTGGGGCTTAATCCCGCGCCAGTGTCCAGTAGAGCTTCCTACCCAACGCATTTCGTCTCTTTGGACTTCACAGTGGTGTCCATGGTTCTTCTACAATAGTCATATATTTTCACTTTATGACTTACTGAGGATCAGTGGTACTGTGGGGGATATGTTTGTAGCAGCTGAAGAGATAAATACTTAACATAGCTATAATAGTTTTAAGCCAACTGCATTATATTACAGAGCAGATCAGGAAATCACATATGTTATGAAAGATAATTATCAAGTCAACAACATTTTTTCATGAACCACAAACAAAATGGATGTTTTGAGAGCTGATATAAGCAACACAACTTTAAATAATTTCAGCAAGTTCTGTATGGCAGCGTGAGAGGAAAGGGAAACTTTTATGTTTTAAAGGGTTATAATATCAGTAGAGACACAGATATTGCATCTGGAAATGTGTACTTAATTAATTTAAAAATACACTGGAAGTACTGCTTCGGCAACCGAACCATGCAGGATCAAATGTCTTGGCATGGACAACATTTAAATACATAATAAGATCAACTAGTGGGCTACACATAGCTATTGATTTTGCAGAACCTAAAACAGGGGTCACCTAATGGATTAAAATCTTGACAAAGATTCAAATATTAATGTCAGGAGCAGGGCCGGCCTTAAGTGTTCAGGGCTCCCTGTGCGGGCCTCCTCTGTGGCGCCCCCCCCCCCCCTCATGTCTCTTTCCTCTCCCTCCATGTATCCATGTATCTCCCTTCCCATGTTTGTCCCTTTCCTCTTTTTTGCCATGTCTGTCTCTCTCCAACTCCCCCATATCTGTTTTCTCTCTCCCTCTCCTCCCCCATATCTGTTCTCTTTCTCCCCCTCCTCCCCATATCTGTTCTCTCTCTCCCCCTCCTCACCATATTTGTTCTCTCTCTCCCCCAATGTTTTCTTCACTCCCCCCTCTGTTCTCTTCTCCCCCTCCTCTGTTCTCTTCAGTCCCCCCCTGTTCTCTCTCGCCTACTTCCCCTGTTCTTTCTTTCTCCTTCCTCTGTTCTCTCTCTCACCCTCCCTCCCTATGTTCTCTCTCTTCCCCATTCCTCTGTTTTCTCTCTCCCTCCCACCTCTGTTCTATCTCTCCTCCCTTCTCTCCTCCTCCATCTGTTCTCTCTCCCCTTCCTCTGTTCTCTCTCTCCCCCTTCCTCTGTTCTCTCTCCCCCTCCCTCTGTTCTCTCTCTCACCCCTTCCTCTGTTCTCTCTATCCCCTCTTCCTCTGTTTTCTCTCTCCCCCCCTTCCTCTGTTCTCTCTCTTCCCCCTTCCTCTGTTCTCTCTATCCCCCTCCCTCTGTTCTCTCTCTCCCCCTTATCTCCCCCTTCTCTCCCCCCTCCATCTGTTCTCTCTCCCCCTTCCTCTGTTCTCTCTATCCCCCACTCCTCTGTTCTCTCTCCCCTTCTCCCCCCTCCATCTGTTCTCTCTCCCCCTTCCTCTGTTCTCTCTCTTTCTCCTTCTCTCCCCCTCCATCTGTTCTCTCTCCCCCTTCCTCTGTTTTCTCTCTCCCTCCCACCTCTGTCCTCTCTGTCCTCCCTTCTCTCCTCCCTCCATCTGTTCTCTCTCCCCCTTCCTCTGTTCTCTCTCTCCCCCTTCCTCTGTTCTCTCTCTCCCCTTCCTCTGTTCTCTCTCTCCCCTTCCTCTGTTCTCTCTCTCCCCTTCCTCTGTTCTCTCTCTCCCCTTCCTCTGTTCTCTCTCTTCCCCCTTCCTCTGTTCTCTCACTCCCCCTTCTCTCCCCCCTCCATCTGTTCTCTGTCCCCCTTCCTCTGTTCTCTCTATCCCCCCTTCCTCTGTTCTCTCTCTCCCCCTTCTCTCCCCCCTCCATCTGTTCTCTCTCCCTCTTCCTCTTTTCTCTCTATCCCCCCTTCCTCTGTTCTCTCTCTCCCCTTTCTCTCCCCCTCCATCTGTTCTCTCTCCCCCTTCCTCTGTTCTCTCTCTCCCCCTTCCTCTGTTCTCTCCTCCCCCTCCTCTGTTTTCCCTCCCCCTCCTATTCTTATGGTGAGGGGGCAGAACTCACCGGGTGAGAGGTGTAGCTCCGTCCCCACCCTGTGAAAAAGAGCTGTGTCTGCTTCACTGGGAGCCGCGGGCAGCATGACTAAGTGCTGCTCGCGCTCCCCACACAGTGAAAATGCAGGGTGTTGGATTTCCTATACCCTGCATTATCACTAAGCATTTTTTTTAAAAATTACCCCGGAATTCCTTTGAATGGGGACTCTAGTTTGGTTTATAGAAAGCCAATAGCATTGCATGTATTTCATAAGCCGAAAGTCTATAAACCAAAAGATGTTCTGTTTATAGACTTTCTTTTTATAGAATAGTAATAGCATTACATGTATTCTATAAAACGAAAGTCTATTAACCGAATGTCTTTCGGTTTATAGACTTTCGGTTTATGGAATACATGTAATGCTATTGCTATTCTATAAACCGAAATAGAGTCCCCATTCATAAGAATAGGTCAATTGACCTATTCTTATGAATGGGGACTCTATTGCGGTTTATGGAAAGCCAATAGCATTACATGGCTATTGGCTTTCTATAAACCGAAATAGAGTCCCCATTCCCACTCACCCATATTTTACTTCATTTTGCAGACCTCTAGCCCTTTCCAGGACTTTTTTAGAGGCATTTTAGTGGCCAAAAGTTCGGGTCCCCATTGACTTCAATGGGGTTCGGGTTCAGGGTAAAGTTCGACCCCGAACCCGGACTTTTTTCCAAAGTTCGGCCGTTCCCGCCGAACCCGAACATCCAGGTGTCCGCTCAACTCAAATTCTGAACCCTAATACTAACCCCGAGCCCTAATACTAATTCTGAAACCTAATACTAACCCCTAACACAAAGCCTAATACTAACCCTGAACCCTAATACTAACCACATAATACTACGCCTAATACTAACCCTGAACCCTAATACTAACCACATAATACTACGCCTAATACTAACCCTGAACCCTAATACTAACCCCATAATACTACACCAAATACTAATCCTGAACCCTAATACTAACCACATAATACAAAGCTTAATACTAACCATGAATCCTTAACCTAACACTAACCCCCAATACTAACCTTAAGTGCCACGATGGACTGTCCTCTCTAAATGTCCCGCGATGACCTGTCAGTGCGGTGTAAATCACTGTGCTGAATGTCTTGCAATGAAATAAGGGAACCAATCAATGTCTTTATAGAAGTTCGGGCATGCAGGAATGCCAGATATGTTGCTCCATTTCTTATGCCAGGCTGAGGCCACTCAAAGTGGACTCATCTGACACTGGGGATCCTCAGCCCAGCTCATCGTGGGGAGCCACAATGAGCTGTTACATGCAGGACACTCTATGCCGTCCTGAAGGTTCTTCCTGTAAATATAGCCGAAGCTCACTTTGAACGTCGGCCTCATTTTCTGTGTCAGAGTGAGGCCACTCAAAGTGACCTCACCTACCAATGGGGACCCCGGTTCAAGTCCCTGCAGCAGGATCCGTACACAGCTCATCACAGGGAGATGCGATGAGCTGTTTAATGCAGGGCGTTCTATGCCATCCTACAAGTCTTGTACATCTAAAATAACAGGGATTTCAAGATCAGAGACAACACGGGTTCACTGCAGGGAGATCATATCAAACTTATTTTGATTGGGTGACTAAAATAATAGATCAGGGTGGTGCAGTCAACATTGCTTATCTAGATTTCAGTAAGGCTTTTGATTCTGTCCCACATTTAAGTAAAGTTAGGACACCAATATTGGTGAATGGATTAGGCTGAGCAGGAACAGGTTGTAATCAGTGGAGTATATTTGGAGCAAAGGATCTGTACTTGGACCCATTCTGTTTAATTTCTTTATTAGTGATATTGCAGAAGGTCTTGATGGTCAGGTATTTCTAATTAGTGATGACACTGGTATTAGTGATGACACTCAGGTATTTCTAATTAGTGATGACACAAACATTTTCAACACAGTTAATGTTCCTGGATTGATAATCCAAATGGCAACTGATGAATGGCTCTTATCTGCTGACACATTCTAGGTTTCTATGATTGAATAGAATATAAACATGATTGTAGCCATCTGATAAAGACGAAATAACAGCATACTGCGAGAATTCTGATTCAAGTACTATACAAGTAATTATATTTATGCAAATCCTTCCCTTTGGTACATGCTCCCTAATGTTTTAATATACCCCTAATCAAGTCAAGCTTCATTTGTCCTCTCACATTAGTATGCATTTTCTGTATTGATAAATATCAAACTGAATTTTGTTTATTTAATAGCAAATTGCAGGCTTCTTATCAACTCAGGTTACTGAAAAGTGGTTGTTGACCAAATAGGTATAATGGACTTGACTGTAAAAACATTTACTTGTCAAGTTGACAAGAAATCCTATGCGACATGATAAAATGTAGAAAAGCCCCCCTGTTCCTCAGCTCTCCTGCGGGGCTGATTTCATACTTACGTGCGTTAATTCTTTGGCACTCTGGAGGAAAATAAACTATGTTCCAAGCTACACCGCCAATGTCCTGCTTTGCCAAGGGGCAAGTGGGGCAGTTCATGTTGCAAAACGTTTAGTAATGAAATCTTAGTAAAAACAGTGAATTTTACTAACTAAAAAAAGGAATTGCTGTGGATTGACAAGGAAATGGTAAAACGTAGGCCAAAATGGTAGCTAAAAAAATCCACAACATGCCAGTCTTAGCTACTAACGTCTGTTTTCACAATTACCTTGTCAGGTCCCCACCGGTCATTGTTTGGTAAATAGACCCCAATGCTTTTCCAAACACACCTGGTTCTCTCTACTAAACAGTGAATTGTTGTGAACTGACAAGGGAATAGCAAACATCAGACATTCACATCTGGAACAATACGCTTGCTGGAGAATTTTTCCAGTTGAGCTATTTTGGACTGGATTTTAGCAATTCCCCTACCAGCTCACTGTTCAGTAAATTGACTTCACTGATTGTGCTTTTGTCTTGATATAAGAATTAGAATAGTAACAGAAAGCTGATGTGACTGAATGGTCTACATGTCTAGCGCATCCTTTTCCACACAGCAAGCTGTACATTCCGGATCTTGGAGATAATGGTGCGGACTGCATTCATCCAATACTGCAATGCATTATGGTTTCTTATAAAAAAGATTCCTTATAACTTGATAAATTGAAAATAATACACGCATGGTTGGTTGTATTTATTGAGTATCCAGAAAGTCCCTGAACAGCTGCAGTTTAAAGGCATTGTGAATCTTTGTTAAACAAGTCCTAACATTTTTTTTTAAATTTAACACGCTTGGATCCAAGAACAGATGTGTTCACCTTCTGGTAGCTTTGTTTTCTAAGTTACTTTATGCAAATGTGTTGGATGTGTTTCTTTATATTATTTATACTGTATTTACTTCGTAAAAAAAATATCACCTGGTCAATAACATGACTGTCCCTTTATATTTTGAATACCGTATTTTATCAGTGAAAATCATGTTGTCATTGAACGGATGACATAAAAGGATAGTTATTCACATACGCAAACTCATAGCAAGTGAATCTCAATTACCCCAGGGCAAAAGGTGGGCATGGTTAATATCTGCTGGACATTGTGAAGGGCAATTTAATGATGTTTTGCCTTCTTCTGGATAAACAAATAAGGGTGTGGAAAGGTTTAACTTGATAGATGTGCATTTATCTTTTTTTTTTACTATTGTTAGCCTATGGCAGGGGCACCAGAGAAAAGGAAATACCTGGGATCTCTAATTACTTCTGAGGAACTTGTCAAAAAATTCTCCGTCTATTTGAAGGTATATATAGATGACTGGTAGACTCCTATCAACTCTGGGAAATCCAAGCCCAAACAAACACTTTGTAGGAAAAAAATAGGCAAACGAAGCCTAAGATTAAGTGCCAGCATAGCCCGATACCATCTGAATGTGTGAAGAAACTCCCTCTGCATATTCCTTTTTTTTCTACACATGGCAGGGGTAGGCCAAATTCGGCACTTCAGATGTTGTGGACTACATTTCCCTTGATGCTTTGCCAGCATTACACTGTAAGAGCATTATGGGTGATGAAGTAGTCCACAACATCTGGCGTTGCCGAGGGTTTCCTACACCTGGCCTATGGAGATTATTGGACACTTTTCAAATGCACACTATACCGCAATCCCTTTTACATTGAGTTAAATTACATAAATGTAATAATTATGTAAAATAGTGTCTTTTTTCATGTCTAAAATCAAAATCCCCTTAATTTTCCCTCCCTCTGAGGAATCACTGCAAGCTCACATATTGTCAAGGTTTCCCTGCTGTTTTAAAAATAAACCTTTTTTTCCCTTCACTATGAGCATTTCAACCGTTGTTAAAGGAACATTGCACTTTGTTTAACCCTTGCAAGGATTAAGCAAAACATGTCCCTGGACTTTTAAGTAAATGCGACGTGTATCTTAATAGAACACATATGCGAGACATGGCAGTACTTGGTCAGGGCCGTCTTTAACGTGGGGCAAACGGGGCAGCTGCCCTGGGCCCATTTACTCCTGGGGGGCACCAAGGCAGCTGTCCCGTGGGCCCCCAGCCCTGCTTGCAGCGTTCACAGCGCATTGCGCTTGTGAACGTTTTTTTCCGGCAAGCCGCATCTGATGGATGCGACGGCCGGAAAAAAAAAAAAACTGACGCCGGATGTGACGTCGCGTCACATCCGGTGACTGTTTCCCTCCTCCGTGCAAGAGGGAAGACTGCACGGAGGAGACATCCGGCGGGGGACACGGAGCAGGTTCATGTAAGTACTTGGGAACGGGGGGGGGGGGGGGGGCGGGGGGCAGGCTGGCACAATATTACTGGGCTCTGGCTGGCACAATAATACTGGGCATCTGAATGGCAGAATATTACTGGGCTCTGGCTGGCACAATATTACTGGGCTCTGGCTGGCACAATATTACTGGGCATCTGAATGGCAGAATATTACTGGGCTCTGGCTGGCACAATATTACTGGGCATCTGAATGGCAGAATATTACTGGGCTCTGGCTGGCACAATATTACTGGGCTCTGGCTGGCACAATATTACTGGGCATCTGAATGGCAGAATATTACTGGGCTCTGGCTGGCACAATATTACTGGTCATCTGAATGGCAGAATATTACTGGGCTCTGGCTGGCACAATATTACTGGGCATCTGAATGGCAGAATATTACTGGGCTCTGGCTGGCACAATATTACTGGGCATCTGAATGGCAGAATAATACTGGGCATCTGAATGGCAGAATATTACTGGGCTCTGGCTGGCACAATATTACTGGGCTCTGGCTGGCACAATATTACTGGTCATCTGAATGGCAGAATATTACTGGGCTCTGGCTGGCACAATATTACTGGGCATCTGAATGGCAGAATATTACTGGGCTCTGGCTGGCACAATATTACTGGGCATCTGAATGGCAGAATATTACTGGGCATCTGAATGGCAGAATATTACTGGGCTCTGGCTGGCACAATATTACTGGGCATCTGAATGGCAGAATATTACTGGGCTCTGGCTGGCACAATATTACTGGGCATCTGAATGGCAGAATATTACTGGGTTCTGGCTGGCACAATATTACTGGGCATCTGAATGGCAGAATATTACTGGGCTCTGGCTGGCACAATATTACTGGGCATCTGAATGGCAGAATAATATTGGGCATCTGAATGGCAGAATATTACTGGGCTCTGGCTGGCACAATATTACTGGGCATCTGGCTGGCAGGCACTATATTACTGGGCTCTGACTGGCACTATATTACTGGGCTCTGACTGGCACTATATTACTGGGCACCTGAATGGCAGAATATTACTGGGCTCTGGCTGGCACAATATTACTGGGCATCTGGCTGGCACAATATTACTGGGCTCTGACTGGCACAATAATACTGGGCATCTGACTGGCACAATAATACTGGGCATCTGGCTAGCATAATATTACAGGCATCTGGTTTGGCATAATATTACAGGCATCTGGCTGGCACTATATTACTGGGCTCTGACTGGCATAATATTACAGGCATCTGGCTGGCACTATATTACTGGGCTCTGACTGGCATAATATTACAGGCATCTGGCTGGCACAATATTACTGGTCTCTGACTGGCACAATAATACTGGTATCTGACAGGCACAGTATTCCTGGTATCTGACAAGCACAATATTCCTGGTATCTGACTGGCACAATATTACAGGTATCTGGCTGGCACAATATTACTGGGCATCTGGCTGGCACAATATTACTGGGCATCTGGCTGGCACAATATTACTGGGCTCTGACTGGCACAATAATACTGGGCATCTGAATGGCAGAATATTACTGGGCTCTGGCTGGCACAATATTACTGGGCATCTGAATGGTAGAATATTACTGGGGTCTGAATTTCACAATATTACTGGGCATCTGAATGGCAGAATATTACTGGGCATCTGAATGGCAGAATATTACTGGGCTCTGGCTGGCACAATATTACTGGGCATCTGAATGGCAGAATATTACTGGGCTCTGGCTGGCACAATATTACTGGGCATCTGAATGGCAGAATATTACTGGGTTCTGGCTGGCACAATATTACTGGGCATCTGAATGGCAGAATATTACTGGGCTCTGGCTGGCACAATATTACTGGGCATCTGAATGGCAGAATAATATTGGGCATCTGAATGGCAGAATATTACTGGGCTCTGGCTGGCACAATATTACTGGGCATCTGGCTGGCAGGCACTATATTACTGGGCTCTGACTGGCACTATATTACTGGGCTCTGACTGGCACTATATTACTGGGCACCTGAATGGCAGAATATTACTGGGCTCTGGCTGGCACAATATTACTGGGCATCTGGCTGGCACAATATTACTGGGCTCTGACTGGCACAATAATACTGGGCATCTGACTGGCACAATAATACTGGGCATCTGGCTAGCATAATATTACAGGCATCTGGTTTGGCATAATATTACAGGCATCTGGCTGGCACTATATTACTGGGCTCTGACTGGCATAATATTACAGGCATCTGGCTGGCACTATATTACTGGGCTCTGACTGGCATAATATTACAGGCATCTGGCTGGCACAATATTACTGGTCTCTGACTGGCACAATAATACTGGTATCTGACAGGCACAGTATTCCTGGTATCTGACAAGCACAATATTCCTGGTATCTGACTGGCACAATATTACAGGTATCTGGCTGGCACAATATTACTGGGCATCTGGCTGGCACAATATTACTGGGCATCTGGCTGGCACAATATTACTGGGCTCTGACTGGCACAATAATACTGGGCATCTGAATGGCAGAATATTACTGGGCTCTGGCTGGCACAATATTACTGGGCATCTGAATGGTAGAATATTACTGGGGTCTGAATTTCACAATATTCCTGGGCTCTGACTGGCACAATATTCCTGGGCTCTGACTGGCACTATATTACTGGGCTCTGACTGGCACTATATTACTGGGCATCTGAATGGCAGAATATTACTGGGCTCTGGCTGGCACAATATTACTGGGCATCTGGCTGGCACAATATTACTGGGCATCTGGCTGGCACAATATTACTGGGCTCTGACTGGCACAATAATACTGGGCATCTGAATGGCAGAATATTACAGGCATCTGACTGGCACAATATTACTGGGCATCTGACTGGCACAATATTACTGGGGTCTGAATTTCACAATATTCCTGGGCTCTGACTGGCACAATATTCCTGGGCTCTGACTGGCACAATATTACTGGGCTCTGAATGGCACAATATTACTGGGCTCTGAATGGCACAATATTACTGGGCTCTGACTGGCACAATAATACTGCGCTCTGAATGGCACAATATTACTGGCATCTGAATGGCACAACAATTATGGCATATGTGTGTGTGTGTGTGTGGGGGGGGTAACATTGCGATGGGTGGCGGGATTGCATGCAGGGGAGGGGGCAGGGTCCAGGGGGCCCAAGCAAATGCTTGCCCAGGGTCCAATCACTATTAAAGACGGCCCTGTTCTTGGTTGTCGCACGCTGACAACGTCCGCACACTCACAGCCAATCAGAGCAGGGGCTCACCCTGCTCTAACTGCCTAATGCTAGAGTCTCTCACTGCTAGCGCAGAGAGAGACCCTCGTTTTTGCATGGGATCAGCAGAGAGAGCCGGTCGGCGACCAGACAGCTCCCTGTATCCTATGGTATCCTATATCCTAATCAATATATGGAATTTTATTTAAAGTGTAAAATATTATTAAAGTGGTTCTTGAAGTTGAATTTCAATTCTGTTTATACGAAAGATGGTTTCCTTCATGATAGTCAAAGTAATACATCGATTAGCCACTTAGTTATCTTCAGGTAATGGATCACACACAACTTCCTATTGGGAATACCAGTTTTATCTTTAGTCACACCTTACCCAAGTGATGCTTTCAATATCTTTGTTGCCATTGGTGCTACAAATACCTTCCTTTTTAAAACTAGATCTATTGTTTCTTTAATAATACCAACCGTGACTTTTTGTTAATGAGATAAATTAATAAATTCTGTATTTGTTACGAACCATTAAACAAATGTCTGGTGCAAAGGTACCTAGTAGTGTGTCAAAATAACATGGTTTACTCCTATAACAACATACATATAGGCCAAAAGAGTCCAATAAGCTTGACATGTTACCCAGTGGCGTCCCGATGGGGGGGCGGGGGGTGCAGACCGCACCAAGTGAGCACAATATTACTGGTATCGGACTGGCACAATATTCCTGGGCTCTGACTGGCACAATATTCCTGGGCTCTGACTGGCACATTATTACTGGGCTCTGACTGGCACAATATTCCTGGTATCTGACTGGAACAATATTCCTGGGCTCTGAATGGCACAATATTACTGGGCTCTGACTAGCACAATATTCCTGGTATCTGACTGGCACAATATTACTGGTATCTGACTGGCACAATATTCCTGGGCTCTGAATGGCACAGTATTACTGGGCTCTGACTGGCACAATACTTATGGTATCTGTTTTACAGATAGTTTTACATGTTTTACCACTAATAACCAATATAATATTCAGAGATATGTCTCCTGTACATCCAAATTTGTCATATACATGCTTAAATGCCCGTGTGGCCTCCAGTATGTTGGTCAAACAAGTCGTTTCTTCAAAAAAAGGCTATATGAACATAGATATAACATCAGAACTGGCTTTCTAAAACACACAGTATCACTTTAAAGAATCTCATAGTAAAAATGACACCTTCCTTAAGGCTTGGGTTATAGAGAAAGAGAGAGAGAGATGTCTGTACGTATAGATATGTATTGTTTTAGTACAATTGTCACCTCGTGGGGCTCCTGTGTGTTGTATAATTAATGGCGGTCCCATGTGTGCAAAATTATGGGGCGCTTGTGTGTGGCATATTTATTGGGCCCCATGTGTGGCATAATTAAGAGACTCTTTTGTGTGGCATAATTAAAGGACTCTTTTGTGTGGCATAATTATGGGGCACCTGTGTGTGAGTGGCATAATTATGGGGACTATTTTGTGTGGCATAATTATGGGGCATCTGTGTGTGTGGCATAGTTATGGGGCTCCTGTGTGTGTCATAGTTAATAGGCCATCTAACTGGCATTACTAAGGAATCTGTTTGGCATTGTATTGGAGGAAATCCAGGGGGGTGACACCATGAGTTTCCGCACTGGGTGACACCAACCCTAGTGACGCCCCTGATGTTACCCTCTCTTTTATAAACCGCTATTATAACTTAACTTATCTGAAAGGTCAGGATTGTCACACAGCCCTCTCTATGGGCATTATAAAGTTTGTGCACTGACCTGGATCTGGGTCTTGGGTAGAAGTGGATGTAAATTTGTCTCTGGGAGGATATCTATAAAATTGTCAAATTAAATAAGTAATATGTAATAAGTAATATGAACAGGAGATTTAAAAAAATGTCCCCTAGAGGCTGCAAAATAATCCTACAACGTAACTGAACTAATTGTTTAGCTGGCTTTTATTTGGATTATCTATCTGAATATTCTATGTACACCACTAGTTGGAGGGTTATTAGGTGACTGTCTTTATATTTTGCACAGGGTACGTTCTTTGTATTGTTATAGTTACTAAGCAACACGAAACATATTAATTATCAGCTTAAAATGTATTATTGTAAAGTAGAGTATTCATTGAATATACCTTTTCATGTGCCTTTAGGATCCTTTTTCAGAGACAAAAAATTGTAAAGGTAACTTGGCACTATACAGTCATTTAAGTGTGATAATTGTATTTCAGCATCTGAATATAAAAAGTTTGGCATTTCCATAATGGTACAAGGTCTCTAAAGGCAAACTGTACTCCTAAAATGCTTTTTTTAATTAAAGGTCACTGTTATTCATTTGTGAAATATACATTTTTTTTCTGTGGGAACAGATGCACATTCCTATGTCATGGTGTCACGAACGAGGTCCAGGTGACAAAGGAGTCTGAACGCCAGAGTTCATTGGCAGGAATGGAAACACAGGGTTGGTGCAGGGTAACCACACTCCCCTGGATGCTTGAGGCCCCAAGTTGGTGGGACCACATTCCAGAACCCTGTGGAAGCAGCTGATGAATCCAGTATAGGTAAGGTAGGAACAGGAGAAATCCTGCACAAATTCTGAAGCAGGCATGGGATATAACCTTGATTGATGAGGGTTAGTGGGATGTTGCAGGCTGGAATAGATCAACCAAGCAGAGCAGAAGGGAATACGGACAGAGCAGAAACAAAAACAAACTACATACAGAGTGCAGGGCTATAGGACAAACTAAGAAGCAATTGCAGAACTAAAACCTACATGGGCTGGGTAAAGACATAAAACAATACTAGAGAATTAAAGGGACATACACAGGCACAGACAAACATAGAACAAACAAAGGATAGGGCTAAAATATAAGGAGTACGAGGGATGAAATGAGGAGCTGGAACACTTTATAAGGGGAACCAAGCTTGCATATGGGGAGAGGATAGAGGAGCTGGAATCCTCAAGTGCTTCAGGGAAAGAGGGAAATGAGCCATAACAAACATACAGACAAAAATACCAGAACTAGCTTAAACCTTTGTGATGGTAAATAATGAGGGTTTAGTTACACCTGATGGCCATAAGATGGAAAGATTTCCAATCTACGTCAAGGTACCTCACATAGGCAAATCCCTAACACAAAGACTGATAACTGAATCTAATAACTGAAATTATAAACTAATGGCTGAACAAACAGACACACAGCACAAGCCTGAGACTGCTCAGACTGAAAGCTTGAAGCAAATGTGTGGGGCAACAGTTAAATAGAGGAACAGAGAAAAAAAGTACAAGAAGACAAGGAAACCCCAGAATGGAAAAACACCATAACAAACAGCAGGGAAACCAGAAATGAATCAAGGAACAAGAAGCATGGACCAAGGAAACCATTTAACAGACAGGCTTAGGACAATAGGGGAATTCCCCTAATGGGGCTCAGACATGGCATCCTCATTGCAGGACTTCAGAATTCAGAAAAGCCCCATTACAGGGATTCAGAATTCAGGCCAGCCCCATTAAAGGGCTTCAGGACAGGTTTCAGGAGAAAGTGCTACTCTGTGGCCGGACTGGGCAGGTGCTGCTCTTTGTCTGAATTTAATTTATTACACTATGATTTTCTTTGTGTTTATATAGTTTCATGTGTAAATCCAGCGCTGCCCCACTTCCCTAGCTATCTTTGTCTGAATTGGGCAGGTGCCACTCTGTGGCGGGACTGGAAACCAATACAGGATAATAGGAAAAGACAGGAGGGAGTATAAAACTTAAACAGGAGAGCAAAGCAAAAAAGGATGCAGGAATAACTGGACGCGACCTGAACAAGACTGCACATGGGTTGAAACCTGACAAATGTCCCTTTTCCTCTTTGCAGGTACCAATTGGAACGTCAATTGAAGAGCTTCCCCATACCTACCGTATTTTCCGGCGTATAAGACGACTGGGCGTATAAGACGACCCCCCAACTAAGTCATCTTATAAGCCGGAAAAATCGCATCTATATTTTAACCTTTTAGGTTAAAATATAGAGTTTTCCACCCTCCTCCCCCTTTCCCCAATCCCCAATCCCCAGTACTTACCTATTTTCTGCTCTGTCTCCCGCTGTTAAGCCGGTCCGTGGCTGTGAGGGAAGCGTTGTGAGCTCCCCTCCAGCCGCGCGGTCAATAAAGTTTTGTTTAAAAAAAAAGTTTAAACAGACTTTATTGAAGCACCGTGGCCTGAGGGGAGCTCACAACGCTTCCCTCACAGCCACGGACCGGCTTAACAGCGCGAGCGGAGACAGAGCAGAAAATAGGTGAGTAAATCCCAGTACCCGGCGTATAAGACGACCCCCCAACTTTTGAGAAGATTTTCAGGGGTTAAAAAGTCGTCTTATACGCCGGAAAATACGGTATATAAAAGCTCTTGCCATGCTGTTTAGAAATTATTCATTTAATTGATCCATAAAAACATGTCTTGGGTCAAATTATTTTCCCATACTCTGTCTTCCCTTGTCATATACCTTTTTAAGCTGGTGTAGAGGTGAGGAGTGATACAAAGTGTGCGCGGTGAACTAATCCATCTCTGGTCATCTAATGTGAGGGAACACTACTGTTTGGTTTAATCCCCGCTGCCACTTTTTCTTGTGCCATATTGTACATAAAATGGCTGAATATGACATCATAAAAAGCATCTCTCTTTCTGGACACACAGTTAAACACTGCATAACATAAATATTAGTACATACTGATACAGAAGGGTTGGGGCCTGGGTTATTGGGTGGGATATGGACAGAAATTGGATGGACTCCTACGCCAGGATATTGTTTGTACCATGATTGTTGCATTAATTTACTGCTCGATTCATTTAGGCCGATGGTGTCTTTTAGGAGTTATATGAAATAAAATCCACTTCTCTCCTTCCATTTCTTGTCATCCTGTGCAACCAGATGCTGTGCAAAGCATGCTGGGATCATTTCCATGGGATGCAGGGTGAGCGTATAGACCTGCTCATCCAGGGTATGTCTGTATTTGTGTATGGGGTCTGTATAGAGGACAGGGTTCCTTTAACGGAAAACATATACCCATTTAAAACATATTTTTCTCTTACCCTAAGCATTTGCTCTCATTTCCACGAGCACAATGTTTAGATGTTTTTATTTTCATTGAAATAGTTTGGGATTTTTTCCTTTCTTTCCCAGACGCACAACCCCTCACACAGTTTGCTGCCTGTCATTTATTTTCTTTTTTCTTTTTGAAGCGAGGCATTGTGTATGAAGTGGAGCTGGTGAGCGCACTGGCATACTTGAAGAGTCAGTTGTAAGCAAAGAGTGTGCTAGTTCTCTGTCTCATGTTTCTGCACTGGCTACCATTCCAAGAACTTGTGCAGGTAAAATTAGCATGCAAACATGATCAGTGTAAATACACTTTCCCCCACATCTTCATTGTCCAAAGCAATCTCTTCAAGACAGAATGCTTACAGCTTACAGCGACAAACTGGGGAGTTTTTAACTCAATGTGTTGGTGATGGATGTAAATACTACAGCAAATCTCTCAGGAGACAATCCCGAGGAAGTCAAGGAGGAAACTCTATCAGAAGAGCAAGCAGAAGAAAGAAGGTTGACATTAGCAGGAATACCATTGGGACTGGTTGACCACTGGTCTTGGGTAAAGTTTATTTGTTACATATGCTGGGGAATACTTCGAATTTGTAAACGCATTGTTATTATTGTGCCTTGACATAGCTACATTGCTTAGTTTGTTATATTAATATTGTTTTGTCAGTATTTACAGACCATGTGGTGACCTGCTCAAAGATAGTGAGACCTCGTAATGTCACTTGCGACGTTGCGGAGGTGTGTGCCCAAACGCGGAAATTGGGGCACAGTGCGATTTTAGGTAGGATCCCGCTCCATTTCCCTGCATCCACAGCACAGCTTACTCTATGCTGTCCTATATGTGTTTGGGTGGCATAGAACACCTCCAAGGGCTTAAAGGGAACAACTGGACCCATTATGCTATAAGCGCACACAGATAGATATAATTGTCTTAACAAGGGTTCACAGTGCAAATGTATTAGAAAATCAGATTTTGCTTTTTACTAAATAAAAAGCTATTCTATTTTTGAGTTCTTTATGTACTTGCTATCATTTGGTTCTGTCCAATCAGTGTTTTACAGTACTTATCGATGTGCACACTGGTGTCTGTTCAATAAAAACGGAACTGCAAAATCCAGGCATCAATAGCTGAGTTGGAAAGACGGATTGGTTGAAAGTTTTTTCCAACTTAAACCTCAATTCCTGGGGTTCACCAAAGTGTACTTTTCTACACTCCAATTTAATAAGAAGGCACTATGGAAGATTGTGTCCCCTACTTTCCACTTGTCACTAAGACAAAAATTAGTAAGTGATATAAAATAAGATAGATCTGATTTCAGCGAAAATTCTTTTTGTATGTCACATATATTTGTTTTTATGAAATTCCATACTGGAGAAGCGTAGGGGAGAAAACCGGAGAAACTACAAGACATGGGGGCTATTCAATAAAAGTGAACTGGATAAATCTTCCCTCATTTTCTTTTTTCTTTTTGCTTCAACAAATGGTTGGCTCATGTAAGGGTGAAATAGTAGTGTTGAAAGCATTTGAAAGAAGAGAAAATGTTATTGCTAAAAAAGCAATACAAAATGGCAGGTGGAAATAACAAATGAGTATTTTAATACAATAATAAACATACCCCATACGTTATTACATTATGATATATAAAAACAAGTGCACCAAATTGGTGAAGCCCCAAATGCGCCACGGGAACCCTTATGCATTTTGTCGTCAGCCTTGGTTCAGTGGTTCCCAGTTGGCACTGAAAAAACTACTATTGCTGTATGTAGAGTGGTGAGATAAGAGAGATACCTGCTGCAGTGCACTAGGAAAAGCTCAAAAATGGCCGCACACTACTCATGTCTGATCCCTACTCCTGCCTTACCACAGAGACGAGCTCAGTCCTCTACAGGAAGCCCATTGATCCAGTTGTGGCTCGGAACTTTGAAGGAGACTGCTGTTTGCGACATAGCTAAGAAGGATCCTTTCACTTTTATTAATAGAAACTTATTTCAGTATACTAAGCTAGCACTCTTACTGTGCGTAAAAAAATACTTTCAAGTACTTTCACCATTACTATTCCACCTCTGTACGTCTCCTAGAGTAGTGGGAACAACTCTTTTTGGTGATTATAGTCAATTCTCCTTCTTCTGTTTCTCTATTTCTTCTTTCTTCCCTGCTGCCAGTCTTCATCCCATCTCTCATTGGCTCATGCAAGGCGTTATACAACTGGACTTACTTACACATACTAGCCGGATGTTGTTGGAAGCTTGGTTGGAAAGTCAGGCATCATTTTCTAAATCGGTTACTAATTTGATTAATGTAACCCAGTTCACCTGTCAGTTCACTTTTAGTGAATCTTGCCCAAAGTTTTCCTGGTTCAAAAGCTAAAGTTATTATACTATTCATTCTACTTTAGGATTTTAACACACATAGGTATATTTGCTTTTAGCTTCTGATATTGGACCTTCACCTTGAATACGGGCCATGCACTGTTTATAAACTCATGTTAACCTTTATGTGAACATTATGACTCCCTTGCATACAGATGTACAGTATGTAAAAACACATCAGTATGTAAACACATATCTGATCTCTCTAGATCTTGTAGTGTGATCAGATATCCTCTCTGTCATTGGACAGTCACCTGACTGGCAAATCCAATCAGGGCAATGTGCATGGATCCACATTCCAAACTAAATACGGCCATTTGTATGCC
Organism: Pelodytes ibericus; assembly: GCA_036172795.1. Taxonomy (NCBI): domain Eukaryota; kingdom Metazoa; phylum Chordata; class Amphibia; order Anura; family Pelodytidae; genus Pelodytes; species Pelodytes ibericus. The sequence continues at coordinate 189,462,046 of CM069861.1, forward strand.
TGTTATTAAACCCTGAACAGCTGGTTAAAGGGATGGTAGATCATTATAGTAACCGTAACATATTGCTATAAATGCCACAAGATTAATTGTGAAAAAAATATCCACTATATAGTTTTTTGTTAAAATCTCACCTTGAATTTATAATAAAAAATAAATAAAAAATAATACAGGTAATAAAAACTGATAATAAACGTAAAAATATGGTTTAATAAATTAAATTGGACCAACATCAACAAAATAAATTAAAAATATATTTTCCATGCATTTCCCTGACTTAGAGGCTCCTTTCAGTGTTCTTTAGCAGTGTGTCCAAATTACATTAAGTCATGGAAAACCTCTTTTTATTTTTTACAATATAATTGCACCTCTAGCATTTTTTTTTTATTGTAGCATATGTAGTTTATGCAGCATTTTTATATATATGAAGTCAATCTGCATCAGCACAAAACATAATATTTTGTGATTGATACCCATCTGGAGCAGTGTATGCATAATATTTGTATATGAAGCTCATCTGGAGCAGTATATGGATAATAGTTGTATATGAAGCCCATCTGGAGCAGTGTATGCTTAATCTTTCTAAATGAATCCCATCTTCAGCAGTTTATACATAATCTTTGTATATGAAGCCCATCTGGAGCAGTGTATGCAAAATCTTTGTATATGAAGCCCATCTGGAGCAGCGTATGCAAAATCTTTGCATATGAAGCCCATCTGGAGCAGTGTATGCATAATTTTTATATATGAAGCCCACCTAGAGCAGTGTATGCAAAATCTTTGTATATGAAGCCCATCTGGAGCAGTGTATGCATAATCTTTGTATGTGAAGAGCATATGGAGCAGTGTATACATAATATTTTTATACAAAGCCCATCTTTGCATAAATTGTTGCATATTTGTTGCATATAAACAGCATCTGCAATAAAAAAACAAATAAAATGTCAGATTATCACCTTGCTTGAGGGCCAGCGCTGTAGATTCAGCTTGACAGATTCCCTCTTGCCGACTCTACCGCCGCTCAATGCAATCAATATGCCACCTTCAATCCAGTGGAACGTGGTGTGCATCAATGAGATAATCCCATAAAGTGGCACATCTCTTAAAGTTCCACAGAAACAAATTAGCTACTTTTTTTCGTGGAATCTTTTGGGAATCGCGGTTCGAGAACATTACTTTAATATTCATTCAAGTTTGGTTTTGTACATTGTAACATAGTTACAATGTCTCGTGTTGGGGTGTCATGTGAGTGTGTGGGGGCTGTGAATTAGGCATCTTTTTTCTAGACGACTACATTGATACTCCTTATGTTCTAGCGTGCTATCATTTCCAAGAATATGAAGAAAGTCGCATCATTTAAAACCTTGTCAAACTCAACGTAAACCTACGTGGCAGTCTGTGTTTCCAAAGTTTTGTTTCATACTGTATAGTCAAGAATTCAGTAGAGCAGTCTTTCTCAGCAGAGATGGTGATGGCATGGATTTTGGCTTTTTTTTCCAGTTATCATTATTATTGTGAGTTATTATTGTAATTGTGACTTATTATTATTTTGTGTATAAATTTTCGATGTAGGAAATGGGACATGATTTTACATTAAAGGGAAGCGAGGCCCCGAAATCAAACAAAAACCCTGCAGGCAATATTTAAACTGAAGTGCTTATTACCAAACTATATTTTAAATGTTTTACAGTGTAGAAATAATAATAGTAATCATATACAGAGATTTTTAAGCAGGAAAAAGCTTTGCCACACATAATTATTTTGTGCACTATTTTTGGTCTATACTTTCTTTTAGACCTGTTGGTATTTTGTAAAAGGTTGACAAACGTATGTGATCATTCCGTTGGGGTGCTAGGAGAAGAGAGTATTTTTTTTGTCTTATCCGAGTTTGATCTCCCATGAGCAGAGAACATACAGTGCCTTGCAAAAGTATTCACCCCAATGACTTTTTACCTATTGTGTTACATTACAGCCTTAAGTTCAATGTTTTATTAATCTGAATTTTATGTGATGGATCAGAATACAGTAGTCTAAGTTGGTGAAGTGAAATGAGAAAAACATATACATAAGACTAATTTTTAGAAATAGAAAACAGAAAACTGGCATGTGCGTATGTATTCACCCCCTTTGTTATAAAGCCCATAAAAAGCTCTGGTGCAACCAATTACCTTCAGAAGTCACATAATTAGTGAAAGGATATCCAGCTGTGTGCAATCTAAGTGTCACATGATCTGTCATTACATATACACACCTTTTTTGAAAGGTCCCAGAGGCTGCAACACCTAAGCAAGAGGCACCACTAACCAAACACTGCCATGACCAAGGAACTCTCCAAACAAGTAAGGGACAATGTTGTTGAGAAGTCAGGGTTAGGTTATAAAAACATATCCAAATCTCTGATGATCCCCAGGAGCACCATCAAATCTATCATAACCAAATGGAAAGAACATGGCACAACAGCAAACCTGCCAAGAGACAAAAAAAACCAAAATGGCATGTTTTGAGTTTGCAAAAAGGCATGTGGGAGACTCCCAAAATGTATGGAGGAAGGTTGAGGGAAAGATGGTACTAAATACAGGGATATTCTTGAGCAAAACCTGTACCATTCTGTGCGTGATTTGAGGCTAGGATGGAGGTTCACCTTCCAGCAGGACAATGACCCCAAACACTGCTAAAGCAACACTTGAGTGGTTTTAGGGGAAATGGCCTAGTCAAAGCCCAGACCTCAATCCAATAGAAGATCTGTGGTCAGACTTAAAGATTGCTGTTCACAAACGCAAACCATCCAACTTGAAGGTGCTGGAGCAGTTTTGCAAGGAGGAATGGGCAAAAATCCCAGTGGAAAGATGTGGCAAGCTCGTAGAGACTTATCCAAAGCGACTTGGAGCTGTGATTGCCGCAAAAGGGGGCTCTACAAAGTACTGACTTTAGGGGGGGTGAATAGTTACGCACATTGACTTTTTATGTTATTTTGTCCTATTTGTTGTTTGCTTCACAATTAAAAAAAAAACATCTTCAAAGTTGTGGGCATGTTCTGTAAATGAAATGATGCAAATCCTCAAACAATGCATGTTAATTCCAGGTTGTGAGGCAACAAAACACGAAAAATGCCAAGGGGGGTGAATACTTTTGCAAGGCACTGTGTTTGTCAACCACTAGCATCCTTTGTTTGGGAAATGCCTCTGCTAGATGGGTAGTATTCATTCCGTTATTTTCTTGTCAAATAGTTTTTATTGAAAGATTTTCACTTTTAACAATAATAATCATTGTAAAACAATGAAATATATGGAATAAAGAATAAAAATACATATAAATCAAACAAGTAAAAATAAACAGGGGGAAAGATATCCATCCATTATAAGATTGATAGCATATGCTTTATAAAAAATACTACATAGTGTCAAATAAGGTGCAAAAGCACATCACATGTACCGCCAATAAATAGTGTACAAACAGTTGCTAATACAAACAGAACAAGAGTAAAAGGAAAGACACACAAACAACAAATGTCATCATAAAGTGTATTTTTGTTTGACATTTTCTTCCCATATGTTCCATAATTCCGTTATATTCTGTTTGTGAATAAAAGAATAGAAATTTGAGTTGTAATAACACACAGTGCATGTCAGCATGGCTGCCGAAGATATTGCAGGCAAATAGAACCAAGGAGCAAGTAGAAGCTTACAATTAAATAAGAATGCGAAATGCATCAAGCTTAGTATGCCAAGCTAGTGACGTTGTATTCAAAGTGATGAAATAAGGATTATCGAGAGGGAAATTAGTGTGCGTTTATTGCAAGAAAAGAGTTCAAACTATTATTTTGAATGTTATTCCTCTGTCTAGGTTGGATAACACCTTGGAACACACTTAGGGCTTTTTTTTTTAGCTAATTTGGATGCTGCACGGTATCATAAGTGTGGAACTCCTAAAACAGCTGTGTACTCTGATATAACCCAAACCACCATGCAAAACCAGTGTTTGCAGTCAATAGCCCTTAAAAGAGCGATATTGAGATCTGCTCTAAACCACTAGACAGGACCAGTGTTAGAGTCAAGCAGGAGCAACCTTTATTTGATAAACATGCAGACTTATACACACACATAATCTGATCAACCACAGATAACGACACTAACACAAACAATGTTACAGAAACCACACTGCAGTTCCCCAGTGGTTCCTCTCATTATCTCAGTGCTGCCATACAATAGACATATAACATCATTAGTTTAACATTATAGTCCCACAAATTCGAAACGCGACCATGACCATATTTGGCCTTTCCTCCCGGATGTACTTCCTGGCACCTAGAGTATGGGGTGTTTCATTGAAAGTTTCGGCAAAGTCCAGAGACAGACAAGGGGTAGTGACCAGCTCTTTTAGGAAGAGGTCACAAACGTTGAAACAAATGGCACAGAGCCACTGTCCCACTTATGGGACACCACTGTACTGAAACAAGTAGAAAGAGGGGGCTGGGCAGTGAATATAGTCATTTAAGGAGTTTGGAACACCTTTCCTGGACATGGTCCATAGTCTGTGGGGAGAAGGATTGACCTCAACCCCTTCCAGGAACCACAGTGATGGAGGGTTCTGTCACAAATATGTATAGAAAATGACTCATTGTAACCTTAGCACTTCCAGTGAGGTTAATACTTTAACAGAGGTGCTAAGTTGACAGTGAAAGTCATAGCATTGTACCACAGAGTGAGGCCTTTCATACAAATGAGCCCATACTCTTACAGAAGTGCCCTGCTCTTACAAGCTTACAATTCAGAGCAGTGATGGTGAGCTTGTGCCAAAGATTGCACAACATTAATGGATAAGTGAGATGACTGTAGTGGACGCATTAAGGGTCTGTGCCTATGCAAGAGGGCTAAAGCTTTTTTTTGGGGGGGGGGGGGGGATGGACAGGCTGGACAAATAGATAAATAAAAATGCTAAAAAAAAAAGCTTGCTGTAGAGTTGAAACATTGCCTTGAGTCTGAATAAACCCACATTCACCAAGTGCTGAGCGCTCATCTTTATCTACCGATTCGAAGACTTGAGTGTAGTCTTGCTTGTGCAATCCCCACAATATTGAGTGCAGACCCATATATTTCTATTGAGGCTGGGCAGACAATTGTCATCAGGTGTGTGTGCAACCTTGTTCCCCTCCCTCGATCGGAGAAAATTCCTTTGACATCATGCTCAAGGCTTAAATCCAAATTCTGAATTTTATACTGAAAGAGAGAGAAAAGCTGATTACATCAACAAGGAATACAGTTCAGTCTCCTGTCAAGCAGTCAACCCTTGGCAGAAACACCTGTTTTTATGATGCAATTATTTGTCACTTAGCAAACCCTGTGATAAGTGTACACGGTGGCTGTACTGCTGTCAGAGACCTGCGGTCACTTATTACTGATTGTTTCTTGCAGTAATCTTATTACTGATTGTTCCTTGACAACCAATGTTTCCAGTTTATAATTTATCTAGTTACTTGCGGTGAACTCATTTTATAGACTTGATTGGTATTTCATACTTTATAAGTATGTAATTAATACAGCTTTTACAAATTATTTCACTCTGTATTTATTTGTGCTTTTTTTTTTTTATTACACCTTTTAACTGGAATCTGTACCATTGCTGTCTAGCTTTTTTATTGGCTGGCAGTGATCAGTAGGGTTTAAGGTGGTGAGTATTAAATATTAAATATAAATATAACAAAGGATATTCTCATAGATGCATATTAACATTAGCAAACGCTTGTGAAGTAAATAATTGTTGATATATTAATGACAAAATGTGTAATTAGTACAGAACACAGTGCTACCATCAGCGTAGTGTTCCTTATTGTCTGATGAAACAGTGACACCTAGTGGTCCAACCACCTCCACACTTAATCATGAAATTGACATTACAGCTCTAGGCTAGATTTAATTTCAATCTGAAAAGTGAAATTTGATCTATCCCGCCCTTAACCAATTTTTCTGACTTTCAAATGTCTGGAAATTCCTAAGATAATTTATGAAATCTCATTTTCATGCTATAAAAATGCTAGCTTTGCTTGCAGTATCAAGCTGTACATTAAATCTCTGCTCAAACATCTCACCCTAGGGCAACATTTTCCAGAATGTAATAAGCCATAAAATGAGAAAATAAGATTTATACATATTAGTACATCAACAACAAAGGAGATGTCTGATGGCTAAAGAGTAAAAAAAGAAAAGAGAAAGAAAAAAAAGAAAGAAAAACAAAACAAAACAAAAAACAACAAAGGAGATGTAGAATATTTTGTATTTTTCATTAATCACTGAGTGAATAAAAATAAAAAAAACCTGCAAATTGTATTAAACCGATAGAATTCCATCCTGAGCACCCAGAACCTTTATGGCCACAGATTTGTATTACTTCCAGCTAGGGTATTACTTCCAATTAGAAGATGTTCACGCCGCAACGAAAGGCATTCTGACCTCATAGAGCTCAGATCAAGGTCTGAACCAACCAGACATCTAGTTTTGGTTAAAGAGCTGAGGCTACACCTCTCTTAAGAGAAATAGAACATGAAAGTGTAATATCAAACTGTAAATTACAAAACAATAGTCCAGTTTTAAAATATAGAGGATGTTTTTATCATAGATTTGCAAAAGAATTTCCAATTTAAAATATGAATTCTGAAATATCATGGTGGGGGAGGATTAACACTATGAAGATACATACATAATACCAAAGTGGTCTTATCTGTTTTGGATGATACCTTTAAAAGTTCCAAAGAGTTGGTAGGATTTGGTACAATCGTTTTTCTGGTCTCTATATGAAGGACAAAAAACTTAGTCTAAGTTCTTAGACACCAGCTAAATGGGTTAACCAAGGGGGTTTCAGCCATATCAGTGTCAGACAAATATTGTAGCCCATATTTACAAACTACAGATAGATTGAGTCAACAGCATCTGGAGTGACGTTTTTAACCTCTCAGATATGGATAATAAGTGGTCTGAAATATTCTAAGGAAATTAAGGCTAGAAATATGTTTTTAGGGCAAACTTGTGAGCTTAGGACAAAAAAAGTGAAAGAACTGAATTTAGAAACTAGATTTATTGAGTGTTGTCAGCTAAGGATTATAGAAGAGAACATGGAGGCTGCCTCGTGAAAGGGTCGGGGGAAAGATACTGTTCTAATCAATGACAGACTAGCAGCGGCTAATATTAAACCTTTGCCACGATTACTTTAGGAAATGAATTTACTTAGATGAGAAATGTTTATTTACTTGTGTATCAAGCATTTATGAAATAAAAAAACTATTCATAGGAAAGAAAGACTTTTTTAAAAAAAATCTTGAAATGTAGTTTTGTGTCTTAAGAAATGTTGATAGGACTTGGAAGTAGGATGTAATAAGAATGTATTGTAATGATATGTGGGTTGTTCTAATTTTTATGGAAATGTAATTTGTATGTAAAAATGTGTATCAAATGTGTAAAGTGTAAATCTTACTTGTGTATTTGTGTTGGAAAAGTTTGTATTTAACGCTTGACTGAATAATGAAAAGGGAAAAAACACAATAAAAAATGAAATATAAAAAAATAAAACGAATGACCTATCAGAATATCTGAACTTCACTCAAATGTTGAAAGTCTTGTAATCAGATGGCATGCTTCTTTTGAAGAATGCATTTGGTTTTATATCAACTCACTGTAAAGGTGATTCTGTGACATTACGAATAATAAAGGTTTTATATATGCTAAAAATTTAAAAATAAAAGGTTGATAGGATATTCTACATTCCTTTTCCTGCGATGACGATGTGGGAGAGAGCTCAAGAAAGAGCATTAAGATGCAGAACTTGATTGATTATTTCAAAAAAGTAGATAACACATTGATTTAGTAAACAATCAATTTCAAATCATGAATAGGTGGTATTTGGATCTGTCTACACTAGCCTAAATATATATCTAATATAGAACATAGAAACATAGAAACATAGAATGTGTCGGCAGATAAGAACCATTCGGTCCATCTAGTCTGCCCAATTTTTTTTGAGTACTTTTATTAGTCCCCTGTTCCCGGTCTTATAGCTAGGATAGCCTTGTGTCTATCCCACGCATGCTTAAAATCCTTGACTGTGTTTACCTCTACCACTTCTGCTGGCAGGCTATTCCATACATTCACTACCCTCTCAGTAAATTAATACTTCCTGATATACCCACAAAGTGTAACTGTGAGTTGTGCTAATGAAGGTTTGTTCCTCCGTATGTGGTGGAGTTATGCAAGGGTTAAATGTGGAAGTTGGCTTTCGGTTTGTTGAATGACATAGGTAACATAAAGATAAATAGACTTGCAGACTTTACTTCAATTAAACTGGCATAAAACGTTGCAGAAACTTCTATATTTAACCTGGCACAAAAGTTCTGATGGCTCGAAATTAGAAACAAAAGCATCCTTTTACAAAAATACAGTCGAAAAAAAAACAGTTGTTCTACCACTGAATGTGGAGTAAGGAATTATCAGGCTGGTCTGTAATTCATGTACCAAATATTATATATATATATGATGAATGGACCAAAAAAATGGAGATGATAATTAGTCCCTTAGAATGTGATGGCGCTGTATTTAGTAATATACTGGAATGTCAATGTTTAAAAAATCTTATCCTCTCCCCGGCAAAAAGTGTAATAATAATGCTGTAGTTGAAGGTAAATATTAAATGTTTGTTTTATATGTTTCAAGTTTATTTTTTTATATTTATTAATTGTTTTTCATTACCTGGACATATTTTTGCCTTTGTTGTTGTTTTTTCCCCTTTTTCTTTGTATGTTTGTATTTCTATTTAAAACGTAATAAATAAATATTTAAAAAAAACTATATATATTGCGCCATTATCACATGTCTCGAGTTTAAATACGTTTTGACTTATTAGGAGCGATTTTTTGACACTGCACCATTTTGATTGGATTACGACTGTTGACAAGGTCAAGTGAAAAGCATGATACAGTGGAATACATTTCTCAGACAGGAGATCCGCATAGAAACTTGAAACACTGGCAGCAGCCTGATGCACTTTCATCCAGTTAGTTTTACTTAATAATACACACTGACAACTTCTATTTAGATTATTTACCTGGCATGCTTCACTTTATAGGCTTTTCTGTTTTCTTCCTCTGGGTTTCTACTTATCTTCATGATATGGATCATATGGATCCTGTCATTTGAAACAAAATATTATGCTCTCAATATTGAATATATCTTCATCCTTGGAGTGAGACAGAAAGCTCTGTATGGAGTTTTGATTTTTTATTTTTTATTTTTATTTTTGATATCTGATTTTTTATTGGGAAGTAATATAGTCTGATATAATCTTTCTGGGACCAAAATAATAATAATGTCTGCAGAAAGATACACATGTTCTCTTAGTTAACTACTATATATGTATTCAAAGTGGGATTTTTATTCTTCTAATGATAAGATACATGGCTCCACTAGTTCCGGAACATACCTTGCTGGCTTGAGTTTTGTGATGTCATGATGTGTTTTATTCCACTGAAGTATTGTTAGAGGTAATGGTGAAATCAGGATGGCAGAAACTTGAGTCTTGTGGGGAAAAAAGGATTGTCGCTTCTTAAAACTTTTCTTCTAAAAATAAAACCAAATAGGTTATATAAGGTGTTATAGATAAATATTCCTGCACACAGTGTTAGGACATTTAAAATAACACAATGGCCATTTGTCATGCATTCTGCTGTTTTATATGAGCATGGATAGGGCTTCTGCATAACAATGTTTGGCAGAGGTTCAAGACAACCTCCAAGGTTCTTCAACACTTACCGGGCACATATTAGTAGCATCTGATTATTTATACACAGGTTATTTAGCATTTGGATTATACATGTTCTGTGTGCGCCTCTGTTGTACAGAACCCCCATAGTGTTCCTTGTTTAGTGCAAATCTGTGACGTAAAAGAGCTTTTACTGCCCAAGTTCCTTTATTACTGTCTTGTGCCTATATAGAAATATCAGTAAAGTTTTAAGTAATTATTTTTCTTCTCTTTTCTTAGTGCATCTCATCTTTGAGGTTACGTTCAATGTAGTGTCGGGTGACTTGTGTTGTTAGTATATATTTTTCACTTGCAGTTTTTCCTGGCATACTTCACACTAGCAATTCTGCCTAATTTCTACCCGTATAAACAACCGTGAAAAACATTATTTAGCAGGGTCTTTCGGTACAGGTCAGTAAAACGAGCACACGGAGTAAATTCTTGGGTTTCAGACTACGGCTTGAATGACGTACAATTCCAACAATGTTGCCAGCTTCTCAAGTCCTGGCAGCCAGCTAAGTGCTAGGTATCGCATGCAGCCTGTGCTTGCAAGGCTCGCGTTTCTCCAGCTATTTATTGGACTGCACTGTCTTTACATGCACGGTGTGAGGTTACAACGAGCCATGCTGTATCTTAGATCTCAGTGTCAGGACATATTTGTGGCTAGAAATTTGCCATATGCCCATCACTGGCATGTCAAGCCTCTTGCAATATTTCCTGTTGGAGAGAAAGTGCCAGTGGGTAAGTTTCATACAGTTCCCCAAATATTAAGCAGAGCTTACTGTATTGGCTGCCTTTGCCAAGGATGGGATGGGAGAAATGAAACAGGAAGGATTGTGAATGCCTAAAAAATTTAATTCCATCAATATTTTCATCCAGGAAAAAAATTATTCTAAGCAATAATGAGGATTCTCTTTCCACCAATCCCCCAACTTGTAGTTCAGCCCAAGTAAGTAGCACCAATCTCATTGACCCTATCTTGTAATTAGAAAACTGTAGGAAACATGTAATCAAATCCTTGTCATTTCAAAAGGCTGTAGAGATGGCTCAGTTGTCAAATTTTACAGGCATGGTCAAACCAAAAAATGGCAGACAAACTTGAAGTAAATGAAATGGATTTCGGGAATTTAAATCCTGATTTAAATGGTAACCAAAGTGCCTGTGATCCCTTAAACACTTCCATTTTACGGTAGGGACCATAACAGCTTATACTTTCCTCTGAAGGAGCCACATGGTGAAATGCATCAGGCATTTTTCCTTCTTTTTTTTTTATTTGTAGCAACTGCTATCCCCCCATGGTTAAGTGCCAGAGTTCTAGCAGACGGAGAGAGCTCCCACAAATACAGAGGTGAGGTTTCCTAAGGAATTTACAGAAATCGAGGCCGAGGACAGGCAAGAGGTCAGGGCAGGCAGAGGATAATCATAGTAAAAGAAGAAGAAGTGGGACAACTGTGTCAAAAGACACAGACAGACACACAGCAAGATGGCTTAATATACAGGCAAAGAAAAAATGAACGGAGCTTCCGTAAACAGTGTGTCGCGTGTTGAGACTGGACATTTTGAAAGAAAATGTTGGGTGCTATTCACTAACTCAAACAAATTAAAATTCACCTGCATGCCCCCATCTCGACCTCAAAAAATACTCTACACAAAGCATATTTTCAAGGTCAACATGCGATGAAGGCAGGCAAGATGGAGGTCAAGTGAGGTGTACCGAGGAGGTTGAGTTTGGAGGTCAAGTTGGACTAAAATACGCTACTATCATTTCTTCTCCCATTAAAAAATAACAGAAGGGGGAGTGCCTTGCTTTTCTTAATGTCCAGTTATGTAGCTATAGAAAGTAAATATACATGTATACACGTGCAAAGTGTTTTGAGTCCCACTTTGAGGAAATAACTATATAAATGCCGGTTGTTGTTGGCTGAGGGTTAAGACTATGAATATAGACACTATGAAGATCTGTCTTTGTTTTAGTTTTCTCTTTGAGCAATAACAAATAAAGAAGATATCAGCTTCTGGGAAGTAACTCCGTACTTTTATTTATGCAACACTGTGTGCTATATTTTCAAACCAATTATATATTCTTGTATACACTATATATTGTGCTAGCAATGCACCCTGCACAGTGAGTATTTCAGTGAGATACAGTAACATCCATTGCTGTGTTGGAACATCTGTCTGGGATCTTTTCTTTTCAAATCAGTTCTGGAGATATTCCATTCACTTGGTACAATATATTATTCCCACAGGAAGTACAGAGTTTCTACTCAAGTGATTTGTTTCAGAAGGTCAGAGGTTGACCAATCAGATAATGCTTAGATGTTTACAAGTGCTTGGATTTGACAATAAGGATCACTGGCTATTTTTAAATAGAAGGCTCGACACAAATGTCTGATAATTGGCCCTAAAATGATGTCTCCGATTTGCGGATGATTTTGTGGGGAACATTGGAACCCGAAATGTTGCGCTCCTCAGTAGCCCCGATGTGTAATACATTCACAATTCAGAAATCATAGTCAATTCCACATTAATATCACAGGCCCAAAATGCACTGAACTGACGTGATGGCCACAAAATCCCTGTTGTATCATGTGGAAGATTTCCCACAAAAAAAATAAATAAATAAAAGCCCAGAAATACCGAAAATAATTTGAAATTCTACCAAATAAACCAAATCTCTATAGGAAATAGACCCAGCTTTAGATATTGCTAGAAAATAATGATAGTATCAACTTACAGCCAATCACTGTCAAGGAATCTGTGTTTAAATATTGAGCACATGTCAAGACCTACACATAGCAGCACACTGCAAAAAAAAAAAAACCAATATATATATATATATATATATATATATATATATACATGTGTGTGTGACAGAGGTTCTTCCTGTACACCAATCATCCCATATAGTCTAGATAGCATATGTGACGGAGGTTCTTCCTGTATACCAATCATCCCATATAGCCTAGATAGCATACGTGACGGAGGTTCTTCCTGTATACCAATCATCCCATATAGCCTAGATAGCATATGTGACGGAGGTTCTTTCTGTATACCAATCATCCCATATAGCCTAGATAGCATATGTGACAGAGGTTCTTTCTGTATACCAATCATCCCATAGAGCCTAGATAGCATATGTGACGGAGGTTCTTCCTGTATACCAATCATCCCATATAGCCTAGATAGCATATGTGACGGAGGTTCTTCCTGTATACCAATCATCCCATTTAGCCTAGATAGCATATGTGTTGGACGTTGTTCCTGTATACTAATCATTCCAAATAGCCTAGATATCACATGTGATGGCGGTTCTTCCTGTATACCAATTATCCCATAGAGCCTAGATAGCATATTTGACAGAGGTTCTTCCCATATACAAAGAGATTCAGAAATCCTTAATCTTGCGAGGGATTGTAAATGTACTCCTTAATGACTGAATAAAGTATTGTAATTGTATTTAAAGATAGGGGATGCAAAAATTGCTCAAATCTGCTAATTGCAAGAGACAGATTGACTTGAATTCTCCATTATATTCCAGCTGACCTGGTCTTAAGAACTTGTCATCATTGGGTTTAAAATCCGTATAATGGAAGTACTTGACTTGGGTGATATGATAATTTACCTATCTTTGATTTATTTGCACCAGATCTTAAAAGTCGGAAAAATTGTCGAGTGTTGATTTAACTTACCTAAACTCAATTGATTGAACAGCCGTGGAACTATAAAAATTGGTACTGATAAGCAGTTCTGTTATAATAAAGTCTAAGATTGTACAGTAGGATAATTTTTATAAATATCCAGCAAACTTATTCTCCCTGATACTCTATGGCAAAGCAGGTAAGAGTAAATAACTGATGGAGTGATCTAAAGAAAAAGATTGGTATTGTAATTGTATTTAAAGATAGGGGATGCAAAAATTGCTCAAATCTGCTAATTGCAAGAGACAGATTGACTTGAATTCTCCATTATATTCCAGCTGACCTGGTCTTAAGAACTTGTCATCATTGGGTTTAAAATCCGTATAATGGAAGTACTTGACTTGGGTGATATGATAATTTACCTATCTTTGATTTATTTGCACCAGATCTTAAAAGTCGGAAAAATTGTCGAGTGTTGATTTAACTTACCTAAACTCAATTGATTGAACAGCCGTGGAACTATAAAAATTAGTACTGATAAGCAGTTCTGTTATAATAAAGTCTAAGATTGTACAGTAGGATAATTTTTATAAATATCCAGCAAACTTATTCTCCCTGATACTCTATGGCAAAGCAGGTAAGAGTAAATAACTGATGGAGTGATCTAAAGAAAAAGATTGGTATTTTAATCAGCAAAGTCTGTAACTAGAATAAGACTCTAGAGAGAACATTCATCTTAATTACCTTTCCTCTCGAGAACCAAGTAAAATGAGGACACTTTTTTTTTAGAAGTGGGATGAGATACATCTATCTCTGATTTGAGGGGAGTTATATACCCATGTATTGTAGATCTTTAAGACACTATCTTAAAGCCAATGTTCCAGAATCATGTTAACATTTATATTAAATATTTCCGATTTTGTTGGGTTTAGATTAAAATCAGACAGCCTATCATAATCTTGAAATTCCTTAACCACATATTTTAGTGAATCTTTTGTTTAATATCTACCCATCACTTTATCTCTCTTGTCTTTGAATCATCTGCCTCCTTGCATGGTCAAACTAGGGACAGTTACATAACCAAGTATTTTAGATGTCTAGAGCACCATTTCAGAGGAAATGTTCTTTGAAGCTCTTGCTCCAGAATCATGTGAATATATATTTAATATTTCGGATTTTGTTGAGTTTATTTTAAAATTAGACATTCTACGCTGTCATTGACATTCCTTAACCACATATTTCAGTGAATCTTTTGTATAATATTTGCACATTACTTTTTCATTCTTGTCTTTGAATGGTCAAACAGGGGACAGTCAAGCTACTGTTTGCTGCATTCTGAAAGGGTTACCCTATTCATGTCTCATCATGCACCATCCTTGCATGAGTGTTCCCTTTCTAATAAGGTACAGTAAATAAAACGATAGGTCAATGTAAAACCTCGCATCCCAAGGACTGCTTCCACATCTAAAACACTGAGCAGTCTAAATAATTGTCATTCATTTATTATCACGTTACTGATATTTTGTAATATATGGTTAATATCTGTAGTTATTAAAAATGTGTTAGGCAAATCCATTTATTGACGTCTTTGACCTATGAGGAAGTGGTAAGTCTGCTCTTACAGAAGAACAAACAAGTGGCGTGACCACGTTATCTTATTTAGAATGTCTCCCACAAAGAAATGAGGAAGTGGCCAGTATGTTAGACAAGATGTCTATAAATAATTACTTACACTGTAGTTAGCATTCTGTAAAAAACATCTTTCAGCCATTTTGGGACATGGTCCTACTAATTATATTTCTTTCTTTTTTTAAGACACTTAAAAAGGACAAATGTCGGCACAACATGAATTACTATTTAACCCCTTAGTGACCGAGTGCTATGTTGCATTTGATGTGCCTTGAAGACCAGAATTCCATTATTTTTGTCATACGTTTACTGAACTGAGAATTTCTTTCTTTGTGTTCAGTCCACCCACACAAATTATATATTTTTTTTTTAAAGGACGGATAGGGCTTTCATTTGATACTATTATTTTCATCATATGATATCATTTACTATTAAAAAAATATAAAATATGATGAAAATATGCCATAAAAAACACTTTTTCTAACTTTGACCTAATTTTTTTTTTTACACAATTACAAGTGGTTAAAAAGACCCCTATCTATAATATTTATAATATTTGTCCTGAGTTTAGTAATACCAATGTTTCCTTGTTTGTCTATGTTTTATTTCAAGTAATAGAGCAATAAACAATTTTAGTGTTTTTCTAATCATTTTCTTCTACAGAGACTTTTTAACCCCAACCCTAAATTTACCCCAACTCTAAATCTACCCTAACCCTAAAACTACCCCCACCCCTTAATCTAACCCTTGTAATCTTCCGAACCCCCCTGTACCCCTAATTATGACCCTATTTATGACCCTAACCCTAGATCTAGGTACAGTAGATCTAGGGCTAAGGAGCGCAACACTACATGAAAACGGAGGACATATATATATACGTCCTCATGGTCCTTAACGACCATGCTTTTCTGGAGGTATATATACGTCCATATGAGTTAAGGGGTTAATTGAAAGATTCACCAAATGTAGACATTTTAAATAGAAATGACTTAATAAAATAACTGAAATGGAGTACCTCTTTGCTCTGTACAGCTCTATCAGGAGGTGGACATGCTGTTTGGAATCAGATGAATCAGAACTTCCGCTTCCAGACACCTATATACAGCATTATTTATTGGTGTGTAAAATGCATTTTTTGTTATTTGTGTATGAAAATGATCATAGTAAAGCAATAGATACCTGAGTTGTCACTGAAAGACATTCGGTTTATAGACTATCGGTTTATGGAATACATGTAATGCTATTGGCTTTCTAGAAACCAAAATAGAGTCCCTATTCTTATGAACCGAAATAGAGTCCCCATTCATAAGAATTTCTTATGAATGGGGACTCTTTTTCGGTTTATAGATAGCAAATAGCATTACATGTATTCCATAAACCCAAAGTCTATAAACTGAATGTCTTTCGGTTTATAGACTTTCGGTTTATGGAATACATGTAATGCTATTGGCTTTCTAGAAACCGAAATAGAGTCCCCATTCATACGAATAGGTCAATTGAAACGAATGCAGTAATGAACGAAATTCGTTTTAGACAAAATAAATAACGTTTTCGTCCGAATGGACGAAAACGAAACTAAAATTTTAGTTTTGCACATGTCTAGTGTAAGCTCGTCATCCCTGACTTCGTAATGATATTAAGCCAACCCACAAGATGGCAGTATGTCTACCTGAGAAAAGGTGCCACAACTTGTTATCTTGAGAAAACAAATCAGAAAAATATAAAAAATATTTCCGTATGAACTGGATACCTTCTGTATGAACTTGATGGTTGCATTTTTTTTAAAACGTTTTGCTTCTTTACTTTTAGTACTTTTAGTACTTTAGTACTACTATGCAATGTTTATCAGGCTTCTGGTACTAGCAGATTCCTCTATGTATCCACTGTAATTTTACCTCATAGCTGATAAACTGAGATAATAACACAATGGATAAAATTATCTCAAGGAAACAAGTTGTTATCGCAAGAAAACAAGACAGAAAACTTTTAAAAATACATGAGCTATCTGAGGTTCAACCCTTTCCCTACTCTTGTTTAACGCTGTTGGTTCAAATGAAGGTGAAAACCACTTATTAATTATACTGGAAGTTACCTAACATCCGTTCACACTTATTTGGGAGATTTTTCCCTTTAATTTGAAGAATTATCCTGCTAAAAGCAGAGCAGGCAGAACCTTTACAAGGACATTGTTTGTTGCAATCATTCAAAGCACGGGCATTATCTGCCACGAATAATAGGCCGTTTTAGACCTATGGCTAACAGTGATGAATTTGCTTTTTGGAAGTGAAGCATTTCACTAAACAGAAACCTTCTAGAGAGCCACTGAAAGAGAACAAAAGCTGTTTGGCCTTTTTTTGATTTGGATCACAGATGTACTAAGAGGAGAATATTCTAAAAAAAAAAAAAAAAAAAAAAAGAAGCATTTTACAAATGAATATAAAAGACTCCTCACTACTAAGTAGCAGTAATTAATTCGCAGCATATCATAGGTAAAAAAGGGGGTGTAGTCTGGGGATTGGGGGTGTCACCCATTTTTGATCCTGGCTTCTGAAGCCAGGATCGCTACTACGCGTGTGCACAATGCTGCGCATTCTCAGTAAGCATTCTCCGGTGTCTGGGACACTGGCGAATGTAATCGGGACCTCGGGATTGTGGTCCTGAGTCCCGCTGTCCCATCTGTGCTGAAACCGGGTCAGTTGGGAGGTATGGATTAAGTGTGTTCATGGTAAAGTCTGATCGCTTTTTACAACCTGTAAAAATAGATAGAAAATGGTGTGGAAGCACTCCAGCCAAATGTGGTGCTGAGTGGGAGAATCAATAGGCGCTGCAAACCTGATATTTGTAAATTACATACAGTGTTTGCTCCATTATAAGATGACCCTGATTATATAATGACCCCCCCCCCCCAACTTTGGAACCGAAAGGGACTGTATCACATAAACATTGTTTGTACTGTGCATGTAGAGAAAACAAAATGATTGAAAATTATCTATATATTGCGTTAGCAAAATTAGAGGCAAATGCCTAACTTAAGAGAAAAAATGTATTTTAAATGTGGTCTCCTGTTTATGACATCACATGTGGCCTAATATGCAAATTAATAATTTCCCGTTGAAAAGCAGTTCATTTGAATATGAAGCCAAAGGTGATGTCATCAACAACCACAGACACATTTAAAACACATTTTTCTCGTATCTTGGACATTCACTTGCAATTTTGCCAACACAATGTTCAGATCGTGCAAAAGACACACGAGACTGGTGCAAAATTGCCGAGGTGGCAACCCTACCTACATGACTTGCCTGTGCTGCACAACTTAAATATGTTATGAGCTCAAAGTGGGAAAAAAACTTATGCTGTCATGTTTTTGCAATGTGTTTTTCATCTGCACAGATTTCGTACATGATGTCCTTTACAAAGCTCTAAATTCATCATACATGAAATATGATCCAGTGTAATGTACAACTCTGGTATATGGAATTTTAGTTGTTCTTTTTATAGTCACTGGTTAATCATTTAGAGACTTCTGCAAAGCTGTAACATCACGGTTACATAATGTAAGCATTACCGTATGCAAGCTCAAACCCAAGCAAGATTACTGTCATTACCCTCAGCCAGCCAGCCGGTGATTGGTTGAAACAGGGTCGGCCCAAGGCATTGTGCTGCCTGAATTCAAGGATGCTGCCCCTCCCACCAAAACATACCCTATTATGCTATATGACATCATATTAATAACTATACAGAACATGGCCTCTGCGTATATCAGACTATTATCTAATAATAAGATCAGGTACGGCTAAACAAGGAAATATTAGTCCAAATATAACTTAACATTAGTCTGTGTATCACACAGCTCCAAAGCCAAAAAGAACACACAAAACAAACAGTAATGTGAGGTGTGTGTATCACAGGAATGGGCAGTCCTCCACAGCGATAGGTAGTGGATAAGTGTATCACAGAGCTCCACAGAAAAAAAGGTGCATGTATAACAGAAATAACATTCACAGGAATGGGCAGTCCTCCACAGCAATGTGTAGTGTATGATTGCATCACAGAGCTCCACAGCAGTACAACACTTTAATGTGTAGTGTATGACTGTATCACAGAGCTCCACAGCAGTACTACACTTTAATGTGTAGCGTATGACTGTATCACAGAGCTCCACAGCAGTACAACACTTTAATGTGTAGCGTATGACTGTATCACAGAACTGCACAGCAGTACAACACTTTAATGTGTAGCGTATGACTGTATCACAGAGCTCCACAGCAGTACAACACTTGAATGTGTAGCATATGAGTGTATCACAGAGCTCCACAGCAGTACAACACTTTAATGTGTAGCATATGAGTGTATCACAGAGCTCCACAGCAGTACAATACTTTGATGTGTAGCATATGAGTGTATCACAGAGCTCCACAGCAGTACAACACTTTAATGTGTAGCATATGAGTGTATCACAGAGCTCCACAGCAGTACAATACTTTGATGTGTAGCGTATGAGTGTATCACAGAGCTCCACAGCAAAAAAATGTGTTTTTAAAAACAGTAACGTGAGGTGTATGTATCACAGGAATGGGTAGTCCTCCACAGAAATGTGTAGTGTATGATTGTATCACTGGGTTCCACAGAAAAACAATAATACAGTAATATAAGGTGTGTGTATCACAGCAATAAATGTCACAGGAACGGGCAGTACTCTTCCGTGATAACACATTGGGGTTGATTCTATGCCCACGTTAACCAAAAAACTGCTGCTAGAGATACATTTACAGGCACTGATGATTCAATGCCCACCGCTAACACCATTAATGGGTGCGGTAGTATCATTACAGCACCCTTTAAAAAAATGACCTCACCTTCTAAAAACCTCCATGCTTTCCATGGCAGTTTAACTGACCTGTCACAAAAACGGCACTGAAACCTTGTACATCCTGTGTCATGAAGGGCTTAAGAAAAGGTGGCAATCCTTCTTCTTGCCACCTTTTCTTAACCCCTTCATGACACAGGATGGGTTGCCACCTTTTCTTCTAAACAAATTCCAGCCATGATGTTATCTCCACAGACTATACATAGTCCACATGCCAATTTGTTTACCCCCCGGTGGCAATCCTAACCACTAGTTACTTGCCTGGAGCACCACTTTTTTTTAGAGATGTGGTGGGAGGCAGCAAGGTGGGCTTACTCTGTCTACTTTACACCAAACACGGCCTACTTTGGCTTAAATCACTCCTATTTTGTTCATGTTTTGCCTACTACTAAGCACAGCTAGGGTTGACACCTGGCCGGTAAAAAATCGGCATCAGGCCAATGTTAAGTCTATGGAGACAGTACCAAGGCCGGTATTTTTTTGAAGGAAAGGTGGCAACCCTAAGCACAGCCAGCCGTAAAATTGGTGCCTTTTGCCCCTAACCCAGTCTGTACAGCACTTCATGCCCTTTGTGAATCTTTTTGTTACCCACTGGCTACAGCGAGAAGCAACGCAAAGAGTCACCAGCTCCTGCATTTCCAGGGAGGAGGCGGCATGTAAAATCCTACACCCACAGTTCCAGTGCTACCTTCGCTCTATTTGTGACACCCGTCAGAGCGTGGGGTATCATGTGCCAACCTGGTGCTCAGACTCAAAGTTAAATTGCATGGTCTGTGAGTGTATGTATGTGACTGTGTCTGTATGTCAATGTATCTGTGACTGTGCATGTGTGAGTGTCTGTGACTGTGTGTAAGTGTCAGTGACTGTGTGCATTTTTGACTGTCTGTGCATCTATGTATGTGTGACTGTAGGAGTGTGACTTTATGTGTGTCTGCATCTATGTGATTGCATGTGTATGCATGTGCATGTATTTGTGTGTGTAATTATGTGTGGGAGTGTCAGGGTGTTGGGAGGGGGTCAGCATTTGGATGTGGGACCAAGGCATATAGTCTTGGGACGGCCCTGCTATTAAACTATGACCTACTAAGTTTTTAACTATGCCATTTGTTTGTTTTTTTAGTTCTGTGCAGCTATAGGACTGTGACGGTAGTCACTAACATTTTTATAATTACAACTATGTATGCTTTTATCTTAAAACATGTATTAAATTATATGATTTCTGTAGCTCAAGCTCCTTTGAGGCCTTTTTTTTTTTTTTTGAGGGGGGGAGCATAGTGCATTTTTTTGTTACATTAGTTTATTTAAAACCAACAACATGTTTTTCAAGCCAAAGAATTGAATTTCTAAGAATTGTGGGTGTGTTCTGTTTGCACTTCTATAGTGGAACTCTCCATTGGACGTCCTGCTACTGGCCCTAATCACAGATCACATTCCAACCTTTAAAATTACTTTTTACAACAATTCCCATGAATGACATTGATGTATTTCTTAGCTGTGTGTTAGCGTAAATCTGCTCAATGTGTATTTTTGTGCAAGGTATTGGCAGAACTCCCAGAAAATCATGTGAGCATAAAGTCACATTAGTTTTCAATCACACAGTGAAGAATGTTGTTTGTTACATTGTGGCACTAGGTTGCACTCGAACCAGAGTAACTACAGTGTCATAACTGACGATAGCAAATCCTCTGATGTCCCCTGGCATCCTAGGCCTTAATGTACTAAACAAGTACTAAAAAAGAGTGTAGTTGAGAGAAAGCAAAAACAGTAAACTAATAATAACAATAATATAAATAATAGTTAAAGAAAAGAAGATAGTATGGCCAGCGTTCCAGACACACTGACTCCTTAGATGGCAGGTAAAAAAAAAAAAAAGAAATCCCATTGTTAAAAAAAAAAAAAAAAAATTGAAAATGTAAAAAAAAAATCTTGTTTTATAGTGTAAATATATATATTAAATATTTGATGAGTCTTTGTTGTATAAACAATGTGTAAACAAAGATAAAAACTCAGATCTGTAACAACTCCAAGATATTGCTCCGTGTACACACACAGCGGAAGCAGCACAATAGGTTCTGTTCACTAAAAAATGTACTAATATCAGACATTAATAGACAAGTTGGAAAAATCCCAGGTCACATTTTACTGAATAGCACCGGGGATGATAAATGCGTTGGCGTCCAATGGGTGGCCTGCTGGCCAGATGAGGCCCTTGTTTCTCTGCAGCCCCCATCTTGACTAAAAAGATCTTGGGTTCTATGCCTTGTGAAAACAATAAGTCTGGCCACCAAGCCTAAGCTTTCACACAATATGTGGCCCTCCACGTTGGACAACACTGATAAATAAGCTAAGGGTGCATCAGAGACACACACCCTCACAATCACCAAAGGAGAGTTTTTACAACTTGGCTACTTTTAACT
Organism: Pelodytes ibericus; assembly: GCA_036172795.1. Lineage (NCBI taxonomy): Eukaryota > Metazoa > Chordata > Amphibia > Anura > Pelodytidae > Pelodytes > Pelodytes ibericus. The sequence continues at coordinate 189,484,380 of CM069861.1, forward strand.
TGAATTTGAAAGGGCTTTATTCATGATAAAGGGAAATACAAACTTAAGGCCAAAGTAGCTGAGGTGAAAAAATTAATGGGATACTTGTTTTTTCTGCCATGCAAAATAATGGGAGCATTTTTCCAACTTTGCTACTTTGGGTTTCTTGAATAAAGACCTTTGTAACAGAGACTGGTACCTTGGAGAATTTTTTTGAAAAAAACAAAAAGTTATGATGTTATCATCAGGAGTCCAGGAGCAGAAGTCCTTTAGCGCTGTATGCATATAATCCAATAAGTTGTATTCAAGGCATCCACAAGTAAGACATAGAGGGAAGCAGACAAGTAAAATAGGAAGAAATGCCTTATGCGTTTTGAGCTTTCAAGCAGAAATTAACCAAGTGTTTCGAGCGGTTTCACAGATGAAATGCGTAAGGAGTTCCTTTCTACCTTGTTCATCACAGAACAGATTTCCAAACATGTCACTGGTCTTCTACGGAATAACTTCGTATTTCTTTATAATTTATTAGTATTTTTTTATTAATATTTTTTTATTTTTTAAAGTTTTTATTTAACCCTAACGGCAAAAAAGGGTTTTTTAGCTTTATTTCTTTTATATAAATGTTTTGTATTTATTTATTTTTAATTTTATTCCTATTTAAAGGGATACTCTCACCAAAAAATTAAAAGGTTTAACTTTTTTTATTTTGTATTGTTGATTTCAGATATGTCTTTTGTTTTTGTTATGTGACTGTATTTAATAAAATATGTAATAAACAAGTGGGACTGGGTGCTGCCATTTTGTGAAATATAGTGTTTTCGGGAGCATTTACAGCACTAGTATCTCACTTTGTGGCTGGGGACACAGAATGCAGTCTATAAGTCAGAATAATGACCATAGACTTGCATTGAATGGGAGGGTAATGTAACTATTACATCACAAGGGGGCAGAGTTATGATCCTGTTTGATCCGGTCAATCTCCTCTCTAACCTAGGGTTAGAATGACAAAAAAAGTGTTTTATTCTTATTAAAAAAAAAAAAAATCTTTGGGGGGGGAGGGTGTAACTTCTTGGGGGACCAGAGGGAAACTGCTATTTCTATCCTTATTCTCTCCCTGCCCCATGATCGCTGTGTAGCAGGGAGAAACTATAGCTGTCAAAGCAGGCTCTTAAACAATAACATCTGGCCACTGTGATTGGCTGTCATAGTGATCAGGGGTTTCCGGGAGGGCCTCAGCACACATAGCGATATCAGTATTACTGTGATCGCAGTATGTCTGCGTGCATACCGCTGCGGTTATCCTCTTCGCAACACCCGATTGCGGAATGCACGCTGGCATACTATTAAATGGGGGTGGGGGGGGGGGGACCTGTCCAGTGCCTGGAACTGCATGTCCTGGGTGTTGGACGATGATGAGAATTGTGCAATCCCTGCAGAGTTAAAACGTATGCACACGGTAATGATATTTGGCTTTGTAAACACTAAGGTCTGGGTCTGAAAATACAACTGAAAAAGTTGTAGAATTCGTCCAACTCTGCTATTTGCCTTGAGTTTGCAATTCACACGTCCGTTCACAACAGTTCTTTATTGAGTGGATCCCCATCTGTCCTGCACAGCTCGTGAGCTCTATATAAAACTAGATGTCCTTATTATTGATATTTGTTTCTATGACTCCCTTTTTGTCAGGAGATGGGGGTCGCCTGTAACCTGACAACCTGAATTATTGCACAACAAGTGTATTTAGTTGCTGCATTCTCGGATAGCCAAGGCTTCCTTTTACTGTCTCTTGTTTGTCTCCCAAATTACTTCATATGATCATCCCTGCCCTCAGTGAATGCAAATCATATTACACTGCAGTCACACTACAGCTAATTGCATCAGGATTTCCTTATTGTGACTTTATTGCTCACCTTTCCTGACCTGTTTTTCTACAAGTGTGTCACTCCCTGTGTCACATTACTTATTACTACAGTTGTTATGAAGCGTGAGGTGTGAACTTGAGAAACAATTGCAAGATTGTTGCCGAATATTTCTTTTAGCAGTTTAATGCTCTTTGTTAGTCATCCATATTTTTGCGGCTTCTTTTGGATGGGGCGGGAGTGCTGTGTAATAAGTAACATTATGTACTGATCAGTTATGTTTTCTGCTATTGACACTAGACATCCATTCAAAGACGGAATCATGTGACGGGGATATCAGCTGTTCTTCTAATATCTTGTTTTGTTCTACTCAGGTAACCCAGACACTTACAATTCCGCCTTAAATGGTTTTAGAGTCTATCAAAATCAGGGCTGGCAAGGGGGCAAAAGTGCAATTGTACCCCGGGCTGGACCTGCAATACTTTTCACTAAATGCCCTAGTGCCTAGTTCTAGTCAGTAGTCAGCTTTCTAGTATGGCAGAGAATTATGGTAGTTGTAGTACAGAAACAGCTGGAGGGTCAAAGTTGGAGGGATAAGGCCTAGTGTTGTTAGGGGTGCCACCTGGCTGGTGTTTTATCAACAGTCCGGTAAAAAAAAATGGCTTCAGGCCAATGTTAAATCTATGGAGATGGTCGCAAGGCCGGTATTTTTCTGAAGAAAAGGTGGTAACCCTAACTGTGGTGCACTTTCTCTCCAATTGTTTTGTTTGTCTGTTTCAGTCTATCATTTCTGTACCTTATCTGTCAGTATATCTGTCCTGTCTGTCTATCTGTCTCTCGGTTTCTGTGTCTGTCAGTATATCTGTTCTGTCTATCTGTCTCTCGGTCTCTGTGTCTGTCCGTATATCTGTCCTGCCTGTCTATCTGTCTCGGTCTCTGTGCCTGTCAGTATATCTGTCCTGCCTGTCTATCTGTCTCTCGGTCTCTGTGCCTGTCAGTATATCTGTCCTGCCTGTCTATCCTTGTATCTGACTGGCACAATATTACTAGGCTCTGAATGGCATAATATTACTGGTATCTGAATGGCACAATATTCCTAGTATCTGACTGGCACAATATTACTGGGGTCTGTATGGTACAATATTACTGGGCTCTGTATGGTACAATATTACTGGGCTCTGAATGGCACAATATTACTGGTATCTGAATGGCACAATATTACTGGGCTCTGAATAGCACAATATTACTGGGCTCTGAATGGCATAATATTACTGGCATCTGACTGGCAAAATATTACTGGGCTCTGAATGGCACAATATTACTGGTATCTGAATGGCACAATATTACTGGGCTCTGAATGGCACAATATTACTGGGCTCTGAATGGCATAATATTACTGGCATCTGACTGGCAAAATATTACTGGTCTCTGAATGACACAATATTCCTGGTATCTGAGTGGCACAATATTACTGGGCTCTGAATGACCCTGGTTGGCTGATCAAAGCCAGTATTCTAAGCCTTGTGCTACATTATGGAGTGATTCAGATTAAAGTTGGGCCACTTAGCATATGTGTTAAATATGAAAAATCTATTTCACTGGTTAAGTTGTTGTGTATGTAACCCCCTCAGAAATGAATGGCGAATTTTACCCCTTTCTTTAACTGACTACTTGGTCTACCTCGCGGCATACTTTTCTGCTGTGCCACCCGATCGCTTCTTAGCTATTGTGGTTCAGTCTTAGCTGGCCCTAGTCAGTTTATACAGATATATATATTATAGTAAGGAGTAACAGACCACTCCTGTCATCAGTAATAGATCATTAAGAATCTAGGTTGTCTGTCATTTGTTTGTCTGCAAAAACTGTTGAGATCTCTATTGTGTAAGACTCAAGACTGCTCCAGCAATAAATATGATGACTAAGACTGAAGAGTTCCTGATGTCCATTAGTTATTGTCACTATGCCAATACCAGTAGAACACACAAACCATTGGGAGTGCGGAACCTTGACCGACTGTCACTAAAGTTTGAGCCAACGACTTGGATCTTCCCGTAAGTAGAGTGAACCAAGTTAAGGAAATAATGTGGACTATGGCAGCAGACATTGTGCTGCCTGGGTACAAGGATGAAATTCTACTCCCACCCCACCAAAATCATGCCTACCAAAATCACACTAGCATCCATTATGTTATATCATGATAATTAAAATAAAATTAAATAGATATTAAAATTTGCACTCTAATGCAATTCATTTTGACAATTCAGCTTGCACTCTACTCTAAATCATTTAGCCAAAAAGGTCACAGTCTAATGTAATTCAGTTAAATAATAAAGCTTACATGCTAATGTAATTCAGTTAAATAATATAGCTTGCACTCTAATGTATTTCAGTTATGTGATAAAGCTTGCACTCTAATTCAACTAGCAAATAAAGCTCATGTAACATCTAAAATATTGCATAACTACTTCCTCTCTTGTATAAAAGACAGGTTTCTTTACTATTAGGGTTAATTATTTTCAGTTATTTTTGTAGCCCAGACAGTGCCACAAATGTTAACATACACATACAATGTGCATCATGACCAAAAATGATAAACATAAAATATTCACACACATTTTTTTAAGATAAAAGTAAATATGCGAGCCTGAAAGTCGTGCAAATAAAGTAAATCAAACAGTAGATGCAAGATCTACAGTTTTCTCACATAAAAGACATACAATTTATTTTTTTTAATAAATAAAAGTAAATAATAATTCTTTTAACAATAGTTGTTGTCTAATGTTATTACAGGATGTTCTTCCGCATATAGATCCAATTTGATCAGTATGGACAATCGTCAGCAAAATACATTTCAATCTCTCCGCCAAAACCAAAAAGGACAACTTAATGTCAGAGAGAGAGGCTGATAACGTGCAAGTAATTCCAGGGGCTTTTCTTGCTTCAGGATGATGTCAGAAAGGTGTCAAATGAACAAACACATAAAAAAAATATAAAAATACAAATAATTTTAATATATAGTTAAAAATGTATTAAAATGACTTGTATTTTTATATGTTGACCATCTACACTATCCTACTCTTTTTTGTTTTCTTTTTTATGTGTTTGTTCATTTGACACCTCTCTGACATCATTATTCATGGGATTTTGGAGTATCCTTGAGGTTCATCTACCGTATGGGAAGTATTTTTCCTAATTTGTATATCATTTTTGGTTCCATTGCATTATTTGCCTTCTTCAAAATGCACAGAATGTTCACCTGTAACATCTCACCCGGGGGAAACGCCCTCTGTGTACCGCTTCATTAAATATATATACTAACTGACCCACAATATTGAATTTTAGAGAGGTGTAAAAATAACATTGGTGGAAAGTCTGGTCCCAGAGTTCTATGCTTAGCAGATCTGTCTATGGCACCCAAGATCTCATCTTTGGTAATAGTCCTATTAAGATTCCCACATTGAGCAATCCTTCTCATCCTTCTCTGATCAAGCAACTATCAATTTCACCCCAGAAACCACTGACTGAAGATTGTATAGCCTCTGATAGAAATGTTTAAAGGCACTCCCGAATCGTGTGCTATCATACTTATCTTGTTGACCTCCTCTATTTTATCAATCCTATTCTTTAGTATTTTTGTTTTAATTTTCCTAGACATTGTTTTGTTCACTCTGATCCCACTTTGATACCTCATTCTATCCATATATTTATTAATGTTCTATTATTCTAAATATTAGTAATGATCTTCATTTCCTCTCTGATTTTGTCCACCACCTGATTAGTTTGCTGGCAGGGATTCTCTCTATCTCTACGTTCAAATGACAGAAAGTAAAAGGCTGAATACAGAATGGACAGGGGACAATCTATTGTCTTATTTGTTATATGTTTCAAACTAATAATGTGTCCTCGTATAATAGCCTTGTATGCACTCCAAATCAGATCACCATAAAATTATATTTTATTATTTAAAAGATGCCATCCTCCAAGTGGGGAGAAATGTCTCACTATTGCAAAATCTTTTTTAAAATCAAACTTTTTTTGAATGCCCCCTCCCCTCTCAGGAAATTGAAGTCAGGGGCAGGCCAAGTGCCCCTGATTCCTATTAAATAAATATAATTGTCCCCGGGGATGGCACCATGCCCCCGGGCCCATTAAATAAAAATGTGGCACCCTGTGGAACCCTGTGGCCGATGATGTGCCCCTGACCCTATTAAATAAAAGTATATTGCCCCCAGCAACATGCTCATGGCCCCCACAGGTTAAATAAATATCTGGCTCCATAAATAAATAAAATCAATCAGCCCCCTGGGGCCATGGGCTGGCAAAATGCTTGTGGCTGGCGAAGTGTCGTGGCCCTCTAAATCAAACCAATTGGTCCACAGGAGCTGGCAAAATACATTGGCCTCATAAGTAAATTAAACAAATTGCCCCTTGCCCCATAATACAATTATTTACTAACCCCCAGCAACATGCCCCTGGTCCCAAGAATAATAAATCCATTTTGATAACCAGACAATGGACCACATTCAGCTAGTTAGATGCCTCCTTTTGACATTTGAAAGCTCAGCCGATTTCATTGTGCATCCATCCTCCTCTGAGGACAGATGTAGTAGTTATTGGTGTTGCACGTTTTTGTTTTATTTTCTTCACGGGGTACGTTTTGTGTACCGGTGGGGTGGGCAGTGATTTTTCACTGCCCACCATCATGACACTCAATGGGTGGATTTCTTTTTTCATGTTTGGTCATATTTATTGAATCATCATCCCCTACATCGGAATTTTTGGCAGTCCATGGAACCCTGGGGGCCCAAATGTTATTTTATTATGGGACCAAGGGCATATCGCAGGCTGCCAATTATATTTTATTAAAGTACAAGGGGGCATATATATTTTATTTTACGAGCCAGGGGCACTTGGGCAGCCCGTGGCCCTGAAATTTTTTTTCTGGGATGAAACGAGGCCAAATCATTTTCAATAAACAACCTTTTTTTTTGAACACGCCTGTGGCCAAGATTTATACACGTAATGTTCAGAAAAACTAGGGGTAAAACCCGCCAAGGTTTGTGGAAAGCCTAAGGTTTACTTTTACTGAGAGCAGTATCAAACAAGCAAATAATATCCCAACATGCTTAACATCAACTCTATAGTTGCAGGCATCAGTGTAATAGACGGGCGCTGCCGGTCACCTGCTTCTTCTCCAGATGATTGGCGCATGTGCGTTATGTGAAGAAGCGTTCAAGTCGCAAAGCAAACAGTTAATTGCTTTCCGACTTGAACACTGCTTCACAGAACGCGCATGTGCCATTCATCTGGAGAAGAAGCAGATAACTGGCGGAACCTCCAGGACAACGGAGCAGATAAGCGGTGAGAGCTGAACCTGACCGCGTGCCACAGCTGAGGGCTCGGCGTGCCACTAGTGGCACGCGTGCCATAGGTTGGCCACCGCTGTTGTAGGGTAATTGTGAGAGGTTTTAATACAAGTTTGTTGTGAGCAAAAATGTTTTTTCCACAATTTAGTCACGTGTGCTCTCACTTGTCATCTCCTACAACTGCACTTTCTAAATCACTACAGGATTCTTGTTATTAACCTGAAGAGAGGTGCGCTGGTGATAGTGAACCTATGGCACAAGTGCCACAAGAACCACCCAATCAACTCTGAGGTGGCACTCAGCATGTGTCTACGATATCACCATCAGTTACGGAGAACCCAGTATATGCTATGATTTAAGCCTGGCTGTTATGATCAAAGACTTTAACACTTTAGGTATTACTCACTGGTGCAAGAAAATGATAGCAAGAGAAGGAGAGCATGAGGAGGGTGGCTGATATTGATTGGCAGAAAAATGCCTAATATAATGCCCTCAGACAGGGTCACCTGAAGTTTTCACCTTCAAATGCCGCCTTTACTGGGGTGAGTGCTGCTGTGAATGGTGTCCCACCGTCAAATACACAAGATAGAAACATAGAAACATAGAATGTGTCGGCAGATAAGAACCATACGGTCCATCTAGTCTGCCCAATTTTTTTTTGAGTACTTTTATTAGTATCCCGTTCCCGGTCTTATAGCACGCGTGCTTAAAATCCTTGACTGTGTTTACCTCTACCACTTCTGCTGGAAGGCTATTCCATACATCCACTACCCTCTCAGTAAAGTAATACTTCCTGATATTACTTTTAAATCGTTGCCCCTCTAATTTAAGACTATGTCCTCTAGTTGTGGTAGTTTTTCTTCTTTTAAATATACTCTTCCTTTACTGTGTGGATTCCCTTTATGTATTTAAATGTTTCTATCATATCCCCCCTGTTACGTCTTTCCTCCAAGCTATACATGTTAAGATGCTTTAACCTTTCCTGGTAAGTTTTATCCTTCAACCCATGAACCAGTTTAGTAGCCCTTCTCTGAACTCTCTCCAAAGTATCAATATCCTTCTGGAGATACGGTCTCCAGTACTGCGTACAATACTCCAAGTGAGGTCTCACCAGTGCTCTGTACAATGGCATGAGCACTTCCCTCTTCCTACTGCTAATACCTCTCCCTATGCAACCAAGCATTCTGCTAGCATTTCCTGCTGCTCTATTGCATTGCCTACCTACCTTCAAGTCCTCTGAAATTATTACTCCTAAATCCCTTTCCTCAGATGTTGAGGTTAGGACTGTACCAAATAGTCTATATTCTGCTTTTGGGTTTTTACGCCCAAGGTGCATAATCTTGCACTTGTCCACATTAAATGCCAGTTGCCACTGCTCTGACCATTTTTCTAGTTTAGCTAAATCATTTGCCATTTGGCTTATCCCTCCATGAATATCAACCCTGCTGCAAATCTTTGTATCATCAGCAAAAAGACATACTTTGCCAACAAGACCTTCTGCAATATCGCTAATAAAAATATTAAAGAGAATGGGTCCAAGAACAGATCCCTGAGGTACCCCACTAGTAACAAGACCTTGCATTGAATATACCCCATTGACTACAACCCTCTGTTGCCTATCACTCAGCCATTGTCTAATCAATTCAACAATATTGAAATCCAAACTCAAAGATTTCAGTTTATTGATAAGCCTTCTATGTGCGACAGTGTCAAAAGCCTTACTGAAATCTAGGTAAGCAATGTCTACTGCACCACCCTGATCTATTATTTTAGTCACCCAATCGAAAAAATCTATAAGACTAGTTTGGTATGATCTCCCTGAAGTAAACCCATGCTGTCTCTGATCTTGAAATCCATGCGACCTTAGATGTTCAACAATCCTATTCTTTAACAAGGTTTCCATTATTTTCCCCACTACTGAAGTAAGACTTACAAGTAAGTCTTACTTCAGTAGTGGGTACTTCAGAAGTAAGATAACAAAGAACTGATTGGATAGCATAGCATTGTTTCGTTTATTGCAGCAAAAATTTAAAACGTAGCAGCTTGAAGGAAACAACGTAATGTCATCCACTCAATTCTTTGTTTGCCTGCAGAAAAATGCCTGAAAGTGTACTTTAAAGTGCAGCAAACAATTAAGTTGTGTTTAATTAAAGTATTGCATCAAGTCAAGGCATTTTATATAAAAATGCTTTAATGACAGAATACAAATAAAATATCTTTTTGAGATATCTTTACCCCCATATAGCTCCACCAGGAGGCAGACATTTTGTTTAGTATCTTTGGTCAGATGGGTCAGATCTTTTTTCATCTGAACCAAGGTGAGTGAAGATCTGACCCAAGATTCTAAACAAGATGTCTGCCCCTGAGAGAACGATATGGAGTAAAGAAGGCTCAATAAGGAACTTTATTTGTATTCTTTCATCAAAGATTTTCTTTATAAATCATCTACACTTGATACAGTCTTTCAATTAAACATAAGTACAGTGGGTGTGGATCTATGGGATAGCCTTCCAGTAGAAGTAATTGAGGTAAACACATTGAAGGGGTTTAAGCATGCTTGGGATAGGCACAAGGCTATCCTAGATATAATTTAGGGAACTGGTAACTAATAAAAGTATTTAGAAAGTTGGGCAGACTAGATGGACCGAATAGTTCTTATCTCCCAGTGACACATTCTATGTTTCTACATTTTTTAAGTGTTTCCCTAAATAAGCATTGAAAGGGTAGGTAATGCTCAAGTCGAGTGGTCTTTTGATAAAGGATTTCCCACAATTTCTACTTTATGTGCTACATGCAAAGAATGACCCTACAGCATCATTAACAAGCACTAAAACATCGACTAGAAAGTGCCGTTGGAGCAGCTGACAAAGAGCCCTGTGTGTGTCAGAACACATTGCTGCTGTGCTGGTGTAATTTAGTAGGCAGAGCACTGCTGCATAGAGATACTGCAGCCATGGGATGAACAAGGATGCTGGCATGGCTGGGCCCTTCTATGAATCCATTGAAAGCCACACATCTGCACCTGCTGACTTTGCAGCATGGGGAGAGTCAAACAGATTTTACAATCCTTGAAGTACAACAGCTTCTTGTCCAACAACGAAGTGAAAAAAACTACGGTTTGTCCAATTTATTATATGGTAATGTGTGGATGCAGAATATGCTATAGTACTAGGTACCTTGTGTAGGAGTTTGTTACTTTGGGGTAACCAGGTATAACAGTTGCTCGAAATTGGGTAGAAGCAAAGTAAGAGGATGTTCAGGACCCCCACTTGCTTGGTGGGGGGGGGGGGGGGGCTCCTTTCCACCCCTGGGTAGGTGGAGTCATGCACCCCATGATTTTAAAGATGATTTAATACTGTCTGTAACCCTGCTGTCACCGAGCTGTGAGATTTTGTTGGAACTATTTGAATAACATTAAAGAAATTATGTCAGTTTAGCTATAGGAGTATTTACCCTTTCCCTGCTGTTCCTTGTTAGCTGGATCCTCTGGCAACTGAAGGGTTACAGGACTAGTTTGCTTCTGGTGTATTTTCTATTACATGTAAAATTCGGATGGGTGTTCTTAATGATTTCCACAAATAAGAGATGGTCCAGTCACCGACCAGCAATTAAACTCATGAATGGCTATAACAGTTCAAAACGGTTTAGAAGATGTTGATCCAAGATGGATTTGTCCTTGGGAGCCGAGAAGGATTTTTTATGATCGATTTGAGATGAAATTTAAACTCGCACTGGATTTTTATTTTATATATATTTTAAGTGATGTAATCATAGCTGAGCATTTTATATTTTTAGGTCTGGCCGGCCCATATCCCTGTGGTTGAAATGACCAAATGGGTATAGGGTTGCCAAAAATACCGACCATGTTATTGCCTCCACAGACTTAACATTGGCTTCAAGCCAATATTGCACCGTTTTCTGACAATATGTGTGAGAATGCTGTTCTTACCATCGGCCTCACCAACCTGGTCTATGGTATTTTATGATCAACTGCTTTACATAGCTGTAGCTAGGTATATGATTTGTGAAAGTAAATTTGAAAGAATGTGTTTTTTGTATGCAGATTTGTGTTATTGCCATATTTAGTACATGATGAATTATTTAAGACACCAAATATTGTGAGCTCCCCAAAAATTGGAGGGTAGGGGGCATTAGGGTAGGGGAGACTGACGAAGGTACTTTGGGTGGTGTGTAACATTGAGATCAGCTGAAGGAAGATCTGACTCAAGATTTTAAACATGTCTGACCCTTGGTAATGCTATACAGAACACATATTTGTATTCCTTCATTAAATAATTTAAATATCTACATATGATGCAATCTTTCAATTAAATAGAACTTTTGCAGATAGGTGTCCTTTATAAGCATGCTCTGCAACTGTCCCACTTTACATGGGACAAACAATCCCATGTCCCAGATTTTCATTCTCCGCATATGCTGTAGTGCTTACACTCAATCTTCCAAGTCCTGTCGCCTGGTGCCCAGTGGGCCCGATCCTAGGGTCACGGATGCCTGGGTGGAAGGATTTTTTTTAGGAGCTTCCATTTGGGCGTGGCTATATTACTAACTCCTCCTCTTTGCAAATATCCATTGCAGACATGCCCACTCAGACACACACATGTAAACCCACCTCTTACACTCCCATGCTGCCACTCACTCAGACACACACATATAAAGCAGTCTCTTACACTCCCATCCTACCACTCACTCAAACACACATGTAAACCAGTCTCTTACACTCCCTTCCTGCCACTCAATCAGAAACATACATGGAAACCCTTGTCTCTCGCACTCCTATCCTGCAACTCACTCAGAAAGACACACGTGTAAACCTGCAACTCTCACACGCATCATCAAGTTATGTTCATCAAGTTATGTTCCTCCTATCAACATCATAACAATGTATGGATAATTTTACATCATTTAAATAAATAGAATAACTGATTATTTAGGACAATACTTATGAAAGAGAAAATTGCAGGGAAATGAGATGGAAATTTCAAACTTGAGGCCATTTAGCAGAATTGGAAAAGCAATTTCAAACGTAGCTAGTAAAAGAGAGTGAACCCCAGTGTAATTACTACGATAAAAGGTGTATATGAATAATGGTGATTAAATACAATTTCTCCTAATAATCACACTGTATTTCACTGTTTTTAAGTACTCTTTTTTAATTTAAATAATTTATTATAAAGCGTAGTTAAACCCAGCGTGAGTACTAGGAGAAAATGTGTTTAATCACTTTTATTCATACTGAATGTGATAATAAAGTGTGAAAATAAAAATAAAAACAATGCAGTCATTTCATATTTTATTTATTTTATTTTCACACATGATTATCACATGCAATATGAATAATAGTGATTAGACACATGTTTTAACTACTCTTTATAATAAATTATTTAAAAAAGAGTACTTAAAAACAGTGAAATACAGTGTTATTATTAGGAGAAACTGTGTTTTAATTATTCATACTGAATGTGATAATCAAGTGTGAAAATAAAAATAAATAAAATATGAGACAATAGCATTGTTTTCATTTTTATTTTCACATTTGATTATCACATTTAATAAGAATAATAGAGATTATAAACATTTTACTCTTGGAAATAATGCTGTGCTTTACACATAAGTTACTTCTGTCTAGGTCAGTTGCTCCTACTTTGGATTTTTTCTCCAGTTTGACAGCAGGAGGAGGATCTGCTCCTCCCAGCAACTTCTCCTCATAAAGACTTCAAGTAGAGAGTCGGAGGCGCTGTGTGGACAGATCTTCCCCCACTGACGTTTACACCACCAATCACCATTGAGGGGGCATGGTCACATTAATGCATGTACAAGTGACCCATCCTCCCCTGCGTTGACGGCGGCGGCTTCTAGAGGATCACATGACTAAGGGCATCCTGCAGCCCACGCGAGCCTGCGTACACAGAGGTGCACCTGAACCCGGAAGTTTGGGCACAGCGTGATTAAGTAAAATGCAGCCACTCAAAATGGCCTCATCTGACAGGTGAGATCCCTCTGCAAGTCCTTGCAGTGGGATCCGAGCACAGCTCATCACTGGGAGTCGCAATGAGCTGTTAAACGGGGGACATTCTATGCTGTCCTAGCATCTTTTAGGTACTCTAAAATCATGGGCGGCATAGAACGTCCTAGCGTCACGAAGGGGTTAAGCTCTGATATAGCCTTTCCATGGATGCTCAGATTCCCCCACACCCATAATGGGTAATACAATGGCACATGTGCTGTCCTGACGCCCCAATGGCAGGTTCCCAGCAATGCCTCACATTATAGCCACATCACAGTAAAAGTGATTTATTTGCTCTACACAGTATTGGCATAATTACTACTGTATTTCATGAGTGCTAAAAGGCTTTAACCCGTTCACTGTCTCTGACTGAGGAAAGTCTGAAACACCCAAAAAAGGGGCCATCTTATCCTGCAATGGCTGAGACAGGCTGTCTCAGCCATTGCAGTGTGGATTGTGATTACCAAATAGGCTAATCACAATCCATTGCCATCCTCTCACAAATTTGGGGGAGAGATGGGGAAAGTTGATTCTGGTTGCCTTAACAGTTAGGCAGACCAGGATCAACCATTATTTTTTGCATTTAATAATGTGATCAGTATGAAAATCAATCACATTGATCACATGCACTAAATGCAAAAAAAAAACATTAAATGACAATCAGTGCTGTATGAACAGTGATTGGCAAATCTTCCAAATCGCTCACATTTTTATCTTGTGTCAGAGAGAGAAAAATATGTAATAAAAAAACCCACAAAAACTTTTATATTTTTTTTTAGCATTTTTACACACTTTGTTAAATTGTATACATTACACAAACTGTTATATCTTACCAAAATGGTTACAAAAGAAAGCCCTATCTGTCCTTAAACCCCCCCCCCCCCCAATATTTTATATGTGCGGATTCATTAAAATAGCAAACCTACTCATTAATTTAAATGCACACATAGCTAAAGTACAAAAAGTGATATTGTTCAGAACAAAGAAAACAATTGTCCTGAAGGGGTTAATATATCTTATTGGTGAAAATGATCTGTTATCCGAAATGATCCGTTATCCAAAATTCTTCTGGTCCCAGGTAATGTATTGTATTACTATGCAATGCCCTAGATACACCATTTTAACTTTCATTACCGTTTCCTCTAGCCGGTTGGGTACTGCTTGTATATACCGTTTCCTCTAGCCGGTTGGGTACTGCTTGTACATACTGTTTCCTCTAGCCGGTTAGGTACTGCTTGTACATACTGTTTCCTCTAGCCGGTTGGGTACTGCTTGTACATACCGTTTCCTCTAGCTGGTTGGGTACTGCTTGTACATATTGTTTCCTCTAGCCGGTTGGGTACTGCTTGTACATAACGTTTCCTCTAGCTGGTTGGGTACTGCTTGTACATACTGTTTCCTCTAGCTGGTTGGGTACTGCTTGTACATACCGTTTCCTATAGCTGGTTGGGTACTGCTTGTACATACCATTTCCTCTAGCCGGTTGGGTACTGCTTGTACATACCGTTTCCTCTAGCTGGTTGGGTACTGCTTGTACATACCGTTTCCTCTAGCTGGTTGGGTACTGCTTGTACATACCGTTTCCTCTAGCCGGTTGGGTACTGCTTGTACATACCGTTTCCTCTAGCTGGTTGGGTACTGCTTGTAGATACTGTTTCCTCTAGCTGGTTGGGTACTGCTTGTACATACCGTTTCCTCTAGCTGGTTGGGTACTGCTTGTACATACCGTTTCCTCTAGCTGGTTGGGTACTGCTTGTACATACTGTTTCCTCTAGCTGGTTGGGTACTGCTTGTACATACCGTTTCCTCTAGCTGGTTGGGTACTGCTTGTACATACCGTTTCCTCTAGCTGGTTGGGTACTGCTTGTACATACTGTTTCCTCTAGCCGGTTGGGTACTGCTTGTACATACCGTTTCCTCTAGCTGGTTGGGTACTGCTTGTACATATTGTTTCCTCTAGCCGGTTGGGTACTGCTTGTACATAACGTTTCCTCTAGCTGGTTGGGTACTGCTTGTACATACCGTTTCCTCTAGCTGGTTGGGTACTGCTTGTACATACCGTTTCCTATAGCCGGTTGGGTACTGCTTGTAAATACCGTTTCCTCTAGCCGGTTGGGTACTGCTTATACATACCGTTTCCTCTAGCTGGTTGGGTACTGCTTGTACATACCGTTTCCTCTAGCTGGTTGGGTACTGCTTGTACATACCGTTTCCTCTAGCCGGTTGGGTACTGCTTGTACATACCGTTTCCTCTAGCTGGTTGGGTACTGCTTGTACATACTGTTTCCTCTAGCTGGTTGGGTACTGCTTGTACATACCGTTTCCTCTAGCTGGTTGGGTACTGCTTGTACATACCGTTTCCTCTAGCTGGTTGGGTACTGCTTGTACATAATGTTTCCTCTAGCTGGTTGGGTACTGCTTGTACATATCATTTCCTCTAGCTGGTTGGGTACTGCTTGTACATACCGTTTCCTCTAGTTGGTTGGGTAATGCTTGTACATAATGTTTCCTCTAGCTGGTTGGGTACTGCTTGTACATACCGTTTCCTATAGCCGGTTGGGTACTGCTTGTACATATCGTTTCCTCTAGCTGGTTGGGTACTGCTTGTACATACCGTTTCCTCTAGTTGGTTGGGTAATGCTTGTACATAATGTTTCCTCTAGCTGGTTGGGTACTGCTTGTACATACCATTTCCTCTAGCTGGTTGGGTACTGCTTGTACATATCGTTTCCTCTAGCTGGTTGGGTACTGCTTGTACATACCGTTTCCTCTAGCTGGTTGGGTACTGCTTGTACATACCATTTCCTCTAGCCGGTTGGGTAATGCTTGTACATACCGTTTCCTCTAGCTGGTTGGGTACTGCTTGTACATACCGTTTCCTCTAGCTGGTTGGGTACTGCTTGTACATACCGTTTCCTATAGCCGGTTGGGTACTGCTTGTACATATCATTTCCTCTAGCCGGTTGGGTACTGCTTGTATATACCGTTTCCTCTAGCCGGTTGGGTACTGCTTGTACATACCGTTTCCTCTAGCTGGTTGGGTACTGCTTGTACATACCGTTTCCTCTAGCTGGTTGTGTACTGCTTGTACATACCGTTTCCTCTAGCTGGTTGGGTACTGCTTGTACATATCGTTTCCTCTAGCTGGTTGTGTACTGCTTGTACATACCGTTTCCTCTAGCTGGTTGGGTACTGCTTGTACATATCGTTTCCTCTAGCTGGTTGGGTACTGCTTGTACATATCGTTTCCTCTAGCTGGTTGGGTACTGCTTGTACATATCGTTTCCTCTAGCTGGTTGGGTACTGCTTGTACATATAATTTCCTCTAGCTGGTTGGGTACTGCTTGTACATATCATTTCCTCTAGCTGGTTGGGTACTGCTTGTACATAACGTTTCCTCTAGCCGGTTGGGTACTGCTTGTACATACCGTTTCCTCTAGTTGGTTGGGTAATGCTTGTACATACCGTTTCCTCTAGCTGGTTGGGTACTGCTTGTACATACCGTTTCCTCTAGCTGGTTGTGTACTGCTTGTACATACCGTTTCCTCTAGCCGGTTGGGTACTGCTTGTACATACCGTTTCCTCTAGCTGGTTGGGTACTGCTTGTACATACCGTTTCCTCTAGCTGGTTGGGTACTGCTTGTACATAACGTTTCCTCTAGCCGGTTGGGTACTGCATGTACATATCGTTTCCTCTAGCTGGTTGGGTACTGCTTGTACATATCGTTTCCTCTAGCTGGTTGGGTACTGCTTGTACATACCGTTTCCTCTAGCTGGTTGTGTACTGCTTATACATACCGTTTCCTCTAGCCGGTTGGGTACTGCTTGTACATACCGTTTCCTCTAGCTGGTTGGGTACTGCTTGTACATACCGTTTCCTCTAGCCGGTTGGGTACTGCTTGTACATACCGTTTCCTCTAGCTGGTTGGCTACTGCTTGTACATACCGTTTCCTCTAGCTGGTTGGGAAATGCTTGTACATACCGTTTCCTCTAGCTGGTTGGGTACTGCTTGTACATACCGTTTCCTCTAGCTGGTTGGGTTCTGCTTGTACATACCGTTTCCTCTAGCCGGTTGGGTACTGCTTGTACATATAATTTCCTCTAGCTGGTTGGGTACTGCTTGTATATACCGTTTCCTCTAGCTGGTTGGGTACTGCTTGTACATATCATTTCCTCTAGTTGGTTGGGTAATGGTTGTACATATCGTTTCCTCTAGCTGGTTGGGTACTGCTTGTACATACCGTTTCCTCTAGTTGGTTGGGTAATGCTTGTACATATCGTTTCCTCTAGCTGGTTGGGTACTGCTTGTACATACCATTTCCTCTAGCTGGTTGGGTACTGCTTGTACATATCGTTTCCTCTAGCCGGTTGGGTACTGCTTGTACATACCGTTTCCTCTAGCTGGTTGGGTACTGCTTGTACATATCGTTTCCTCTAGCCGGTTGGGTACTGCTTGTACATACCGTTTCCTCTAGCTGGTTGGGTACTGCTTGTACATACCGTTTCCTCTAGCTGGTTGGGTACTGCTTGTACATACCGTTTCCTCTAGCCGGTTGGGTACTGCTTGTACATACCGTTTCCTCTAGCTGGTTGGGTACTGCTTGTACATACCGTTTCCTATAGCCGGTTGGGTACTGTTTGTACATACCGTTTCCTATAGCCGGTTGGGTACTGCTTGTACATACTGTTTCCTCTAGCCGGTTGGGTACTGCTTGTATATACTGTTTCCTCTAGCTGGTTGGGTACTGCTTGTACATACCGTTTCCTCTAGCTGGTTGGGTACTGCTTGTACATACCGTTTCCTCTAGCTGGTTGGGTACTGCTTGTACATACCGTTTCCTCTAGCCGGTTGGGTACTGCTTGTACATACCATTTCCTCTAGCTGGTTGGGTACTGCTTGTACATAACGTTTCCTCTAGCCGGTTGGGTACTGCTTGTACATACCGTTTCCTCTAGCTGGTTGGGTACTGCTTGTACATATCGTTTCCTCTAGCTGGTTGGGTACTGCTTGTACATACTGTTTCCTCTAGCTGGTTGGGTACTGCTTGTACATAACGTTTCCTCTAGCTGGTTGGGTACTGCTTGTACATACCGTTTCCTCTAGCTGGTTGGGTACTGCTTGTACATATCGTTTCCTCTAGCTGGTTGGGTACTGCTTGTACATATCATTTCCTCTAGCTGGTTGGGTACTGTTTGTACATACCGTTTCCTCTAGCTGGTTGGGTACTGTTTGTACATACCGTTTCCTCTAGCTGGTTGGGTACTGCTTGTACATACCGTTTCCTCTAGCTGGTTGGGTACTGCTTGTACATACCGTTTCCTCTAGCTGGTTGGGTACTGCTTGTACATACCGTTTCCTCTAGCTGGTTGGGTACTGCTTGTACATACCGTTTCCTCTAGCCGGTTGGGTACTGCTTGTACATATCATTTCCTCTAGCTGGTTGGGTACTGCTTGTATATACCGTTTCCTCTAGCTGGTTGGGTACTGCTTGTACATACCGTTTCCTCTAGTTGGTTGGGTAATGCTTGTACATATCGTTTCCTCTAGCTGGTTGGGTACTGCTTGTACATACCATTTCCTCTAGCTGGTTGGGTACTGCTTGTACATATCGTTTCCTCTAGCCGGTTGGGTACTGCTTGTACATACCGTTTCCTCTAGCTGGTTGGGTACTGCTTGTACATATCGTTTCCTCTAGCTGGTTGGGTACTGCTTGTACATACCGTTTCCTCTAGCTGGTTGGGTACTGCTTGTACATACCATTTCCTATAGCCGGTTGGCTACTGCTTGTAAATACCGTTTCCTATAGCCGGTTGGGTACTGCTTGTACATATCATTTCCTCTAGCTGGTTGGGTACTGCTTGTACATACCGTTTCCTCTAGCTGGTAGGGTACTGCTTGTACATACCGTTTCCTCTAGCTGGTTGGGTACTGCTTGTACATATCGTTTCCTCTAGCTGGTTGGGTACTGCTTGTACATATCATTTCCTCTAGCTGGTTGGGTACTGCTTGTACATACCGTTTCCTCTAGCTGGTTGGGTACTGCTTGTACATACCGTTTCCTCTAGCTGGTTGGGTACTGCTTGTACATACCGTTTCCTCTAGCTGGTTGGGTACTGCTTGTACATATCGTTTCCTCTAGCTGGTTGGGTACTGCTTGTACATACCGTTTCCTCTAGTTGGTTGGGCACTGCTTGTACATACCTGCTGACTTGCTGGAAATTTGGTTACGGACATTTGGTGGGGGAGGCCTTGTAAGCTGGTGACTGACCCGACATGCATAGATCTAGGAACTGATTATCTACAATGTACATTGTTAATTACAGAAAAGGGGACAATCCCAGTTCAACACCTGTGTCCTGCAGTGTACAACTATGCCTAGGAATAGGAGAAAATAGTATTAAGAGCACTAACATCCATTTATAATTATTTTATTCATCTTTAGCACAGTCTATTTTACTGAGCAGTGTAGACTGTTCTGATATTCTAATTTTCATTTTGCTCTTCTACAAAAACCGACAGAATTGTATTTTGTTGCTTTTATTTTACAGAGATAGATGAATGTGTTGATGAGTCAGAGAGGCTGAATGACCAACTCACTGGGGTCTGGTCACGAAACAGAGAATGTGAATTGCAAAAATCAGCCAGAAATAATTGGAATAGACGAATTGGAACTTTATTCCAACTCAGCTTTTATGATTTTTGCAACAGACCTGTCACTTTGCCACAATTACTAACTGAATTAGTAAACCACGTTGATGCAATGTATTATCAAAGAGACGTTGCTGATTAAATTCTAGTTTACAATATGTATAATACAATTTGAATGACTTGCTTTTTTTAAGCTCAAAATTTTGTTTTTTATAAACCTTCCATCTATATATATAAGCAATTTTTAAAAAAATATTAAATTGTATAAATATTTAAGAATATGGTAGTGTCTCTTTAAAACTACTTACTTTTCTTTCCTGGCAAGGTAGTATACCACAGGACTGTCCTTTTAATCCTAGGACACTTGGGAGGTATGTTATTATTTATTAATTTAAAAAAAACACCTTACTAAGTACAACACAAAGTCTAAGATGCATGAATATATCGCACAGTCTAAAATAGACCTAAAGAATGAGGCATTGCTGACAAGGTCACCTTGATAAAAGATACCTCTGTTCTGTTCTTGTTCCTTAGTGTGAGAACATATCAGCTAACTATGTGCTTTCGACATATCCATTTCCCTCGAAAGTGCAGTTAGAGACTCCATCTGGATATCTCCTTCAGATTAACTGATCTAATCAAAATACACATTTAGTTCAAAGTTTAACTTGAGACTATACTTCCATGATAACATAGCTCCTTAGCAAAGGACAATTGTCCAAACTGGCATTTGGACAACCCTTATATGGTCACAGATATATACAGCCAGAGCAGTGGTAAGGGTGAGAGGCGTTAGGTGCAACCAATTAATAATGATGATGATAATAACAGACAACCATGAAATACAGAACCTAGTGAACAGTATGTCTGTATGAAGAGCATAGGAATTATAGTCATCCGCTAAAGATGTTGGCTGTGAATATCAGGTCCTATGATGAGTAGCCAGCCCAAATTTTCCCATAATATGTTTTACTAAGCTTTGGGTTACTGAGCTGGTTTGGGTCTCATTTCTATGTCTTGCTAACTATACACTGATGGGAGATGTACCCCCAATTGTCCTGCTTTGAGTAGGACAGTTTGGGGGGGGGGGGGGTCTCTTTCTTAATTTTCTGCAAAATAACAGCTATGTAATTATATTGGGGGGCCCCCAATTTTCTCTTCTTGTTTTGGGGTGCATTAAGAGCGAACGACGGCTCTTGTTACAGCATAACAATTATATATCTGTTTAGTTACGGAAGGGATTCTGTCACCTAAACATTACTAATACTGTCAGTGTAGAGATTAAAAATGATAAAATAAAGTCTACACAACATTTTTGAATGGTACACCCACAAAGTACCATTCAAAACCTATCCCATAGTCTTTGTCAACCCCCCCCCCCCCCCCCCAAGACTTGGGGGAAATCATTTTGTGATCTTTGTGGTGTGTTTGAGTGTCAATCATGTAAGTTGTGTGAGAGGAAAGTGTGAAAAAGAATGTGTATGCAAATTCTAATGTTAATGTGAATAGTTAGGAAGGATGACAGTGGAGATGCAGGTGAGGATAAGCAAATGCTTATGCAAACAGCTAGGAAGTATGACACTGTAGTAGGAGGGAGTAGGCAGACAGTGAGACAGACACAAGATGTCAGCGCTGTACTAGAAGAATATGAGAAAAATATGTTTCAAATGTATCTGTGGTGTCTTTTTGTGGTTTTATATGCAAATGAATTACTTCCAATAATAACATAATTATCACATATAATTATCACATATGCAACAATAGGAGTTTGTATGTACTGACATTGTTGCAATGATGTATTTATATGTGCCTCAATTGTTTTTATTTATGCAAGATTTGTGCATACTTAATTAATGAATGTGTGCTCCCTATTAATTCTGTGTGTACTTATATTATATATACATGCATATTAAATGACAAGGATATACCCAGTTAAAACACATTTTTCTCTTAATTCATGCTGTTGCTAGCAATTCTCCTAACATAATATACAGGTCATTTGATTATTATTTATTCTCTATTTTCATATTCACAGTATAAGCAATGTTTAGGTGATGAATTCCCTTTAATTAAAACAAAACGCATGCATAAAGGATCCTAAAGAGGCCGAGCTGGAGGCATGTAACATGAAGGTACCCTCCTGACGCGTTTCATTAGCCTGCATTTATACTACATGCCTAATAAATTGAGATATTGCCTTCTACTTTGGTGAATATACCATTATAAAGCAAGAATTATATGTTTATTAGGATAGATATCTGGCAATTCTTTCTTTTGAAACAGTCCCTGTTAGGACTGTGATTTTCCCTCTTGCTGTTTGTGATACAGAATTTTAAAAGTATATATTTTTAAAAAGTACTGAATCCATGTAAGGTCACTGTGCTCAATAGAAAGAATGAAAATAAAGAATGAACAGGAATAAAACAAAAGTATGGGGAAAAGTTACATGTTAAATTCCCACGCATTTTTTTTATCACCCCAGTTTTGCAATTCTCGGAACACAATATATAGATGACATTACATTTATTTATATAGTGCCAACAATTTACATAGTGCTTATAATCTAGAGGCGCTGCTAGATTTAAATCATATTTTCTGACGCTGAACTTAAAAATCTCATATCTAAGCCTTTATGTCTTTTTGCTGTACTGCTATAAATATGTGGCTTGATCCACTTTTTTTCTATCTAGATAAAACTATTGCAATATATACACTAACGGGTGAAACTATAGCAGGCATGCTTTAAAATTACATTGTACGTTTTCCCTTGTAAACCTTCCCCCCCCCCCCTTCCTTTTTGTATTTTTGTATATTTACATATCTGTGTATTTTTGCATCTTTGTTCCTTATAATTGACCATTTGAAACATAAGCCCAACATTAGACACACTACAGATGCCACCATTTACCTCCGATTTAGATTCAATGTTATGGCTTATTGATTCAAACGGTTGTATTCTTCTGTACGATCTGTACATATTATTATGCGGTTTTATTTAATCTAGTTGTATTTAGGCTAATAAGATACAATTTCCACTGGAGCCCCAGTGCCACACGGATAAAAGCAATTAATATTGTTTTTAACTCCTAAAAACATAAATGTTCTGTATTTTTTACTATTAATTCAACTATTTAGTTAAACTTGGACAAATAAATAATGTTTTTAATCCGTTGGGCGCCGGGGCTACCTACGAGGAGCCATCATAGCGTACAACGACAACACCAGATTACAGCTTTAAAACATCCTTTTTACTTTTTAAGATCTCCTACTCCTATTTTATTGATTCATTTGTCTATGTTTTTAACCATTTTGTATGTAATGTTATTTTCACTTTAAATCTGCACTATGGGAGAGGTATTTAAGAGCGGATATTCGCTCGCTGTATTGTGAGCATATGATTAAGCGCTGTGATCGGGCACGAAACGCGTAAGGCGCACTCTGCGGTTTCTTTGGGGTGGTGATCCTGCACCGTTAAACGCCACAAAAAATATTCCTCATTTTTGAAGATATTCTGGTGATCGTGTACTTCATTTGGTACTCGTACTTTCCATACCTCTGTTAGTATATTTTACTGATAGACTGGAGACATACAAGGGTGAAAGGTCAAAGGGGAAGGTATTGGCAATAACAGTAGTCGGGGTGGTAGTGTTGGCCAAAGGTTACCCAGTGGGTGTTCTAGTTGACTGAATGGTAAGCTTCTTTAATGCAGGGAGTTTGTTAATGAATATAGAAACATAGAAACATAGAATGTGTCGGCAGATAAGAACCATTCGGTCCATCTAGTCTGCCCAATTTTTTTTTGAGTACTTTTATTAGTCCCCCATTCCCGGTCTTATAGCTAGGATAGCATTGTGTCTATCCCACGCATGCTTAAAATCCTTGACTGTGTTTACCTCTACCACTTCTGCTGGCAGGCTATTCCATACATCCACTACCCTCTCAGTAAAGTAATACTTCCTGATATTACTTTTAAATCGTTGCCCCTCTAATTTAAGACTATGTCCTCTAGTTGTGGTAGTTTTTCTTCTTTTCAATATACTATCTTCCTTTACTGTGTTGATTCCCTTTATGTATTTAAATGTTTCTATCATATCCTCCCTGTTACGTCTTTCCTCCAAGCTATACATGTTAAGATGCTTTAACCTTTCCTGGTAATATGGAAGAGAGCTGGGTGCACTCATTTTTTCCAATATTGTTTTATTCTCTACATTTAGAGTATGGACAGTTTGGGGGGGGGGGGGGGGGGGGGGCATAACATGTTGTGTTTCTTCACAAGCCCCCAAACCAGCAAGACCTGGCATGTGTTTTTATTTGAATTTATATCTGAGCAGGAAAGGTAAACTAAACATTCAGAGATGCAGGTGAGGATATGTGTGCTCTCTGGCATGGGATGTTCTCCAGCCCTGGGGGGTGTTATAGCAGATGAGCAATGACACAGTCAGTGCATCAGTGCCTTAAACTGAGTGTGAGGTGACTGACACATTGGGCTGAGCAGATGCAGCCTCCTGATTGGCTGCTTCAATCACCTCAGCCTCCTCCCTACTGCAAAGTCACAAATAAGATCCAGCGTGAGCTCAGGCTCGTAGCTTAAACACATTTCCTTACACTGAGGGGCCCCTGCAGGGGTGTCAGCCTCCCGACACGGTAAAAAAAACCAACAACCCCCATAAACTGCATAGCGTTAACGCTTGCACGACATGTTATTGGTGGTTATTCAGGTGTCTGGTCACCTGCCCCCTTTTACTCCTGCATGAAGTGGTTATTCGTCGCTGCTTTCAGTCTGGGCTGAGGTTAGGCTCTTGGGAAATGACAGTCGTGTCTCGGAAAGCCCCTGCGTCGCCCTCCTGCTGATTCTATGGGCAGCTTGCAGGCAATCTGCGGGGCCTCGGCAGCCAAATAACAGATACACAGGGGCTGCATGGTGCCCTCTTAATTGGATCTCGTTTCTGTACACTGATACCAAGTCCATCAAGCGTAAGTAACCTCATATTTGCATTGATTTGCATTGTGTTCCCTTGTCTCACCATCATGTTGAGGCTGTGGGCTGGTCCCCCCTCTATGGGGCTTTCCATTGAATGATGTTATTATGAAGGGATACGCTATTACATCAAGGTCAGATTTAGAAATATTGGGCACGGACGAGGTTAGATATTAAATAATAATGTTCTAGAAAAAGAAAATTGCAGTTAGCTCTGCCCGTGCAAGAGAGATGTGGCATTTCATTAATATAACATTTTATAATGCACAGTTGGCTAACTTAATCCTTATGAATAAGCTGAAACCTTATGAATAGATTGCATATACTATATAGGTTACTGTGTGTAAGACTGTAACCTATATCAAGGTAGCTGTGCTGTACACTGTTGGCACTATCAGGCTGTGTGGTATGAAGGGAGCTGTGCTGTACATTTGGCAGTATCAGGCTGTTTTTTTTTTTTTATAAAAGGGAGCCGTGCTGTACACTGGGTAGTATCAGGCTGTGTTGTATAAAGGAGGGCTGTGCTGTACACTGTGGGTAGTATCAGGCTGCGTGGTATAAAGGGGAGCTGTGCTGTACACTGTTGGCAGTATCAGGCTGTGTAATATAAAGGGAGCTGGGCAGTATAAGGCTTTGTGGTAAGAAGAAGAGCTGTGCTGTACACTGTGGGCTACTGGCTCTGGTATGTATGGGGAGCTGTGCTGGACACTGGGCAGCATCAGTCTGTACACTGTTGGCAGTATCAGGCTGTGTGGTATGAATAGAGCTGTTCTGTACACTGTGGGCAGTATCAGGCTGTGTGGTATGAAGGGAGCTGTGCTGTACACTGTTGGCAGTATCAGGCTGTGTGGTATGAAGGGAGCTGTGCTGTACACTGTTGGCAGTATCAGGCTGTGTGGTATGAAGGGAGCTGTGCTGTACACTGTTGGCACTATCAGGCTGTGTGGTATGAAGGGAGCTGTGCTGTACACTGTTGGCAGTATCAGGCTGTGTTTTATAAAAGGGAGCCGTGCTGTACACTGGGTAGTATCAGGCTGTGTTGTATAAAGGAGGGCTGTGCTGTACACTGTGGGTAGTATCAGGCTGCGTGGTATAAAGGGGAGCTGTGCTGTACACTGTTGGCAGTATCAGGCTGTGTAATATAAAGGGAGCTGGGCAGTATAAGGCTTTGTGGTAAGAAGAAGAGCTGTGCTGTACACTGTGGGCTACTGGCTCTGGTATGTATGGGGAGCTGTGCTGGACACTGGGCAGCATCAGTCTGTACACTGTTGGCAGTATCAGGCTGTGTGGTATGAATAGAGCTGTTCTGTACACTGTGGGCAGTATCAGGCTGTGTGGTATGAATGGAGCTGTGCTGTACACTGTTGGCTGTATCAGGCTGTGTGGTATGAAGGGAGCTGTGCTGTACACTGTTGGCAGTATCAGGCTGTGTGGTATGAAGAGAGCTGTCCTGTACACTGTTGGCGGTATCAGGTTGTGTAGTATAAAGGGGAGCTGTGCTGTACACTGTTGGCAGTATCAGGCTGTGTGGAATAAAGGGGAGCTGTGCTGTACACTTCTGGCAGTATCAGGCTGTGTGGTATTAAGAGAGCTTTGCTGTACACTTCTGGCAGTATCAGGCTGTGTGGTATGAAGAGAGCTGTGTTGTACACTTCTGGCAGTATCAGGATGTGTGGTATGAAGAGAGGTGTGCTGTACACTGTTGGCAGTATCAGTCTGTGTGGAATGAAGAGAGCTGTGCTGTACACTGTTGGCAGTATCAGGCTGTGTGGTTATGAAGGGAGCTGTGTTGTACACTGTTGTCCGTATCAGGCTGTGTGGTATGAAGGGAGCTGTGCTGTACACTTGTGGCAGTATCAGGCTGTGTGGTATGAAGAGAGCTGTGCTGTACACTGTTGGCAGTATCAGGCTGTGTGGAATGAAGAGAGCTGTGCTGTACACTGTTGGCAGTATCAGGCTGTGTGGTTATGAAGGGAGCTGTGTTGTACACTGTTGGCCGTATCAGGCTGTGTGGTATGAAGGGAGCTGTGCTGTACACTTGTGGCAGTATCAGGCTGTGTGGAATGAAGAGAGCTGTGCTGTACACTGCTGGCAGTATCAGGCTGTGTGGTATGAAGGGAGCTGTGCTGTACACTGTTGGCAGTATCAGGCTGTGTGTTATGAAGAGAGTTGTGCTGTACACTGTTGGCAGTATCAGGCTGTGTGGTATGAAGAGAGCTGTGCTGTACACTGTTGGCAGTATCAGGCTGTGTGATATGAAGGGAGCTGTGCTGTACACTGTTGGCAGTATCAGGCTGTGTGGTATAAAGGGGAGCTGTGCTGTACACTGTTGGCAGTATCGGGTTGTGTGGTATAAAGGGGAGCTGTGCTGTACACTGTTGGCAGTATCAGGCTGTGTAGAATAAAGGGAAGCTGTGCTGTACACTGTTGGCAGGATCAGGCTGTGTGAAATAAAGGGGAGCTGTGCTGTACACTGTTGGCAGTATCAGGCTGTGTGGGATGAAGGGAGCTGTACTGTACACTGGGTAGTATAAACCAGTAGAGCTCTAGGGCCCTGCTGACTCTGTTACTAGAGCAGGAGGAGTAGGAGGTTGGTCTTGCCTCTTTGTTATGAGTGCTTATTTTTCTTTAAACCCAGTCCGATTTCCCAAACTGGGATGTCATTGGATGCGAGCACTGGCTCGCTGTTACTTGCAGGCTTGCTTGGGAGGTGTCCTCCTTGGATCACTTCTCCCAGGCAGGTGACTTTAGGAACCGTGACAGCTGATCAGGGGACAGAGACAGCAGGGATTGGGAAGACTCTCCTACTCCAGATTTGATTTCACTGCTATGTAAGAGGTACAGGGGACACTCACCATTCCATTGGTACTTCTGGGGGAGATTGTGTATGTGTGTGTGTGTATGTGTGTGTATATAAGTGGCAGCTGGTATTATTTCTCTACATTGAATGTGCATTTTCTATTACACTGTGATTCTTGTTTCTACAATAAACAGGACTTGACTCATCAAACATACAATAAAATGACTTGTAATTCACTGACTGTCGTAACCATTCTTACTGTTCCTCTGCTAAGCTTGCAGTCACTGCCCATAGCTGCTGGACTGGTAGGGTTGCCTATTTTGGATATGTGCCTTTATTGTGTTTCATACACAAAGTCCAGTAACTTGGCTGGCATGGGATGGTAGGAGTTGTAACTTGCAGCAGTTGAAGTGATTTATGCCTATATCTGAATTTATTCTGCATTTAATGTATTATTCTTTTTAATCATCTGTTCCATTAACGCACTTATTGAAAAACAATGTCTGAAAGTTTTGCATTATCTGCAACTTAACTACTTTCTATAGGAAACATATCTAGCCACAAGGTGATGTCATAAACCTGAGAGACACATTTAAAACATATATTTTACTCTTAAATTAAAAATGTACTTGCGTTTTTACTACCATAATGTGTAGATCATTTTCTTCTCTACATCCATTATATAAGCCATGTTTAGGTGACAGACTCCCATTGAATCTAGTTCTGTTCGTGTAGCTTGTGTTGGGTTTCCTTTTAGGAATTGACCACCTCCTTACATTCCTGCTCAGACGGTCTAGGACAACTGTGACAATTAGAGCGGGCCAGAGCACCAAATATTAACCCACCCCTAATAAAATAACCGTCTCTTATCTAAAAGACTGCCCCACTCCCAAACCCTACGTTTCAAACTAACCCTACTACTTAACCCCAAGCCCTATTATCCTAATACTAACCCTGATACTAACCCTAAACGAGCCCTAAAGCAGCGATGAACTATCTGTCAGACACTCCAACTCCCACTATTAAGCAGCCACGAAGAACTGTCCCAGTCTGCTGCTCAGAACCACAACTCTCATCATCTCTGCCAGCGGGCATTCTGGTCTCACTCTTCATTTGGCCAGGTTAAACTTGTTCATAGTAAACTTGTGGTGGAATTGGTTTTGGCATTACAATGCTCCTCTACGTTTCCCCTTGTGCTCTCTCTCTCTGTTTCTCTCTCCTTTCTCTCTTTTTCACTCTCCTCTTTCTCGATAGTAGTCAATGGCCTTTCATATGGCAATCAGGCATTATAATCATTGTAGAGCCAGTGAGGGCTTATCAATGCAGAACAACAAATTACACACAGCACTTATGACATTAAAAATGTATACTATTTTTAGAACCGGGACCAAAGCAATCTGCGTCGGAAATTGAGTGAGATTTCCTGTATGAAAAATCACTTTTTTTAAATGTATGCAAATGAAAAGATTTGTTGCTGTGTACCCATCCTGGAGATGAAAGGGTGCTTTGACTAATAAAGGGTGGGTGCTCTCTGGAACAGCGCCAAGATCCTGTTTACATGGCTCTGTTTTCTTTCACTGCGTGTCACCAACTTCAATGCTTTATCTTCTCTTTAGAATAGTCATTCATTTATTAAAGCCCATTCCGCAGCACTGTTTAATTTGTTATGTAATAAATTCACCCAAACCAGGATAATGGTACTTGTTAAATATGAAAAACGAATAGGTACGACCTACTCTGGGAAGAAAAAAAACCAAATACTTAAAAAACAAAACAAAAAAAACCCCAGTAGAAATATAAGATGGTTATTATATTATAGCATATTCCATAGTGCACACAGTTCTTGCAAGTTTGTGTTTTCTGGTCCCCTCTATCCTGTGGGGGTCTGTTTACTTGTGGAACAGCACTGGGTGTAGGCCAGTTCAGGATCCACATGGCTACACTTATTGTTAGCATTCATGGATTTCAGGCTCTACCTTGTTATTGTATTGAATTCATATTGGTAGGTTTTACCCTACATGACTAGAGGAATACAACATTTTGTTGGTGGTGAACTGACAAGTGAACTGCAAATATAAAGGGTAGACACTGAAACTACGCATGCCCAGAGAAGCCATGTATTTTTAGTATTTTTCTGACTTGCTTTCTCAAGATTAGTTGTTTTCTCGAGATAACAAGTTGTTATCTAAAAAAAACAAGACAGAAGAATATTCAAAATACACGGCCTCCCCGGGCTTGGATATGAAACCTTGGATAAAAGTGTGAATAAAAAATACATCTCCCTGCTTTGAATAAAAACAATCACTAGGGAGTAACTTATGAATGAACTCCATAATTACAGCTTAGAAAAATAGAATGTGTTAGCAGATAAGAACCATTCGGCCCATCTAGTCTACCCAATTTCTGCCTAATTTAAAAACATTCTAAAAAATCAGAATACTTTCATTAGTTCCAGGCCTTATCTTATACCTAGGATAACCTTATGCATATCCCATGCATGCTTAAACTCCTTCTCTGTATTAAACTTCAGTAGTAAAACTGAAAGCACCTCAGAAACAACATCTTACAAGGAGTGGGGACAACTTTTGAGTGAAATGTATTGTTTCATGTTGACTTTTTACCTCCTTGTCACCTGAATTGAACTACTGGTGTGTCACACGAGAGGCCCAGCATTTATTGGTAATTCTTGCAAGGTCAGTAGCTAACGTAACTTGTGGTAAAAATCGCGCAACCAGCGTCGGCCACAAAGCCCACTAATTCTACTTTAACAAACAATCTCAGAGGAACAAGAGATGTTAAAGGTTAAGGGACGGGTCTGAACTTTCATAAATAGACTCTCCGTGGCAGAAAGTGGAACGCTACTGCTGGATCCTTACTTTGTGTTCATTTTATGTTTGTCTTTAAAATGTATCAGCATAAAATAGTGCAGCTCTATCTGTGATTTATTTATTTTGTAATCGGCATTACATCTAATTACAATAGAGAAAATTAAGAATCTTAAGTCCAAAGTTGGAAAAATGATCCTATTGCTCCTCATCGGCTACTTTGGCAGAAAGTTTGAAATCCCCATCTCAATCCCCTGTAATTCTCTCTTGATTGAGTAGATCCTTATGTCATTATTTCCTGCTCTTATTGAAGACAATAAGTATCATGGGATCAGGATGTACAGACCTGTACAACTGAAAGTGTCATAATATGTGTAAACTTAATACTGTGTCTACTTACTGGAATTCTTAAATTGTAGGTTCTTTGGGGCAAGCAGTCTTCTGTCAGTATGTATAGTGTCTGAAGCACTGCCATCCCACACATACATGCACACACAACTGGCCTATTATTGTGATGGCGTCTGTTGAAGAACACTGTGAGTGTGGGTGGAACTGATTTAAAGGACAACTGAATGTGTTTTTTTTTAAATTTTTTTAATTCAATGTTTTATAACATTGAGTCAAATATTAACTTGATTGAACTTATTATTATTTTTATTTTTTTGGCGGGATAACTTTATTTCATTCAGAGAGTCCCCAGCCCCTCCTACTTTTATGCCTGACCCCTGGGCTCAGTTGGGTCGCCGACACAAATGAGCCAGGTGGCCGAATGTGGCTTCTGAATTGTATTTCTGACACAGCCCGCGTCGGCAATGCAATGCAAGTGCACACACGCACAATTGATACTTAACTGCATTTCCCATGATTCTGCGGTGGAGGAACCTGCACGCACACACACCAGCGGTGCCCAGTTCACCATTAGGTATCTTCCGAATTGCATTGCCGACACAATTGTCAGCAATGCAGTTCGGATGTAACATTCATAGAGTCCCTAACAGGGGCTGGGGACCCTATGAATGAAAGAATAAAGTAAGCCCCCCTGCCCAACAAAAAAATAAAATAAAATAAGGTCAATTAAGTTAATTATTGACTCCGTGCTGTAAAACACTGAGTAAAAAAAAAAGTTTAGTCGTCTTTTAAAGTTGAAGTCCATGTCTAAAGTGTTTATGGGTACGATAGCCTAACTCTACCTGCATTAGGATTTTAGCTGGTAAGAGCCCCTGGTGGTCTCTGTGGGGGCCCAGCAGGTGTCAAGTATAGCTTGTAAGAGAATTTGGCGACTATTAT
The DNA here is from genome assembly GCA_036172795.1 of Pelodytes ibericus. NCBI lineage: Eukaryota > Metazoa > Chordata > Amphibia > Anura > Pelodytidae > Pelodytes > Pelodytes ibericus. Next base: position 189,516,149 of record CM069861.1, read on the forward strand.
GACGGGAAATAGCTTCCTTGGTGTTCAGTACAAGCTTTTGCCGCAGCTCCTGGATTGGGGTATAACTTCCTAAAAGTGACTCCAGTCCCAGATATCACACAACTGAAAGAGAATAATACACAGAGAAGAGTAATTCTAGCAGAACCTGTGCTTTTCATATTGTTACCGCTACACTGATTTGTTATATTGGGCTCAACTGAAAAAAATAAATAAATAAAAATCAGTTATTAATAGCTGTGTGGGAAAGCTAGTCCCTGGCATCAATGTATTACTTTGCACAAACATGAAAGATTACCTGTAAATCTCTACTACCACTGTCAGCTAGAGAACGTACCACCCTGAGCCACTGTGTGAGCCGGCAGTGGGACCCCCATGACTGAGAGGGAACCAGTGTCATCCTACCTGCACCGGACACCCACTAAAGGCCTGTGAGAGTCTGTGTTAGTAATATATGGGCTGAAATGGGAGTTGTAGTAAAATATTTTCCAGTTTCATGGCCCTGCTCCGTGCCTTTAAATGCCTGTGCTATAGCCAGATACAGCACTTTGGATCCTGTCCAAAAGCAATACTCCAGGCATAAGGAGTCCGTTCTTTTTCTTTTTATATACGGGCAAAATCAAGTTGGGAAACATAGCGGTATGTGTATTTCAGTAAGAAATGGCAGAACTATAAAGTGAGCTCAGGGCGGCCCTTTAACCTAGACATGAATACATTCCATTTTACTTTGTATCCATTACAAGGAAATCATATGATTCTGTTTACACACTCGTTTAAAGGGGCAATATACACACCCTATTTACTTTAAAAAAAAAAAAAAGTACCCTACCATACCAATGTATTTACCGATGCAAGGCAGCTCTTGTAATCTGCATCACAACCCTTATATAAACAATATTACCAACAGTGTTATATTAGAGGGACTGTAATGGAACAGCTACCCAAGGCCGGTAGCCCCTCTGTCCTTTGTGTGAAATCCCCTCCTTAGCCACCGATTCAAGCTCACAGCTTGGCTCACATCCTAAATGAGCCTGTGTTTAAAGTCCAGTTGAAAACAGGGTTCCACTGGTGCCCCCAAAGTGTGTACCCCCAAACTAAGACAGGGTCCATAGTCCACAGGGAATCTTTTGGCTCCCAGGGCCTTCCAAGAACCCCATGTCATGCAGGCTGTCAGGATTCCCTTCGTGACACGGATTAAATTGTAAAAAATTTTTTTTTTTAATGAGGCAGAAGACCACACATGCCGCCATTAAAACTGCTTTTGGAGTGGTGTGTTTGTACATCATTTAAAAGCAATAAACTGCACAATACAGAGAGCATTGCACTTAATTAAGATGGGAATTTAAAACTTTAGGCCCAGTTGGAAAAAATCTTCAGTGCAGCTGTATAAGATAAGTTTTCCAACTCTGCCATACATTTGAAATTCTCTCTTTATTAGTAGACCCTCTAGTCTTTTCAAAAACAAGGAAGATATAACTGGCTTTGTAAGCATTTCCTCATTTCAGTTTCCTCATCCAAAATCCCATTGTGCAAAAGGATGAACTGCATGCAAGGCTTGACAAGTATTTATAGACTTTAGGAGCAAGGCAGACCAATTCGGGAGCCAGCCTAGTTATTGTTATAAAAAGATTTAGGAGCCAGCAGTGGGGATTTCAGGCTCCTGGGATTTCTCAAGCCCTGATGTAATATACCCCAAACCAAAAACAGACAGAAACTAAAGACTTGTTCAAATTGTTTTACTCAACTTTATTTAAAAACTGCTAAAGAGATTTAAACATGAAAAAAAGTTAAAACAGTTTTCCAAGTACTACATGATCAAACAAAGTATTAATATTTACTGTTATAGCTCCTCTCGTTCTTGTTACCGTTTATTCTTTCCAATGTCTTCAAGTATAACTAAATGTTTGCTAATTCCCTATCCCTAGTGTGAGCAAAAGGATTTCTACAATTTATATCATGTGGGTTATTTAAAGTGAATTTCAAAGTTAAGGCCAAAGTAGACAAGCTGGAAGAATTCTCTAAGCAAACAATGCTTTCAGTTAGGATACCCTGGTCTTAAATTCCAGTTCACTAAAGAGACACACATACATGCAGTCATGCTCACACTTACACACCCACACCCACACAAACACTCCCATACACTCCCACTTAGACACGCACGCACTCCCACTTAGACACGCACGCACTCCCACTTAGACACGCACGCACTCCCACTTAGATACACACACACACACACTCCCTCCCACTTAGATACACACACACTCCCACTTAGATACACACACACTCCCACTTAGATACACACACACACACACACTCCCACTTAGATACACACACACACACACACTCCCACTTAGATACACACACACACACACACACACACTCCCACTTAGATACACACACACACACACACACACACTCCCACTTAGATACACACACACACACACACTCCCACTTAGATACACACACACACACACACACTCCCACTTAGATACACACACACACACACACACACTCCCACTTAGATACACACACACACACACACTCCCACTTAGATACACACACACACTCCCACTTAGATACACGCACACACTCCCACTTAGATACACGCACACACTCCCACTTAGATACACGCACACACTCCCACTTAGATACACGCACACACTCCCACTTAGATACACACACACACACACACACTCCCACTTAGATACACACACACACACACACACACTCCCACTTAGATACACACACACACACACACTCCCACTTAGATACACACACACACTCCCACTTAGATACACGCACACACTCCCACTTAGATACACACACACACACACACACTCCCACTTAGATACACACACACACACACACACACTCCCACTTAGATACACACACACACACACACTCCCACTTAGATACACACACACACTCCCACTTAGATACACGCACACACTCCCACTTAGATACACGCACACACTCCCACTTAGATACACGCACACACTCCCACTTAGATACACGCACACACTCCCACTTAAATACACGCACACACTCCCACTTAGATACACACACACTCCCACTTTTAACTCCCACTTTTAAAAAAAAAAAACGTTTTACCGGTCTGCGGACTTCATGCTGTCCCATGGTCCTGTTTACCTGCCCTCTGATATTAGCGCATGATGTCAGGCCCAGGTTCGAGGAGGGAGGGATTATGCAGCGTCTTGGAAACTTAGTTCTTCGACACTGTTACAGGTGCGGAGTGGGGGGTTTCAGGGTGCATTAGAGGGGTGCCATTGGCACCAATGCAAATGGTCTAAAACAGTTTATTAGAACACTGGGCACCCCAGCCATGTCCAGCGGGCTGAATTTGAGGGCTGCCATTGGCTGGGGTAATAAACTGTTTCAGACCCTTGGCACCCAGCCAGTAGGACCCCTATAACGAGTGGGACCTGGTGCGCCGCCCCCCCCCCCCCCGCCCACTTGGTCCACCACTGGTTTACGCATGACCATCAGAAATTTCAGGGCCCCTTACTGAAAAAAATTCTGCCTCCCTCTGGATAATTTATCCATTAATATGCCACTCATAATTAGATGTTTAATATGCCACTGATAATTAGATCATTAATATGCCACTGATAATTAGATCATTAATATGCCCCTAATAATTAGATCATTAATATGCCACTGATAATTAGATCATTAATATGCCCCTAATAATTAGATCATTAATATGCCCCTGATAATTAGATAATTAATATGCCCCTAATAATTAGATCATTATTATGCCCCTGATAATTAGATTATTAATATGCCCCTAATAATTAGATCATTAATATGCCCCTGATAAATAATAAAAATGCCCCTAATAATAAGATCATTAATATGCCCCTAATAAATAATTAAAATGCCCCTAATAATTAGATCATTAATATGCCCATGATAATTAGATTGTTAATATGCCCATGATAATTAGATAATTAATATGCCACTGATTAGATTAATATGCCCCTAATTAGATTAAATGCCTACAACCAATCTCCCCCTCCCCCGTACTTACCTTTATGCTGCTCGTTAGTCTTCTTCGCAGTGCTTCCTTAAAGCCGCTGTCATTTCCGGAAGCGGATGCGGACCCAGCTCCAGCCCGATCGTGACTGTCTCTGTGTGAGTCACATGGACAGCAGGGGCACACGGGGTAGCTGCCATGGGCCCCAGGAATGAATGGGTTCTGGGCAGCTGCCCCATTTGCCCGCGTTTTTTTAAACATTTTTTACAGAATGTTTTTTTTTTTTTTTTTAAAGGGATCTCCGGCTTGCACTGGTTTGGTGAACTTGTTAAATTTTAGTAACAGGTTCGCACGAACCGGTGTGAACCGGCTGAATCCCACCACTGCTTATCTCCCCTCCCGCTCCAATCAGACTCTCTGCACTAGCAGAGAGAGACCCCCACTCTGATTTGCTGTGTGTTGATATGTGCCAGCCTCCCGGCCGGCTCTACCCATCTCTAAGGCAGAGCCGAGAGTAACCCCATGGGTATCTATAGAGATTAATGGTGGGTTTACATGAGTTGTCCTTTTAGATATAGATTCGCTTCACAGAAATCCCATTGGGATCATTGCAAGCCAGAGTGACAAAAAAAATCACTGACCATCTTTGGGTGAAAAACAAAGTTTTAAAATATCATCATCTTTTAATATACTTACATCTATACATCTGTGGGTTTCCTTTGAGGCATTTGTGATGAGGTTTGGGGAATCTCACACATTCTCACCAAACAGCTCTTACTGTACTCCATAACTGAAGTTTCTTTGCATTTAACGAAGCCCCCCACAGCGACCAAGACTGTTTTTTTCCCACTACTGCGGTTTTTGTGTTTAGCTGTAATTTTCATAATCTTTTTCTTGTTTCATGTACCCACACATATTATGGGCTTTCTTAACCCCTTAGTGACAAAACATTTTGACCTTGACTTTCCCTTGGTGATAAGGGCTGTTTTTACATTTCTGGGGTGTTTGTGTTTAGCTGTAATTTGCCTCTCACATACTGTACCGACACAAATTAAATGTTGTTTTTATCGTCATAAGATGGGCTTTCATTAGATACCATTATGTTCATCATATCTTATTATTTACTACAAAAAAAAAACATAAAGTATGATGAAAAAATACTTTGACCTAAAAAATTATTTACAGAAATACAATCATTAAAAAAGACCCCATCTGGTGCCCCAGAGCCGGATTTCGGTGCTGCCTATTGCCTCGATGTCGAGCAGCACCGTCGCAGCGGTTTGCGCGATCGTTGATTGTGGAAACCGCTTGTTTCCCTAACAATTTTCCCCTACAGTGACCTTTTGACCCCAATGATCAACTGAACCCTAAATTAAACTCTAACCCTAAATCTTTACCCAAGAGACAGTCTAGCAACTCGGAAAATAGTTGAATTTGATGGACTTAAGTCTTTTTTTTTCTAACCTAAACTACTGTGCAATTATATAACTACAAGTGAGTAACAGAAGCTCTTGCCCACAACAGAGCAGCCCGATATTGGCGAGGTAACTGCCTTTGCAGTGTGGCGCACACGAAAGCTCTGGGGACATTAATAGCTGTGTTTGAAAGACGGGCTTGGAGATTTTTTAAAATTTGCCGGATTTTTGCAGTTCCGGTGTACATTATATATAGTTTTTTTGTTTTTACCTTTGTATAGAATTTCCCTGATGTCATTAGTGAAACTGGGCAAAGTTTCCCATTACTCTCTAGTTTTGGAAATATGATTCAAAAGCAAATGCTGTTCTTTTGAATTAACCTTGAACGATCAAGCATTTGCAAGCACAGATTCGTTTCAAACAGATCTAGACTCTGCATAGCTTTTTTTTTTTTTTTTTAAATGATAAATTCCCTTTGGCAAATGAATGTAGGTAAAAGGTGATTAAGCTTCATAAAACATGAAGCCAAGGATGATCTCATTCTGCATCGGTGGCCTCCTTTCCATTGGAAACAAAGAAACCTACACCTTGGCACATCACCTGCAGTAAAAATAAACACTCTGGCATAGGTAGGTCAACAAAGGAAAACTCCGGGGAAACATTGTTTGGTTTTCTGCAGACTTATTTTCAAGCTGCATCTTATGTCTGTAAAAAAACAAACAAACAAACAAACAAACTCCCCCCCTCCCTGCTCACTTAAAGGAACATTAAACGTTGTATAACCCTTGCTTCCTTGAAGGAAGCAAGGGTTGAACAAAACATGTCCCGGCACTTGCAAGTAAACCTGAGGTGTATCTTAATAGATACATGCGGGTTTACTAACTGCTGTGTCTCACGTCTGAGACACAGCAGTTTGCACGCTCTGACAGCACAGCGAGAGACCCATGTTTTTGCATGGGATCAGCAGGGGGGACCTTGTTAAGTTACCGTATTTTCCGGCGTATAAGACGACTGGGCGTATAAGACGACCCCCCAACTAAGTCGTCTTATAAGCCGGAAAAATCACATCTATATTTTAACCTTTTAGGTTAAAATATAGAGTTTGCCACAATCCTCCCCCCTTCCCCAATCCCCAGTACTTACCTATTAAGCCGGTCCGTGGCTGTGAGGGAAGCGTTGTGAGCTCCCCTCAGGCCGCGCGGTCAATAAAGTTTTGTTTAAAAAAAAAAGTTTAAACAGACTTTATTGAAGCCGCGCGGCCTGAGGGGAGCTCACAACGCTTCCCTCACAGCCACGGACCGGCTTAACAGCGCGAGCGGAGACAGAGCAGAAAATAGGTGAGTAAATCCCAGTACCCGGCGTATAAGACGACCCCCCAACTTTTGAGAAGATTTTCAGGGGTTAAAAAGTCGTCTTATACGCTGGAAAATACGGTAGCAGAGAGAGCCAGTCGCTGACCAGACGGGTGCCTGCTTCCTATGGCAGCTGTCAGTTAGAGGATAAACTGGCGTGTAAGATCAAAACTACACGCCTGTTCATCCTCATACTAGGGTCAACTAACTTTTCACTTGTGCTTCTATATTAGAAACACAAGTGAAAAAAAAAAAGTTGTGTCCCTTTAAGGCCAAATTCTAAAGACCTTCATTGTACTGATAAATGTACATTATCCTCATTCTTCTTCTGCTGGATGGTGGTATGGAGATGTCTTGGGTAATAAGAGGTGTGCTTTGCCCTCAAAATGGTTGTAACTGAAGCCACAAGGAGGCAAGGTTCATCTGGGAATGGGTGACCTCGCCCTGAAGGTAGGGAAAGTTGCTGCCGATAAATTACTTTGCATATTAGGAGAAAAAGGGATAGGCCCCAGGCCTAACAGACACCTTTTAGAACTGGAGGGTATGTGACAAACCATTGACCGGGATATCCAGAAATGTAAGCACCTCTTCAGTGCGCAACGCGCGAGGCAGCTGGGGTACTAGGTCTCCTACCTGACATTCAATTTTGATATTTTTGCACTTTTATTACTTTCTCTAAAATAAATATTAATTAAACCATTTTTCATCCTGAGAGCGCCTCTCTTTGATTACTTTTTTTGCCTGAATTGAAGACATTTCGGAGGTTTCTATGAGGTGGCAACTCCGGTCTTTGGGAGGTGTGTAATTTATATGACACCTATAAATTCCAGTTTTTCAATTTTTTTCTATATCTCCAGAGATTAGGCATATCCTTCACTTTTTGATGGAGTGCTAATGCTATTGTTCCTTTCATCGTAGGGCTTCACAAATCCCATGGAGACAGGGCTCCTTAAAACCGTGCTGCTGGCTCCTATTTTTTGTGTGGGACACAAATCCTTATGTTCTTTTTTTTTGGGGGGGGGGGGGGGGGGCTTTAAAAAAGTAAGAGTTGTCAAACCTTGCCTTAAGGAGACAAAGTCTATATTAGATTGATTCTGCATTTTGCTGAGATTGACTGACTGAATCCTAGTGCAGGGCTTGACAAATCCTAAATGGTGTTTTTTTTTTTTTTTAAATGGTTTTGCACAAAATGCTACAAAAGTTCCATTTCCTTGGCTCCTTAAAATAACTAGACTAGCTCCTAAAATTCTTTAGACACTTTCCTGCACTAGTTCTATAGCACCTGGACATTTCAGCCGCAAAGTACACCGTTTTTAATATTGTGTTTTTGTACTTGGCTGAGCCCATGCTCCTGTATGTAGCACAACTAGGGTTACCACCTGGCTGGTATTTTACCGGCAGGCCAGTCAAAAATTGGCATCAGGCCAATGTTAAGTCTATGGAGACAGTACCAAGGCCGGTAATTTTTTTAAGAAAAGGTAGCAACCCTAAGCACAACCAGTGAGTGGGGTAAATACCAGGACTAGGAGCATTCATTATTGAGTACTGTTAAATTGCTGCTGAGGGAAATAAAGAGAGAGTTTAATGCATAATATGAGTCTCTGTGTCTTTATGATTAATCCAAACCCTATCATTACACATCTGCTCATTGAAGAATTCTTGGCTTCTAAACATTCCAAGTATTTGCTTCCTGTTGTATCTTCACATACTTTGTTTTTTGCTGTGCAGTTTTGTGCATGGTGAGTTGTGAGTTGTGAGTTTTAGTTGATAATTGTATGTCACTTGGGTTTGACCATTGTGGCTTTTTTGAGAGGGGGTGTTTTAAGTTGAGCGTGATTTCTCATTAGAAAGGGTCTGGTTTTGCTAAATAACCGTTAATCAGTTTGCCGGATGTGATACATGGGTAAAGATGAGCAAATCACATCAACATAATTGTAGTGTCATTTGTTTGCGGAGTAAAAGTTATTGTAAAATCCTTGCTCAATGACTCAGACTGAGTAAGCAATGTTCTGTTGATACCTAGAGCAATTTCCAGAGATGTTTATAGGGAGACCTTGTATGGATAATGAATTATGATGGGATTAGTCAAGCCCTGTGTTTGCACCACGGTTACGCACCATAGAGCTCCAACGCGTTTCACTCCCGGACTGCTTTATAAGATATTATTAGATATATCTACACTAGGTCTATTGCTTATTTAGTAAATACCTTTCACCTGTGTGTGTGTGTGTGTATATTGTTGTAGTGGCAAAAAATATGCTGTATTAACCTTTACCACTTCTACTTGACGGCTGATCCATGCATCAACTACCCTTTCAGTAAAGTAATACTTCCTGATATTACTTTTGCCCCTCTAACAGACTATATGGTGTGTATATGGTGGCATTATAATAATATAATGTTAGGTATGTACACTGGAAAAACATTGGACAAGTTTTATATTAAAGGGACTGTATCACCTAAACATTGTTTTTACTGTGCATGTAGACAATAAAAAAATGAATGAAAATGATCTATACATTGTGTTAAAACTGCAAGCAAATGCCTAAATTAGGAGAAAATGTGTTTTACATGTGCCTGTGGTGTATCTTGCTTATGACATCACCAGCGGCTTGGTATGTAAATTAATTGGTTAATGTCATAAGCAATAGACACCACAGACCCATTTAAAACACAATTCAAAGTAAAAGCAATGTTTAGGTGATACAGTTTTATTGCTGTGGAACTCTGTGATACAGTTATGTAGACCAAAAAGAATGAGCCCCCAGAAAAGAGGGACAATAGAGGAGGAAAGAGGGACAGGGGGATATGGGTACAAAATAGGGACTGTCCCTCCTAAATAGGGAGACTTGGCAGGTATGTATTCGTGTGAGCCTAGTAACAATGCAGTTATCTAATGAGGATGGGCAGGCCTGTATAAACAATAACCCTTTAGCTTTATTCAACAGGTGTCCTCCATTGTGGCCTCTGATATCTCAGACATTTGCATGCTTGTTATATAAACACTCTGTTAGCTTTGGTTGAAATGCTAGAAAGACCTTATATGAATTGGTACAGGATTAATAGGAGATCTCGAAGATCGGATGAGAAGCTCTTATACAGATTCCCTGGAACAAGAGAATGTACAAGTCAATTCCATGAATAGAACCTTTACTAGCAGTTAATCTTTGTAACTTGGGGGGTTCCACCTCGTACAACCTACTACTGCTCATCATTCCAGCCAAGTACTGTGAATATCTGATTTTTATCCAACAAATACTTTATCCATTTGCTTCAGTCTCTCTTTGTTTATGTTTGTTTTTTTTTCTTCCAGGCTCAGACCATGAATTACGTGGGGCAGTTAGCAGGGCAAGTATTTGTTACTGTGAAAGAGCTGTACAGAGGCCTAAACCCTGCCACTCTGTCCGGATGTATAGACGTCATTGTTGTGAGACAACCAAATGGCAAACTCCAGTGTTCCCCCTTCCATGTGCGTTTTGGAAAGATGGGAGTGCTTCGCTCCAGAGAGAAAGTGGTAAGGAGATTATACCATGGCTCTTAGTGGAGCTATAAGAACAATCTGGGGGGGATTTTATCTGTATATATTATTTTTTGTATGTTTTCCATTTGCTGGACATAGGGGTGCAAAAAGAATTATGTGCAGTTCAAATATAACACTGTGCTACGAATTGCCATATGTTAAAGCACCATCTTGGCGCTAAGGCAACAACGGCCTTTTGAAAATACTTTGTTAACCCCTCCACCCACTTTAAAAACCTCAAGGCGATCAGGGGAATAACAGTCTCCCTCGTGTTTGTGGCCGGGGGCTACCCACATTGTGAGTGTGGGAGCTTTCCCAAAAGCCCCATGGTAGCGGGTACCATGCGATGCACCATAGTAGCGGGTACCATGCGATGCACCATGGTAGCGGGTACCATGTGATGCACCATGATAGCGGGTAGCATGCGATGCACCATGATGGCGAGTAGCATGCGATGCACCATGATAGCTGGTACCATGTGATGCACCACGATAGCTGGTACCATGCGATGCACCATGATAGCTGGTACCGTGCGATGCACCACGATAGCTAGTACCATGCGATGCATCATGATAGCTGGTACCGTGCGATGCACCACGATAGCTGGTACCATGCGATGCACCATGATAGCTGGTACCATGATGGCGATTAGCATGCGATGCACCATGATAGCTGGTACCATGCGATGCGCCATGATAGCTGGTACCATGCAATGCACCATGATAGCTGGTACCATGCGATGCACCACGATAGCTAGTACCATGCGATGTATCATGATAGCTGGTACCGTGCGATGCACCACGATAGCTGGTACCATGCGATGCACCATAATAGCTGGTACCATGCGATGCACCACGATAGCTGGTACCATGCGATGCACCACGATAGCTGGTACCGTGCGATGCACCATAATAGCTGGTACCATGCGATGCACCATGATAGCGATTAGCATGCGATGCACCATAATAGCTGGTAGCATGCGATGCACCATAATAGCTGGTAGCATGCGATGCACCATAATAGCTGGTAGCATACGATGCACCATGATAGCTGGTACCATGCGATGCACCATAATAGCTGGTACCATGCGATGCGCCATGATAGCTGGTACCATGCAATGCGCCATGATAGCTGGTACCATGCGATGCGCCATGATAGCTGGTACCATGCGATGCGCCATGATAGCTGGTACCATGCGATGCGCCATGATAGCTGGTACCATGCGATGCGCCATGATAGCTGGTACCATGCGATGCACCACGATAGCTGGTAACGTGCGATGCATCATGATAGCTGGTACCATGCGATGTACCATGATAGCTGGTACCATGCGATGCACCACGATAGCTAGTAACGTGCGATGCATCATGATAGCTGGTACCGTGCGATGCACCATGATAGCTGGTACCGTGCGATGCATCATAATAGCGAGTACCATGCGATGCACCATGATAGCTGGTACCATGCGATGCACCATGATAGCTGGTACCGTGCGATGCATCATGATAGCTGGTAGCATGTGATGAACCATGGTTTATGTTAAACATATCAGTGTTACGTTGTATCCATATAGTCCACATATTCTACAGTTTTCTAGTTGCTTTGCGTCCTGGCAGATTGCTTCTCATGTTCTGATTATTAGCCTCTGGTTTTTTCTCCCCCCCCCCCCCTCAGGTTGATATTGAAATTAATGGAGAATGTGTGGATTTGCACATGAAACTGGGAGACAATGGAGAAGCTTTCTTTGTTGAAGAAATGGAAGATAATGAGGTAGATGCGCTGACACTGTGTATTCATCAACTTAACTCTTTATGTAAGATTTCTAGTAGCTGTGTAAAACAAATGAGAGTGGCAACCTATCGGGATAGGAGAGAACACAGGTTACTGCATACAGTAGGCCTGGGCTTGACGGATACCAGAGAAACCATGACTCCCTATTGCCGGCTCTTAACTCTTTTGAACTATGGAATCAGCACCATCTACTGGCTCTTAAAAAGGTCTGTTGTACAAATATTTTTCAGACCCTACTGTAGGTTATGATTAACATTTTAACTGAATACATATGTAAATAAAAGCAATCAGTCCATGAAGGAGAGGATCACATAGCTGGGGTAACTTTGTATCTTTAGCTTAAGCCCCACTAATAAACTTTATCTCTGTTTTACAAATTGGGTGGCACTAACTACATAAATGATGAGCACTGTAATTGGTGCAAGGAACAAAGTCACAAATTGGGTACAAGTGCCCACTGCTAACCAGCCATGCTGGCATTACCACTTCATGTGAGAGGAAGTATATATTGACGAGTCTGCTCATTGTGCAAGGCTGGGGACTTTCTAAAGTATAGTCTGTGAGTTATGGGGGTGCAGATTTGAGCTCTCGCATCACAGGTGTCAAGGAGTGCGCTGCTCCCAGAGGATCCAGTCATTTTTTAAAGGAAGACCAAACATTACATTAACGTTTATTTATATATAGGGGTAACAATTTGTGTAGCACTTGGTACAGAGCATAGACATTAACTAAGTTAGATGAATAGAGACCGACTGATACACAGTGTAAAGGGACGGGGGACAGTATTGGGGGACGGTTGCCGCTACTTGGGTTCATAGTAACATAGTAACATAGTAACATAGTAATTTAGGTTGAAAAAAGACACAAGTCCATCAAGTTCAACCCTTCTACCTATCATTACAGCTTTTGATCCAAAAGAAGGCAAAAAACCCCTAAGGAAGCTATTTCGAATTTTGCCTCCTGGGGGAAAAAATTCCTTCTTGACTCCAAGAGGCAATCAGATTTCTCCTTGGATCAATAAGCTCTTTTATTAATGCTTATTCTATTATTAATAGCCCTGTATGTTCTGCTTTCCTAAAAAAAAACATCCAAACCATTTTTAAATGCATCTATTGTGGTTGCTAGCACTACCTCTCTTGGCAGTGAGTTCCATAACTTTATTGTCCTAACCGTAAAGAATCCCTTCCTTTGCTGTCTATGAAATCTTTGCTCTTCCAGTCTGAGGGGGTGACCTCTTGTTCTTTGTACCTTTCTGTTAATGAACAGGTCACTGGAGAGCTCTTTATATTGGCCCTGCAAATATTTATATAATGTTATCATATCCCCTCTGAGACGCCTTTTTTCTAACGTATATAAATTCAATTTTTTAAGTCTCTCTTCATAACTAAGATCCTCCAAACCCCTTATTAATTTTGTAGCTCTCCTTTGCACTTTTTTTAGTTCCTTAATATCCTTTTTAAGGACTGGTGCCCAGAACTGTACTGCATATTCAAGGTGAGGTCTTACCATTGATTTGTAAAGAGGCAAGATGATATCCTTCTCCCGTGAATCTATACCTCGTTTTATACATGCCAATATCTTATTGGCCCTTGCAGCTGCTGACTGGCATTGGGCACTGTTGCCAAGTTTGTTGTCTATAATTATTCCTAAATCCTTTTCATTAGTAGTTTTTCCCAGGGAAAAACCATTTAACGTATATGTTGCTTTGTTATTATTTTTCCCATAATGCATAACTTTACATTTGTCTATATTGAACCTCATTTGCCACTTTACTGCCCAGTCCCCCACTCTGTCCAAATCTTCCTGTAAAGAAAAAACATCAAGATTAGTCTTTATTGCCTTACCTAATTTAGTGTCGTCCGCAAACACGGAGACATGGCTCTCAGCACAATGTGGCAGATCATTAATAAACAAATTAAAAAGAAGAGGGCCCAAAACAGACCCCTGAGGTACTCCGCTTAATACCCTTGTCCAATTTGAGAATTTTCCATTTACAACAACCCTTTGTGTTCTATCTTTTAGTCAATTTTCAATCCACATACACACATTTGCCCCCAAACCTATTTCTCTCAATTTGTAGAGTAACCTTTTGTGTGGAACTGTATCAAATGCTTTCGCAAAATCCAAATAGATCACATCAACTGCCACACCTAGATCTATATTTTTACTGACTTCTTCATAGAATGTTATTAAGTTTGTTTGACAAGACCTGTCTTTCACAAAACCATGTTGACTTTTACTAATTATATTCTGGTTCAAGATGTATTCTTGAGTGTATACCTTTAGCAATCCTTCAAATAGTTTCCCCACTACAGATGTCAAGCTCACTGGCCTATAATTACCTGGCAGAGATTTTGATCCCTTTTTAAATATTGGAATGACATCCGCCTTTCGCCAGTCTGTTGGCACTGTACCTGAACTGAATGAATCCCTAAAGATCATGAATAGTGGTCTGGCCAGAATTATGCTTAACTCTCTAAGTACCCTTGGGTGTATACCATCTGGTCCTGGGGCCTTGTCTATCTTAACAGAGTGTAATTGCTTAAGCACTTTTTCCTGTGTCAGCCAATCCCATGTTTGCGGCGAATGTCCCATAACTTCCTGTAGCAGGGGCTCGTCCATCTGCTCTTCCTTAGTATAAACAGAAGAAAAAGAAAGTATTTAAAATGTCTGCTTTCTCTCTGTCCTCACTTACCAAATTTCCCATTTGGGATAACAAGGGCCCAACATTTTCCCTCTTTAGCTTTTTTCCATTTATATATTTATAAAACATTTTGGGGTTAGTTTTACTCTCCTTGGCAACCCTTTTCTCATTTTCCAATTTAGCCATTTTAATTGCCTTTTTGCAGGCTTTGTTGGCCTCTTTGTACTCTATAAATGATAATGCTGATCCCGTGTTTTTATAATGTTTGAATGCCATTTTCTTGTTTTGTACTTCCTGTTTCACGTTACCTGTAAGCCACATTGGTTTCGATTTGTGTCTTTTGCATTTGTTTCCCAAAGGTATATATTGGGATGTGTACTTTTGTAATGTGTGCTTAAAGGCATTCCACTTGTCTTCTGTGTTTAGTCCAGAAAACAATCGTTCCCAGTCTAAATGTTCAATCGATGCCCTTAGTCCATCAAAGTTAGCCCTTCTAAAATTAAGTGTTTTGGTGGCGTATTTACCAATTTGCTTTTTTGCATTAATCTCAAATGAGACCATATTATGGTCACTATTCCCCAAGTGTTCTCTTATTTGGATGTTTGAGATAAGCTCCTCATTGTTTGTTATTACCAAATCCAGACAGGCATCCTTTCTAGTTGGGATGTCTACTAATTGTGCCATAAATTTGTTATTAAGCAGGTCCAGAAACTTGCTGCCCCTAGCTGAACTAGTTGTGCCACACTTCCAATCTATATCTGGGTAATTAAAATCTCCCATGATTAGAACTTCATTCATATTTGCAGCCTTTTCAATTTGTAATAAAAGCTGATCTTCTCCATCAATGCTAATATTTGGTGGCTTGTAGCATACACCTACAAGTAATGTGCGATTCTTTTAGCGTCTAAGCTAATCTCCACCCACAGGTTCATTTAATGGGTGTTCTGTAGTATGCATTTTTCACAAGCATCCCTGAATTAAAGGACAATGCGGTTCTATACCAACCTGTAGGGATTATTTACTATTACCTGCCGAATGTCAGAGAGACATGGGTCTCTTAAAAAGTGAGAAAAATATGTCCCCACTTATGTATTCCTTTTCATACCTCAAATAAGCTAGCCTGCACCCTTACAGCACAAGTTCAAAATATCTTTCCAGTGTCCACACCACAAAAAAAATCCAATCCCCCCCCCCCCTAAAGATTAATTACAAATGAAGACTTCATCTTCATTTGTGCTTGGCGCCTAACCTGTTTTACTAATAAAGTGATGTGTGAGGCCTATTCACTTCCAGCCTACTAGTGGAGTTCCTGCTCCCTGACACTATCCAGAATACAGGCTGATTGCATGCGTCCAATACCATACTGACTGCAGAGAGGATGCTTTTTTTCTTTCGGCAAATAATACCGAAACATTGTGTACACGAGAAGGCCAGAGCCGGCTGAAGGTTTCTTGGCAGAAAGTTTACCCCCCTCAGCATTGATCACTTTTCAATATTGCTGTCCACCAATTTCTCTCTCTCAGTTGTCTGCTCAATAAAGAGAGAACTGAATTTCAAACTTTAAAATTCTTAATTTTGAAATTCCGGTCTCCGTTCCCTGCACATCTCTCTCTTTGTTGAGTTGACCCGTCAGTGTTCGAGGTTGTCAAATAAGCCACTCTCTAATGTCTTTCTATTGAACATGCTCCTTTAACGTGTGTGTTTACAGATATTCCCGGACTTTTGACCAAATTGACAAATTTGATTGCTCTATGTAATATAACCAAAAAATTCAGGAGTCAGGAATTTAGGAGCCATAGTACCCTGACTCCTGGATTAAGGCCTTACTAGCAAACGAAAGTGGAACAACTTCTATCAATTCCCTCTTAGTAATGGAAGTAGATAGCGATCAGAACCTTTTAAATGTTTAAAAAGCACATGGTGGTATAAATAGTTGGTTTCTTGCTATTGGTTATTTTTAGGAATCCATTCCTTCACACCTGGCCACGTCTCCTATATTACTGGATGGGGCTACCCTGATGGAGTCACAGCTGATGAGGAGCTCTATGGATTGGTCGCGGACCGTTGACCCATCTGGATCATCCCAGGCACCGGCCAATATGCATTTGGGTCAGGCCGGTACGGAAACCTCCTCCAGCAGCTCCGTGAAGAAGAGAAGGAAACGGAGGAGGAAATCAAAACTCGATAACTTGAAGAGAGACGATAAGGGGGACACCACTGAAGACGAGGACATGTTCCCCATAGAGATGAGCTCTGAAGAAGAGACTGAGCCACTGGAAACAGCCAGGTTTGATTTTTTTTTTTTTTTTTTATCAGCCTGTATCTGAAAAAATTAAACAAATGCACTGTGCTGTAAAGATCCTTCAGCTGTCCTTCTTGGATTTGACAAGTAAACACTGCTAGGCTTGCATTCTCCTTCAGTCTGTATTACCAATTTCAGTAACTTTCTAAGTAAATATTTGAGTGACCTCTAGTGGCAAGACAATGGAACTTTTCTAAATATCATTTAAATATGAAAGAAAAGTAATTACTGAATAGAACCATGCAGTAAAAGGAAACAGTCAAATTGCATGTTTTATCTTTTAAGGTACTTTTTTAAAATGTGGTGTCTTTATTTTCTTGCCAATTATGATTTCCAAACATTTTCTTTTTCTTTTGTTTTTTAATACAGTAATTATTTCACAAATTAACTCAGACATTCAAACTGAATATATTAATAATAATAATAATTTCCTTTTTTAATTTATTTTGACTTAAATTCTTCATGGTGAAACAATTCATTTTCCTTGAGTGGTACATTTACACCACTCCTATTGGATGCCTGAATATTCTATCACTGTAAAAAAATAAACCAATGAGGTGATGCCAGATATTACCAACTGTTTCTTTCCAAGGAAGATGCACTTATGTGTGATGGATTAGAGATCCCAACGCAAGCATCTGCATAGTATATGCACCTTCGTATTACAAACCCAGACACTACTGGGATAAAACCATGTGTGTGACAAACATTCCACACTTCCCGTTTCAGTGTGATATCCTCCCTGGTTTCATCTCCTCTGTTTCATTGGTTATTGAATCTTATCCGCATTATGTACAGGGATACCCCATTCTTGTCTGGGTGGGTAGATGTGGGTTGTGTCTGCCAGCAATTATCAATGGCCAGATCGTGATCTGCCTGATCGCAATTAGTGGTGGGGAGATCGTGGACTGCTGTAGATACTTGCACTTGCCTGGAGTCCGTAGTTGGCACCTCTCAGTCTTTTCTTAACTTTTTCCAATTATTGAAAGTAAATTGACAAAGGTTTGTAGGTTCAAAATGTTGTTTTGTTATCTTGTTAAATGGAATGGATTTGGCAGTCACTGGTGTAATGCATTTCATCCTTTTGTGAACAAGTTGTACCATACTAATTATTTAATGGTGGTTTTTCTTCTTCTTCTAGATCATCCATTCAGAACAGCTACAACGATCGAGGATCAGAGATTAAACCAACGCAGGTTGGCTCATTCTCCATAGCTGATTTGTATCCTCACTCTGATGGGGAGTGGTCACCTGTGCAAAGGTACGTGAGAAACATATCGGAACAAATTAATTTTCGAAAAACACATGGCAAAGTCTATTGTTATATTCTTGAAAGTGCAAGGAGATTCTCTCCAATGTCTTGTTTGTGATTTTGTGAATGGATTCTACTTTTATTTTGGATTATTAAAAAAAAAAAGAAGTTAAATAATAATGTCCAAGTTGAATATGTATTTGATGTATTTTGGATGGATATTATATGTAGATTATATGTTACAAATGTCATTTTTGTTTAATTGTATCTGTTGTTTTCAAAGCAGAATATTGGAAGAAGGTTCAGATTCACCAATAGATGGGTTCTTAAAATGCCCATTTCTATTGACCTAGGGTCCAATTGAGATGACTTTGCACTGGTTTTGGTGCAAAACTGTTAGCTCTGAACTCCTCATAAACACCCTTTCTCTGAAATAAACAGGTACAATATGTAAAAATGAATATATATTTTCCCATTTCTTATGTCTAAAAAAAAAATAAAAATTCAAACAATTCTAGTGCAGAGAAGAAGATTGGGTGGATTTCCAGGGTTTGTGGGGATCAAAGGGAGGAAATGAACTCACACAGGTGGTCCAACCATTCTATACTGTGAAATGGATATGGGGCCAACTCAAGTCAGATGTGGTCTGAATCAACCAATGGAACCCCTGAGTCAAGTGTAGAAATGTATCCATTTTGTCCTCAAACCTTTAATCCCATTTAAAGAAGCAGGGACTTGCTGTGTCTTTCCACTGTAAGGTTTTTGAGGAGGGGGGATGTGGTGGACTTCTTGAAGGTGGATTGAGGAGCAATTGTCTGATGCAGAAATATTGTATTAAGGGGAGTGGAGAGAGCTTCTAGATCAGCTTTGAGATGACCCAGTGAGTGATCGAAGCACATCCACAATATGCAAAGGAGTGTTCTCCCAAACCAGAGACATCTCCAACATCTGCTTTCTATAAGCCGGGAGATTTTGAGTAGCAAATCTATTTCCACTGCAAGGAGATGTCCTTAGTCCTGCTTCAAAACTAAGCAGCTGAAAGTGGTATTGTCTAATTTGGTTTCTAGAATAGAAAAGGGCTAAATGTTCATTTAATATGAGATAAATCCGTGGAGGGAGTAGGAGGGAAGGACGTGAAACCATCACATCAACTATTAACAAGAGCGGTCTATGATAGATTCACAGGAGAAGCACACATCTGTTTTAAGTATTGCAAAAAGTAAAAAAACAAAGAAACAAAAAATACCTGTGCGTACATATTGATTATATATATATTTAGTACCGTTTTAGGATATATTCTATAATCACAGTTGCAAAATTTGTTGGCTGATTTAGCAATTTTTGCTTGTCATGTGTTTACAGACAATATACTGGATTCTCCCCTAGCAGTTAAAGGGACATGTTATAGTCTGCATGAGCTGAATGCATGCTATGGATACTCTTTCCTGAATTCATAAGCACTAGCTTACCTCTGTTTTGGGTACTGTAGAGTTCCTCAACCATTTTGTTACTGGTCGTTTTTAAGAAAGTGTTCAGTTTTTTGCTATGCTTTCTTAAAAAATAAAAAATAAAAAAAAGCGAGAATAAGTCAAAGCAAATTGTGCCCTCGTCAAACTTCCAATCAAAAACTACATTCAATTTTTTTAATATTTTTATAATGTTACATTTTTTATTTTACTATATTTGATAATGTTTCTGAGCAGTATTTTATTAATATTTAAAGTGAACCTTTAAAACTTTACATCTGTTAAGAGAGCATACAATACATTTAAAGTAATGATACAAAATAAATCAATCATTCTGCAGTATGAAAGTAGTCCTGGAATATCTTTCAGTTTACTTTTAGTGCTTGTTGAATTGGCAGCAGAGTGAGTGACTCTGTTGCCAAATTCGTAGCAGTGTCGTCTTTCGGATGTATTTCTGGGGTTTGTGCGCTCTCTGCTTGGAGCACACAAAACCCAGAAATACACAGCGCAGGTGCTCCGTGCTAGGTGTGCGGCGCACATATGGAGCATCCGCCACTGATGGTAACCCTGTAGAGTGCCACCTCACATGTGCCAGATGCGGCACTAGTGCCATATGTTTACCATTAGTGATCTAAGATATCCACAGTTCTTAAAAGACTTAGTATTTTGATTTAAAATCCCAGACAAAAACCTGGTTCAATCTGAGCACTAATTTTACTTGAGCAGATTCCCGGTCTACTTTAGTTAAAGGTACACTGCCACAGGACGAGGTGGCTGTGTACAGTTTTTTTTTTTTTTTACATGCCTACCAACACAAATAGAGAAGATTGACCTGATCAAACAGGATCATAACTCCGCCCCCTTGTGATGTAATAGTCACATTACCCTCCCATTCAAATCAGAAAGTAAAGACTGCTTTCTGTGTCCCCAGCCCCAAAGTGAGATACTAGTGCTGTAAAGTTACTAGGGGGTGGCACCCCAAAGCACTATATTTGACAAAATGGCGGCGCCCAGTCACGCCTGTTTAGTGTCCCTTTAAATAAAGTCATACTCCATTCTGCGTACCACCTCAGAGGTTGCTGAACCAGCTAATTAGAATGAAATGGAAGAGGCAAGGGTGGATTATGGGCCCTAAAATACTTTCACACAACTTTAGCATGCACACTGTCATACTTCTACAGGAATGTGTTTATGCTCCACTGATTGATTGATTTTGTTTTGGTGACCGGTTCAACACACTGTAATAGATCTGTATGTTTGCTAATGGGTTGGAAGTTGTGGGCAATAAGCATAACTATGTGATTAATGCTAAAGCACTGTACTTTGTTTAATTTACATTATATTTAGTAAATCAATAGAACACAGAGGGTCGTCCTTTCCTCTGGCTGATCCACTTGACGGAGGTCTATCTAGTTCTTGTCCTCAGCAATCTTCTTTCTACCGTGCTTCTTACAGGTAGCTCACTTATTTTCTCCTACTATACGTAAATAACCATTTTTTTTTTTGTAATCTAACTTTTTTTTTGTCTCCCAAATCACAATTGTTACTAACTGTTCTTGATTGGATACTGTATTTGTAATCACTGTTTCATCTGGGTTAGAAGCTGTGTGTAAGGCTGTGTTTTCCCCGAGCTTGGCAATTTCCTCAGTGGAAAAAATGTATTTGAATATACACCGATCAGCCATAACATTATGACCACTGACCAGTGGCAAGCCGGCGGAGGCAGTGTGGTGCTTTGGGCAATGTTCTGCTGGGAAACCTTGGGTCCTGCCATTTATGTGGATGTTACTTTGACACATACCACCTACTTAAGCATTGTTGTAGACCATGTACACCCTCTCATGGAAACGGCATTGCTCTTTAAGCAGGATAATGTGCCCTGCCACAAAGCAAAATGGTTCAGGAATGGTTTGAGGAACACAACAATGAGTTGAAGGTTTTGACTTGGCCTCCAAATCCCCCAGATCTCAATCCAATCGAATCTTGTGTCAGTTGTGTCAGACAGAAAGAGATATATTGTGTCCCAGAAATCTCAAAAAGTTAAACCCTATCTGTTCTTAAAAAATATATATTATATGTGGGGATTCCTGTAAGAAGCAAAAGTATCCTTTTTGTTTAAATGCAACATAGCTAAAGTTGTAAAATGTCTTTTCTCAAACAAACCTCAAAAACAAAAAACACATTATCATTCCGAAGGGGATAATACCTGAATTTAAAAAAAAAAAATGTTTTCACGGTTCACTTGCCATTTCACCACAGTTCCCCATTTTTGTGAACAGACCCTGTAGTGCAGGGGTGGGGAACCTACGGCCCTCCAGCTGCTGATGAACTACATCTCCCATAATGCTCTTTCAGCTCAGAGGCCTCTTCATTTTGGCCTAAGTTTAGGATCTCCTTCGTAACTTCATCACATCATTGTTTACAAATAGTACAGAGATTTGCATCTTTCCGTACACGCAAATATAGGACTGGCGCTGGAGTCATACCTTTTAATCAAGCAGAGATAATATAATGAAAAAACAAGCAATAATAATACATAATCAATAAGGCATAAACCAGAATCAAATGAATATATAAGTAAAACAATGTAACACAACAGAAAAAAACACAATATACAAAATAACTAACACAAAAAATAATAGTACCGTATTTTCCGGCGTATAAGACGACTTTTTAACCCCTGAAAATCTTCTCAAAAGTTGGGGGGTCGTCTTATACGCCGGGTACTGGGATTTACTCACCTATTTTCTGCTCTGTCTCCGCTCGCGCTGTTAAGCCGGTCCGTGGCTGTCAGGGAAGCGTTGTGAGCTCCCCTCAGGCCACGCGGCTTCAATAAAGTCTGAAACTTTTTTTTCTACAAAACTTTATTGTCCGCGCGGCCTGAGGGGAGCTCACAACGCTTCCCTCACAGCCACGGACCGGCTTAACAGTGGGAGACAGAGCAGAAAATAGGTAAGTACTGGGGATTGGGGATTGGGGAAAGGGGGAGGAGGGTGGAAAACTCTATATTTTAACCTTAAAGGTTAAAATATAGATGCGATTTTTCCGGCTTATAAGATGACTTAGTTGGGGGGTCGTCTTATACGCCCAGTCGTCTTATACGCCGGAAAATACGGTAACTAGAGCCAAGACCAACATTTGGTGTGTGTGTATATATATATATATATATATATATATATATATATATATATATATATGATTTATATATATACTCTTCTCCTCCTCCTCAACCCCCCCCCCCCCCCCCGCAGTTTCAAAACCCGAAGCATGTAAATTCTGCATGAAAATTGTCAACCTGCTGCTCATGAGAAGGATTTATCCTAGTTGCAAATTGTTCTTTGTTATTTAATGGGACTGTTCTTCGCTTGCATCGCGGTAGTTTTATCATGGGACTTTCAGCAGCTGACCGTTCAACGCGGGCAATTCCTCGCGCTGCGCTGAGCTTAAAGTTAGCTGTAGGGTTCGTATTTGGATCAGGGGTTCGGGTTATGCAGCGGGGCTGACAATTCAGTGCCGAGGTGGTCGTGTTTAACAGTCAGTGCTGTGACATCCACAATGAAACTGGGGAAAGCGCTGAGGGAACCCATGCAATGTAGCAGAAACGCATATCAAAGTGCAATTAATGGCACTTAGGAGTTTACTGTGCTGTTAGGACTAATGTATAGAACACCGGGAATGTGTAGACTTTTTAGAAAGCCCTCAAAGCACAATGTGGAGTTCTAAAGTGGGTACCGGATTGATATTTGAAATATTATTGGCTGGTTATCCTTCTGCTTTCTGTGAATTGTCCTCACTGGCTCACATTTAAAGTCTGAATGTTCGGAATAAAAGCCAGTTTTTTTCCCAAAGTGGGCCATAGGATCAGACATACATAGGGTTGCCACCTGGCCGCTATTTTACCGGCAGGCCGATAAAAAATTGGCAGCAGGCCAATGTTAAGTCTATGGAGACAGTACCGAGGCCAGTATTTTTCTGAAGAAAAGGTGGCAACCCTAGACATCCATGACATACAGATATGTACTGGGCCACATTACAGTTTTTATTTTTTATTTTACAGTAAGGTGCAGTCAAAGCTTGTTAGCCATCGAAAATGTTTGGTTATTTAGCAGTGATATAAAAACTGTTTAAAATCAACTTCGTACAATTTACAGAGCTAACACGAATATACATAGGTTAGTCTCTTGGGCCGGATCTAGCGGTCAGTTGGGCTGCACGTTGGACGCCAATGTACTACAGCGTGTCATCTGTAATGACACGAGCACCCCTACAGCCTTTATTGCACTGTTTAATCTAAATATTCAAAACAGTCAACCATGAACATTTAGATTATTTCCATGGTGATTGTTCTGATTTTAGAACATTGTCCTAGAGTTGCTATATTCTACAGAACCCATTCTCCCCCATAAAAAATACTGTACATATTAATCATTCATACACTGTAGTTTCAAAGTGGCAAAAAAGAAAATTGGGCATCAAATCTCCCATTATAAACTCAACCTTATCATTTACTTTCATATATATATATATATATGCTTTTTTCTTTTCTCTATAGATCAGCTAGGAGTTGAACAGATAATTATTTCTGGTCTATAAACCCATCTAAGAATCTTTTAAATGGCAGGCTAATATCAACAAACTATATCTAGAATTTTACATACAAAAAGCTCATACTCCGAGCTACGCTGCAGCTATTGCTCTGCATTGATTTAAAAAAAAAAAAAAATAGCAAAGGCCACTGTTAAGTCTGAATCAAGTATTGATGACATATTATAAATTGAGATTGAAACATGCACCAGCCCCAGGCTTTTTGAGTAAAAAAAAAACCCCAAATAATCCCCTTGTTTGTAACAAATAAGATTGAAACGGCAGCAGTAATACTTACTAGACTGTCATAGTTTTGTAAAAGCTACAATACATTGATTAAACCAGTCCCCGAATACTGGCACAGCTTTTTAAACAAACTAGGTCGTATCTTGAACTGAAGATTGTTGCCTTTGATACTGATTGTCTTTCAACACAAGAAAGGCTGAACTGAAATGTGACCTGCACCTTAGTCATGCCACCAGGGACTGTTGAATTCTGAAACGGTCAGACGGTAGCCTAATGTAGGAAAGGTTTTTGCAAAGGATTAAAGTGAACATTTGATGTAGTAATTCACAATTCAACACTACAATATATCACTAATATACTCGGGAATCAAATAGAGATTTTGATTTGTATTTCATGAAATCCAGGGTGTTAGTGTGCTTCTGAGAAATACACTATTTATTCCATTACTCCATGAAATCCGCAGCCTTATCAGACTTCCTCACTATTGCCATGATTTTCTCATGTAACATAGCGGCCAACACTATCACATGAAAGTATTCGCAACTCAAGGTTGACAAACAAGGACATTTGGCTGCCCCCCCTTTCGTTCTCTGATCCCATGAGATCATGAGGAAGATGAGCTGGACTCATTATAAATACTGCCTAGAATTTAAAACAGTACTTGGACAATGAAGGAAGTTTATATGTTTCATTTGTATCATTGAATGAGGCTGGACATCAGTCCTTAATAGCATAGCCTGTGCCTGTTGAATATAGTCTACAGCCCATCATCCTGAAAGAATCCTGGGTGCCATGACCAGGACATCCTTAGGACTATGGATAGATATGTCCATATTGACTGAGGAAGCCTATACTATGATAGTCAGGATTTTGTTATATATACCAGCAGCACAATGAGATTAGGCTGAAATGTCTGAATGTTCTATAGCACAAATGTTGGTTTGGGTGGGGGTCAGGCGCATGTTAGGTGACATCCTATTTAATCCTTGATTTCCTTGGAGTTTGGTGTTTATATTCTGTGATCGAATCTCCCAGCCTTTTGCAAATTTGTACTAGTTCGTTTTTCTTGATTTAAAACAAGTCCAGGTAATGTTCAAGCAAACATTGCAATCATACTTAAAATAAGCGACGTGGAAGAATGTACTATGGAATCAAGCCATTCATGTGTTTCCCTTAGAGCTGTTTTATAAAAGAAAAAAAAAATAGTTTAGATAATATAATACTTACTGAATACTGGCAAATACCTGTACACTTGGGCTACAAGCCAAATGACAACGGGCTGCACCTGCTGGTACCTGAGAATACCTTACATTCCTTAAAAATGGGTGTGTACATCTATAGGTTATTTCTGGGGCAATCTTCTAAAAGTGATCTAACCGTCAATATAATTCCATTGGTTTCCATGGTGATTGGACCACTTTTAGAACTTTGCACCACAATTTAACTTCCAACATAAGCCTGATCAACTGGGGACCTAAGCAAATAGACTGGAGGGAAAAGGAACCTGAGTGCCGGTCACAATAAATGACAACTACCATTGCAGATGAAAACGTTTTGGGTGGAAATCTTCAAATCCCCTCTTCAGTCGGATATTCCATGTGCACATACCTATGTGGTGCTCTAGATGGCATGTTCTGAACCTGGATGTTACAGTCTTCTCCAAATATAGCTCTAGAACAGTCGTCCTCCAACATCTGGAGGGCTGCAGTATGGCACGCTTGCTCTAGATACCAACACTGACCCTTTCTTCTCTTTAATACACTTAATCCTTGAATTGATTTTCTCTTCAGGCAACCGTATGTCTGTCAAAGCGTTCCTGTGCTCCCCATTATATTACCCTCTAATTAATCTGTCTTTCTGGACTTCTCCATTGCACATTATTTGGGATAAATTCTACATATAATCATAGATCCTTACCATGCATTTGCTAATCACATTTTTTTGGTTTAGTCCTCCAGGCTCCCGTCCCTCCACTCCTAAGAGTGATTCGGAATTGGTCAGTAAGCCGGGGATGCAGACGAATGAACTCCCAATGCACTGGGCCTGGGGTGAGCTGCCGCAGGCTACCAAGGTGAGCAGTGTTTTATCAAATTAGCTTAACAGTACCAGATGGCGCAATCTGAGCCTGGAAAGTAACATCAAGTTTATTCCTATGTTTTGTGAAGCAAAGAAAAATTTTTTATAGTAAATTGTTATTTATTGAATTAAGTGATCCTGCTGTCTCAAATGACCAAACTTTACTTTTAAATGTAACAGCAGAGAAAAACTGAATTTACATTTCTTTAAATAGTTGGGCCATATAAAGACAGTTTAAACCTTAAAAATAAACAACCCTCTTATTGTGTCTTGTCAAATGTATTGGGACAATAAACATACCTATGAATCTATTTGTTCTGTACTCTACTAAAGTGCCAACATCTTTTATAACTCCTCTGAGACTCTGGCTCCTCCCCTTCTCCTCACTGTCTAAAACTCCCTCCTACTCTTCACTTTTCATTTTTATTACTGTTCACATTAACATTTTCCTTAGTGATAAGTTTCCCATTCACTAATTCTTTCTGTCGTTCCAGTTTAGATGATTGACACAAAGACATACCACTAAGAGTACCAATGGTCGTTTGACCAGCTCAGTATAGCAACCAACCGCTATACAAAATGACCAACATATTTTTTGATAAAGATTATGGTACATTTTATTGAATGGTAGTTCATAGAAGTACCTTTTCAAAAACAATTTTAAATAGGAAGAAATATCCTTTCATAAATTCAAAATAAATTGGGAGTGGGTTAGTAGTGAACCTCAAACAGGAATATTTCCCAGCATTCATTTGACTGCCTTTTCTTGATTGGCTGCTTGTTTTTTTAATACTTGACACTTTATTAAAAAAAAAACATTCTAAGTAACACAGCAGGTCAGTTGAAAGTTATTCTGAAAAGGTAACATCAAGCCCGCCAAACATTGTTTTAAACACCTCTTTAAACTCTGCTGCCTATGCTCTCCTATTATCAGAAAAACAATGCAATACAACATGTTTATTTATTTTACCTTTTGGCAGCTCCTTCTGCTTGTGCAGGCATTGTGAGCTTCTACGTTAGCTTGGGTAGGATCACGGTCACTAAGCTACCTGAAGTTCTGCCTCCTCAGGCGACAAGCGCGTACTTGTTATGGGGCTGCAGGGAGACCTTGTTGAGGAAGGCGGCTGATAATAGGAAAGCATACATAGAAGAGTTTGAATGAACTGTTGTGTGGTGGGCTTCAGAGTTGTCCATTAAACATCCATCTTCGTTTATGGAACCGGTTTCTAAGAATGGAAATGCAGTGTATTGGGGGTTTTGAACAAAGGTCAATTGTGGGCCAATGTTCTAAAATGTGGGAAACTTTGCCCCAGAAACAACCTTCATATATAACTCTTATATAATTCTTATGCTCTGTTTTATGATGTAATAAACAATAACCTATTTTTCATTGTAAACATGGAACATCCATTGACTTACCTGGCAATGTTTTACAGTCTTCTGCTCATAAAACAAAGGAATTGGGCATGGTGAGCATCAATATGTCAGAAAGCACACATTTCAGAATCATCCCAAGCACTACCGATGAGGGCAAAGTGCTGTCTCCAGAACCTGTCCTAGACCAGCTATCTCCGGGGATTGTAGAAGATGTTGGTCCTGAGCCAGTCCTACCACCGACAAGTGAAATGAATGTTGGATTTCTAGGAGCAGCTGCGACCACTGATGATGACCTCAGCCCCACCGCCATAGGTGCTAGCCACCCACTCGGCAAAACCGACTCGCCTTCAAAGAAGAAAGGTAAGTCATTTTACCTGGTAATATGCAGAAGTTTTATTTTGTTATATTATAATATTGCCCGTCTGAGTTCTGTTTAATTTAGTACGTGGAGCTAAGCCTTGGAGTGCCGATGACATTTCTTGTATCTATAATATTAGCGAATACATTCATTATAGCCATCAAATGAAAACAAAAAATCTTAACATTTTTTAGTCTGATCTTTTCAATTATTCATTTTCTTGCACCAGAAGGAAAAATCCCTGATCCTTTTAATCCCATCTCTGCAACATAGTGAAGACATGTGATTCTTTCTGATTTATAAAAATAAATTGTTTATTACAGATAAACGAAGTCGGCATCTCGGTGCGGATGGCGTGTACTTGGATGATATTACTTGTATGGATCCTGAAGTTGCAGCTTTGTATTTCCCAAAAAGGTACTCCAAGTTCTGCCTACAAGTCTTTGTAATGCGACAGTGATGGGAATTTTGACCATATGACTATATAGTAATGGTAACCGATATGTAATGAACCCCACCACAAAGTTCTTGATGGACAGTCTATATACAGCACAGATAAAAAAAATGTTTGCTCAAAAGTCGCTCAATTGAAGTGAAAAAAATATAAAACTAAAATCAAATGTAATACTATAACAAATGCATAAATATATCCTACTTGTAAAAATATATAAAATTTAATAGAAATATATATATATATATATATATATATATATATATATATCTTCAAAAACATATAATATAAAATAGATTATACAGAAAAATAGAATATTTTATATTATATTTAACATATAATATAAAATAGATTTTTACAGAAATGTTTTTTTTTTTTTTACTGTATACAATATAATATGTATACTGAACATAACAATATATTGTACCCCTTCAAAAGCACACGATAAAAAATATACTTGCACTAGACATTCTCTTCAAACACTCCCAGTAGTTATAGAGAATAATATATAAAAAAAAATATTCCCAGGAATATTAAAACATACAGATGGCACAGACCTTCTTCCATGGTGGAAACAGGTTATGATCAAAATGGAGGAGACCACATAGGGGACACCTTCACGTCATCAGACGGTATTGGCATCCAGTCCTTGGAAATAATCTTTTTCAAAGCAGAATGTAACTAGTTGTGCTCTAAGCTGCTTGCCAAGCTAGCATTCAGTTATGCTACTAGGTTATCTATAAACAAAGCAACACAGTCTAAACTGTGTGATGAACAAGACATAAAAATATAATACAATGCATTTGAATAGTAGCGGAATATTTATGCATGGTTGTCTCTTATGCTTTTTTATTGTCTATGTAATTGTCTTTTGATATTGTTTTAAAAAGTAAATAAAGAAATATTAAATCAAAAAAAAAAAAAATATATAATATAATCGGAGAAATACAGCTGAACGTAAACCTGCGTTTATATCTGTAAACATACATGTTTGCAGCTGCAGACAAGGAGCACCAGATTTTTAACGTGTGTTTTATTAGTGGTGTAAAATTAAAAATAAAATATATCCGTTTAGTGCTGCTTTAATATACACGTATTCACAATCTAGACCTTTTTATTTATTCGTAGAAATGCATGTCACTTCTGATCTCTGTATACATTTGTCTGCTGTTCTTTTTGCAGTGGAGAGACAGCTGCCCAGTGCAGAGGCACCAGTGAGAATGGAGCTCGTGCTGATAACCAGTCTCCCCAGTCTGTGGGAAGCTCCGGGGTAGACAGCGGAGTGGAAAGCATCTCTGACGGGATACGGGATCTGCCCTCTATTGCCATATCACTCTGTGGAGGCCTCAGTGATAATAGAGAGATTACAAAAGGTACATTACTATAGACTTCTCTGTGTACCTTTCCTCTTCATCTGGGGGCCCATGGAGTATAGACTTCCCCCTAAATAAGGGAGTGTATGAGGGCACAGAGTGTGTGGAGACAAACTTTACCATCCAAAGTGGACATTTGCAATCAGCTGTCATACCCTGATCCACATGGGCAAACTTGCAAAGTACCAAGATACACTTACCCCCCACATATAGGGTTGCCACCTTTTCTTCAAAACATTTTTTATAGGCCTTGCTACTGTCTACATAGACTTAACATTGGCCTGATGCCTATATTTTACCGGCCTGCTGGTAAAATACCAGTCAGGTGGCAACCCTACCCACGTATGAAAAAAATAATGTTTGTTAATGATTTATCAGAGATTCCATTTAATTGATGGTTCCTGTCAAACATGTAATTTGGATGTACTGTTTGATCGAAGGCTTGCATTCCTACTATCATTTTAGCAATCTGCTAATAAGTGATGAGTGAATATTCATCTGTCAATACATTGTATCTGCCTTTGAGGCACCGGATTCAAATGTGATCAGTGGCACTTTACAACGTAATTACTGTTTTTTAAAGTATTGCACAATATGCCTGTTTATACATCACGCATGGATGCATAATAATCATGTGTTGTAGATTAGAGGGGATTGGAGAATTCAAAAAATGGCAATAGTCTTCAGTCTATGTAAACTACAGATATACAAATAATACTTATATTAGGAACTAACCCCTCTAAAAAAACAAACAGATTTATTAAACATTCTAAATTCTATACTTAAAATGGAGGTCTGTCTTTCACCACTGATTACACTTATTTCATGTTGGCCTACCTTGGTGTCAAAATAACCAGAAGTGTCTAATAATTCAGATATTTATGGCAATTAAAATCGTTATGACCAGAAACTGGAGAAACATTGGACTTTTGAATTGGTCAGAGATCAAAACCCAAATTAGCACCCAACATCGTATGGAGGCTGGTATCTGTTTGGAAAGAGCCTCCTTAGAAAAATATCATAATATTTGGTCCCCATGGACTGAAAGCTTTGGACTTGGTGACTAGTTTCCTCATGGGAAGGACAATGTCTAGCAGGATATGCTTGTCAGGTTTGTCCCTGCACAATGTATAGTTATGTTACTGAGATGGAATGTTCATCTCCACTCACTTTTACTGAATAGCACTCAACGTTTTATACGCTCTCTCTCAAGGTGAGTGTGGCTTGGGTCCTTCAGAATGTAATAGGGGTGCATCTTGGGAGATGCTTGTAAACTAGAAGTTGTTAGGAGACTCTGTTTGGGAGTTTCCCCAACTAACTTGGACATCCGGCTGAACTAAAAATTCATGGCTTTGTAATCGAATGCCTTTAAGCTAAAATATGGAGGCCTCTGAAAAAATTCGCAATGGTGGGTTTACAGATTTTATACAATGGAACCATAACAAAATCAGACTTTTTATAGAATGTAACTGTATAAAATAAACGGACTCCAGTTACAACAGAGTGCAACCAAGTAAGGCACCTACTGATGCCTGTAAATACCAATCCTACAATCAATACAATACATTTAACTCATCCTTTCATTTTAAAAGCGTCGGACCAATTCTGGAGGAAATAGATAACTTGCCAACATCCTGCTTCAGGGATCCTTTCACTATCTTCAAAGACACTCTGTAATGTAATTGTTTTGCTTTGAAGATGAGTTGCATGCAATGCTCTCTATGTAATCCCAAAAGACTGCGCCGTGGTGATCTTATTAGTTTTCCATTAATGAAGACATGTTGCATTGTGTAATAGCAATATCTTACAAGTCGTGTCTAGAGGCAGAGTTTATGCACACACCGTTCTCTTCCAACTCCGTATTTGCTGGGTTCAGCTGAGTCTACGTTGATATAGCTTCGTTCGAACAGACACCACCAACCCCTGTGATTTTAAACCACTACTATCATGTGGAACATGTTGTAGCTTCAGTAACCAGTGTGCAGCATTGAGTAGCCACTAACTGCTAGTTGGAGGTTTAATCCATGTTCCACTGCATTGGTTGACCATCCTGTAAAGTGAGACTGGGAACAATCAGATACTGCAATAAGTGAGCCAGAGTCTAAATTGAACGAGTCATTTTGATGCAGATTACAGAAGCCTTTTGATGTTTTCTGGGACATCCCAAGATCAAGCAAAACTGCCTCTAGTTAGAACCACCGTATATGTAACTTGTAAAAATCCTACTAAACTCTTGTATGAAGCACTCAGTTTGGTTTATTTGGATGGGTTTTTAACACCGTCTGATGAAGTGTCAACAGATATTGTCTTAATGGTAGTAAAGTTGGATCATTATTTATTGTGCAGATAAAAATAGCATGTTAGCAATTTGCTTGAAACTCACGTGGAACCTCCGAGAAGCTGGACTAGGAAAGCCATTTATTCCAATCATCAAAATATTTCTTGTACTTTGGATTAGGCGAGGACATCCGAAGCCTCATTATGCATTGTGGGTGGGGATGGGAATAGGTTTGACTTATTTTTAGTCCGTTAAATCATTAGGTTTTTTTGTGTTTATTTTTTTCCCCCGAGGTGTATCAGGTGTACAGTATCCTGTAGCTCTTGTGTAATAATGTTTCTTTACAAATGTAAACATATCTGAGAGATTACTCACTGACTACAGTAGCTGTTCAAGCCTCCGGCTCGCATTTTCCAAACTTGGCAAGGTCAACTCTGCCCCTAATCCTTCCGAGATTGATAAATAAGTACTATTATAGTGGGTCATGGTACCCAATTATTCAGCTTCTCATAGAGCTTTGAGTCCACAGCAAAAAAAGAAAATCCCTCTCGCATGTACATATCGTGACTCACCATGATTGTGCCATTATATTGCACTCCTACATTATAACATCCTACACATCCATCAGACTCCATTCAATGGCCTGAGAAATGTATCTCTGGTCATTGGTTTTTATCTCACAGTGATCTGTCGCAGTCTATGATCTACAGTGATGAGCTGGGATTGGCAAAGCATCGTTAAATTGCCCATCTTACCCCTGCTGATAATGAAACTCATTGAATAATAATAAGACATGATTTAACTAGGAAATGTGCATATATTCTCTGGTTTTCAAGTACTATTACCCAATTTATTGTTAGTCATTTTGTCTCTCTTGGAAGGATAAAGGGCTCGGTCAACCCTGCCAGGAATTGAACCTGTGACCCTAAGGGTTGAACAGATTCTACAGATGATGCATTAGCCCGCTGATTCCAAGAGAAAAATAATCTGCTCTCCAATATGTTGATTTTTTTGAGTCAATGAGCCCCAGATTATACATGTGGACATATTTACCAGTTGTCCCATTTGCGAAAAAATACATTGTCAAAATTGCTAGCATGATGGCATAGATAATCCTCCACAAGATGTCTGCACAAATATTATATTGTTATTCTTTCCCAGATTGTCGCGAAGGGCACAATAGGAGTCCTCACAGCAAAATGTAAAAAAATATACTAATTCATCCACTGATTTACTATCAATTTGGATAATAAAATCTATTAAGATTTTTTTTTTATTTTTTTTTATTTTTTTTTAAAGAAATATTTTCTTATTGAACAATGTAGGAGGTCGAATTAATAAAACGTGTGTAAACCCATTAAAATAGTCAACATATTGAACTGTTCAGAGCCATTTTATTCTGAGAATCTGCAGACTAGATTCCATTATTCCACGCATCATGCGCAGCTATTGGTATACGGTTTAACCGTCTATGTCCCAGTTTGGCTTTATTTTCTGGAAGGAAAGGGGGATTGTAATAGTAAAAATAGTTTTGAGGCCTGGTGTTCTGGATCCTCTGTTTGTGAAATGATAATGAGGGAATGTTTATTGTTGGTGTTTGTGCTGTGTCTGCTTTTTATCTCTGTGTTTGCTGTGCTGTTTTTTTTTTGCCTTTTTTTTTTTTTTGCTTTATTGTCTTAGAGCTACTGAAGCACAGCAAACCCAGAACTTCGGTGTTTACACACTCTTTCCAAAAGCAGATGCCAAGTTTGGAAGGCTTTTTATATGATGGTTTTTGCAAATTTTCTTTTGTGCTGCTTTAAATGTATTCTAGAAAGATTTCTAATAAAATACAATTTCCATTTTTTTCTGTCTTCCCCCCACACTAGATCAATTTGTAGAGCAGGTGGTAACATACCAACAGTTTGTCGAGAATCCTGAAATCATCGATGACCCCAACCTAGTTGTAAAAATTGGAAGCAAGTAGGTATTGATTTTATCTCTCTTGTGTGTGTGTGTGTGTGTGTGTGTTTGAAATGTTGCAATTAACGGTGTTTGCATTTTAAGCCAATCACAAAGTGACTCTATCACCTAAACATTGTTTTAACTGTGAATGTGGAGAATAAAAAATGATCCAAAATGATCTATAATATACCTCCCAAGAGTCTCTGTTCAGGAGGTACGGTCCCTATTTTGAACCCAAATTCCTCCTCTATTGTCCCTCTTTTCTGGGAGCTCTGAATTTTTAGTTGGTATAATTGTAACACAGATTCCACAGCAATAACTCTCACAATAGATTGTGTTTAAACGGCAGTAAAAAAAAAATATTATAATAAAGTATATTTTTAATATATATTATTTTTATCTCTAATTCTGAATGATTTATCAAATTACAGAAATAGTTACCAATCGGCCATCAAGTCAATGACAATTTTCCGGTAAAGCCCCCGGCCTTCAGCCACTCCCACACAAAAAAAGTGTCCCTCTTTGGCCATGTGAAATGTTGGGAGCTGTGTCTATAATATTAGTTCAGCAGAATCACAAGCAAAGGCATAAATTAGGAGAAAAATGTGTTTAAAATGTGTCCATGGTGTTAAGGCTTGATATGCAAAAGAACTGCTTTTCAATGGGAAACAAGTATTCTGCATTTCTATCCACAGGTGAGGTCATAAACAGGAGCCCCCCACATACATATTTAAAACGCATTTTTCTCCTAATGCAATTATTTTCCAAGTGACTCAGGTGATTTGACATGTCCCTTGTTGCAGCATTTTATGCATCTTAAAGTGATTTATTTAGAGGGGGGGGGGGGTGGCGGGGGGACTTTTTTGCTGACTGGACTACAAGTACCATAATTCTCTACTGCTCTAAAAAGCTGTTGGGGAATTATGGCAATTGCATTTCGGCAGCAGTTGGAAGTCCACACACAGTTTGGCCCCTAGGGTATAGAGCAGGGATAGGCAGCCTTTCGGCGATCCAGATGTTGTGTACTACATATCCCATATAGCTCTTAGAGTCGTCATGCTGGTAAAGCATCAAGGGAAATGTAGTCCACACCTGGAGTGCCAAGGTTGTCTACCCCTTGTGTAGAGGATTGTGACTTTTCCATTCTTTTTGATTCAGGTTTGCAGAACCTAAAGAGCTTGCAATCCATAGAGAGTCATTCTGTTTGCAAGTGTTTGACTGCTCTTTTCAAGCCTTGAAGCGACATAGTTGGCCATCTGCAGTGCTTCGAGACTTCATTTGAATTGAAAATTTCTTTAACCCCTTGACACCGTATCCTGCTTGTGTCCTTAAGGACCGAAACAGAGTTTTTGTGTTGTCCTGGCCCCTGATCGCTAAATATGCGCTTGAAATATAAATCCCACCGATAATATCAATTTCGCTAGTACTAAACGTCTTTAATTGTTGGAACCTAAAACACACATTTTTTTGGGACTGTGTAGAAATGCAAAACCTTGTGTTATTCATGTATAATGATGCTATGTTATGTGTTAAGTAACTAACCTGCTTTGCTCTAGGTACTACAACTGGCCAACGGCGGCTCCTCTTCTCTTGGCCATGCAGGCTTTCCAGAAACCTTTGCCTAAGGTAGGCCTGACTATTATGTAGACCTAACAAGTCTGTCCCATGCTCTTGGTAAATGTACATTGCATGCTGTATCTGTTGTCCCTAGTGGTGATTAACGCAGCAGTATTTGTTACATTCTACATTATCACATGTTCACTTTGGTTAAAATGAGAACGTTTATTGAACTTACAACATTTTCCTTTACTTCCCAGTTGTGGTGGAAACTTTTGTTCATCTCTATTTATTTCTTTAAATCAGTTACGATCTGGTCTACATCTTATTGAATTGTATCAATTCACACAAAAAATAAAAAAAACAAATTAGTTACGATCTGCAATTTTTAAAACACAGCTTGACCAGTTAATGCTTATATGAAATATTCATTTTATTCCGATATTGATATGAACACTGCAGGTCAAATAACCACATTTGGCCATATAGTAATTATGGTTAAGGTGTTAGCTTATGGGATCAGAGAATTACCTCAGGTGCTCCAAAGAGTATGAGGGGTTTATGTATAAATAGTGGCGCTGTTTTATGCCTAAGCCATTTCAAAATGTAAGAGGAAATATCTAAGCTTTAGGATAGTGGGTTTTTTTTTTTGTCATTTTGTGTGTGTTTTTTTTTATTGTTTAGAATGGTCTCTAGATCAGTGATGTCTACTTCATAATGCACTGCTAGGCTTCCCATAAGCCCCAGCCAGGTGCCCATTAACTATGCCACAGTTTTACCATTACCGTGAGCCCCAGCCAGGTAACCAATAATATGCTACATCCAGTTTGCCATTAAATATGCCACAGTTTGCCCATTACCATAGGCCCCAGCCAGTTGCCCATTAATATGCCACAGCCAGTTTGCCCAAATAATATGCCACAGTTTGTCGATAACCGTAAGCCTCAGCCAAGTGCCCATTACACCCTCCTTTCCAGTACTCACATGGCAGCAGTGGCGGCAACGCCTGCTCGGCAGTCTCAGTCCACTTTTCAGCGTGCAGGAGGAGCCGCCAATACCTTTTGGTTATCAGGGGTTGCCAACCCCTGATGTAGCCCATCAGCAGCTAGAATGTTTGACACCTTTGGTCTACATCTTATTGAATTGTATAATATTAAATTGTGTCTATATTAGAAGCACAAGTTAAAAATAAAGTTTAGTGTCCCTTTATAGGACAACTGTAGTACTTTTTCAAGTGATAAGTTAGTTGTCCCTAGTGTGGGGCTAAACTGGAATGTACTTTTGATCCTCAGACCAGCAGCTGCCATGTTTCCATGAGAGAGGAACCTTAACTAGGTCCCCTCTGCTGATCCTATACATATCTAGACCTGCTGTGTCTCACCTGTGAGACACAGCAGAGAGTAACCCACGTGTATCTAATTCAAATACACGTCTGCTTTACTTGGGAGACGGACGACATATTTTTTAACCCTTGCTTTCAAGGAAGCAGTTGTTAAAAGTAATACGTTTAATGACCTTTGAAGTCCTGGATTCGGACATGTCCAATGTGAAGTAGACCAACAGTTCACCCATTTCTTGCGGTCACGTTCTCTGTAGTATTTTTGAGTATCCCAGGGCCTGTACGGAACATGCCCTGCCTTTTGTAATGTCGAAGCACTGCAGAAAGTTATATTACAACAGGAACGTTACACTTCAATTAAACTTTCACGAAGGGCTTTAGGCCCATGTATTGGGAATATTTATTTTATTTTTAATGGCTGCAGTAACATGCCAAATCTTTACCACTGTTTAGAATTTTCAGAACAAAATATTACTGTCAGACAGGAAAGCTTTTTACAGTATTATTATATTGTTAGTTGCCATGGGTTACCCATAATTCATATATAAACATAATTGAGCTTTTCCCCATTGTCAGATGCTTTTTCATAAGAACAGATTGGTCGCTCGGCAACATTTTTTTTTTCCCCCCCCTCCCCATTAGAACATGTTTTTTGTTTACCCGAGGAATAATAAGGCATGAATCATGTAATGATCCCATTATTACTGCATGCTATTCTTCCATGTGGATTGGAACAGAATTATTTGTGTTGAGACAGCTTCCTTTTCCGATCACAGCAGGGAGGTTCAAAATGACTTTGGAGGACACATTATTTAACTTGGGGCCTTTTACAGTCAGGGGGAAAAAAAAAAGACCCTGTTGAGTTAATCAGCCCTTTTCCGCTTGAGATCTGAGAACATTGAATCTGACCCACATGGCATTTTGTTGCTTGTTTAAGAGAGCAGATATTCTATTTTCTGTAATAGAAGACTTCTTTTTCTTGAACGAGAAATTACAGAAAAGTCCAGGTTAAAGCGTGATAGTAATTTTGGGGTAACAATAATTTTGGGGTATTCTCTTTTTTTTTACCCCACCATGAGCCACCCCACTGTCAGTGGGGAAAAAAAAGTGGAGAGCTCTGAAGAATGTGTCCATCCATTTAAATTGTCCGACTTTCTTTTCCGTCCATGGCCAAGTTAAATGGACGCCTGTCGCGTATAACACGACAATCCCAATTTAATATAATCCTAACAATATCTATATATTTTGTTACATCCCACGTGGGGAAATGAATGGTTTTGGAGATCAATTAAATGTACTTCCTTCCGGCCCTCCAGCAACTCAAAATACTTTCCCAACATGATGTGCATGTGGAGGATGGGAACTGGAAAGAGTCCATTATATTTTATTTTAAAGGACAACTGTGGTCTACAAAAAAAATGTTTTTTTAAATAGGTTAGGCACTGTTAACAACAACAGTGCTTAAAATGATTAATGAATGAATAGAGTAAAAACCTTTTTTTTCAGGTGCCACCTCTGCCCAAACAGGATGCTGGAGACTTCAGATGCTCGTCCCTGCTTGCTAATGGTGTTTCACACATACGCAATCCTATTTTGGAGACTGGCTGCGGCCGCCATTTTGGAGACTGGCTGCGGCCGCCATTTTGGAGACTGGCATCGGCTGTTGTGCACGCGCAAAATGGCTGCCGCGCATGCCGTGCTGTCAGACGGGGATGCGCATCCGACCGATATTATTTGCAGTATGAATGCACCCAGCATCCTGTAGGGGGAGCGTGAGAGCTAGAAAAAAGGTATTTCCTCTATTTAGTCACTTAGCTTTTCCTGCACTGTTGTTACATAGAAACATAGAATGTGTCACTGGCAGATAAGAACCATTCAGTCCATCTAGTCTGACCAATTTTCTAAATACTTTTATTAGTCCCCAGTTCCCTATCTTATATCTAGGATAGCCTTGTGCCCATCCCCCGGATGCTTAAAATCCTTGACTGTGTTTAACTCTACCACTTCTTCTGGAAGGCTATTCCATACATCCACTACCCTCTCAGTAAAGTAATACTTCCTGATATTACTTTTAAATCGTTACCCCTCTAATTTTAGACTATGTCCTCTAGTTGGGGTAGTTTTTCTTCTTTTAAATATACTCTCTCCCTCTACTGTGTTGATTCCCTTTATGTATTTATATGTTTCTATCATGTCCCCCCTGTAACCTGTTGTTAGTGCTAGGGATATTTAAAGAAACATTTTTTATTTTACTTTTTGTCCTCTAATAAAACTCTGTAGCTTGTTGCTAGTATTTTAAAATGTGTTCTACATGATAGAGAAAAACACTTTTTGATTTTGTGGTTCATGGGGGGGGGGGGGGGGGGTGAGGGCTTTTACTCATAGAGAAGGCAAACTCCCCATCAGGATGATGTAAACTGTAAACCCCGCCCACTACAGATTGCATTGTTCAGGTGCTTGGGAGGAGCCTAAGGACTTGCAAAATCATACAATGAAAATATCGGTCCCAGCAAAATGACATCACAGGCATGTGTGGGAATTATTCTTCCATGGGTTCAATGTGATGAAGAGCCATCCTGTTGTCTTTCTACCACACAATTAAAATGTCTAATGTTTGAAGACCCTTTCCATGTAACTGTAAATACTAACACATTTTTATGTTTCCCTTTCTTTGTCTTCATTATTTGTTTTGTAAATGTATCAAGTACTCTTGCTTTGATTACGTCTGTGCAATGGTAGAATCCATTAGATGTTGTGTTTCGAATCTCTGTGGCCAGCCGACAGTATGCATGTTTCTCACTCGAGTGCTTGCTTGCCATTGTTTTTGGGTTAATTTACTTGTTCATTATTTTGATTCGCCCATTATTTAATTCATTTAGATATTTATGTTTTGCTTTTTTATTTTTTTTTATTTTTGTTGTTTATTTGTCACGTGCATGTAACACAGGTTACTGTGGATACTCTAATGAGAGACAAGATGCCAAAAAAGGGGGGGCGATGGTGGTTCTCATGGCGTGGGAGAAACACAAATATCAAAGTGGTAAGTTTCATAGCCGTAGGTTGGGCAAACATGTCCATTTTTGTCTTTTTCTTTTCTTTTTGTATTACTTTTTT
The DNA here is from genome assembly GCA_036172795.1 of Pelodytes ibericus. NCBI lineage: Eukaryota > Metazoa > Chordata > Amphibia > Anura > Pelodytidae > Pelodytes > Pelodytes ibericus. Next base: position 189,556,582 of record CM069861.1, read on the forward strand.
CTTTTTTCTTTTTGGATTCTAATGAATTGTTATAAAAGATACTCTTTTCCCCAAAAAAATTCAGTGATATCAAAGTAGATCCATCATCCACAAATTGCTAGGAAGTGATACAATATACAGACCAATATTAAGAAAACTGAGTAAATAGTTTAATCTGAGCCACCAACACATTAATAGGTTAAACTTTATTTCCAAAAAGTAAGGAACATTACATTGAGATAGCGCCAACAATTTGCATAGCGCTAGGTACAGAGCATAGAGGTGGACTACATACGAAGTTATAGGAACAAGACGGATACATGAGGTAGAGAGCCCTGCTCGAAAGCTCAAAATCTAAAGGGAGTGGGGGGCATGAGAAGGTGGTGGAAGGAACACTATTAGGGATGGTTGGAGCTAGGTGGGTTTGTTCAGAGATTATATGTGTTCTAGTTGGATTAGTTGTAAGCCTCCAATTCCTGACAGTGAGAGCTAGGTGGGATTAGCTAGGGTTAATGAACAGGTATTGTAGTAAGTTGAGTATTACGCTTCCTTAAAGGGACATTCTAACTTGTTTAACCCTTTACTTCCTTGAAGTAAAGTTGGACTTGTAAGTAAGCCCGACGTGTATCTTTATAGACGGACTTACTATCTGCTGTGTCTCACGTGCGAGACACAGCAATTCCCGGTTGTCGCGTGTTGAGAAAGGTCAGCATGTGCACAGCCAATCAGAGTGGGGGCTCGCCCCCGTTCTTGACAGCCGAACGTGAGGGTCTCTTGCTGCTAGCGCAGAGAGAGACTCTCATTTTTGCATGGGATTAGCAGAGAGGACCTAGTTAAGGTCCCCCCCTGCTGATCCCATGCAAAAACGAGGGATTCTCTCCAGACGGCTGACTACTATCAAAAGTACATTCCAGTTCATCCTCATACCAGGGACAATGGACATTTCACTTGTGCTTCTATATTAGATGCACAAGTGGAAAAAACGTTTAGTGGCCCTTTAAGGGCTTTTTAAGAGACTTTTTGAAGTTTGAGAAAGAGGGAGAGAGCTGAATACTCCACAGAAGGGTGGTCCAGAGAGAGGGTCCTACCCACATCAACTCTGAAGATATGTGATGGACATACCTAAAAATATTGGGGGTGGTCCAGCCATCATAGTAACAAATAGAATGCTCCTGCTAATTAGATCACTTTTATAACTTGAGAAATAGCCTTTATAACCCTCTTTGTGTTTGTAGCTGGAAATGTGTCTGTGTTCAACTCTTAAAGGGTCTGCATCACCTGAACATTGTTGTTACTGTGCATGTAAAGCATACACAAATGATTGAAAATGATCTACACATTGTATTAGCAAAACTGCCAGCAAATGCCTAAATTAGGAGAAATGTGTTCTAAATTTGTCTGTGGAGTCTCCTGCTTATGACATCACCTGTGGCATGGTATGCAAATTACACCTTTCCCATTGAAAAGCAGTTCATTTGCATACCGTGCCACAGGTGATGTCATAAACAGGAGACTCCACAGACTCATTTAAAATACATTTTTCTCCTAATGTAGGCATTTGCTGGCAGTTTTGCTAACACAATGTATAGATCATTTTCAATCATTGTTTAGACTTTACATGCACAGTAAAGGTTCCCAGTAACGCAATCCCCATATTACTTTAAAGTCAGACATTTAGACAGCTACTGCATTCATTTCAATAGATTGTGTGGCTTATTTGCAGTGTTACCTTTGCACATACAACAACAAACATGAATGATCTTGTTTTTTTAGACATTAGAACAGAGATAAAAATGGCATTCTTTTCTGTTAAACAGTACAATTGAAATAGGTACCTTAGCAGCAAGAATGCACTCACCTTTGGGACAGGATAATTAGTGCAAAATCAAAGAAATTCTGCTCTTCACTTTTTACAAATGGCAACCTTTCAAAAAGACCTGTAAGGTGGTAATACAAAATCTCTGGATTCCTTTAATTCTTTATATTCATTCACAATACTTATGTTTTTACAAAATTTCTTAGACTTTTTATTTTTTTTTAAATACCCTTTTCGTGTATAGATTTCCCTTTTCAGTTAAAATTAGTTTGCATACAGTCCAAGCATTTACCTTTTTATTTTTTTTTATTTTTTTTTTTTTTATAATTTTTATTTATATTTTTTCATTTCCTTGCTAAATTTATGACATTTGTTTAAAAGCTCTGTTCTGGGCCATGACGCCTCTGACATCTGGAATATGCATGTGAATATGTCTTCCAGGTAATAGGCTTCATTCTTTTCCTTAGCTTGTAAAAAAAAAAAAAAACCTGCCCTAACCACTTCTTTTATTAGGAAGCTAAGCCGGATCAGGGATTGAACGGGAAAGGGCCTTTTATGGGAGACCAATCCGCTGGGACAAGCTCTGAAAAAAGGTAACGCATACGTAATGGGGAAAAAAAAGGCTTTTATATAGGTTTAAATAAATGGAAAGCTGAACAAGGCCATAGAAATGAGATTTAAATCACATAACGTGAACTATAGCTAATTCTAGATGTATTCTTGGCATATGTTTTTTGTGAAAAATCATGAAATATTGCAGTTCTTATTCACTGTTGCCAAGGTTTATGTATAAGAAAGATAACCATTGCTAACATAAGTCTTTCAGATGGAACCAAGATTTTTAATTTTTTTTTTTTAGAAATCAATTTGCATGGCCAATATATTGGGGAAAGTAACTGGATTTTTGCATGTACACTAACTGAAGGGGAAATGTTGTCATTTTTGCATGTATGTGTATTGATCCAGTGTGCTAGCTAAATTGCTAGGTAATGTATAGATTTCTTTTTTTTTTTTACCAAATCATATGTTTTATGACTCAGTAAGTCTTGTCAAAGAACCTTTGTGTCAGAGTCCTAGCAATCAAAAACTACAAAGATGGACACAAGTGACCATGCATCTGCCTGCCCCTAAAAGATGACATCACATTCCCATAGTGCTTAGCCTGGTGCAATGCCACTGTCACTGTCAGTGGCTGATGGATCCATGAGTGCCATGTTTGTATTTTTTGACCATTACACCTTTAGGCCAGAAATGAGCCAGTGTTAGTGGCTAGCCCCCTTGTGTGGCTGTTGTACACCATTGGATATTTTGGTTTATCTCTACCTACTTTATAGCTGGCACCTTTCCCACTGTGAAATAATGCAGGTGATGTATAAAGACTGCCGCACACTAAAGTATCAGGAAGTTGCGGGGGAAGGGACGCACAATCGCAGTTTCTTAAGTATAACTTCAGTAGCACTTTTTTTTTTTTTACTTTTTTTTTTTGGGTGTGTGGAATATCGTGTCTCTGTCTAAACTCTTCTGGCAGAGGTTCTCCCGTACTTTTTCCTGAATTATTATATATGGTTGCACCAGTGCTCAGCCAAAAGCGCAAAAGAGTGGGACCGGTGCACATAGTGCAAAGACCACGTACAATATTAAAGTGTATAATTTGTATCCATAATCCCATCTAACAGATCTGTAACAATATCACAAGCTATCACTCTCTCGTATACGCCCACCCTTTTTGTTCCTTCTCCCATTACTTCCTGCCACCTCGTTTAAAATTCAGTCATTGATTGTCTGGAGGCCTAGGTTTCTATTCCTGGTAAATAATATACTGAATGAAAGGCCAGTGGTATGAATGAAACATTGATACTTGGATTACACATTGATCACTTCTGATGTAGGCTGCAGGGTAGCTTTACCCATGAGATGTGGCTTTTTAAGAGACAATCAATTAATGCACTCAGAGGTTTGGTGCAAATGCAGTTTTGAAGCATGTGGCCAAATGGATTTTTCCGCTTCATCAAATGCTATTTCCTGTGTTGTTTACAGGATAAAGGATGAGTCATCTTCGAGTGACGAGGATCCTAGAGCAGCCAAACAAAACATTGGATCTCTGCAGTCAGCCCAGAGTCACCTCTCGTCCTCCGTCACGTATAAGAAGACACTGCGTCTGACCTCCGAGCAACTCGTGAGTGTTTTAATAGACCTTCTTGTCTAACGATTTATTGGGTAAACACTGCATATGATGATCTTATCCCACATGGATAGACATTACGTTGAGACTGTCTCCTGTTAAGATGTAGCTTGTGATTCCCGTTCTTGGTTAAACAAAATCTCAAGCTCCTTTTAGGCCTTTTCTTTACTTAGTGAATAAGAGTGGAACCAAACCTTTAAAATCATTTTAGGAAAGCAGAAGGCCACTTCTGTCTGCTAAAAAAAATAACTTTTGAATGGTTCTCAGACTGTGCAAAAGCTGCCATTGGACAGTGCTCCGTGGCACCAGAGAAAGATGGTGTCTTTCTGACTTGGGAGGGCCAATCCTATACAAAGAAGCCTTTCGCCCCCCACCCCTCTCCCGACACTTAGCAGTGCGGGAGTTTTATTCTTAACCCCCATTGTTTTGAAACTTTGGTCAGATCTTTTCTCATCTGACCCAAGATGTCCGACCCACCTGATAGAGCTATACGGAGCAAGGAGGGGACTATAAAGTATCTTGTCTGTATCATTTTATTAAAGTATTTCTATTTATAATTTCTGCACTTGTAAACTTTTAATTAAACTTAACATCTTGCATGGATGCTTCATTTTAGTAACTGAGTATAATGCAGGTGAATGTTTCCATTTATAATTTACATAATTTCAATAATGTAGATCATCTGAACAGCCAACCCTATAATGTTTATGTGGAAGTATATATATATATATACATACATATAGTCTAATTTAGAATGCATGCATGCAATGAACAGAGTAAATGAACCCAGATAATGCACATATGCAGTAACAGTGGGAGACGGGAATCACTGTTGGGAAGAGCTTGTGAAATCTACATTTAATTGGCATGATGTCAGATGGAATTGCATTAGGGATATCCATTAGACATATCTATGTGCACCAGAGATAGCAAATTGCCATGTCTGCTGAGAGGGTGCTGCAACCGCTAATGATTTACACTCGAATAAGATATATCTTGTGGCGTAAGGAGAGCTGAAGGGAATGTTTCAAGACGTATAGAAATGCCCAAAACGTCTTATATTTACTTGTCAGCTTAATGAACCCCTTCCCGCCCATAGGATGTCCGATGCCATCCTATATTACTGGGATTAAATGCCTATAGGACGGCGTATAATGTCCATTATTTTTGAGTGGCCTCAATCGACAGGCTGGATGTAATTGATGCTCAAATGGATCGCTGGTTCCATTTATCTTCAAAGCTCTGGATTTGGGCAAGTGACGTTATGAGGCCTCCGGCTATTCTTGCCACAGGGTCTGTAAAAACGTTCTCTGCCTTTGTGTCTCTGGCTCCCCCATCAGTCTGAGCGTGAAGGGGGTTAGTGAACTTGGTGATATAGCTCAGTGAGCTAATGCACCAGCGGTAGAATCTGTCCAATCCTCAGGGCTGCAGGTTCAGTTCCAGGCATGGGTTGATTCACCCTTTCATTCTTCTGCGGTTGATAAAATGAGTACCGTTAAATTGGGGAATAGTAATATACCCTAGATGTTATAAATTCCCCAGGATGTACTTGAAGATATTAGGATACAGGTGCAAAAGAAGAAATGATAGTAATGAGGTAAATGCAGATTTTGGAGGGTGTGTGTGCTCATGCACCGCAGTTTCTGATTGGCTGTTGGTTTTTTATGTGCACCCCGGTTGCAAGAAAAATTGTAGAATTTCGTCCCTGTGGTTTGAGTTTGATTAATGTAAAGTAAATTGTGTGGGTGACTTGCTTGAACAGTGCACAGATTAAAACAAAACAATACACTTCACCAGATATAATTATACACTGTTTAAAAGGAGAAATAAGACTTGCAAAACCCTGGGATATCTCAGAAATGGCAAGTCAACGAAAATAAACCTTTAATGAGCGCTTGTTATAGACGGTCCATAATTGCGGTGTCATCGTTGTATTCAACATTTTTTGTGTTCATGTCAGCCCCCTGCCTTTCATTTGAGTTTTTTTTTTTTATATTAAGCCCATTGTACTGTATGTGATGTAATCTGCTGGGAGAGCAGAGATGTCAAAGCTACTAGAACATTACTTTAAGAATACAAATCGCTCACCATTGCATATACATATTTGCCAAAACTGAAAGGGTTAATTCACATGTTTCTATACTAGCCCATCTGCCTAGTTTATATACCTAAGCTTGGAAATAAGGAACATTACTGGCAGCAAAAAATACGTCATCCTTAATTGAAGGATTACATCCAGTGTAGGCATTTTGTACGAAAATACTTTAATGAAAGAATAAAAATAAAGTACCTATCTGAGACCTGTATGCTCTGTGAAGCTCTATCAAGGGGCTGGAATCTTGGGTCAGATAAAGGAAGACAACATGTCTGCCCCCAATTTAGTAAACAACATGTCTGCCGTCCGATATAGTAAACAACATGTCCGCCCTCCGATATAGTAAACAACATGTCCGCCCTCCGATATAGTAAACAACATGTCCGCCCTCCGATATAGTAAACAACATGTCCGCCCTTCGATATAGTAAACAACATGTCCGCCCTTCGATATAGTAAACAACATGTCCGCCCTCCGATATAGTAAACAACATGTCCGCCCTCCGATATAGTAAAAAACATGTATGCCCTTCGATATAGTAAACAACATGTCCGCCCTTCGATATAGTAAACAACAAGTCTTTTCCCCAATTATAGTAAAAACAAAAGATGTCCGTCCCCGATATAGTAAACAAAATGTCCGCCCCTTGAAAACAGAGCGGTTGATTTTTCAGGTGTATATATACCTCATATATACTGCATTTGCAATATAAAGAGATCCTGATTTATAAGGCGTCCCCTTAAAACTTTAGATCTACATATAAAAACTTTTTGCCAGTACATGTTGCTTTACATCTAAACTTTTATTTAAAGTAGGCATTTTTGGTATTTTCTTAAACTTGACACTGCACCCACAGCACCAGATAACACCTACACAACTTGTCAATACCACATTACAGCATCCACAGCACTGCACCCCAGGACTTGCCACAGCACCCACCTGACTTGATATTTCATATTATTATAATTAAAGATCATTGGTGTATGCCGGTGAAAGAACTACAGGAAAAGAGATCACAGGGTAATCGTCTTCAGAAGGAGTTTTTTCGGGCTGTATATGTTTTTTTGTCAGCTCTGCTCCACATACTGCCACCTGATAATTATTTTCTTATTTCACAGAAAAGCCTCAAGCTGAAATGTGGTCCTAATGATGTGGTGTTCAGTGTCACAACTCAGTACCAGGGAACCTGCCGATGTGAAGGCACAATTTACCTGTGGAACTGGGATGATAAAATCATAATTTCGGATATTGATGGGACTATCACCAGGTGAATTCTGTCTTCTGTTAGAATCGTGCAATTATTGTGATTTGTTCCAGCTCTAGGGCCTGTCAGTCAAGGCCGGGCTTGTCCTGTTTCAGTGGGAAATACCACACTGTGCCATTTACCGCTAGACAGCAAATATACACTTTCTATATAATGTGACAGCCTGGCTTTTATTCGAAGAGCAGCTGACACAATACAAATGTCATTTTCATATGAATTTCAATATTGAAGATATATACGTCTGTATCCCAGATGTCAAGCCCACAGCTCACTCCGGCTGGCAATCACATTGGGGTTTATTTTAAAAAAAAGTCAATTATTAGGCAAAGTTGTAAAAGTGGAGCATTCAGGAGGAACATGCCACCGATTTCTCCACTTTGTATGATTTTATCTTAGCATTGACCCTTAGAACTTGCCATCTTTGTGCTGCAAAGCTCCAAATGTAATGTAACCACGGGCCACCCCTTAAAAGGTTGCAAAACCCACAGTAGTATTGCAAATAGCGACTGTCTGCCTGAATAGTTAAAGGGAAAAACCTATTACAGCTTCTGAATGAAAATATAGCACAGTTGGCAAGTTAAGATACAAATTACCAAAATGTACAACTGTAGTGATGGCATCACTTTCTCAGAGCTGTAGCATTGCGGTCAGTGAGCCTGGACCCTGGATCTAGACAAAATGGCCAGAGACACGCGCTTAAAGGGAAAAAAGTAATTTTATTGCAACATTGTATGAGTTTTGGTTTTTGTACCGTATTTGAGAGTAAATGAGGTAGGGCTGAGTATATCCAGCAGCTTTACTCGTCTTTTTCTCTTCCTTTTTCTCTGAATTTCCACTTTAGTTTATGAATATATCACGTTCTTGATTTACTATTTAGTGCATTAAAGTGGTGTGGGCACGTCAGTTACCCAGCACACCGCCAATAGCTGGAAGTGCGTTCAGTGTCTCAGATGTTGAACACCATTCCCTGCTCCATGTTGTGGAGCAACATGTGACATGACATCCTGGAACTCCCACACGAATGCTCGCATGTCAAAAAGCCCATAAAATCATACAGAAGTGTGCTTTATTGCCATGTGCAGCATTTTTTAGTAGGGTGTGCACCCATAGATTTTCCATATTTACCCCAATCACCTGAATTGGTGCCATTATTCCTCCAAATCACTTACAGCAATGTGATTATTCCCCAAATCACTTACCACTGTGTCATTGTTCCCCAAATCACTTCCCACCATGTCATTGTTCCCCAAATCACTTGCCACCGTGTCATTGTTCCCCAAATCACTTGCCATTGTGTCATTGTTCCCAAAATCACTTGCCATTGTGTCATTTTTTCCCAAATCCACTTACTATTATGTTGTTATTCCCCAAACTCACCACCTTGTCGTTATTCCCCAAACTCACTTGTTACAGTACTCGGAATACTAGTCCCTCTTTAATAAAGGAACAGCAGAGTTCTATATTCAAAACAACCATGCCCAAGAATATACAAATGTATGCTGCTCTATCAAAATGTGTAACTTCATGATTGAGAAAAGAAGTACAAACCAGAAATTAGTTTTGCTGTCTGTTTTTCATCTGAAGGTTTGAGTTTTTTTGCATGATAGACTCCATTACCCATTACTGATAGAAACATAATGTCGTTTTTTTTCTCCTCCCCTCAGATCGGATACTTTAGGTCACATTCTGCCAACACTTGGGAAAGACTGGACTCACCAAGGAATTGCACAGCTCTATCACAAAGTTAGCCAGTGAGTGTTTCATGGTTCTCAAATTGCCTAATATTAGTATGTACTTTAATGAGGTCATATCTTTTTAACATGCACTGCTATTTTATCTGTGTGGTTACGTGATCCTATAACCGCATGAACCCATGTACAACATCAACTCCTTACAAAAGTCACAGGCTAGTGCCATGTACAACGGAACTACATTTTTGGGTTATACAAGCATACTTGGCAAGAACGCAGCCCAAGTTTTAAAAGACAGGCATCTAAAAAGGGTGAATAATCTCAGCCAAATCGTGAGTGGCACAAACACAGCTCCAGCAAAATGTCAGAATGTATCAAAAAGATGCAATCACTTTTATACATAACATTACAGCAATTTCTCTTTTAAAAAAAAATGATTTTCCATTGTACAGAACAGTCATTGGGGGTCATGTGTGCTTTTCAGACTAACATGGTGTTTTTTGTTTCCTATTTTCCAGGAATGGCTATCAATTCCTGTATTGTTCAGCCCGTGCTATTGGAATGGCAGACATGACCAGAGGGTACCTTCACTGGGTGAATGAGCGAGGCACTGTGCTACCTCAGGGACCTGTTCTTCTAAGTCCCAGTAGTTTATTTTCTGCCTTACACAGGTATAGCATTGTTGTTTTTTAAGAATTCTGTCCCCCCCTTAAAGGAAATTAACACCCAGAAAAGGTTGTTTAAGAATCATCCAACTGAAAAAAAAAATGATTCAGAAAAATAAAGATATTAAAGCTGACACCTCCCTATTACCTGCTTCCTCCTGGGGTTTGATTCTCCCACCATAACAACATCTGCCCTATGCGGTTCATATTCTGTGAGCCAAAAAAAGGACTGCCATAGAGATGGATAGGGGTACCTATATGAATGAAGCTGGCCTCAAGAGGACCCTGTGACAGAACCTTCCAGGACTGGGGTTCTTGGCAAGAACTAATGTCTTGCCTCCTTCCTATAGATTATGGACTCTGGCATTAAAAGGGGTTTCTAGATTTGGGGAGGTGAGAACAGTGGGTAAGTTTGCACTGTACATTGATTACAGTGTGTCACGAAAGTATTGTCGCAGTAACTAGACTGCAGTTCTAAAAGTGCTCCAAATAAACTTTTATATTTGTTATTTCATGTCATGGTTAAAGCTTTATAAGTTCTGTGTGACTCATCCATTGTTCTCTGTTAATTAGTTTTACTTCTAAGTGATTATGTCCATTGTATGAGTGTACCAATTTAATAACTGGACCTAGTGGGGAACTACAGTGGCCTCCCCCTAATATTGTATGCTAATCCCCTGTTGATGTAATTATGTCTGTTTATATGTGTGCTGTTCCTGTAATAAATTGTCATTCTTACTTAACGTTAGAGCAGATCACGCTAAAGCTCTTGTACGGGCTAACTCATCACAGCACTGGTTCCGTCTAATGGTTTGGGTTATTGCCACAATAGGCTGCTCTTGGAAGAGCAGCTCTGAGCAAGGAAGCAGAGCTTTTAATGGAAGTACTCAGTCGAAGTACCGAGGGTTTCGTTACAGACTCGTTCATAGTTTACGCTCGTAATTTAAACAGAAGCCACATCTGGATTCTTTGTAAGAAATGTATTTGGATACCCTGCATGCATAATAAAACAAACTGTAAAATGACTGAGTTATACACTACCAAATGCGGAAAGTGTGGAAATGTATGGAACTTACTTTGGAGCCTTGCCTGTTCCATTAATGGGACACTCCTGGCATCCGTCTGCTGCCCAGCCCTCAAAGGGATAATAAAGGGTGATGTCACCCGTGTAACAGGCTTCAATGCTGTCCACAAGGGTTCAGTCCTTAAAGGACATCTGTTGGCTAAAAATGAAATTTTGTATAATTAAACAATTACATCATGTGTAGGCATTTTAAATAGACATATTTTAATGAAAGTCTTCAAATAAAGTACTTGTTTGAGAACTCTGTGCTCCATGTAGCTCTATGGGGTGGCAGACATGTTTAGAATCTCGGGTCAAATCTTCTTTAACCTTGGTTTAGATGAATGAAAATCTGCCCCCTTTAGAGCATTATTTTGGAGCTTGTTCGTGCATGACTACACTCGGCATTTGCCCGCAATGCGCTGAGTGTTTGGTACGACATTTACACTGCTGATATCTGGTCTTAACCAACAGGGAAGTGATCGAGAAGAAACCTGAAAAGTTCAAAATTGAGTGCCTGACAGACATTAAGAACCTCTTCCTGCCCAATATGGAACCATTCTATGCTGCATTTGGAAACCGAGCCACTGTAAGTGTCATACATGCAACTGTATACTACAAACGTACATCCTTTCCAACTGGTGCTGCTTATTGTACATGTGAATACATAGTGCCACAGTGATGCAGAGTGGAAACAGGTTCATACTTTCACACATCCCCCCAAGGACCCTGGTTAAACAAGATATTGTTTACACTGTTCAATTATTGTAAAACTGTATATCCTGCTCCACTAACAGTACTCACATATACACCTCTAAAAAGAAGGTGTGAATGCTGGACTACATTCCCCATAATGCTCTTACAGCCGTAATGCTGACAAAGCAGCAAGGGAAATGTAGTCCACAACATCTAGAGTGCTGTAAAAGTGACCTACTATTTATTGTGCAGAAATGATACCAAATGCATAGATGAATATGTGTTTTAAATACACATTGTCTCCTCTGTATGACATAACCTTTTGACTTCATATGCAAATTGGCTGTTTTCAGTGGGGAAATGTGTGATTTACATAAGAGGGCATAAGGTGATGTCATAAACGGGAGACACCATATGCATCTGAAATTCTGCTAACATAAACATAGAATGTGTCGTCAGATAGTAACCGTTCGGCCCATCTAGTCTGCCCAATTTCTGACTACAAAATTATTAATTATCTGAATACTTTCCTTAGTCCCTGGCCTATAGATAAAAAGAAGCATGACGTATAGATATTTATTTTTCATTCTTGGCATATGCAGTATGTTTTGGTGGAGTAATGTTCTAATTTAATATTACTAATTATCGCTTTTATTGACCATACATTTTAAATATTTTTCACTAATTAATATTTGTGTGGCATATGTTTTTTTCCTACACACCTGATTAAGCTCTGTTTTCACCATTTTGATTTTAATTTTAGTTTTCAGAGTGGTATCTCCCCTTGTGCATTATTTATGGGGGCAAGTAAATACTTGGTAGCCCCCTGAGACTTACTTATAAGGATTGCTGCTGTGAAAAATTCTGTTTATAATATAAGCACTTTATTTACCATTCTGGGTATTACTAATTCACTTTATTTATACGGATTATTATTTCACTTTGGTTTTATTTATTATCAGCACTGTACACATATATAATTCTACTTAAAAATTATGTGTTTTTTTCCCCCCTTGATATTTGTAAGTAAATAAAACACATTTAGAACATACCTCCCAACTTTGCCCTCCGGCCTATCGTGACACCGGGGGCGGAGTCTGAGCATGGACACAGGGGGCGGAGTCTGGGGAGGGGGGGTGACAGTGCTACCACCCATGTGCGGTAACACTATCACCCATTTTTGATCCTGGCTTCTGAAGCCAGGATCGCTACTGCGCATGTGCACCATGCTGCGCCTGCCCAGTTAGCCTTCTCTGGTGTCTGGGATATACCTCCCAAATCGGGACTGTTCTATGCAAAGCGGGACAGTTGGGAGGTATGATTTAGAATACAGATATAAAAATATATGTACTAGTGAACTTCATAAGCATTAAAAAAGGTAGATGTACTGCTGTTATGTCAAAGAGAAATAAACTAAGTATTAATACACTGGCAAGACTTGTAATGGGTTTCAGTAAAGTATAAGCCCTACTCTTCAAAGATTTACGGGTTAACGAACTAATACCAGTACATCTTTTATTTCCACGTTTCTACATAACATTTTTATTTGATTACATGGAGGACTGAGCTTCACCTCCGTCATTTATCTTTTCTCCTGAGGCGAAATTTGCGAGCAGAGACGTTATTAAAGCTCTTGTAAAAATGTCAACGGGACAAACCTGTATTTTTTTTATTTTTTTTTTATCCACACAGGACGTTTATTCGTATAAGGAAGTGGGAGTGTCATTAAACCGAATATTTACCGTGAATCCCAAGGGGGAGTTAATTCAGGAGCACGCAAAGACCAACATCTCCTCGTGAGTAACGACCTTCTGTGCCCCGGTTTATTAATAGAGCGAGCGTGGGCTATAAAAATGAGCCAGTGGTACCTATAAATGTGCAAACAGGGGCGAGATGAGGCTTGCAGTTGTGCTGACTGCGGTGACATTAGTCTGCGTTAATTTGCGCGGTCACTTTGTTAACGCAGCCTCTGGCTGTTTGGTTTAAAATGGAGGCTTAAAGGCGCAGGACATACAGGTGGCTTGCAGAGCCTTTAATCAGACCAAAGCTCCCAGTAATAAACGTGACACTTTAACAGACGCTCAGGCTACATAGGGTTTCTCTGTTCACAATGGACCTATAGCAATTCTCACTGCAATTAATACATATTAAAGTAGATGGATAAGTGGAATTGTATTTTTGTTTTTCTGTACGGTCACAGCCATTGACCGTCCATAAGATCCATTACAAAACAAGGTGGAAAACAATCTCTGCTGGCCATGTTTACCAAATGGAGTTACACTGTAATATCCTGTCCTCCTTGCATTGTTCCAAGTTATCACTTACTGCACTTTGGAGATTTGCCCACACAGCACATCCATGCATATTCAGTTTCCGGACAGCTGGTCACACTTGACCTCCAGCTACAGTGGTTTAGAAACTCTCATTATGCTCGGCCTTTGGCAGCTTGAGTGCCAAATGGTATCCATGCCATTTAACGGTGATGGAATCTCAATATGTATTACTTTCTAAGGCACCATCAAATATTTCTGTTGGGTTGTGCATCTTAGAGGATTCCTGAGTTTGATGGGAGTGATAAGAGTTACTACTTTAAATCCTGAACCAAAACATCTGCAACGTACATGCTCTACCTGGCATGCTAGGGATTAGGCATTGCGGAAACCGTTACTTACAACTTATTGTGAAAATAGGCAAGGCTGGCTAATCATGATGGGTGTTGTAGCGCCGTGCATCCCTGGCTATGTTTTGTAAGGATCATATGTAAATAGGAGCTGGATGTATACAATCCAAACCATATTACATGGTCAAGCCCCCCTGCCTGAGCACAGGTGAGTGGTTCCGAAGGTTGTTGCTTTTTTCTTTTGTGTTGTTTCAAGTGATGTCATTTTTTTTGTTCAATGTTATTAAATCAAATTGTGATGGTTTATGTGATATTTTCCTTAATTGCTGACATTTTCAGATGAGTTTCATTCGTCATTGTGATGCCAAGTGGAAGAAATTACAATTGTATGATAATTTAGTTTTAAGTCTTAAACTATCAATTTACATTAACTTTGTTATGCTTCGAGAAGGGAAGATTCATCAAAATGTTTGTTAATCAGCCACACCTAATGCAGGCTATTATCTAACGCCTACTATCTTGACAGCCGCTGTCCATATATCTTTTGTCTGTCAATTTACTCAGAAGCACAATGTAAACAAATTGCTGTTTTAATGAGGCCTTTTAGCACAGTTTGGGTGAAATGGTCTCTGCTAATTAAATATGGATTTTTTATGTTAACCTGTACACTTAGCTATTCCAAAGTTTGACACCTTCAGTATTTTAAACAGGGAAAATGCAGAAACACACTCTCCATAAAACAAAACTAGATTTAAAACCAACATATATATAAGATATATGACACTGTTTTTTTTTCTTCTTCTATGTTTGAATTAATTGCATATAAAAGTAAAAATAAAATTAGGTGTTTATCTCCAGCATCCATTTTGAGAATTTTACCCATGATACAACATTCTCCAAAATCTTCCAGAAAGTCTCACTTTACAATGGTGGACAGAGCCTGCATGATGATGTCATAAGATACACCCCTGCTCTCTACTGGCTCCTGTGTTTCATAATGGGCAGGACTAGATGGCTGTGTACAACTTTTTTTTACCTTCCCCCAACACAAAGAGAGGAGATTGACCTGATCAAACAAGATCATATCTCTGCCCCCTTGTGATGTAATTCTGGCACCCCCCCCCCCCCCCATAACCCACATCACCCCATCACATGCGTCCATCACCCCTATTACATGCCTCCATCACCGCCATTACATGCCCTATCACTTTCATAACATGCCTCCATCACCCCCATTACACCCCTGTTACATGCCTCCATCACCCCTGTTACATGCCTCCATCACCCCTGTTACATGCCTCCATCACCCCTGTTACTTGCCTCCATCACCCCCATTACACCCCCCGTTACATGCCTCCATCACCCCCGTTACGTGCCTCCATCACCCCCCGTTACATCTGTCTGACGTCAGAGCGTGAAAATAGGCAAGGCTGGCTAATCATGATGGGTGTTGTAGCACCGTGCATCCCTGGCTATGTTTTGTAAGGATCATATGTAAATAGGAGCTGGATGTATACAATCCAAACCATATTACATGGTCAAGCCCCCCTGCCTGAGCACAGGTGAGTGGTTCCGAAGGTTGTTGCTTTTTTCTTTTGTGTTGTTTCAAGTGATGTCATTTTTTTTGTTCAATGTTATTAAATCAAATTGTGATGGTTTATGTGATATTTTCCTTAATTGCTGACATTTTCAGATGAGTTTCATTCGTCATTGTGATGCCAAGTGGAAGAAATTACAATTGTATGATAATTTAGTTTTACTTCTTAAACTATCAATTTACATTAACTTTGTTATGCTTCGAGAAGGGAAGATTCATCAAAATGTTTGTTAATCAGCCACACCTAATGCAGGCTATTATCTAACGCCTACTATCTTGACAGCCGCTGTCCATATATCTTTTGTCTGTCAATTTACTCAGAAGCACAATGTAAACAAATTGCTGTTTTAATGAGGCCTTTTAGCACAGTTTGGGTGAAATGGTCTCTGCTAATTAAATATGGATTTTCAAAAAATGTTAACCTGTACACTTAGCTATTCCAAAGTTTGACACCTTCAGTATTTTAAACAGGGAAAATGCAGAAACACACTCTCCATAAAACAAAACTAGATTTAAAACCAACATATATATAAGATATATGACACTGTTTTTTTTTTCTTCTTCTATGTTTGAATTAATTGCATATAAAAGTAAAAATAAAATTAGGTGTTTATCTCCAGCATCCATTTTGAGAATTTTACCCATGATACAACATTCTCCAAAATCTTCCAGAAAGTCTCACTTTACAATGGTGGACAGAGCCTGCATGATGATGTCATAAGATACACCCCTGCTCTCTACTGGCTCCTGTGTTTCATAATGGGCAGGACTAGATGGCTGTGTACAACTTTTTTTTACCTTCCCCCAACACAAAGAGAGGAGATTGACCTGATCAAACAAGATCATATCTCTGCCCCCTTGTGATGTAATTCTGGCACCCCCCCCCCATAACCCACATCACCCCATCACATGCGTCCATCACCCCTATTACATGCCTCCATCACCGCCATTACATGCCCTATCACTTTCATAACATGCCTCCATCACCCCCATTACACCCCTGTTACATGCCTCCATCACCCCTGTTACATGCCTCCATCACCCCTGTTACTTGCCTCCATCACCCCCATTACACCCCCCGTTACATGCCTCCATCACCCCCGTTACGTGCCTCCATCACCCCCCGTTACATCTGTCTGACGTCAGAGCGCCGGGTCACGTGACCTGTATCACTCCGCCCCATAATAAAAAACGCACGGGCAGTCCGATCGTGGCACCGGAGGCGTTGCTATCGGGCTAATATGCAGGTCAGTGTTTGGGGGCATGCCGCCCATAGAGATTTTCCACCTAGGATGCATCGCGGTAAATACTGAACTGATAACCCTCCCATTCAATGCAAGTCTATGATCAGAGTTCTGACTTACAGACTGCATTCTGTGTCCCCAGCCCCAAAGTGAGATACTAGTGCTGAAAAGTCACTGAGGGGGAGTGACACCCAAAAACACTATATTTCACAAAATGTTTCATAAAATAAACTCGCATAACAAAACAAGACATATCAGTAATCAACAATGCAAAACTAGCTGCTAAGCTTGGGGCAGTGTTTTATTTACAGCATTAGTGGACTGGACGGGGCTCTCAAGATTTGGTGTGAAATTTAGCCCTCCGGTTTAAAAAGTTGTACAACACTGTCATAGAGCCACATATTCCTAAAATGGTCACTCTGGCTCACAAGTCCAGAGAAAACCCTGCAATAAGAAGTACATTTATTGAAAATACATAAAGAAGTTGATTGACCACAGCAAATGCCCAACACTTTTGTGCATTTAACAGGAAGGTCCACTGTATTGGCCACCTGTGAATAAGTAGATTTAGACAGGAGAAGACCGTGAGGTTTTTCTTCAGACCGTAAGCTTGTTATTTTACTCATGTTTGTGTTTTGACTTTATATTCCTTCCATGCCCAGCACTTATTAATCTTATAGAAATGTCCAATCGTACTATCCTGTTATCCGTGCACATGTTGTATGTAGGTCATACTGTCACTGAACCCTGTTTGCATCCAGTGCATTCCCACAGCCACGAAGCTGGTTCGAGTTGGTAAATCTCTACGAGACTGACTGGGTATTTCTTTCTTTGTATTGTTTCAGCTACGTGAGGCTCTGTGAGGTGGTGGATCATGTTTTCCCACTGCTGAAGAGAAGCCATTCTTCAGATTTCCCCCTTTCCGACACATTCAGCCAATTCACATACTGGAGAGAACCATTGCCGCCATTCGAAAACCAAGACATTCACCCCACAGCTTCTTAGAACCTACATGTGTATGAATACCAACAAGACGTTTTTGAAAAGCATTGCAAAAACACTCAAAAAAGGTTAACACTTGCAGTGGTAGAGGAATGAACCTTACTTAGCCTTTTTGGCATGGCTCGAGTTAATTTATTTAAGGCTGGAAATGGTTAATTTGCCCACAAACATTTCAAGGACCCTCAACTCTTTCAAGGAATAACATCCTTCTTTTTTCTGGTAATAATTCGGCTGGAATTCTTCCTCTCTATCCCAGGAGCTTCGGATAGGATAGCGGTCTTTTGTGGTGACGCAGTATTAATAGTCATGAGTCAAGTTTGCGCCATTCTAGGTCCCATGAAAGGGCTGTAGAACATCCGATGAAATAGTGCTCAGCACCTTCTCAGACGCACCTTCTGCGGCTTCAGTTCCCACTGTACAGAACCGTCTCAAGGCTCACACGGCCCCCGAAGTTAATTTTGAAAATTCGAGCTACATATTTATTTGAACGCAAAATGGGTGGAGCCAATTGGAATAATATCCTAACAGCGGTATTATCCGTAACCCCTCGAGTGCCAATAGACTCTCCGTGCTTTAGAAAGCACTCCGTTGGCACTCTGTGTTCATTTTTATTTATTTATAGTTACAGTTTATGTATCTTGGTTTGATAAAACTTTTTATATTTTAATTTTTTATTTTTTTTTTGCTAACCATTATAGGTATTTACTTATATTAAAAATGAGTTATAGTTCACAAAAGAAATTATAATAAAATGAAAAATTGGTTATAGTAGAGGATATGGAGTAATCCGTGAGCGCTGATTATTCCCTATATATATGTTTTGGCTGGTGTATACGTGATTATTCACATACGGTATTGCCGCTTACAGTTTTCTCTTAAAACTGTGATTATGTTGTGACATTGGGAGGAGGTAGATGGTGCAATCTGTAGGGCTCTTTGATCTAATATTGGATGGTGCCCAAGATTACTTATAAGTACTGTTGTCTTTGTGCTACAAATTGCGCAGTAGCAGAGGATTCATAAGACGTTTGCTAGTTTATATTTCTAAAGGCGGGGTTTTCATGCACCTGGAAGTCCAGAAAACGTGAGTTGCAAGTTACATACCCAACGCATTTCACAGCACAACAAGTAATTCACCAACAAATACAGTGATTTTCCAATGAACGGTGCCTTACGTGGTTTAAGTGCCACTTGGGGCTTCATTTGATGAAAATTAACCAGAAGCAAATGTGAAAACTGGCTTGTTGTAGCCTTAACCTTATTTGCTTCTGCTTTGTTGAGGTGCCCTGGAGCTAATTACATGGCTTTGAAGAACCGACCCCTCCAGACCTCAAACTCTGTTCATTTCCATATAGCATTTCACTCTTACCTAGAGTTTATCTGTCCAGATGCTGGAGGGGGTTTAGGGGATTCCAAATGAATATAAAATGGAATGTTTTATGAAACACATTCTTTCTGTGAAAGAAAATTGTAATGCTAGTTTCTGTTACAAACCTTTTCATTCTCACCTGTATACTCAGATTTTTTTTATTTTTGTTTTTCTTATGTCATTGCTACGAGACTGTGTGTTGGGGGTGCAGATAGATTTTTCATGTCATTTTTGCTAGATAAATGTGATAACATTACTGCATTACTGGAACACGCCTACATACGGTGCACATGTGTTTAATATTTACTGTATATATCCAGGACACCTTTTTAAAAGGGATAACTCCAAAACAGTTTCACATCTTACAGAGCGCTTTGCAAGAGTTGAGCTCAGATATTAAAGCTAGATGTACTTTTATATAGAGATAGATATTTTTGTAGAGCTATGAAAAAATAATACTTGCATTAAAGTAGATGTTATATTCTCAAATACCTAATTTAAAGAGGGGTACTGCCAAAATTGTATGACCATTAATAGTCACTGTTTTGCCAATTTAATTGCTTTTCAAATTGTCTTTCTGTCATGTTTTATTAAGAATATATCACTTGTTATATACAGAAAATAACCAGCACTAGGAGACTTGCTTTGCTGAATCTGTTTATGTGGGTATGGCAAGTATCGAACAGAGCAGACCACTTTTTGGTCTGTCAAATTTGGGAGCATCTGCACAGACCATCCGGGAAAAGTAAGGTTCCTAGTGCTTGTCTTCTGTCTGAAATTAGTGATATTGTTTAATAAAACAGGAGAGAAAGATCATTTAAAAAGTAAATATGTCAACATAACACGGGATTATCAATATTTTTAATATATTGTCTCTCTTGAAAAATGTTTAAAATGAATGCCATTTTATTATAGTGGGTAGGAGAGAAATGGCATTTGTGCACATGGCTTTCTTGATTGCAGTAAAAATTGCAAAGATTTGGTGGAGTATATTTTAAAAATATGTGAAAAATGCTATTGATAAGTTAGTCTATTAAACACTCTCTAGTTGTTTTGCTCCAGATTCAAGGGTTTGGAGGTAAAGCATCATGGTTTTTATTGAGATTAGATATCCACAATTTATTTTTGCTTCAATCCAAAATGTTGAATTTTAGCATTTTTTCTGGAATACATTTTAATTTCTGTTCTACATATTTAAATAATTTATTTTTCTTGATAGTATTTCTACATTGTTTGGCTTTTTGGTATACATTTGAAATGTGGACATTAAAACAGCAAGTTAGACACTGGATAGTCATGATAATTACAATTGTTCATTCTTTATGCTTCTGGCCTCTAACTTATAAGCCGATTCATATCAGAAAACTATAACTCTCAGATGCTCACTGCTACATATTGACACATGTACCCTGTTGTAATTGTGGGTGTATTTTATGAGAGGAATGATTTGGGAGGAGAGGTTCTGATATGGTGACTGTCTAAAGCTAATTACATGATGTAATAAATAAAAGTTGCAAATAAACTAGAGTGTTTGGTTTTTGTTTTGTTATTTCCAATATTTGTATTTGTGAACTAGATAAAAGATAGTCCTTGACCCACTAAATAATTTTCTGAAACTGCTGTCTGTACCCACGACCAGATAGAAAAGGTGAGTTCAGGTAAGATAAACATTTAATCTTACCAATTTCGCCATACATTGTTCAGGGACAATCTTGGTGAGTTTGCATTGAAAGGGAACTCACCAGGTACAGATACAATGTTCATCTCACCTGCAATTCACCTATTAGTGAATAATCCCCTAATGGAGTGTCTATCAATCATGTAAGCTGGGAGGACGGAAAGTATGTGTGAATGCAAATAGAAATGCTAATATTAAATCTAATGTGAACCGTAATGAAAAAGGACATTTAAGGGGGAGAGAGCTGGCAGAGAAAAGAGGGGTGTCAGCACTGTAGTAGAAGAAGAGCACAGAAAATGGTGTAGATTTATAGTTCAGTTGTTTGTTCCAGCGCATTTGACCAAGATAGAAAGTGATGCTTTAACAAGTACATTTTTACATTTATTCTTTAACCCTTAAAAAGTCCATTCTTCTATATCCGTCTACATTGGAAGAGAGTGTGCTTCAGTCATATAAAGCGGAACTATCCCATTTCACAATTATTGGGTTGTTGATTTTTGGCTGATAAGTTCCAACTATCAAGAAAATCAGTCTCTTCTGACATTTAGGAAAGCGGTTTAATGGCCATTGTTAATTTAGCATGAAAGGAAATAAAAGTCTATAAAGGGCCAGTGGCTTGATGGTTGGAATGTGATTTTAAATCTATGTGCTCATTTTGGAGTATATGGTACCCAAGCGGAATTTTCTCCATCTGATTCTTACAGCTTCATTCAAATTGCATCTCACCTAATTGAGCTTTGCTTCAAGGAGTTCAGCAGATCTGTGTATTTTTTCAGCCAACATAAATACTTGTCGAAATCGCTATCTACCAATTTACGGGTTCCAACCAGCTAATCTTTTCTATTCTTTGTGTTGGATAAATTGGAGGCGAAAAACAAAATAATACATAGACTTTGACTCCTATGTAGACAGCGATAAATAAACTACACATTAAGATAATAATCTCAATTATATGTTTAATGCATATCCAAAGGCTTGAACGATGGCTTTCACAATATCCCTAACATAGAAACATATGTCTAGCATACATTACATGCAAAGCAATCAAATTATTACCAATGGCAACCTATACAGAAATGTATTGTAATACAGTTCATAATGTATACCTTTCCCGAGAGAGACTGTGTAAACTGGGTCTAAGACAAAATAATATGTGTCCAAAATGTGCAACGCCAAATATGCACTCCATGGTTTCTGGTCACTGGTACACAATTATATGACTGTATATAAAATACCATGCTGTGCATTATCACCAGAGATAGCGCTATATGGACTGACAAACTCCTTTACAAAAAAATAATAATCAGCATATTCACATAGATAATGATTAAACCTCACACGGTTTTGGATGATATATCTGACTGGGGATACTGCAATCACGGACAGTGGGCTAAATGTTTTGTAACGTTTGAACATTCATTAAATCATAATTATTGTGAAGCAAACGGTTTAGTTGCTTGTTAATAAGTTTGATTTGCTAAACATCTAAACAAGTTGACGAGTATTAAAAAGTGCACTGTATGAGGTTATGTGAAGCTTACAGTCTATACCAGTGATACAATGAACATTGGATAAACAAAAAGACCACAATGACTAAAACAAGTATGAGACTAGTGTTTATTGCAGAACAAGACACTGTTGTATGTCCTTTTCTTCCTACATATGAAAAATCAATAAAAAAGGATTTGAATTAAAAAAAGAAATACAATACATAAATAACAACTGTAGTAAATAGCAGGTGCCCATAGTATTTGGATTAGTATATGGGGGGAGATACTGAAGGTTTATGTCCTTCCGACTTAGTCACTTATAAGGCTCCAACTTGTAATGATGATGTCCTAGTAAAACAAAAAATGTGTAGAACATATAAAATGATCCATACATTATGCTAGCAGAATTTCAATCAAATGCCTAAATTTTAATAAAAATGTGCTTGCAGCCCAATATGCAAATCACACATTCTCCACTCCAATTAAAGCAGCTCATTTGCATAACAAGGCACCACAAGAACATTTCAAGCACCAATTCCAGCACCATTTCCCCTTTAAATGTGTCTGTGGTGTCCCCTGCATATGACATCACCCTGTTGCTAGATATGCAAATTACACCTTTCCCATTGAAAGTAATTAATTTCTATATCAAGCCACAGGTGATGTCATAAACATGACACCACAGACAGACTCGCATATCTCAAGCATTTGCTTGCAAGTCTTCTTATACAATGAATAAACTGATTTTTTTTTTTTATTGTATTCAATGCATTCACAGCACAAGGAATACGATTGGGTGCTACTTTGAAATGGCCTGATGGTGTCAGTGTCCACTCACCATGTATAGACTTGAAATGAGGTGCTGTATATAGGAGATACAACTTCTACACAAAATTCCAAATAAACAAGATGTATGAGTGCTTACGCATAAAAAACAAGACTTTTATGGAGTTCCAGACCAAATATTAGAATGTAGTGTTAGGCCATGCGGCTACATGCAGGACCTGTGAGGAACATACCTCACGCGTTTCACGATAGAGACACTAAATCACAGCATTGTGAATAATTACTGAGGGACCCTAAAACCATAGTTAATTAGCCAACACCCACACTAAAAACGCCAC
The DNA here is from genome assembly GCA_036172795.1 of Pelodytes ibericus. Taxonomy (NCBI): domain Eukaryota; kingdom Metazoa; phylum Chordata; class Amphibia; order Anura; family Pelodytidae; genus Pelodytes; species Pelodytes ibericus. The sequence goes on from CM069861.1 coordinate 189,580,157, forward strand.
ACCCTTTGAAACAGAAGAATACAATGTGAAAATACAGTTATAGATATCCTCAGTCATTGCAGCAACACTTACTTGTAGTAAGTAACCATATATATATATATATATATATATATATATATATATATATATATATATATATATATATATATATACATTGCTACTGAATGTGGAATCATTTGGGCTGTTTATAAGTCTGTATTCAATTTTTGTTTCATGAAACATGATATTCAATATCTCCATTCTTCTTATTTTTTTAATGTAACAATAGTTTTACTTCTAATGATCAGATCTCACACACAATTATAAAAATTAAAACAAATACCTATGTGTTGATGGGCTGGTATAAGAAGCTCTTGGCTGGATCCAATTACTGAAATATTTTCATCTACCTCTACAAGGCTCCCCTTCCAACTTCTTCCAAGACTTGTGTTCATTCTGGACTAGAGTGAATGACGAGTCCATTCATTTTAATATTTTTATAAATCACGTTTTTACCAGGCTTTTTTTGCTGGCCTTTTTTTCCCCTTATTGTCTCTTGCATTGTCAGGAGTCGAGTAACCTCAGCATAATAGGGTGTTTTACGGATTATTGAGGACATTTTCTACAGGTAGATTTTTTCACAGGACAAACTCTTTGCCAGGGTAGGTAGGGTATTTATTTTTATTTAATTAAGTTTGTGGTGCACTTGAGCAGCTTGTGATGACCGGTAGACACTTTATTTTTTTTAAAGGAGCCAGTGGCAATTTGGCTACGCCATTGCAGGGGCCAATTATTTTTATTTAACGGGGCCACTTTATTTTGTAAGAAATGGGGGCATTGTGCCAGCCTACAGCACAAGGGGTCCTATTATTTTACTTTTCTTTATGGGGCTAGGGGCACTTGGCCAGCTCTTAGCCCCAGGGATGAAGGATTGTTTATTTTAATAGTGGTCCAGGGGCATGTGGCCAGCCCCTGGTCCCAGTATTAATATTTTGGGACATAATTTTGGTCCCAGTATTAATATTTTGGGTGACAATTAAACCCCCAGCCCCCTATCATTAACATAACAGGTTTTTAGGGAATAATGTTTTTTTTTTTTTTGCAAAATTCCATTAGCTATCGTTTAGCGCACGGTATCTCTGCGGCCCCCCTTGCCCTTGAATCACACGGTACTCGGATTGGACAAATCATTTTTGAATATTTTTTTTATTCTGTACAATATAAGCAATGTTTAGGTTGACGGAGAACCTTTAATCTGTGTATAGATCATCCCAACTGCATTAACTGTGAGCTCTGTGACAACACAAGAACACCTAGTGGCAGTAAACCCAGTGCATCTATCTTAGTACACGCAGGAAGTCAAATATATAAATGTGCTGCTTGTGCTCATAATAACATGACATAGTAAAACAAATGATCGTCGTCCCCAGCTCTAATACTATATAATATTTTATAGAATGCCTTGCATTCTCCAAAGGTCTCCTTTATAATCTGGTTATTTATGAGGCTATCATACCATGTAATACATTGATATATACACTATAGAATACTCTGTACATGAGCCTGCTCTACATCCCGTCTCTGACCATATTTAAATAAAAAATACAGTGCTTACTGGAGTCTAAAGCAAATTATCTGCAGGGCTAGCGTGCCTTACAATGTTTCTTTCATGAATTCATATCACTTTGTGGCTTTCGAATAGTCTCTCCTCCAGTAATCTTTCCCTTTCCAAGCCTACCAATCAGAGAGTCAGCTATAAATAAATCCACAAGCAGCTCCATTATGTATAGAAAAATACAATGTATTTTTAATCTGTTCCATACTAATCAGATCTCTGGTTTTTAATACTCTCAATGTTTCACTTCAAGACACATTACTTGATATACTGCAATAAAAAAAAAGTCTATACATAATTTATAAGCTAAATAAAAGCATTGACTCCTGTATTCTTTGGTAAGAATTTTGCAAAATTGTATATTTTTATTTAATCTTCTTTCCTGGAGATGGCAACAAAGACAGTCATAGGAAATTGATTCATTTTTTTGTCTGGGGGTACAAAAAAAAACTATTTAATAATAATAATATTCTGGGGGGGGGGGGGGGTATGATACACTGGAGAGATTACTATCATTCAAGCCATGGTTGATGGTTTTATATATATATATATATATATATATATCTTTGAAATACACAGACAAGAGGCGTTTAGCAAGATGCCAGAAATCTATTTATCGACACAGGAAATCCATTTTGCCTCGCTTTGCCTGTAATGAGGTTTGCAAGCAAGTGAACCCCTTCCTGTGACTCATTCTGTGTATTCTGATCCAGAGATTGTGGTTTTGAGTTTCACACTGGAAAGCAAGGCATTCTGCCTGAATATTTTTCCTTCTCCTCTGTAATCAAGTACAGGGAGCTGAAAATATAAAGCTCTGGTATTGGATAAACAGATGATTATTCCTTCAATACATGGTCCATATATTATATCTGGAGAGGAGGGCAGTCTGTCAAGGTCACCTATACATCTAGCCATCACTAACCCCCTATGTGAGATAATTTAGCACTTTGCATATTTCATGTGCTATATATGTATATATTTGTGTCACATGATTTCCAAACACTCTTAACATTTTTATTTCAAGACAGAAACAGATATCTTTCTGACTATGATGATTAATAATTAAATTGTTTGAAGGTTAAGAAACATGGTGTTCAGCCATTTTGAACTCATACCGTGGGTGTCAGGCTCTATTTTCTGAAGGCCGGGAAACATCCATATTTCCAAGATGGCGCACTGTTCCGTATAACACAAGAATAATTTCTTATTGTATGCCATTTCTAGTATCTAAAGGAGTGTTTTTTCCTATGACCAATTCATAATATGGTTGTGAAGCCCTACTGAGTGCACTCTGGGTTCCAAGCAAGGAGGGACTGCACGCTACCTCACAAGTACATGGGAGCTCGGAAGTAATGAGGTCCACCCCTCGCGCTATGAAACTCGAATGAACTCAGAATGCCAGGTGTCATGTGACTTACCAGCACTGTAAGTCATACAGCCAAATGGTGCCAATGAAGGAGGCTACCCTGACACAGCAAAGTAGGGGACAAATAGTAAAATGGATTTGTTTATTTTTTTTTATTTTATTATGCTATCGCGTAAATGATATTGTGTGTGCGTGTGACAGAGTGGAGGTCGAGATTAGCACTAAGACAGACTAAATCTCCTCTCCCCTCAGATGCCTCATCTCAACCTTGCAAAGTGGTATTCACAAACCATTTTGCAAAGACTGAGATGAGGTGGAGCCTGATGAAACTCTCTTCCTTTCATTTCAGTGGTTTAGTGTTCTCCACTAAAAAAAATGAAATAAAAAAAAAAATTCCCAAATATGTGTCAATGGGAACATGGCCGATGTTGGCAACTATGCAATAGTAGGGCTGGGACAGAAAGGCCTTTTTCCTCAAGCTCTTCTTATCCACACACCTTTATTGGGAACCACTAAAAATTAGCATTTACATATCAATTCAAGTCACAACATGATGTCATAACTAGGAGACACCACAGACACATTGAAAACATATATTTACCTTATGGTTTACATTTTCATGCTATTTTGTTAGCACAATGTTGAGGTCATTTTTTTTTATATTTTCTACGCTTAAGCAGTATAAGCAGTGCTTGGGCTGATACAGTGCCTTTAAATTGTATGGTGAAAATGAGTGTGAACATTTGAATAGGGAGTGAAAGGAGATATAAATAGTTGGGGATCTAGCAGGAGCCAGGAACTTCCAGCTGGGTGAGAGGACTTTAACAAGTTCAAATTGGCTGTGGCATAATAATGGCAAAATAATACTGGCATATTGATGGGCAAATTGGCTGTGGTATATTAATTGGCAAGCTGTGGCATATTTTTATAGGCAAACTAGCCGTTGCATATGTTAATGACAAAGTGACTGTGGCATGTTAATTGGTACCTGACAGTGGCTTCTTTTAATTGGCAAAGTGATGCTTTGGCATGTTCTGTGGGGCAAAGTGACACTGTGGTATGTTCTTTGGGACAAACTGACACTGTGGCATGCCAAATCGTGTGGGTGAAATATGAGTGCAAGATAAGTGCTGTGGGTGCGATATGAGTGCAAGCCAAGTGCTGTGGGTGCAAAATAGGTGCAATTGCTGCCAACAATAGAATGACATTGCATGTGTTACTGTGTGTCTGTAACTGACATTGCATGTGTGTGTACATAAGCCTGGATATGTATGTGATACTGAAAGTGTTACTATGTGTGTGTGAGGTCAGGATCAGCAGGGGGCAAAAAATATATGTCCGCCTAGGGCCGGTAGTGTATCTTTCACAAGGCAAACAAGGCACTCGCCTAGGGCGGCACTTTGCCAGAGAGTGTTAAAGCACACTTCTGGTGCTTCAAACATTTTCACTCCCTTCCCTACCATTCAGCAAGCTTTAGCCCCTTCAAATTAATCAGGGTGATGGGGGCATGATATGAGGGTGATGCGGCATTTAGTGTGTATGCAATGTAGGTGATGGGGGCATGTAATGGGGTGATGGGCAGGGGCGGGCTGGGCCGGGGGGCAGGGTGGCAATTGCCCCCCAGGCCGCCCTAAGCTATTTAAAACACGGCCGCTGGGCCAGTGTTTAAAAAAAAAACGTGCTTGCAGGCAGAGACTGAGAAGGGATCGGAAGATCCCCTCTCACCTCCGCTCTGCCTGCAAGGCTGCACGGGGAGCCGAACAGGCAGCACAGAGAAACCTCCGTGCTGCCTGTTCGGCTCCCTGTGCAGTCTGACACGGAAGTGCCGACAGTCACGTGATCGGCGCTCTGACGTCAGACGCGCGCCGATCACGTGACCTGTCGGCACAACCGCCGGGAGGCCGAACAGGCAGCATGGAGGGACCATGCTGCCTGCCACCAGGGAAGTCCTCCTGCCACTAGCCACCAGGGAAGTCCTGCCACTAGCCACCAGAGAAAAAGGTAAGGGGGGGGGGGGGGCTTTTAAACACTGGCATATTATTGGACAAATTGGCTGGCAAATAAGACTGGCATATTATTGGGCAAATTGGCTGGGGAATATTACATGGCAAATAACAATGGCATAATATTGTGCAAATTGGCTGGGGAATATTACATGGCAAATAAGACTGGCATATTATTGGGCAAATTGGCTGGGGAATATTAAATGGCAGAATAACACTGGCATATTATTGGACAAATTGGATGGGGCATATTACATGGCAAATAAGACTGGCATATTATTGGGAAAATTGGCTGGGGCATATTACATGGCAAATAAGACTGGCATATTATTGGGCAAATTGGCTGGGGCATATCACATGGCAAATAAGACTGTCATATTATTGGGAAAATTGGCTGGGGCATATTACATGGCAAATAAGACTGGCATATTATTGGGCAAATTGGCTGGGGCATATTACATGGCAAATAACACTGGCATATTATTGGGCAAATTGGCTGGGGAATATTACATGGCAATTAACACTGGCATATTGGGCAAATTAGCAGGGGCATATTAAATTGCAGATAACCTTGGAATATTATTGGGCAAATTTACTGAGTCATATTAAATTGCAGAATAACACTGGCATATTATGGGACAAATTGGCTGGGGAATATTAATGGCAAATAATATTGGAAATGTGTATGTAATGGGATGATGGATGCATGTAAATGTGGTGATGGGGCATGTCCTGGTGTGCAACGTGGGTTATGGGTCATGTCGTAGGTGTGCAACGTGGGTAGGGGGGGGGGGTGCCCAAATTTTGGGATATTGGGTGTCTAAATCCTGGCATATTGAGGGGCATAATCCTGGCATATTGAGGGGGAAATCCTGGCATATTGAGGGGGCATCATCTTGGCATATTGAGGGGAAAATCCTGGCATATTGGGTGTCTAAATCCTGGCATATTGAGGGGCATAATCCTGGCATATTGAGGGGCATAATCCTGGCATATTGAGGGGCATAATCCTGGCATATTGAGGGGGCATCATCTTGGCATATTGAGGAGAAAATCCTGGCATTTTGAGGGGCATAATCCTGGCATATTGAGGGGCATAATCCTGGCATATTGAGGGGCATAATCCTGGCATACTGAGGGGCATAATCCTGGCATTTTGTAAGGGAAAATTCTAGCATATTAAATGGCAAATCCTGGTATATTGTGGGGGAAAATCCTGGCAATATTCGTTATAAAACAAGGAAAAGATGGCCGTGGATGGGGAGGCGATTCGATGATGCAATGGGCCACTTGACTGGATTTGCCCCCCAGGCCTAAGGCTGCCAGCCCTCCCCTGGTGATGGGGCATGTCGTGGGTGTGCATTGTGGGTGGGGGGTGCCCAAATTTTGTCTACCTAGGGCAGCACAAAACCAAGATACACCACTGCCTAGGGTGGCAAAAAGCCTTGCACCGGCCCTGGACATAGGCACAATCCAGGGCTGTAATCAGTAACAAATAGACTGGTCTGCAATCTTTATTCTACTCAGCATTGCATGTTAATTATCCATGCAAAAAAGTAGTACTTCTAGTGACCTTTATATACTCCAGCTCTCTCCCTTACCGACACAAAGGAAGTCTTCTTGATATTAAGGCATGCTCAAAATGTGACTATTGCATTTCATAATTTTTAAAATGTTACATAAACATAAAATGTTTGAATATCATTTACTTTGTGCTTACCATAAATTTCAAAGTTAATTAAAGATAGGAAAGGGCACAGTCATCAAAAAATAAAAAGTGTATCGCTTGCTAAATGGGGGTATGCAAATTAGATCCAGGTGCAATATGTAAATCACAGGTTTGTTAGTCATAGACTCAAGGAATGTTTAATGGATGCATCAGCATGATCTATATTGGTAGCAGCTGCCAACCTGAGCAAATTCTACAAACTGGAAGAAGAACTTGTGAATATTTCATTGAATGCTTGAAAAACGGCTACAGATTTAACATTTATCCTCGTATAATAAAAAAAAGGCAATGTAATAAAATAAATAAATGTTTTACTTAGCTAACAGGTACATCCCCACCTGACCTTTTAATACTGTACAGAACTATGTGTACATATACAGTACGAGTCAATGAAAAGAACGGAAATGCTTTTCTGTGATTTTTGGCATTAAGAAGTTTCATCCTGGGAATTTGACTATAGGAACTCCCTTATAGGGTTGTGAACAGTGGTGAAAACAGTGGTGAAAATGTATAAAAAAAACAATTATGGGGCAAAATTAAAAACTCCTCTTGCCCTTGGGAAATTAGGATGCTGGGGGGCAGGAGCAGCAAGGCCGGTATTTTTAGGAAGAAAAGGTGGCAACCCTAACCGTGCCACAGGTGATGTCATAAGCAGCAGACTCCACAGACACATTTAAAACACATTTTCCTCCTAATTTAGGCATTTTCTTGCAGTTTTGCGAATACAGCATATAGATCATTTCCAATCATTTTTATGCTCTTCATTCACGGTAACAGCAGTGTTTGGGTTATAGAGTTTTCCCATTTCTTTCCATACTGAAATAATACGTTTTTTTCTGGCGCATACAATACAATAATATGATTACATGCTAATAAAAATACTATAAAAATAAATACCAAGGGTACCAACATACTCTACTATTTGTTTTAGTTATGTTCTTGATGAGATACTGTTGTAATATATAGTAGAGGTTGTTAAAGGTCTTTCTAAAAACGTCCATGTACTTTATGGAACAGATGGTCCAACTTAACATGGACTGTTACTGCTTCAGGGCAATAATTCTCAGTCCGGTAAACTCTACAAAGGGCAGAAAGACTGCCATTCAGTATGTAATGAGATGCTGACAAGAATAAGGTATTTAATGATAAGACATAGATTGTCTGCAGTTTCTCATGGATATTGATTAACACTTGCTAGAGGCTATTAAGGCGGAGCTTTGGCACACTATCTCATAATGAGGTGTACACACAGTGCTAATAGTCAGACACTGAAATGAATTGGTAATAAATGCACACAAAAAGGTTTGCTATATTTAATAAATTATCTAGCGTGTTGGAAAGGGGTCTTTTCAACTGTTTCTTAGGGCCCGTCATGCTGAGCTGAAGAACAATGGGATGCTTTTACTTAGTTAATCCTGTTTTTTTTTTTTTTTAATCAGTCAAAACCCCAACTAAAGGTAGAAATAAAGCAGACGTCTACCACCCAGTGCCAAGGATATTTATTCTGTGGAAAAACCAACGTCTCAACTCTGTATGAGTTTTTATCAAGTCTAATGAAACGTGGATTTCAACAAACTTTATATACAATGTACACAATGAGGTAACATGATGTGGGATAAGGGGCAGAGTCAAATCGACATTATGGATGGGACCGGAAATGCAGGTATATCAAAAACTTTCCACCCTGAGTAAGCTGCACCCTTACGTTTACCACTGGTTTTATCTTTTACTGTTTTTGTTTTTTTTTCTTTTTCTTTTTACTTTTACTGTTAAATGTGCAAAACCTTTAATTTAATAATATATCTTCAGCATTCAAGGGAAATTATAAGAAATTATATTCAGGGACTTTTTCCTCTTTCAGTAGAGTTTTAAAGAGGATAAACTGGCATGTGCTATTAAAAGAACTAGTGCATGGTAAAGATCCTCACTCCATCTCCATATTATGGGCTGAAATGGCTTGTGTGAACTCGAGCATCATTTCCAAAGCTGCCACCAGGAAGAACCTACACAAATTTACCAGGCCCTACAGACTACAGTAACCTAACCTGCTGTCTCGCAAACTGTCTCCTAGTGCCACTGGAAAAATATCAAGGAAACTATGAATTCTTATCTGGGAATCCAAAAAAGGCCCCCCCAAAAAACGGCTTATTTTAGCAATTTCAAATTCAGCTTTCACTGGGGAAATGGATAAAGGAATTCCCAGGCAGGGATTCATAGTTTGTAATGTGACTAGTGTGGCCGCAAGTTCAAAGAGAGGAAAACCACAGATCTTAAAAAATCCAAAGCAATTTTAATGATAAAAAAAATATAAAACATGTACACACTAACATTAATAAAGCAATGAATAAAAATATATACAGTGATACTGGGGTTGCCACCTGGCCTGTATTTTACCGGCAGGCCGGTAAAAAATTGGCATCAGGCATATGTTAAGTCTATGGAGACTTTTAAGGAAAAGGTGGCAACCCTAAGTGATACGTTTACAGATTGCACAATTTGGTGTGTTCTCAATCGACTGTGAGCATAGCAGGAGTGAACCTGATTGCACAGAGACACTAATTGCCACAGGTTATAGCAGACACCTGACGCGTTTCGCCAAGTGGGCTTCTTCAGAGGTGATGGAGATGTATAAATGGTCAAGTGTGCTCTAAATTGTGTTAATCGTGGTATCTTATAAAAGCGGGATGATGAGGTACTGTGTGTTGAAGTTGTGGGCCCGTCTAAAGACGTGTGCTTTGGTAGTGCACTATTTATATGCCAGCTTTATTAGCTCTGCAGTTTCCCTCGAAATCCGGCATATCAGCACCAACACTACTGACTAAATAGTGCACTACTTTTATTTTTCATGCAAGAGACAATCTGCCTATCTCAACTACATTTTAGTTGTGATTAACTTGCTTTGGGGCCTGGTAGCTTTGCCTATAACCCCTATCAGCTGAATAGGAATGACAAATTCCAACTACGCATGATTAATAAAACAGCTCACCAGAGGAATTTACAACGTTTTAAAAACGTTGTAAACGTTGTTTTAAAAAAATTATATTACATCTGCACTCTGTCCTTCTGGCAGGTGACATTTTTTTCCCACTTTTTTTTTTGTTTGGAATATTTGATGGGAACTAAAGAAAGTTAATGATGGGGAGTATAACTGATTACCAGGAATGGGCGATATACTGCGTTTTCTTTCAACCTCTCGTTAATCCTCACTATGCTAGAAATATACCCAGCTGCTGTACTTCCCAAAGGCTTCTGGGTACACGGAGCATTCCCTACAACTGTCATATGTCAGGCAGGATAGTAACCACTGGGAAACCACTGCTCCTCTGTCATTATTTTTTGCGACACTTGTGGTCAAACCGTTTTGCCATGCGCAGACTGATTAACCATCAGGATGCCGCTTGCCAATGCTATCACATATGCATAGTTCATGCTGTCTGACACGCTTAATATGACTGCCTGTATCACACCCCATCTAAGGCCCCACACCCTGCATTCCTGCAGCAAGAAAGTTGGGACGCATGAGAAAGTAACCATTTTCTGTACTTTGAATATTAAGATCTGGCTCTCATCTGCTTTAGAAGGTCACTGTTGAGCTTACATGTTGCTACACCTAGTAAAGGTAATGAGTACTAGGTTCGAACCATGATTGGTAATGACCACATTGCCACATATGATGTTCAATATTGAGTGTCTTATGGTTTGTGACATTAAGGAAGGTTTCAGTATTTTTTATCATATTGCCTGAGAAGTTACTATAAAGCTTGTCCAACTTTTTAATCAGAAGGGTCTCATGGCATTCAGAGGTTTAGATTGGGGGGGGTAAACATTCTTCATTTCATGGGGTAAAACCATAGAACCCTTGGGCATTTCATATGCCACACACAACACATTGAGGGTCACATCTGACTCGCAGACCACTAGTTGGACATCACGTATAGACTGTTACCTTCCATGACATGGTAGCTTTGATCATCGGAGATATGTATTTGCCTAGAAATAACTGATAACTTAAAACCAGACTGTGGGGTAAAATAATGGCCACAGCACTTTATTTAAATAGTCATTGCATTACATTTTATATACATTCCACACATATACCAGTATTATACAATGACTAAACATAACATTCCATATAACAGAAAGACCAACCAAGCATGCACGAGTATCCAGGTGGCTGCCGAATAACTCCATGTTCCGGGCATATACCAATGCCCCCAATACCTGAGGTTCGAGGTACCACTTTCCCCTCGAACCTCCCACCAGAGTCCCGATTGACTCTCCCCAATCCGTTCCTCCATTAACCCTCCTGGATACCCTGCAAGCTTCCGCCAACGCTGTGACATGTAAATAAATAAAGGCTCATAACCAGAAAAAAGGGGAGGGTGGGTGGGACAACAGGAAGGGGAAAATTGTTTTCCTAAAATGGCTCCCAGACTTCCTGTTCCTAACTTTTATATCTTCCCAACTCCTCCCACTATAGGCTGGACATATCCCCTCAGCACCCTGTCATGATTACCCCTCCCCGACCTTGTCTGGGGGCTATAGAATTGATATCTTTGTTTGTTATCTGTTGTTATCTGTTTGTTATCTGTTTGTTATCTGTTGTGTGGATCATGCCTGGTTATTTTAAAATTATTTCAAGAATTCAAGCTGATTGTCATTTGGATAATGAGACTTGGCTCTATAAGATATCGGTTTGATTTGCCTTACCCGAATTTGACTATAAAAATATATAAAATAGATATTTTACCACAAAATTGACCCTCAGATTCAGTGTTCTATAATTCAATCCTGTTTACGAACTGGCTATGGGCCATAAGTATCAATACAATATAGGTGGTATTTCAGGAAAAAAGTGCTAAAATACTAGGAGTAACCATGGAAACCAATGGAAAGTTATGGCAGTTTGCTCCAAAATTAGCACCTTTTTTTAAAAAAAAAAATAGCACCTGTTTTGCCTTGATAAATCTGGCCTTATATACCTAATGATCAATTTCCTGTGAATAATGCTGTTACTTTCAGGAAAGCCAATTTGAAAAAGATGTTGGCAAAACATATAGCAGTCAGTTATAGCAATAAACGAGAATAAATGGGAATTATTCACTGAAAATAAATATTTTTGACCTCAAGGTTATCCAAAATGGCTGCATGATTTGCCAAGGTTAAAATTGATTTTTGAGTTTGAGATCAAAACTGACAATTGCAGCAGTGGCGGATGCTCCTTATGTGCTAGGTGTGCTCTGCACACCTAACACGGAGCACCCGTGCTGTGTATTTCTGGGGGGTTGTGTGCTCCGAGCAGAGATCACACAAACCCCAGAAATACAACCGAAAGACGACGCTGCGTTGAATTCGGCAGCAGAGTCACTCACTCTGTTGTCAATTCAACAAGCACGAAAAGTATACGAATTTTTGTATACTTTTATTGCTTGTTGAATTGGCAACAGAGTGAGTGAGTCTGTTGCCGAATTCAGCACAGCGTCGTCTTTCGGATGTAACGACGTCTCTCGTGTATTTCCGGGGGTTTGTGTGCTGGCTGTTCTCAGCACACAAACCCGCGGAAATACCCAAGAGATGTCGTGCGTCCAAGTGACAGGCGTGCTCCGGGCTGGCAGCACGCCTGTCACTCAGGGGCATGATACGCCCCTGAATTGCAGATGTGTAAAAATAGCCAGAATGGCCAAAAATGTTCTAGAAGTCTGGTCTGTAGGGGGTTAGGAAACGGAGCCCCTTTTAATATACAGTAGTCCAGATGATGACAATGCAAATATGTGGAGACCCTGCTTGAAAGCCACTCTGAGAATCTGATGCACTTTAGCTTTAAATTCAACATTGTATCTTCTCTCTCTGGAAAACTTAACTCATTGAAGAAAGTGACTCTTCACCGTGCAGACCATAGTGCTAAAGTTCTATGCAACACTGGAAATTGTATTTGCTTAAGGCAATTTAAAAGAATGGCTTTGCGGTTGCATGTTTTATTCCTTTCTGTGTGCTTTTATACCTATATCATAGTTGCCAACATCCGCCACGAGTAACTACATTTGACTCTCAAATAAATGTGTTCTACATACTGCTGTGCTGCACTTTGCATGTAACATGAACAATTTTAGCACGGAAGCTGTATTGTATCTATTTACAAGATCATGTGACAGTCTGATAACAAATTTCATATTTGACAATTACATTTATTTACTTAGGGCACACTGTAATGCATTGAGCTTTCAGCAGGTACTGGGTAAGAATCTAAAAATATTTTAATACAGACTCATTAAATTATTACTTTAGTAGTAGTGACTGCTAGAATTTCCCCATTGAGATGTAATTCCAGATAAATAATGCAAATTAATGAAAGAGAAAGCTGAACAACTCCATGAGTAGCCAGCTGGTTTTGACTAAAATATTACAAAAAATACTAAACACAACAAAAATACTAAACACGACAAACACTTCACAACATGTTCCCATCAAAAGTAATGCCATGACCAGTATTGCCTTCATTTTTTTCACTGGATCCTGGCCCTGGCCTGGCCGGCTTATCAATGGACACCTGGCAACCCTTGCAGCTCCCATAAGGCTGGGAAGGGATGGGGTTGAGACAAGGGCTGCCACCTTTTTCTTTAAAAAATACAAGCCATGCTATTGCCATCCTGATTTAAAGGTCCAACATGGTAGGGCAGCATAGAACATCTTGAACTTAACAGCTTATTGTGGCCACCCGCTAGCAGCTAATCTAGAGTCCCGCTGCATGGACTTGCAGCATGATCCTATCTGTCAGATGAGGCCACTTTGAGTGGCCTAAGTCTGACAGGGAAAATGTAGCCGGAGCTCAAAGCGAGCAAAGGGTACATTTTGTTAAATCCCGCTGTGACTGAACTTCTGGGTTCAGGCACGACTCTGTGACCTCACCAATGACGTCGTGGGATATTGCAAGTTTTCCTCAGGGACCCATAAGGTCCATTAAGACCCTGTCGGGGGCAGGAACCCAAAAACCCCATTTTGGTATTTGCGTCTTCTAGGATGCAAGTACCTTGAGTCATGAAGGGTTTAATGTATATTCACCCTTAAGCCAGTTTTTTACTAGAGTAAAATGATGGCTAGGTGACAAACTTAGACAAAACCATTTTCTGAGTGAGAACTCTGAGTGTGTCACTTAATGGTACCTTTTTCTTGCAAAACTGTATTTTCTTTATATTTCAGTGTTTGAAGGTAGCAGTGATGTTAGCAATTTTCAGTAAACACATAAGTATCTACATAGTGATTTATATAAACATCTATAGAATCTTTTTTTATATAAAAGCATTATAACACAGTACGGAATCTCCACAGATAAAAGCTTACTTCCCTCAAGAAATGTCTTCCTCCGCGTGAGGCTCTCCGTGGTCCAGTGAACACATTGGTAAAACATTTTAAATAATTTGTGAGTACTAAAAGCATCCAGCATCTAATTGCCAAAATATTATAATCCCAACAGCATTTAGCTACATGTTTAAAACAAATACAAATAGAAGAATTGGTGCAGCACATGCTTCACGCCGACACTAGAAACAAGTGGTTTGGACGCATTGTGCTTTTCTGACTGTAATTCACGACGCTGGATTCCTTCTGTACTTTGCTGAATGTCAAATCAAAAGGTAACGTGAACATATCAGCGGCCTGTTAAATCTAAGTGACCCGAGAAGCTTGTTATATTTCTTTTGTCACTTGGCTGCACCGTTTGATTTTTAATCCTATGTTGAACTATTCACATTGCAATGGGTATTTCACTTTTTATGTCATGAGATATACTTATAAGCAGACTAATTAGAAGTTTAGATAAAGGTCAGCTAATGCATTTCCCATAATCCTCTCCAACATTTGTAGTACTTATAAACACTGACTAAACACACATCTGGGATTGCTCAGGGTTTACCCCTAGGCTTCTGGGCGTGATGGCTGATTGCAAGGACTCTGGCCTCATTCTGTTCTTTACTCCTTATCTCTGACTCCATTTTCTCTTGTTTTCCCAGAATCCCATTCCAAGCTCTGCTTTTTACCTTACTTTCTTGATGTTCAGATATATGAAATATCCACAATAAAGGTTCAATTTCCTTAATCGTATGCATTCTGGAATTAAGAATTATCCAAACACAAACCATGTGAAAATATTCTTTCTCCTCCCCATTGCCCATTAATAGGAAATATAATATGACAGTGGTAGTGGTAGCTAACAAACCAGCATGTACCTGCAAGGCTACCATAAGGGGGTGACAGGCGATACACCTGTCACAGGCCCAGCGGTTCTGGGGGGCCCTTAAAAAACTTTTACCTGCAGAGGCTCTGGCTGGGAAGATCAAAAGATCTCCCCTCACCAGCCTCTTTGTGGGTGAGCAGGCAGCTGGATATCTGTGACCTGCCCAGGCACACAACATGCTTCCCCGCAGGAAGGGATTTCATTCTATATATGTCCATCTGTCCTTTTGCCAGCCCTCTGACCTCGGGGGGTTATTAATATTTGGGGTATGGGATCTGGACGCATTTGGCCAGCCTCTTGACACCTGGTGGAGTTAATTATTTTATTATATAGGGTAGGGTAACTACGTGTCCTAGAATGCCCAGGACAGTCCTGAATTTGAAGGCTGTGGCTTATTAATGGCAAAATAATACTGGCATATTATTGGGCAAATTGGCTGGGGCATATTCAATGGCAAAATAACACTGGCATATATTATTGGGCAAATTAGCTGGGGCATATTAAATGGCAAAACAATATTTGCATATTTTTGGGCAAATTACACAAATACTGAAAAATGCACTGACAAATATGTTTTTTCCAGTCTCAAGAATAATCTTTGATGCAATCCACTTGCAACTGCATGTGTGCCAGGCACATGACTTTAATCCTGTTAGCTCCCTTTACTGTTAGCTCAGTGGGCAACATCTAGGCATTTTTAAATACTGCAATTTGTTGGTGGTAAATATTACATTTGCATCCTGCACTTCATATCTGAGAGTCAAATAGAACCGTCAAATACTGTGCTTACAGCGCACTTTGAAAAATTCTAATAGTTTTGTGTGCTAAATAGTACATTTGCGTCTTGCGGTGCACTTCATATCTGAGAGTCAAATAGAACAGTCAAATACTGTGCTTACAACGCACTTTGAAAAATTCTGGCTTCCTCCTCCTCCTCCTCCTCCTCCAGCGCTGCTTCCTCCTACACCGCCACGGTCACCGATTCCTCAACCTATGGGTCACTTAGTATAAACTGAAAGAGAATACCCTGCACTCCAACCCTCTCTCAAATGGATATTTCTGTTGATCCTCCTGGTAGCCATGCTTTAGATTTATGTTCTTCCAAAGCTAAAATCAAAGATTCCATCTAGTGCTATTTTATTGATCAGCTGTATTTGTAATTTGTATGTATTTTATGTTATTTTAAGTTATTTCCCTATCCACATTTGCTTTCAGGGCACTTGTCCTACTCTTACCAACGTTTTACTTCATTTTGCAGCCCTCTAGCCATTTCCAGGACTTTTTAAGAGGCACTTTAGTGGCCAAAAGTTTGTGTCCCCATTGACTTCAATGGGGTTCGGGTTCGGGGTCAAGTTCAGGGCCAAGTTTGAACCTGCCGAACCCGAACATCCAGGTGTCGGCTCAACTCTACTGGATACATTTCCTTTCCTTCTATACTAATTTAATTTATTACTAAAATTTTCTCTTTTGCGTTTTGAGAAACCAGTAAAATAATTGTAGGAGCACTGTGAACTTTGTAATGATATCTAAGAAATTTTTAGGGGTGCCACTCCTACTTTTGGGGGAAAATGATATCAAATCTGTCTATTACATTTTAACAAATGACTACTCTGATTCAACAGAAATTTTTGTATTAATTCTCAACACAAAGCACAAGCCTTTCTAAATATATTTTTCATCTTGTAGCAGACCAGCTTTAACTAGAAACCATGACACAAGATTTGCAGTCAGGTTTTTTCTTAAAGGTTAAAAAATAACGATTGTATTTTACAAGGTCTATAAAATATGTTCTTGCTTCTTGGGAGAGGAAACTCCAGCTACAACCAGCATTCATATATATATGGCAGAACTGACCTAGACCTTTTATAAAGACTTCTGAGATCTAATCAGGCTTAGAACACGGAATTCACAGAACACATTGCAAATTGAATGAACCTGAGGTCCTTGGGTTTTCTTGGATCAGATGAAATATAATGATCACGGATTGTAGTTGAATTCACTTTGGAGTTTTTGTATTATTTCTTTAGCCAATAAGAAGCACATTACAGACATTTACCGTAGGACAGCATAGAAATCCTTAACTTAACAGAGACACTGCCACTGTGTCCCTGGTGACTGATCACCAAGAACAAAAACAGTGCTCTGGTGCTTCTGTCTCTTAGGACCACCCTTAAGTTGGCCACATGATACGAAATGAGTCTGTTTATCGGACTGAAGTATTGTTTTTATTATTATAATAAGAATAGGGATACTTAACCCTTTAAGGACCAGGGATTTTCCTGGGCCAAGGACCAGAGCGTTTTTCAATTTTTAATACGCGGTTTTTGAAACACAAATTTCCTCTCTCTCATTTAATGTACCCATACAAATTATATGTTGTTTTTTAGAGGACAGTTAGAGCTTTCTTTTGATACCCTATACATAAAAATGATTTACATTTTAGTATTAAAAAATACATATAAAAGAGGAAATTTGAGGAAAAAAAAGTTTTTCCCCATTATTTTCCCAATAATAAGCTACATAACTAGTGCAACACTAACCCACTTATCCCCCCTAATTAACTAACTAATAAAAAAGAAAAATATTGGTTCCCAAACCCCCCATAACAAAAAAGACAGAAAAAAACTCTGAAGAGTGCGATGTCAGATCAGTAAAAATCATGCAACAGGCATGCAGGGGTTAAATTTTATTAAATAAATATATTAAAATTACCTTTATTTATTCAAAAAAACTTTATAAATTGTAAAAATAAAAAAAATCTGTTAAAAAAAAAAAAACTAAATGAGGGCCATAAAGTGGAAGGAAACTGATCACAGTTAAAAACTGTGATCAGCAATGAAAGGGTTAATTTAATTTTTTTTTTTACCTTTGTGTATGTAATTAATTTATTTTTACTTACAGGTCACTCTCTGTGCTTCACTATAAGAATGTGAAGCACAGGGAGTGAATTAGAGGCAAAGTCAGTGTGTGAACACACTGACTTTGCCATCTAATTTGCATGTTATCGCGGTGATGACTAAATCACCGCGATCACATGCCCGGAAACTGACCGATCGGGTCCAGGAGCTTTGCCTCGGGTGCGAGGCTTAGTCCTGGACCCGTTGCAGACTAGCTGGCGGTGCCCACGGAGCGCGCCGCCGGCTAGACTGCATGACGAGTTAACTCGTCATAAGGTCGGGAAGGGGTTAATGTCAGTTGGGCTGGAACTTGATATCAGATGGGCTACATGAAACAATGCCCAGCAAGCCGCAGAGGAAGCGGTTACTCCTCCATCTGATTCGCCTGGTACTATCATGTGGATGTTTCCCCTCCCATCTCCCTAGCAAGTTAACTGAACATTGTGTATCAGTCTTCTAAAACCTGTTCCCTCCCTCACTACTGGAGATTTAGTCGACTAAAGCTAGACTAAAACTAAAACAATTCAGATGACTAAAATACAACTAAACTAAAATGGCATTTTAGTCAAAAAACTATGACTAAAAAAATAAATCAAAATTTGCCGTCAATATTAAAGGGACACTACCACTTACATACATTGTAACTAGTACCTGTGCAAAAAAAAACACATAAATAAGACTTATGCCACTGTTTTTTTTATTCTGTGTTTGAATTTATTGCATATAAAAGCAAAAATTAAATTAGGTGTTTATCTCCAGCATCCATTTTGAGAATTATAAACATGATGCAACATTCTCCAAAATCTTCCAGCAAGTCTCACTTCACAACTGCAAGATGATGTCATACGATACACCCCTGCTCCCCTTACTGGCTCCTGTGTATCATACTGGGCAGGAATAGGTGGCTGTGTACAACCTTTTTTTTTTTACCTGCCTTCCAACACACAGAGAGGAGATTGATCTGATCTAACCTTGTCCCCTTGTGATGTAATTTTTACATTACCCTCCCATTCAATGCAGGTCTATGATCAGAATTAAGACTTATAGAGTGCATTCTGTGTCCCCAGCCCCAACTTTGGATACTAGTGCTGTAAAGTCACTGACGGTGGTCAGGGCCATCTTTAACGTGGGGCAAACAGGGCAGCTGCCCGGGACCCACTTACTCTTGGGGGGCCCAACACAGCTGCCCGTGCACATTCGTTACTGCTAATACCTGTACTATGCACTGATCGCATAGTACAGGTGCGCCAAACATGCAGTCCTCCGGACACAAAGCTGCACTCCGCGTGACATTGCCAGCGGTAGCCGCACCTCTTAGTCGCACTGACATTGGGCCTATCGGTCTGGGTCACGCAAGGGGGAAAAGCTCCCCCCCTTCACACGCTGAGCATTTTAGAGCACCGGATGTCTGTGACATCCCGGTGCTCAGAAGACATGGAGCCACGCACAGATGAAACAACCCCCTCCCTGAAAATATAAGGTAAATGAGCAGGGAGGGTGACAAAGATCCTAGGGTGTGTAAGTGTGTCTGTCTGTGTAAATCTGACTGTGTTCGTAAGTGTGTATGTCTGTGTAAGTCTGACTGTGTGTGTAAGTGTGTCTGTCTGTGAAAGTCTGACTGTGTGTGTAAGTGTGTCTGTATGTGAAAGTCTGACTGTGTGTGTGAGTGCGTCTGTCTGTGAAAGTCTAACTGTGGGTGTAAGTGTGTATGTCTGTGTAAGTCTGACTGTGTGTGTAAGTGTGTCTGTCTGTGAAAGTCTGACTGTGTGTGTAAGTGTGTCTGTCTGTAAAAGTCTGACTGTGTGTGTAAGTGTGTCTGTCTGTGAAAGTCTGACTGTGTGTGTGAGTGCGTCTGTCTGTGAAAGTCTAACTGTGGGTGTAAGTGTGTCTGTCTGTGAAAGTCTGACTGTGTGTGTCTGACTGTGTGTATTAAGTGTGTCTGTCTGTGAAAGTCTGAATGTATGTGTAAGTGTGTCTGTCTGTGTAAGTCTGACTGTGTGAGCCTTACATGTGTGTGTAATGTAAATATTAAAGAAAGCCATAAACATATATATATTAGGGTGGAGGGTGTTATTGTTTGCCGGGGACGAGGGGTGGGGTCCAGGGGGCCCAAGCAAATGTTTGCCCAGGGTCCAATCAATGTTAAAGAAGGGGGGTGGCACCAAAAACACTATATTTCACAAAATGGTCATGCCCAGTAACAGCTATTTTAGTAAAATATTTCCTAAAATAAACTCACAAAACAAAAACAAAAGATGTATCTGAAATTAACAATGAAAAATAAAAGGAAACCTACAAGAAAGGAGCTATCAATGAAGCAGTTTAGACCATTTACAGCAAAGATTGACAAATTTACTCTATATCTGTTTTATATTGATTACAGACAAAGAAGTGATGTATTTTGAATGAAAAAAAGAATTGGCCTATTTTCTACCGGTGGAATTTTTCGTCACATTAGTAACACATTACCGTATTTACTTGTCAACTTTAAATTGATGGTTCCATTAGGCCACTTGCAATGAGCAGTTAAAGAGGTGATATTTCAACATGTTTAGTGGGCTGTTAGCATTCAGTGTCACACAATTACAGTCAGTGTCAGAAGGTGTTTGTCCATCTCTCCTTCTGAATCAGTTTACCGTCTTTTTTTTTAAATGTAACTGAGTTTACTAGTTTGGTGTCTGTATCTTAGTTACCTTCATTTAGTTAGGCAAAAGATAAAGTATGTTTGATAACTTAATGCTCAGAACTCAAAGCACAGTAAATATATGTCATACAATGCATGATACATCAGTGTTGACACCATGCATGCCGACTGTCCCGATTTGCCCAGGACAGTTCACCCATGGAGTTGCCCAGGACAGTTCTGACTCCATGGTAAAAAAAAAAATTGAAGCAGTTAGAGTAACATAGTAATTTAGGTTGAAAAAAGACACACGTTCATCAAGTTCAACCCTTTACCTATCATTCCCGCTTTTGATCTTAAATAAGGCAAAATCCCCTAAGGAAGCTAATTTGAATTTTACCTCCTAGGGGGGAAAATTCCTTCTTGATTCCAAAGGGCAATCAGATTTCTCCTTGGATCAATAGGCTCTATTATTAATGCTTATTCTATTATTAATAGCCCTGTATGTTTTGCTTTTCTACAAAAAAATACATCCAGACCATTTTTAAATGCATCTATTGTGGTTGATAGCACTACCTCTCTTGGCAGGGAGTTCCATAACTTTATTGTCCTTACCATAAAGAATCCATTCCTTTGCTGTCTATGAAATCTTTGCTCTTCCAGTCTCGGGGGGTGGCCTCTTGTTCTTTGTACATTTCTGTTAATGAACAGGTCCCTGGAGAGGTTTTTATATTGGCCCTGCACATATTTATAAAATGTTATCATATCCCCTCGGACACCTTTTTTCTAACGTATATAAATGCAATTTTTTAAGTCTCACTTCATAACTAAGATCCTCCAATCCCCTTATTAAATACAGACACTAGGTTTCCACAAAGTTATACAGGGAGTGCAGAATTATTAGGCAAGTTGTATTTTTGAGGATTAATTTTATTATTGAACAACAACCATGTTCTCAATGAACCCAAAAAACTCATTAATATCAAAGCTGAATATTTTTGGAAGTAGTTTTTAGTTTGTTTTTAGTTTTAGCTATTCTGGGGGGATATCTGTGTGTGCAGGTGACTATTACTGTGCATAATTATTAGGCAACTTAACAAAAAACAAATATATACCCATTTCAATTATTTATTTTTACCAGTGAAACCAATATAACATCTCAACATTCACAAATATACATTTCTGACATTCAAAAACAAAATAAAAACAAATCAGTGACCAATATAGCCACCTTTCTTTGCAAGGACACTCAAAAGCCTGCCATCCATGGATTCTGTCAGTGTTTTGATCTGTTCACCATCAACATTGCGTGCAGCAGCAACCACAGCCTCCCAGACACTGTTCAGAGAGGTGTACTGTTTTCCCTCCTTGTAAATCTCACATTTGTTGATGGACCACAGGTTCTCAATGGGGTTCAGATCAGGTGAACAAGGAGGCCATGTCATTAGATTTTCTTCTTTTATACCCTTTCTTGCCAGCCACGCTGTGGAGTACTTGGACGCGTGTGATGGAGCATTGTCCTGCATGAAAATCATGTTTTTCTTGAAGGATGCAGACTTCTTCCTGTACCACTGCTTGAAGAAGGTGTCTTCCAGGATCTGGCAGTAGGACTGGGAGTTGAGCTTGACCCCATCCTCAACCCGAAAAGGCCCCACAAGCTCATCTTTGATGATACCAGCCCAAACCAGTACTCCACCTCCACCTTGCTGGCGTCTGAGTCGGACTTGAGCTCTCTGCCCTTTACCAATCCAGCCAAGACTCACTCTCATTTCATCAGTCCATAAAACCTTAGAAAAATCAGTCTTGAGATATTTCTTGGCCCAGTCTTGACATTTCAGCTTGTGTGTCTTGTTCAGTGGTGGTCGTCTTTCAGCCTTTCTTACCTTGGCCATGTCTCTGAGTATTGCACACCTTGTGCTTTTGGGCACTCCAGTGATGTTGCAGCTCTGAAATATGGCCAAACTGGTGGCAAGTGGCATCGTGGCAGCTGCAAGCTTGACTTTTCACAGTTCATGGGCAGTTATTTTGCACCTTGGTTTTTCCACATGCTTCTTGCGACCCTGTTGACTATTTTGAATGAAACGCTTGATTGTTCGATGATCACGCTTCAGAAGCTTTGCAATTTTAAGAGTGCTGCATCCCTCTGCAAGATATCTCACTATATTTTACTTTTCTGAGCCTGTCAAGTCCTTCTTTTGACCCATTTTGCCAAAGGAAAGGAAGTTGCCTAATAATTATGCACACCTGATATAGGGTGTTGATGTCATTAGACCACACCCCTTCTCATTACAGAGATGCACATCACCTAATATGCTTAATTGGTAGTAGGCTTTCAAGCCTATACAGCTTGGAGTAAGACAACATGCATAAAGAGGATGATGTGGTCAAAATACTCATTTGCCTAATAATTCTGCACTCCCTGTATCTTCCAACTATCAATTTTTTTTGTGTGGGAGATCAGTCTCATGCTGGAATACCACGATCGAGGGGTAAAACTGACATGCCTTAGTGCCTCAATACTGAGGGTGGAGGGTGCCTCAATACTGAGGCACTTCCTCCATGTCTACTGCGGCCCTCTGAAACATTTGATCGCTGTCACAACCAACTACAGCGATCGGATGTTTATAGCTGTCAATGCACATGCCTGCTTGACAGCTAGAGGCTCTCCCTGCTCCACAGCAATCATGAGGCAGGGAGAGACTAAGGATAGTAGCAGCAGATGGTCCATGTTCTACCATGCACCCCCAGCTTCTCCCCCCCCCCCCCCCCAGGCTTTCTTAATAAAAAAAATAAAAAACACCTATTTTTCCATCCTAACCTTTAGGTTAGGGTTCATTATAACCCTAACTCTCGGGTTCAAAAATAAAGAAATGTAATTAAAAAAAACATTAATTATATACAAATAAATGTTATTCCATAGAGGACTAGTGACATATCAGGACCATAAGTGGTCCTCTGGAGATATTTTATTAAAATAAGACTGGTAGTGGGACCAGTGCTTTGCACGGATCCCCCAACAGTAGATAGGGGCCTGCAGCAGCTGGATTTATCATCCATACAACTGCAGGGTAACAAGAGTAGTAAAGACCTGTTCTTTCTACTAGAGGCTGCATTTCCTGTGATGTTAAGGTCCTTTTTGGCTGGCCGAGCATTATAGGAAATGTATTCCACAAACAATACACAAAAATTACACGTATCAAAGCTGCAATGACCCTTTGTATATTCCAATTTTTCAAAGTGTGTAAAAAAAAAAAAACACAAAAAAGTCAAAATCTGGCATAGTTTGGTGGTAAAATGAAAAGTGTCAAAATACCCCCAAGTTAAATACCTTGTGTTGTGTTCTTTTGAAAAATATCTACTATAACTATTACGAATTTTGAAAAAATAGTTTTGAAATACCAATGCGCTACTTCTACTTATCGCCTTATAACATGCAAATAATAACAGAAACACTTGATAACATTCACTATTTCTAAATTCGGGACAAATATTAGAATCTATTTAGCATGTTTGTCAAAAATGTTTTTAAAATGTTCACCATATTTTGTAATAAATTGCATGACCTGATAAAATAATGTTATCTAAAGGAAGCTCTGTTTATCCTTAAAAAAAAAAAAAAAAAAATATATATATATATATAATTTTGAGGGTACAGTAAATGAGAGAGGAGAATTACAGCTAAACACAAACACCGCATAAGTAGTCCTTAACCCATTTGTGCCAGATGGTGCTTTGGTCCTTATTGACTTCGTGATCAGCGGCCAGGAACATACAAGCAGGCACCCGATAAGGGTCTCTATAGTCTCAAAGTGGCCTCATCTGACACTGGGGATCCCGCTGCAAGTCACTACTTTTCCACTGTGAATGAAGTGCTAAAAAATAAATGTAAATGCTATTTTATCAGAATTAAAGGAAAATGCATAAATGGTGTTTTACTGAGCAATGGGAGAGACCATGCTGTGACTGTGTCATTTCATTTTTGTCCCTGCTGTTATTCCCTATGGATTTTCACCTGAGAAAAACATTTTAATGAAAAATTGATTAAGGATCAAATATCCTTATAGCTATTAATGAGATTAACATGGCTTTGTTGCTGAATGTTTGAGGATAATCACTTAGTATAACATTCCCTGTATTTTAATTGAATGTGAATCCAATCGATCAGGGTCCAGCAGAATTAAAATGAGTTTATATAATTAAAGGACAACTGTAGGGAAAGAAAACATATGTTTAATTGAATGATTGCATCAAGTGTAGACATTTTAAAGGACAACTGTAGCAAAACATTAACTTATGTTTAATTGAAAGATTGTATCAGGTATAAATGATTTATAGGGAAAATCTTTAATGAAAGAATACTAATAAAGTAGCCTCTCTCTCAGGTTCTATCAGGGGGCAGACATCTTGTATTCTTGTTTAGAATCTTGGGTCAGATCTTCACTCACCTTGGTTCAGATGAAGAAAGATCGGACCCATCTGACCAAATATTGTAAACAAAATTTCTGCTCCTGGTGGAGCCATACAGCTCTGTATTTAGTGCGAGGCAAACAAGGCAAGTGTCTAGGGCGGAAAAATGGTGGCGGAACAGGATGACTTGCAAGGTGGGTTACAGCGACAGTTGTTTTTTATAACAACGTTAGATATATTCATGAAAAGATCAGCTTTGGACATGTAAATTAAACATTGCTCAAAGTTCATTTAGTCAACTTTATTTTTCTTGAGTGATATGATCTTATTAAAATGATTTTGATATGAATTAAAAATTCAATGTTTCACTTACTTCTTGATGCAAAGTCAGAGGACAAGGAGAATGCACATCAGTGAACCTGAATTGTGACTATTTTTTCTAATCAGTAAGAAATTGAAGATGACGAAGACACTATGTTACTAATAACAAATAATTTTAACTGGCTCTATGTTTAAAAGGGATTAAATCACCTAAACATTGCTTATCCTGTGAAAAGGATCTACACATTGTATTTGCAGAATTCCAACAAATAGTGTAAATTAGGAGAAGCATGTGTTTTACGTATGTGTGTGGCATCTCCAGTTTATGACATCACCTGTGGCTTTATATGTAAATTACACATTTCCCATTGGAAACAAGCTCATTTGCATATCAAGACACAAGTGATGTCATAAGCAGGAGACTCCAGGGACACATTTTTAAGCACATTTTTCTCCTAATTTAAGCATTTACTTGCAATTTTGCTAAAACAATGTATAGATAATTTTGAAACATTTTACACAATATAGTGTGGCACCAGATGATCTGTGATATGTCCAATTATACAAGGGAAAGGTGAAAGTAATTTCTTACACTTATGTTCCTGAGGAGAGAGACAATAGGAATGTAAGGCTAAAAATATCAGACTGCCACAGTAAAATCAGCCCTCTAAAAATATTCTTCCCCAAAGACATTTTTGTATCCATACAAAGTGAATGTGAGTGAGGCCTAAGGACTGATGTGTGAAATCTCTGCTGGTGGGATTGGTTGAAAAAAACTGACCTTGTATATTAATAAACAGTATTGCAGGGTTAAGAACTTCTCAGATCCATTTATGCAAAACACTCAAGTGGGTTTTAAAACCTTCCACTCGCCAGCATTCCAGTTAGCTTCTTGGTTGGGTCTAAAAGTGCCCAAGGCTGCCTATCTTTATTATGTCCCAGCCCATAGGCTTGTAGTTAACAGTCATTTGGGTCACATATTAATGTCTTGTGGTTTGTAAAAATAATTGTATTTAACAGCTTATTGATTCTCCTATCAGAGTACTCATTAATTTAAGAGGCCTGTGGACTCATGGGTATTGCGACTTAACAGAGGAACTCTAACCTTAAGGAATCCTTGGAGAGAAGTCAAGGACACAGCTGGGAAGGATTCTAGCCTTACTCTCTATCTTGTGTGCATTATCTTGTGTTTTATATGTGCATTGGGAGATGTCATGTATATATTGCAACCAAACATCTATTAACTATTGATACAACCACGAATTTATGAAAGACGGTTTAACAGAGCTTACCCTACTGAGGATGAGGGGTGTATGCAAAGTGTACTGCCACTGAAACATACATATATATATATATACATATACATATTTGGCTGTTTGATTGGAATGACAAATGAGTGATGCTATTTCAAAACATTGGTGGAGAAGGCGGTCTGATGTTAGTGCTGGTATCGACCACTGTCAGGATGATCTGCATTTTCTCATCTTCTTTTAGAGGATGACCTGTTATTCACATTTAGCTGGGACTGCCACTAATTTGAGGGCACAGGACTCCACATAGTGGTTCTCTCTCTGAAACCTGGTACAGTTGACAATAATACTAAAGTGTTAAACAAAACAAAGCAGTAAACAGGATGCTGGAAGAAGGTGCATTTGAGGCTCTGAACCTGCTAAATATCAAGGAACCGTGGGTACTTATGCATTTTATTTGGGCAAGGCGTTACCCTCTTTAAGTTATGATTTGGGCCCATTTTTTTATTATAACAATAATGAAATAATGAATTAATGTTTTAATACTAATGTAAAACCGAAAGAAAGAGAGAGAAACAAATGTCTTCCTTGCACAACCCCTGAAACAACACAGCCTATTATTTCCCTTATAAAGTTGCCTGCTAAAGACTGACTTGTCACAGGTGCTGCCTGTGGGACTCTAATGCTGTTTTTGTGTTTCACAAAATAGCTCTCTAAGCACAGCACTTATTTTACAGCATTTAATTTCCTTCCTGAGGCTTTGGGTATTTGTATTTGTGTTCTCTGCAACTGCTAGGACAACACATGGTAATCCCAGTGTTATAATATTCCCTCTGGAGGAAGAACACTCCAGTCGGGCCTTACTAGTATTCTAAGATAAGGCGAACTGCAACCAGCTTGCAAATGTCCTGGCCACGTTAAGGAATTATATACAAAATGGCAATAGATGAATGGAGAGTCACAGGATTCTCACCTTCCTATGGAAAATAAAAACTTTTATTATAATTTCTTCAGTCCATTATCAGTGTAGTGTAATGAAAGTGCCTGAAGTGGCAGGAATCCATTGTTGGTGTTCCGTGCTAATTACTCACTAAAAGGTTATTGAAACTAAAGGGGCTACTCAGTAAAGAGAGAGCTGAAGTGAGCTGAGATGGGAGTTTCAGACTGAAGGCCAGAGTATCGGAGTAGGAACAATTCTCCCTCGCAGCTGCCCCCTAAAGTGACGTCATGGCTGTCTCGTAAGATTTTCAAGTGCCCATCTTGAGGCCGTCAAATGCTTATTCACAGTGATTGTGGATGGTCAATAAACCATGATGCTGAACACTATGGGGTCGGCCAGTAAACAGCTTCCATTTCAAATGTGTGGCTTTTGTTTTCTTCTCAGTCTGCTAATTGCACGCCCTGTAAAAGAATGGAAGTGGATATCCCCCCTTAATATGAAATGTATTTTTCATTTGAGTGGGCACTTTATTGTAGGTTTCTTATATATGTTTCTGTAATTGTTAGATTTAATCCATTGTTACTGGATGAGAGCATTGAAACTGACATTATGCCATTACTGCTCTAAACTATTGCATAGCTCAAGAACATTACACAATGTATCACTGCCCGCCAGCAGATGGAGCCCTTCTGTCAGGCCATGTGGATATATAAACATCAGTTGTCCCGGTCCAATGGCAGAATGTTACACAACATACTATGCGTCTGTCAGCAAATTCCTGATAGGTCAATGTGAATGATGTACGCTCCTATGTAGGAGACCCCTTTTCACTGGTTGCATCACTTGGCAGTCTGCTGTTGGCTTCATTCAGTCGACTCCTGTGGTTACAAACCTTTTCCAAATTGTTATAAGGCTGCTTCCTCCACAGGTCCTTTGTGGCTGAGGCAGGATATCCATGACTGGCTGGCCTGTAGAAGCTGGATGCCATCCAGCCACTTTCCATAATGGAACAGAACAAGCCCTGCTAAAATATCCTGTGGTTACATTACATTCCGGATGCACATCCAGCACAATTATGACCACGTGATAATCAAAACCTGGGACAAACACGGCTAATTATTACCAAAGCTAATGTGTTTTTCTTTTCTTTTTTTTTTTTGATTCAGCAAAATTGCAAACGTCTCCATTTGTTGCTGGCTTTACACACAAATATGTGTCTTTTTAATGCAATTAAATATAATAAATAGTCCTCTGGATTTCGAGATACAGACTAGCAAATTAAGACTTGAGATTTAGACGTGCTGGCCTGATACTCTTTTTTAGTATTTTTTAAAATAAATATATATTAGTGAATGGACATCTGATAATGGAATATTATATATTAGGGTATGGACATCTAATAATGGAATATTATATATTAGTGTATGGACATCTGATAATGGAATATTATATATTAGTGTATGGACATCGGATAATGGAATATTATATATTAGTGAATGGACATCTGATAATGGAATATTATATATTAGTGTATGGACATCGGATAATGGAATATTATATATTAGTGTATGGACATCGGATAATGGAATATTATATATAAGTGTATGGACATCTGATAATGGAATATTATATATTCGTGTATGGACATCTGATAATGGAATATTATATATTAGTGTATGGACATCTGATAATGGAATATTATATATTCGTGTATGGACATCTGATAATGGAATATTATATATTCGTGTATGGACATCTGATAATGGAATATTATATATTCGTGTATGGACATCTGATAATGGAATATTATATATTCGTGTATGGACATCTGATAATGGAATATTATATATTAGTGTATGGACATCTGATAATAGAATATTATATATTAGTGTATGGACATCTGATAATAGAATATTATATATTAGTGTATGGACATCTGATAATGGAATATTATATATTAGTGTATGGACATCTGATAATGGAATATTATATATTAGTGTATGGACATCTGATAATGGAATATTATATATTAGTGTATGGACATCGGATAATGGAATATTATATATTAGTGTATGGACATCTGATAATAGAATATTATATATTAGTGTATGGACATCTGATAATAGAATATTATATTTTAGTGTATGGACATCGGATAATGGAATATTATATATTAGTGTATGGACATCTGATAATGGAATATTATATATTAGTGTATGAACATCTGATAATAGAATATTATATATTAGTGTATGGACATCTGATAATAGAATATTATATATTAGTGTATGGACATCTGATAATAGAATATTATATATTCGTGTTTGGACATCTGATAATGGAATATTATATATTAGTGTACGGACATCTGATAATAGAATATTATATATTAGTGTATGGACATCTGATAATAGAATATTATATATTAGTGTATGGACATCTGATAATAGAATATTATATATTCGTGTTTGGACATCTGATAATGGAATATTATATATTAGTGTATGGACATCTGATAATAGAATATTATATATTAGTGTATGGACATCTGATAATAGAATATTATATATTAGTGTATGGACATCTGATAATAGAATATTATATATTCGTGTATGGACATCTGATAATAGAATATTATATATTAGTGTATGGACATCTGATAATAGAATATTATATATTAGTGTATGGACATCTGATAATAGAATATTATATATTCGTGTTTGGACATCTGATAATAGAATATTATATATTAGTGTATGGACATCTGATAATAGAATATTATATATTAGTGTATGGACATCTGATAATAGAATATTATATATTCGTGTTTGGACATCTGATAATGGAATATTATTTGAATTGGACGCAAGTCATTTTTCTAATGTTACTTGGTCTACTGGATTCGGTAGGAAACATTCCCAGACTGGATGTGATTAAAATAGTGAGGAAACACAAACATATTTCTTTTAATTAGGCAGAAGGCCACGTATCTGTTCTGCATGGATCTGATTTTGTAAAGACTGGAGTGGTTTCTATTTGATGGAGCATAGCTCCCTGGCTGCAGAAAGAGACGTCTAAGCGTGTGCTCCCAGGCTGTAGGATTGTTCAGCAAACAGACGCCACCCAGCAATCGGCGATGCCAGGCTGTGGCGGCATTGCTGCCTGGAAGTTCATTTTTGACTTAGAAGTCAAATAAAAATGGCTTCTCAATGGTGAAACGCAGTAGCGTTGTTCAGAAGTTTTTTTTAATCACAACAAGAGATTCCTGATATGTGAATGTGAAATTCAGGTTAAATACATTTTTTACCAATGAAATGCTCTTTGTTCAAATTATAAATATATATATCATAGTTGCCAACATCAGCCATGTTTCCAGGGACACATATTTGCTCCACATGCTGCAGAAAGAGCATGCAAAGTCCAGCCCGGCAGTATATAGGATGGATATACGCACAGATATAATCCAATAAATTAATCAGGGTGGAGATCTTATAGGACCTACCATGATTAATTAATTGGATTGTGTCTGTGCGTATATACATCCTACAGATTGCCGGGCTGCATTTTGCACGCTCTTTCTGCAGCGTGTGAATCAAATATGTGTCCCTGGAAACATGGCTGATGTTGGCAACATCATATATATATATATATATATATATATAGATAGATAGATATATAGATATATATAAAATATACATATATATATATATATATATATATATATATATATATATATATATATATAAATATATATTTATGATAGAGCTGCCAACTGATAAGATATACAATAATAAGGTTTTAAATCAGGAAGAATATTCAAAGTAGCTCACAAAAGAAAGATATAAAGCGAGCAAAATATTAGAATCTATAGAATGACTAAAGTAAACTATATAAATAAGAATAATTGTAAAGCTATCTAGATCTTAAATAACACAATGAGATGTACTTAATCACTGTGACTGACACATGGGGTAACTATCAATTAGAAGATTATATTTTGCATTCAAATATATTCCTCTTAATTACATCATTTTAAACCTGGCATTTTCATGAGTATATAACGAGCAATACATTTCTAATCTACATAACAATTAGCTAAACAAAATATTACGAAAATGAAGGTATAATTAGAAGACTGATACTGATTGGCATGTTCCTTTGTCAGGGTAAATCTTTACTATCACCGTACATATGGATGGAAAAACACAACAGATTATTTATTTATATATGTATGTATATATTATATATGTATACACATAATATAGAATTATATCAGATTTTGTGAATGGTTAGGATTTGTTTTATAATAGCTTGACTCTGTTTTTACCTTGTGTGTTTCAAAAATCCATATACGTAAGAATGTATCAGCAGATAAGAACCATCAGCCCATCCAGGCCCCCCTCCCCCCCAAAAATGGCCCATTTACCTCAGTTATAAACATTGTATCTTTTATTGCACTCTAATTCCCTCCTGGTCTTTTATTTTGATGGAATGGGCACTTTGTAAATTGTTTTATGTAGCGTGAATAGAGCTCTTGGGAATGGTACACCATGGATGTATATATATATTATGACCAACATATCATTGGTCAGCAGTGCATGACTATTTGGATCATTGTTTAACCTTATCCTCTATCTCTGGGCATTAAAGGGACTCTGTCACATAAACATTGCTTATACTTTGAATGTAGAGAATAAAAAAATGATGAAAACGATCTATACGTTGTATTAGCAGAACTGCAGGCAAATGCGTAACATAAGAGAATGTTTCACATGTGTCTGTGGTGTCTCCGGTTTATGACACCACCTTGTAGCTTGATATGCAAATTACACATTTCCCATTGAAAATTAAAAATGACCTAATTTGCATATCAAGCCACAGATCATGTCATAAGTAGGATACACCACTGAGGCTATTAACACTTACATGTCTATTATTTTATGTATTTCACGTGCATTATTGCTAATACAATGTATAGATATTTTTTTATATTTTTGTGTTCTCTACATTCACAGTATTCACAATGTTTAGGCTGACAGAGTCTCTTTAAGAGCTTTGTTTGGGCTATCCATCGCCTGATATTGTTTGGGAAATCCCCTGTCTGGGTGGGGTATTTCCTCCAAAGGAAATGTCATTTTCTAGGAGTTTTTTTATTTTTTGTATTATACTTGTGACTTATTCTCTACTTCTCCCTGAAAGCTGCAGACTTTTGTTTGATTTCTTTGACTCGTGGGTTTGTTTGCTACCTTACCCTCTCCTGTTAATCACTTTATGAGGATGTTATTCAATATACAGAGACAATATCCACTGAGCTGGTGTTGACTTTGTTTAAGATCTCCTGCAGATCGCGTTAGCTTCCATTTTACTACGTTTTAACACTTTAGATTAAAGTATTTTCTGGGGTAATGTTCTGATTTAACCAGGAGGAACATAGCGGGGTTATGTATAACCACGGTGAACATGCAGATAGTGCCACCAGGGCCGGTGCAAGGATTTTCGTCTACACAGGCGAAGGTGCATTTTGGTGCCCCCCTGCTCTGATCCGCCACGCCTCCCACACCATTAAGCCTCCTTACATTATATATATATATATATATATATATATATATATATATATATATATATGAATAATGTATAGTGTAGAAAATAAATACATCTAAATATTCAACTCGCATGCTCTAAATGTGTCACACATTGAAACCCTTAAACACAAAGACACCCTTGCAGTCACACACACAGACACCCTTACCACTTACACACACACAGTTACACCAATTCACACATAACCTGAGACCCACTATTTTGCCACTCAATATGCCAGTATTTAGCCCAGGGGTCCTCAAACTTTTTAAACAGGGGGCCAGTTCACTGTCCCTCAGACCGTTGGAGGGCCGGACTATAGTAAAAACAAAAACTATGAACAAATTCCTATGCACACTGCATATATCTTATTTTGCAGTGAAGAAACAAAACGGGAACAAATACAATATTTAAAATGAAGTAAAGTTAAATCTACAAACTTAGAGTATTTCAATGGGAATATTATGCCAGTCAGAGCCCAATAATATTATGCTAGTCAGATGCCCAGGAACATTATGCCAGTCAGAGCCCAGTAATATTATGCCAGTCAGAGCCCAGAATTAGTGTGCCAGTCAGATGCCCAGGAATATTATGCCAGTCAGATGCCCAGGAATATTATGCCAGTCAGATGCCAAGGAATATTATGCCAGTCAGATGCCCAGGAACATTATGCCAGTCAGAGCCCAGTAATATTATGCCAGTCAGAGCCTAGGAATAGTGTGCCAGTCAGATGCCCAGGAATATTATGCCAGTCAGATGCCCAGGAATAGTATGCCAGTCAGATGCCCAGGAATATTATGCCAGTCAGATGCCCAGGAACATTATGCCAGTCAGAGCCCAGTAATATTATGCCAGTCAGAGCCCAGGAATAGTGTGCCAGTCAGATGCCCAGGAATATTATGCCAGTCAGAGCCCAAGAATATTATGCCAGTCAGATGCCCAGGAACATTATGCCAGTCAGAGCCCAGTAATATTATGCCAGTCAGAGCCCAGGAATATTATGCCAGTCAGATGCCCAGGAATATTATGCCATTCAGATGCCCAGGAACATTATGCCAGTCAGAGCCCAGTAATATTATGCCAGTCAGAGCCCAGTAATATTATGCCAGTCAGAGCCCAGGAATAGTGTGCCAGTCAGATGCCCAGGAATATTATGCCATTCATATGCCCAGTAATATTATGCCAGTCAGATGCCCAGGAATATTATGCCAGTCAGATGCCCAGGAATATTATGCCAGTCAGAGCCCAAGAATATTATGCCAGTCAGATGCCCAGGAAAATTATGCCATTCAGATGCCCAGGAATATTATGCCTGTCAGATGCCCAGGAATATTATGCCATTCAGATGCCCAGGAATATTATGCCAGTCAGATGCCCAGGAATATTATGCCATTCAGATGCCCAGGAATATTATGCCATTCAGATGCCCAGGAACATTATGCCAGTCAGAGCCCAGTAATATTATGCCAGTCAGAGCCCAGGAATATTATGCCAGTCAGAGCCCAGTAATATTATGCCAGTCAGAGCCCAGGAATAGTGTGCCAGTCAGATGCCCAGGAATATTATGCCATTCATATGCCCAGGAATATTATGCCAGTCAGATGCCCAGGAATATTAAGCCAGTCAGAGCCCAAGAATATTATGCCAGTCAGAGCCCAGGAATATTATGCCAGTCAGATGCTCGTTATACCTCCCTCCTCCCCCTTCCCCAGACCCCAGTACTTACCTCCATGCTGCTGTTCATGTCCGTGGCTGAGAGGGAAGCGTTGTGAGCTCCCCTCAGGCCGTGCGCATTCAATAAAGTGTGTTGAAATAAAAGTTTCAACACACTTTATTGAATGTGCACGGCCTGAGGGGAGCGCACAGCGCTTCCCTCTCAGCCACGGACATGAACAGCGGCATGGAGGTAAGTAAACGGGCCTGGGGGAGCGGGCGATTTTCCCGCCCCCCCATTGGGGCGCCCTAAGGCAGCCACCTGTGCTGCCTTACGGTAGCGCCGGCCCTGAGTGCCACTATCTTCAGCAGACCCCGCCAGAAAACTACTTCCTGGTTGTGCCGGTGCTCACTCTGCTAAAACGTTTCAGAGAACCTTCGCCAAACTGCTCTCCCGCACTGCAAAGTGTAAGGAGTTATAAAAAGGCGATACCGCCATAATACATACCAAACGGCGATTGAGCCTTTCTCCCGACACTTTGAAGTGTGGGCATTATTATAGATTACAGGTGACAGCTGTGCGCCAGACTGGCAGCACACTTACATGAAATATATACCCGAGAGGCCGACGGCAGCAGCCAATTTGGCATCACAGTCACTCACTCAAATTCGACCAGCGCGAAAAGTTCATTTTAACTGCATATGTGGGGATTTCATGCACATTGAGACATAATAGCAAGTGGATCTGTGAATAAAATATAACATTCAGTGTGAATCAATGTATACAAAATCGTTAAAATATATAAAAAGTGTATATCACCAAGTTGTAAAAGTCACTGTTTGAAACAGTCTTGCGCAGAATTACCTGGAATATAAATCAAAAAGAAAAAAATCTGGTGCGGTATATTTAGCAATAAATGATCCAAAACACTTTAGGGTTTAAATAACTCACAAGCGAGGCTCATAAATAGGTAGGAGCATCTGAATCGACATCAAAGAAATGATCTTTAGCTCTCCTTTGCAAAGCTCATGATAAGGAGACTCCGGTGTGGCAACTTGAGCGATCCCTTTATGTCGATCCTCCTCCTTAAGGTTTCATTAGTTTCATTTTTTTCACATATTATATACCTTATTTGTGCATTATTTATTATTGTATTAAGATTTATTTAGTTAGACTGCACTGTGCGTCAGAGAACTGTTTTCTATCCTCATATTGCACTGATTTATAGTTATCTTGTTCGATAGACTTTAAGCCTCATTCAGCTAGGTTTTGTAGTTACAGGTATTTTTTTATTTGCTTGATTAGTTGCACTATATCTTTAAATCACTTAAAGCACTCAGTGCTCTATTCCTGAAATAGAGAATAGCAGTGAATTTCAAACTGAAAGGACAACTATCAAAGAGAGACCCCCGCTGAATACTGACCCCGATCAGACGAGCGGGGTGAGGGTCCACCCTGATTGTCTGTGTGCTTCATAATTTAACAAGCAAAGACATTTTTTTCTATTAATATGTGACATTATATCAGTAAATAAAGGAATCCTGTTGTATAAAACAATATTTCTGACATACTTTGAAAAAATATCTATAATTCTACTTTTTTTAAAAATGTGTTTTCTATGCATTTACACCTCCTATTCACTTTATCATATATGTGTATTTTTATTAAATGTCTAAAATGTAATCTTTCCAATAACGTACATCTGTTAAAGGGACAGTCTAGTCCCCAAACTCACTTTGGTGCAAGATGAAGATCACTGCTTATATAGTGCACAGGCTTTTATTCCTGTGTGATTTGATGCAGGCATTCTGTATAAATCACATTTGTAATATTTAAATCAAGCCCTCCCCAGTGATTACTCTGCATGTTTACTGCAGGTGCGGCAGCACTGATTCTATAGACACTGAGACACATTTCTCTATGATTTTATGTGCACAATTGCTTAGGAACCATTACATTTGGGGTCCCTGCTACCCAAAGAACTTGTCAAAGCAGACTTAAAAAATAATTTGCCAAGCATCCCACCACCCTGAGATTAAGAGTTGCACATTTACCAGGCTGCCTTCAAAAAAATCAATTCATAAATAGTGTTTCCCCATTTTTTTTGTCTCTCATTGCCGGGGAGAGATTGTAAGAGGTTCTTGCGGAAAGGCCTGCTTTTATCTTGTTTAGGTTTCTGCTCAGTAATATTTGTCATAATGATGCACCGGTACAGGCTGAGAGTATCCCTTATCCAGAAATCCCTTATTCAATATGATCCGTTATCCAAAAATTTTATCAGATTTTGCCACAAGTTGCGAATTGCACACACACCTGTCAAGCACACAACCGTTTATTCAGCGTCCAGACCCCTTAAGCTGTGATATAGTCTATCCATGCATGCTCAGATTACCCCCCCACACAAAGAGTGCCCACGTGTGCAGGTCTTACATGCCAACGGCAGGTTCCCAACATTACAGCTACATCACAGTAAAAGTGATTTATGTGCTCTACACAGTATCTCCATTAATATTACTGTATTGAGCGCTGAGAGGCTTTAATATATCTTATTAGTGAAAATGATCTATTATTCAAAATGATCCGTGATCCAAAATACTTCTGGTCCCCAGCCTTTTGGATAACAGATACTCAACCTGTATCTTTGAACTGGCCGGAACGACGAATTATTTGGTAATCTTTTTTTTTTACATTTGACCTCATTCATCCTGCACGTCTGTTTAAATGACGTCTCTTCATTGTGTTTATTGCCTTTATTTATGCATTTTCCCTTTCACCACGTCCATCAATTATTTAATCTTTCTCCTTTTGTAAAGCTATCATTTTTCCTGACCTCTGCTTTCACCGCTCAGTCTGTAAAGGACACAAGGTTTGTTATCTTACTCTCTCCTACGCGGCCTCCTTCCTTTGTCATTTATGCAACAGTAGCTCTGTTGTCCTGCTCATTGAATGACTTCCCTACCTGCAGGCTGAGCACATTTATCTTCTTGGCTTCTTGTAGAATCCCTTTTGACTAATTTCCTCCTTAGCTAATCAATAAGGTTGCAGCAACTCAAAAGCCTTTCTCTCTTTCTTTACTGTTGTTTTGCACCTTATTGTTTGCAACTTATCAGGCACTCCCAGGTTTATGTTTTAGATTTATTTATGTTTCTATTGTATATCGTATCCTTATTTATTATTATGTTTTATGTTGAGTAGGAAAGGTTAGTGGTATATATTGAGCATGATACACAATTATTTAATATTTGTAAATTAAATTAACAATGCATAGTTGCCAACATCGGCCATGTTTCCAGGGATGCATTTTTGTTCCACGTGCTGCAGAAAGAGCATGCAAAGTGCAGCCCGGCAGTATGAAGGATGGATATACACACAGACACAATCTAATTAATTAATCAGGGTGGAGATCTCATAGAACCTACCATGATTAATGAATTGGATTGTGTCTGTGCGAATATCCATCCTACATACTGCCGGGCTGCACTTTGCATGCTCTTTCTGCAGCATGTGGAATAAATATGTGTCCCTGGAAACATGGCCGATGTTGGCAACTATCATAGGCGTGCGCAGCCTATTGCATTAGGGTGTGCACCCTAAAGCACAAACACACACGCCGCACACGTGTGTGTGTATAGATATATAGATAGATATATATCTATCTATATATCTATACACACACACACACATACACAAATGCACTCTGCAAACACGAAATCAAACCTGCAGCCTCAGAAATCAATCAATCAAATTTAAACTTACTTAAAGTTTACCAGCCAGCCGGCCGCCCCAGAACCCCTCCTGGGAAAAAACGATGTGCCTGTGCTCCGCTCTGCACCCTCTCCTCTGGCACTGCGGCTGGGCCTCACTCTAGCGTTGCCGTGACTCCGCCTCTGCGTGACGTCACGGAACGCGTGTACGCGAACGCGTACATTACAGGGGAGGTCTGAGGGAGGAGAAAGTCCGTCCTTCACTATGCGGCGCTTCCGCTCGCATAGTGAAGGATCGGATTAGGAGACAAACTCGGGCGGCAGACGGCAGTGCAGCACGGAGGTGAGAGAGCCTCAATTTTGAGGCTTGATTAGGGTGTGCCCAGGCACACCCGGCACACCCCGTGCGCACGCCTATGGCAACTATGACATTATATCAACAGGAGTTGCAAGTAGATACCTAAGTTAGGACAACTGTGTCTGTGTTGTCTCCTGTTTATGACATCACCTGTGACTTGATATGCAAATTACACATTTCCAGTTGCAAAATAGTACATTTGCATATCAAGCAAGTAATGTTATAACCAGGACACGCGACAGTCACAATTTAAAAAACACATTTCCCCCATTGTGGGTATTTGTCTGCAATTCCGCTAATCCATTGGGTTTTATTCATGAAAAAGAGCATTGCAGAGATTTAAACTTATGGTCAAAGTAGTTGAATGGGAATCTTTTTCCAACTTGGCTACTTTGGTCTTAAGTTTGAAATTCCCTTTTCAGTTCCCTACAATTCTCTCTTTCATGAATAAAGCCCATTTATATATATATATATATATATATATATATATATATATATATATATATATAAAATGTTTTAACTTTTTTTATTCTGTATTTTATACCCAGTAAAACCAATTTTTAGGTGATATTGTCGCTTACCCATAGCATCATTTTCAATATGCGCCAGCAGAAAAATGTCAATATTTTTGTTCACATTCAGATATACTTAGATTAGGAGTGGATTCACATATTAACATACTATCTGAATTGTGATTTTAGCAAGTAGCATTGAAAATATATTAAGGTTTAACCAGAGGCTCTAATGGAGCTTCATGCAACAATATCTGTCATTGGTCTGTTGGCATGTCAGTCATGTAGGAATTATTGAGCGGTCCATTCTTTAAAAATGCCTTCCAAAGTCTTTATATCTTTTTTTGGTTTGATGTGCAACTGAAAAAGGGTTTTTGATGAAAGAGGCTCAATCACCTAAACAGTACAAATGTAAAGAATAAAAAATAATGAAAAAGGATCTGTACATAGTGTTAGCTGAATTGCAAGCAAATGCATAATTAAGAGAACAATGTGGTTTTAAAAGTATAAAAAAAAAAAATAGCATCACATGTTTCTCTTCATTTATACTAACACAATTTATCAGCAGAGTTCCTTTATGATCTTGTAGTGGCCTATTCAGATGCAAATATATACATATATATATATAATGAATGGGGTTTGCTGCCATCTACTAGAAAGCATGTGTGTGTGTGTTAAACTAACATATCCTTATTTTCTTCCTGTTTACTGTAGTTTTTACAAACTTGCAAATTAAATGTGTGTTTTTTTGGGCAGCAAAATCTAATACATAATCTGAACCTTGTCGCTCTCAGTTAAAAAAATGATCCCAGGATATTTTTAGCAAATAAACACACATCAAATGTTCAAATCTGTGATTGCCATTTCCCTGCCAAACATGTAAAGTTAAAACACATGACAAATCCTGTTTATATTTCCATGATAACTATGTAGCATACCATCTGAGCCAACCCTGGCATTTTGCACATACAATTGTTTATAATTATGTGAGGTTGAGAATGCATTAAATTGTGAGAAGACAATGACACTCCATGGAGTCTCCTGCTTATGACATCACCTGTGGCACGGTATGCAAAAGAACTGCTTTTCAATGGGAAATGTGTCATTTGCATACCGTGCCACAGGTGATGTCATAAACCGGAGACTTCACAGACACATTTAAAAGATATTTTTCTCCTAATTTAGCCATTTGCTTGTCATTTTGCTAATAAAAATATATAGATTATGTTCAATCATTTTATATGCTCTACATGCGCAGTAAAAACAATGTGTGGGTGATAAAGTCCTTTTAACAAATTGTATGTGTGCTGCCTAAATTGGATTGCCACATGTGGATGAATATTGCTATATAAGAAATCCTACATATTATATAATGCAATAATACAACAAATAATGCAATAAATATATTTAACCTAAAATAATGGCAATGACCCTATGTTAGATGGTTGCTGCAATTGCATATTTAACATCCATTAATGTTTTCTGAAAGGTTACTTTAAATAATATCACTTAATCAGAGTTTTTATACATTTGCACCACTAGGAGAAAGAATAGTCTAATGCGAATGGAATGATAACACGTTACAGAACTAAGAAAAACTTTGGGAGACTGGATTGCAAGACAAAGCTAAAGTGTTACATTAGTGGCAGGCGTAGTCCAAAATGTATTCATGTAAGTCCATTACTGGTTGTCTACCTCTTTTTTTTATCATTTAAGTAATGCATTTCAATGGTTTGAAAGCACATTTCCCCTCTGTAAATGATTTTTAAATCAGGAGCCTGTGCTAGCGAAGTTCACTTTATAACTGTACTTATCCACTCCACAATCACAGTGTTATTCATTCCCTGGTATGAGGAGATGATGCACTTTGCAGACAATAAGAGAACATCCTCGCTGAAGAACCAAGGAAAAAAAATGGATTGTCGGTAAAACGATCCATGTATGTTATCACCGCCCAGATTATAATCAATCATGAAATTCTGGTTAACTCAAGTCGAATTTCTTAGAACTGATGAAAGTTTCTGAACGTGATCGAGGGTTTGGACCCAGGCTACTTGCTTTCCAGGAAATGGCCTTTTCACAATCAGAAAGTACCTTGTTGATGCGCAAAGACGGAAGATGTAGAGCACCTATTTTCTGACATTACATTTGTGTTACCCCAATGATCTCACACACAGTATTTTGCATCCTATATTATATTACATATAAAACAATATATTTATTATGCAATAATAACTATAACATAAATACTTAAGTATTTTAATCACGAAAGGGATTCGGAGACGAGTACATTGTGTATTTCTTTAGGGTGTTATCGCTACCTGATTTAATTGTAGGGATTTTATCTCCCTTAGAAGGTTCAGGTGACTCCACTGGGAGTCAACACACTAAAGCCGAGGACTAAACAGGTTCTACAGGTGGCTCATTAGCCCACTTCACTCTAAGTTCAGGAAAATGGGTATACTTTTCATGCTGGTCGAATTGGCAACAGAGTAAGTGACTCTGATGCTGAATTTGCAGCTGCTGTCTGTCTCCTAGCTGTATTTCTGGTGTTTGTGTGCTCTCTGTTCAAAGCACACAAACTCCGGAAATGTACAGTGCGGTTTGAGCATCCGCGCCTGGATGCAATAGGTGTGTGCACTTGCTTCCCACAAAAGTATTTAGAAGAGACAAAGCGGGCAAGGAGGTATTTATAAACATAACTTCCGGGGCAAAGTTCTACAACTGAAACAGTGACCATGGAAACTAGATTGGAACAATATTGGAACGTCCACTGATAATTGACGTTTGTAAGTAATGTATCAATGTTCTGGGTCTTTTACGGCTGATGTTGGCAGTGGTGTATCTTGATTTTGTGCTGCCCTAGGCAGACAAAATCCGGGCACCCCCCTACCCAAGCTGCACACCCACGTTACAGACGTCACCTTAGACATGCCCCATCATTCAGACTCACATCAAGCTCATACTCCCATCACACACACACACTCCCATCACACTAAGTCACACACTCCTACTCCCATCACACTCAGTCACACACTCCTACTCCCATCACACACACTCTGACTCCCATCACACTCAGTCACACGCACTGTCTCCCATCACACACACTCCGACTCCCATCACACTCAGTCACACACACTGTCTACCATCACACACACTCTGACTCCCATCACACTCAGTCACACACACACTGTCTCCCATCACACACACTCTGACTCCCATCACACTCAGTCACACACACTGTCTCCCATCACACACACTCTGACTCCCATCACACTCAGTCACACACTCTGACTCCCATCACACACACTGTCTCCCATCACACACACTCTGACTCCCATCACACTCAGTCACACACTCTGACTCCCATCACACACACTGTCTCCCATCATACAATCTCTGACTCCCATCACACTCAGTCACACACACTGTCTCCCATCACACACACTCTGACTCCCATCACACTCAGTCACACACAGTCTCCCATCACACACACTCTGACTCCCATCACACTCAGTCACACACACTGTCTCCCATCACACACACACTCTGACTCCCATCACACTCAGTCACACACACTGTCTCCCATCACACACAGTCACACACACTGTCTCTCATCACACACACTCTGACTCCCATCACACTCAGTCACACACACTGTCTCCCATCACACACACACTCTGACTCCCATCACACTCAGTCACACACACACTCTGACTCCCATCACACTCAGTCACACACACACACACACACACACACACACACACACACACACACACAGTCTCCCATCAGCACTTACCTTTCCTTGGTGGCTAGTGGCAGGCAGCATGGTCCCTCCATGCTGCCTGTTCGGCTTCCCGGCGATTGTGCCGACAGGTCACGTGACCGGGCGCGCGTATGACGTCAGCGCGCCCGTCACGTGACTGTCGGCACTTCCGTGTCGGCACACTGCACGGGGAGCCGAACAGGCAGCACGGAGGTTTCTCTGTGCTGCCTGTTCGGCTCCCCGTGCAGCCCGGCAGGCAGAGCGATGGTGAGGGGGGATCTTCCGATCCCCTCTCACCTCCGTCTCTGCCTGCAAGCGCGTTTTTTTTTTTTTTTTTTTTTAATTTTTTTTTTTTAAATTTTTTTTTTCTTTCAGTGCCGGGGGGAGCGTTGCCGCCCCCCAAAATTTGCCACCCTAGGCATCCGCCCTAGGTTCTAATTCCTCCGCCATTGAGTGTATTTGCAGGCACATTAAATCATTGGAAACAGCAAGTACAATTTTAAACCCTGTGGTCAAGAAAATGTGTTAGGCACAAAAGAGCTGTTTGCAATACACATTATTTTCCAGGACTGACAGGCTCTAAATTAGATTTCTTCAGTAGCAAGAAAGTTGGGAATCGAGGGCATGGAGAACTTCATTTAACACAATGGTTGCATGTGTATTATCACATACAGTACAATATTATAAAATAACATTATTTTAGTTCTCCTGCAGAGAGGGGGGAATGAGCTTTTATATGTATGTATGTATGTATATATGTATGTATGTGTAGAAGCTGTAGATACAATTTGTTTTTTGATTGGCCAGAAAATCAGAATAAACACAAAATTGATTGAAGCAGAAAGTCCATCTTTGTAGAAAGACTTACATTTATTAGATCCTAGACAGTAAACTCCAGTGAGACACGAAACACGGGGACAGACAAAAATGCTTGACGCGTTTCACACCAATGGGGGCTTTTTCAAAAGAAATCTGCAGTACAAAGGTACAACAACAGCAACAACAACAAATATATATATATATATATATATATATATATATATGTATATATATATATGTATATATATATATACATACACATACATACATACACATCAAATAACAATCAATTTAAAAAATTACATCCCATGGTTGAGGACACACCTCCCTCCCAAAGAGAGCACACCCCATGACCAAGGCCAATCCCTCAGACGCTCTGTTAGTGATAAAGC
The DNA here is from genome assembly GCA_036172795.1 of Pelodytes ibericus. Taxonomy (NCBI): domain Eukaryota; kingdom Metazoa; phylum Chordata; class Amphibia; order Anura; family Pelodytidae; genus Pelodytes; species Pelodytes ibericus. The sequence goes on from CM069861.1 coordinate 189,624,302, forward strand.
CAAATAGACTTTAGCAAGAAGTGCATAAGTTCATACAATCATGTGAAAGAATTTAGGGGACCCTAATCTTAGCTCCATTGGCCCAAAGGGAAAATTCACTGCAAAAAAAATATTTACAGAAATGCTATCCTGTTGCCTCCTGAGCAACTACATCCGTATTATTGCTCAGGAGCCAGCAGGAAAATCATTTCAGTAACTGAACACCCCGTCAGATCGCAAGTTGGTTTAGCCTGCCAGTTCCTCTCCCAACATCAGCTTGACAGCTGACACACCCCTTCTTCACACAGCAGTGTAGCAGCTCCAGCAGCTCTGCCAAGGAAGAGACTTCCTGAAATGTAAGTGTGACTAGGTGTGTATGTGTGTATATATGTGCTGTATATATGTATGTTTGTGTGTGTGCATGTGCTGCATGTGTGTGTACATGTGCTGCTTGTATGTGTGAGTATGTAAGTGTGAGTAAGAATTTGTGTATACATGTGCTGTATGTAAGTGTGAGTATGTGTGTATACATGTGTTGTATGTAGGTGTGTATGCATGTGCTGTATGTATGTGGGACTGTGTGTCTACATGTGCTGTATGTGTGTGCATGTTTGTATACATGTGACATATGTAGTATGTGGGAATACATGTGCTGTGTGTATACATGTGCTGTATGTGTGTGTGTATACTTGCGTGGAATGTATGCATGAGTGTGTGAATACATATGGTGTATGTGATACATGTGAAGTATGTGGGTATACATGTGCTGTATGTATGTGTACATGTGCTGCATGTAAGTGTGAGTAATAATGTGTATACATGTGCTGTAAGTGTGAGTATGTATGTGTGTATAGATATGCTGTATGGAAGTGTGAGTAAGTATGTGTGTATACATGTGCTGTATGTATGTATATGTTTGTATACATGGGAAGTATGCAGTATGAGGGTATACATGTGCTGTGTGTATGTGTGAGACTATGTATGTGGGTATATATGTTTTATGTGTATGTGTGAGAGTATGTATGTGGGTATTTAATATAAAGCAGTGTTGGCACTTTGAGGTCTGGGACTTGGTTGCATGCACGTAATTGGCACTCGGGACCAAAAATATTCGCCATCACTGCTCTAGAGAGAATGTTATCTACACCATTAAGCACCTGAAATGTGGTATTCAATATGTTAGGGGGACCACATGCCACCTGAAAGCCCACATAAGAGAACATCTATCAAGTGTAGAGGGTAGGGACATTAAGTACCCCAGTTGGTAGGCACTTGTTTTTCTATTTTTTTTAATTAGTAAAATTATCAACATTTCTAAAAAGAAATATCTTAATTTTTTATGTCATGCACAAAACAATTCTATGTTAAGCCAATTCATTCATAATTATTCCCCCCTGTATACCGTGTGAAAGATCATCTTGTGACCAGTACCAATCCACAAACATAGATAAGTACATATACAAATACAAAACATAAACAAATACACTGTTGGACCTTTTGAGCAATCTTCTGTTATTACTATTTTTCTTTATCTACCGGTTTAGAACTCGGGTGCTGAAAAAATTGCTTTGATCATTTTGCCTCCCATTGGTGAATAGACCCATAAGACAGCACAAAATGACAGGGCAGCCACTTACAGGGCTGGGGGCAGCCCCTAACAGGGCTCTAAGACAGGACAAAACTATAACAAGGTTCTAAGACAGGGCAAAACTAAAACAGGGCTCAGGACAGGACAGCTGCTTAACAGGGCTCTAAGACAGGGCATACAGAAGGACACAAAAATAACTGGAAATAGCCTGGATGAGCCTGCACACTTGTTGATTTGTGACACTCAAGTCTATTTAGTTTTATCACTAACAGCGCAATGTCCAAGGCAGTGGGCATGGCCCCGAGCTGGCTCTATATATTGCAGCAGCGGAGGAGGCAGTTCATTGATTTATCCCCATATTTAAGGGGCTTTAACCGACTACATGTGTCTGTTTCCCAGAAAATAAGAATATTCATATCGGACCAGCACATAAAATAAATAAATAAATAAAACTAATTCAGCTTGGCTTCTTCAGAGGATAATTATATATTGCATAATACACAGGCCTGCGATCACAAACTCAGAATTTTAACTTCATTTTCCTAGTCTTGCAATATTTATAAATCAGTATAGTCTACTATTTTTAAAAGTCTCAGTTTAATATTGCTTCTTATGCAGCAGCTTGAATTGAATTCATATACTTCAAAGACAACGTAACCTTTCATTTTCTCTAGCAGTTCGTCGCATTTTTTTAACTTGAATATAGAATCTCGCTCATCAAAGTCAAAAATAATGTTTCGCTATCTTATCTAACTTTAAGCATAGTATTGATTAGTGTGAAATGCTTTCTGAACCAATATAAATGTCACATTTCATAACATTGGAATATGATATATATATATATATGATCTTAATTAAAAATCTCTTGTGTTTATATCTATTTACCATAACTAGTTTGCCAGAAAAAAAAGCCATCCAACTAATTTCGGACTGTTTGCTATAAGCAATATAATATCGACAATATTTTTTTGGATATGTGAATGAGTTGGTCTGCCCACCATCTCTTTAACACATCAGCAAGATGAAAACCATGCAATAGTACTTTATATATATATATAATTAATAGTAATTAATAAGATATATATAAAAAAAACTACTTCTAAGTCCTATATGCGAATAAATACACAGTGCTTAACAATATCACCTTCACCATAAAAATCAAATACAAAGCAAAAATAGTGTAATAAATACATATAAAAATACGAATCACAAGTTGGATTTAACATTTTTTAGGAAAATAACAAGGAGGTAGATACCTTCATGAATAATAAGATAAGCAAGTCCTAAGGGGGAGCGGTAAATCACAATATTAACAAGGCATTTAATTATAAAAAAGACAGCTCTTAAATAAATACACACATGCAAATTTATAGAAAATATACTTTAATATAAGTCTTATGTTTAAAGATAATTTATAAAAAGTTGTAAAAAAAAGCTCCTGGCTGTTTTGTCCACCCACCCTATTCTTTCTCTCTTTAGCTTATGTCCCTTGTGGTGTCTCTTACGACACTTTCTGGTCCTGCTGTGCGCCATGTATTTATATATTTGTTGGTTGTATTGTATTGTCTTTTTATATTTGATAAAAATGAAAAAAAGAATATTTATAACATGAACAAAAAAAAATTATTTATGTTTGGAAATAAATATAATCAACAATACAAGCTGAGATGTCCAGGATCCTTCAGATACCACAATATGTGAATGTTCCAATACACCAGACCGTTAATTCATCTCTCAGTTCATGTAACGAGGCCAAACCATTTAATAATAGTTCCGGGGTTGAGTGTGAGCCTTACCAGTGTACCACAAGCAGTTCATTTAATACGTCACAACATTAGATTTAAAAAATCAGGACGCAGTTTTATGTCTCTTGATCAACACCCTGGCAGAGGGTAACAACCTGGGATTACTCTTTCTTGTTTGAGTTAAATAGCACAGACAGCTACATTTCCGTTAAAATGTGATTAGAGGTTCATTTATGTAAAAAGTGTGAGTCATTCTGACAGGCCTAATTTAAGATGAAAAATGGGTCTATTAAACTGATTAGCTATTACATTTGGAATGAATATAAACTGTAGGTTAATGTTATTTCCTCATTAGGTTGTGTGCTATATGGGCTAAGAACCACAGAAAACATATGCATTAGAAAGAAAAAAAACGCACAGAAAATCTGATACGGTATTACATGTTTAATCTCCCATCTCTCTTTTTTTTTTACATTACATTATGCACATCACCTGGGTAATTTGCTAAAACAAAATTGCCATAAATTAATGGAATTGGAAAACAAAATGGGTTCAGCTGTTTCTTGTTCTCAGTTATAAAAAAAAAAAAGAAATATAAAAAAATTAAAAATTCTCTCTCCTTGGAGAGGGTGGGGGGATTATTCCCTTTTCGCAGTCAATCAGTGAAGGTCAGTTCGCTGGAATACACAGGTAAAAAGAAAAATAACAAAATACAGCTGTGCACCAAATATAACCCTGCAACATCTGTTTCTGAATAGTCAGTGTACACTTTGCATCTTAAAAAGATTTTTTTTTTTTTTAATTAAATGAGATTCTCATTTGTGTATGCAGATGGAGCTAGCACTTATTCCACAGGTATACAAAGTGCAGTATGTTATTCATTTTATCTCCATAATTCATATACTCCTATTTCTTTGTAGAACTGTTACATTATAGGGTCAATATAGAGTGGACTTGATATAGAGTGGACTTGATAAAGAGTGGACTTTGTGGCCAAACTGATGCCACCCAAAGTCCGGAAGGATGTAGGGAGCTGAATTTTAAGTTACCCTATATTCCCCGGTGTGCTCCTGAATAGCAGAGCAATTCAGCCACCATGGGCCATTTAACGGCGATAGCTTCGGAAATCGAAAGTAGCTCGAAACGCAACAAACCGAAAAATACCTCTATCATCCCCATAGTTTTCTATGGGATGATAGAGACTCATTTTGGGACAAATTTGTCTGTTATGGAATTATTTGAATTCCTCCCGAAAGAAAAAAAAGTGAATAAGGTCCACTTGGGCCCCTATAAGAAATGGGTGTATCAGAAATGGGCCTGGGAGCTGGCCAAATGTCGCCCAGCCCTTATAAATTAGATTGAGGGCCAGGGTTGTTTTGCCAAATGCCGCCGACGCCTGTTAGCCTGTTAGCATCCAGATCCCATATAATCAGGTAAAATAATTAAATATAAATTATCCCTACCTCCCTCTGAGAGCAGGGATTTCTTTCAAGAAAAAATAGCATCTGATTAGCTCACTGTGGGTAAATTATTTGGCAGTAGCTATAGATTTAAGAACAAACAATGCAAGATACAGGTGCTTAAAATTAGTGATTAAAACGAGTGCAGTAAATATCCCCTCCCAGAAAACACTGATTCACCATAGAAAAAAACAATGTGTACAAAGACAAGATGTCTGCCCCATGATAGTGATCTACAAGCATAGATGTCTCAATACGTTACTTTATTTCCTATTTCCTATTCTTCTACATGCAACAGTAAAACAATTTGCAAACAATTTAACAATTGTAGTAAGTTGAAATAATCATTAGATTCCACATCTGAAATCTTTCTGTGCCCTGTATAAGTGTATGTCATGGGACTAAACATGTAGTAATAATAATAATTACCATATGTATATTAGGGCTGCTAGTGTTTCTAACAGCAGGCAGGTAAAAAAAAATGGCTTTAGGTCTATGGAAGCAATGTAAGTATCAGGGTATGCCCAAGCGACCATGGGTTCCTGGCTTGCTGCACCTAGAGGATCATCAGCCATACCACACTGATTAGGCCAATATAGGCAGAGATGTACATCTGTGGTTTGCTGTGTTCCTCGTGCAGAGGACACCAGCCGTGCATTCCGGATCTGGACTGCCCTTATGGGTGGGATTAGTCTGATATGCTAATGGAGTGGTTTCCTCTGTAAGTAGCAGTAACACTTCAGAGGAACACCACTGTACATGCACAGACATGCTGTCAATTTGAATTTACATTTCCCTGGCTCCTAAAAATAACTAGACTGGCTTCTGAATTTGTCAATTTGCATCTTTTGATCCTTGGCTTATCCTACGTATGTTTAAACTCCTTCACTGTATTAGCCTCTACTGCTTCTATTGGAAGGTTATTAGAGGCACCCTCAAAGTAAAATGTATGTTCTGTTCCTTTTAAACATATGACTTGCTCTCCATATATACACAGTACCTAACAAATATTTATATAATTTAGGAGCCAGCCAAATTCAGGAGCCAATCTAGTTATTTCTAGGAGTCGGGAACTGGTATTTCTATATCCACAGAGTTCTATATAGAACAAGGAAAAGTTAGGAGTCAGCATTAGGATTTTCAGAAATAAAATTGATTTAAGGTATATCGTAGTCTGTAAAGTAATATAGGGGTAAGCATGGTGCTGTGTAATGTGATTAGGGGCATGCGTGGAACTGTGGAAAGTAATGAGCATACATAGCACTGTTTCAGACAATGTTAGGACTGTTTAATACTTTAAATAAAATGTCGGGGATGCCCACTACAGTGTAGAATTTCAGGGATGTCACCAGTGAAGTGTCAACACAGTAAAGGAAGAGAGTATGTTTAAAAGAAGAAAAACTACCACAACTAGAGGACATAGTCTAAAATTAGAGGGGTAACGATTTAAAAGTAATATCAGGAAGTATTACTTTACTGAGAGAGTAGTGGATGCATGGAATAGCCTTCCAGCGGAAGTGGTAGAGGTAAACACAGTCAAGGATTTTAAGCACAAGGCTATCCTAGACATACGATAGGGCAAGGGACTAATTAAAGTATTTAGACAATTGGGCAGACTAGATGGACCGAATGGTTCTTATCTGCTGACACATTCTATGTTTCTATGTGACCACACTGCTGTCAAAAATCAAAACAAAAATGGCAACGGTACAGGCAGCCCCTGCAGTATATTTAATCTCTCTCAAGAAATGCTGTTAAAGATGCCTCCTGTAGACCGTAGCGCTTAAGCAATTCCTTCTAGAAATAACCATGCGAAAGGATGCTTGAATATCAGGAATTCCCTGCCTCCAATAATTCTCCAGCCAATCGGATCTCCTCTTAAACTCCTGTTAATGGTCCCAAAAGAACCTTCCACCTTTGGCCAGGGGGGGGCTGGCAATTGTTGCCGGGGGGAGGGGGGGGGGGCATACTGTTATTTTAGCAGCCTATCCATTATCATCATAAATACACAGGCAAATGGATATGCTGATAGATTCATAGACACACAAGATAATTGCAATGGATGGAAAGATTGCAAGTGCTAAGATGTGGAAAATGGTGCAGCCACAGTACACAGAGTAAGGTTAGAGAGCAGCCCAGGGGGCAATTGCCTTTCTTCCCACTTTCCAGCCCTCACCTGCCTGGGGTAAAAAATAAAGCAAGCATGCTACAAAAATGTAAGTAATCAAGATGCCTATGAAAATGCTTATAATTTTACTGGCTGCATAATAGTAAACCTGACTTTGATACAATAGACGGTTGTGTTATAATATGGCAATGTATTACTGCTGTCCAGAACACAAAGTAAAATATTGATATATGTATTCTTTACTCTTCGGTGAATGTAAAAATTGTTACTTTGAGACACATATGGTTGGCGAGTCTAATCTCTAATCATATCTTGCAGCTTGTATTTCTTTTTGATTAGCAGCTGCAACATGAAGGACATGAAGTTATTATTACAGATATTGGCTTTTTTTTTCTCTTTTGCTGCCGTGTTAAGTCATAGCTCTTGTTCCTGATATTACATCTGCTGAGTGTCTATCTTCTGTTGCCATAGTTACCACTGCACAGTGGAAGCGCTGTGAGAATAAGTGAAAGCAGGTACTCATTTAGTTTAAAAGAAGTTTGGATTGCAGCAAATGACTTTTTCAAGTTACAAATGAAAATATTGATGTGATAAAGTGAGGGTTTTGTATTATTACTTTTTTTATACATGTTTCAATAGAAATTATACTCCTATTGTTGTGTTATATTTGGCCAGAGAGTGTCCTTCTGTTGAAAAGGATGGGATTGGTTCATAGAGATCGACCCTGTGACATAGTCATATCATTAATAGTGACTCTCTGGCACTATGCTGCCCTTGGTGTCTTGAATGTAAATAGAGAATTTTGAAGAATTCCCAGAAGTAAAACATGTATAGTTTGGAAGAAAGACATAACAGGGGGGATATGATAGAAACATTTAAATACATAAAGGAAAACAACACAGTAAAGGAAGAGAGTATATTTAAAAACAAGAAAAACTACCACAACTAGAGGACATAGTCTTAAATTAGAGGGTTTAAAAGTAAAGGTTTAAAAGTAAGATCAGGAGGTATTAGTTACAGTAATACAGTAAAGATTAGGTTTCCAGTTGGTGATAGAGAGGTTCATCTACTTACCATCTACAATGCCAGTGAAGAGGGAGAGAAAGTGGCTATAAGTGGCTATGACAATCCATGACCAGGAGCAATTGAAATTAAATTTTTTTCTGGCAAAAAGGGCTATTGGAGAAAGGTCAATGAGAGGGTCTTCTTTATAATATGGATGTTAGCTTCTCCTGGACAGTATGATTTAGCTCTGTCTATCTCAGTTGAGCTGGTCTCAGAAATCCATTTTTCTTTACAGGACTTTAGACAGCACAAGGTTGTATAGTTCATATGTACAATCTGGTTTCTCTGGCTACACACTCCAGGTCTATGTGTTTATTATTTTCATGTCTCCAATTCGTTTTTTGTTTTCCAACAGCCCACTGGTGTTTGAGGTCAGCCATGTTGCCTGCCAAAACCATCAAAATTCTCTTATCAACAGGGGACTAGCAAGTACCTCATTTTGAAACAATACAACCAATGCTCCCATTATAGTTTTCTATTCAGCATGTCTTTGTTTTACATCTATTTCCACACTGCTGAAGATGTCACAAAAGGATGCCCATACACAGACAAAACAAAGCATGCATCACACTGCCTAAGTGCACATGGCAAGAGTGAATATGTAAAATCAAAAGGCTGGAGGAGCATAAAAAGTGTATACAAAAATAGCAACATTTATTACCACAATTACACATGTAAGAAAAAAAAAACATATATAGTGCAAATGTACAAAAATGCAACGCCAGAAAAAAAGCAGGTAAGTCTGAAAAAGACACACAGAAGTGCACCCAATGCTTGTCAAGAGTGAATACTTGGCTAAGAGGCAATGGCAAATTTGAATAGAAATTATGGCTTTGTAGGCCCATAGTTACCCACGCGATCCATCATAGGCACAAGGCTCTGAGTCATGGTAGGAATGACAACAAAATTGGTTGCACAAATAAATAGTGCCTAATGGGGGCACAGTCTGCACCAGGTTATCGCCTGTCCAATGTCCGGACATGAACTTCCAATTTTTTCCAGCCGGTATTAGTAAGAGTATAACCCAGTTATATGCAGTGCACCTGCAATTTTGCAGAATATTTACGCACCTCAAAAACTGTCTGGATGTATAAAAAAATGTTCAAAATAATTGCACTTTTCTTTCCTATCCATGGACAATACATAATTCAATCTTTACAAACCCTCACTCTATTCTTCTTGCAAGAGGGCCGCACCACATTTTTCCCTGCACAATACATAGTCAAGTCAGTGAAAAGGACTGTTCATCTCCACCTACGATTTAGTGAATAGACCACATCGACGTGAATAGGACTTGTCTTGGGGGACTGTTAATGTAATGGAGCATTTGTATGATCATTTGCCAGGTCCATTAGACCATGCAGGGAAACCCACAGTGCAAACCCCTCAAGTATTTGTCCCACTGAAATGATTATGCAGATGATGGAAGATATGCCATCATTGAAAAATAAACCTAAAACATATTGTACCACTCAGTGGGGCAACACATGTGATTTTGGTATATTTTGTTGAGAGGTTCTGTAGGTATGTCTGGAGCAATAATTGGAGATCAACTGGTGACTGAGCATGTGAGCACTGGAGGAGAAGAAGGAAAGGATGCACCAATAGGGAAGACGCCTGGAAAGTTTAAGGGGCACTCCAAGCAAAAAATGAAAAGGTTTTATTTATTTTTTATTTTTAAGATTATTTTAATGGAAGATTTTGGATGATGTTTCATCATGGGAAATTTTCACAAAATGCAGCCTGGAGATAAACACCTAATTTTTATGTGTAATTAATTCAATTATATATATATATATATATATATATATATATATATATATATATATATATATATATATATGCTTGTTTTAAATGACCAGGCTATATAGTTACATCTTATGTAAGTGGTAGTGTGCTTTTAAGCCAAGATGGAATATGATGAATATGTGTGCAGTAAAACAGGAAGAAAGACAGTTGCGCCAACTTAAGACTATCTCTTTTCCCATCTTATATGATACTCCATATACACTCCCCAACAATTTGGATTAATTGTGTGGAAAAAAAGTCATAAAAATGTCTACCTAGAGATCATATAGCGTTTGTACCATAGGCAGGGTTTTGCCCTCACATAATATAATGATATCACATGCCCATATATCGATCCATCATCTACACAATAGGCACCTATAAAACATTGGTAGAGCAGGCAAAACACATTTATTTACAGTCCATGGGTCAACCAGTGCTGTATAAAATAATGTCTCAACTATTTTTTCCCTGGCAGACCAATTACAGCGTGTCACAATTGAGTATGATGGTGAATTAAAGACAGAGAGCAAGCTATGGCAGGATAGATTAGTGTAACTATCTCACTGCTAGTCAGGGAGATTATTTTATGAGTGTGGGAATCTCATGCTGTAATTGGATTCTTAATCCACAACATGATGACAGTGAGCAGCATTTTGAGGTTTCATTTACAAAAGGTCAGGGAATATAAAGATCCGTTCAGTACAGATCATACAGAAAAGCTTTGGTTTGATTAAAGCATGCTTAACCTTCTCAGTTAGTTTTCAGGACGGATTCAGGGACTTATGCACTCTGCGCCTCGTTACAGATACTGTAAATATTGTTTTGAAGAATATCTGACACTGCTGAATCATTTTCAGGTTCACTTTAGCACAAGACAACTACAAACAAAATATCAGGTTATTCATCATTTAGCTGGAAACATATGCAAGTTGGAGATTTTTCCAGCTCTGCTATTGGTCGGTTAAGATTTGGTGAGTAGCCCCCACAACATTATGACCACTGACAGATGGCAAGCCGGCGCAGGCAGTGTGATACTTTGGGCAATGTTCTGCTGGGAAACCTTGGGTCCTGCCATTCATGTGGATGTTACTTTGACACGTACCGCCTACCTAAGAATTGTTGCCGACTATGTACACCCTTTCATGGAAACGGTATGAACTGATGGCATTGACCTCTTTAAGCAGGATAACTCTCCCTGCCACAAAGCAAAAATGGTTCAGGAATGGTTTGAGAACACAACAACAATGAGTTCAAGGTGTTAACTCCAAATTCCCCAGATCTCAATCCAATCGAGCATTTGAAGGATGTGCTGGACAAACAAGTCCGATCCATGGAGGCCCCACCTCATAACTTACAGGACTTAAAGAATCTGCTGCTAACGTCTTGGTGCCAGATACCACAGCACATCTTCAGAGGTCTAGTGGACTCCACGTCTCCATGGGAGATGGCTGTTTTGACATCAAATGGGGTCCTACATAATATTAAGCAGGTGGTCATTATATTATGGCTGATTGGTGTATATATATTATGGTATATATAATAAAATATAAAGAATTTACAAGATTGACTGCACTACAAATTGGTTTTGCTTGGAAAACGAAATAGCAATTATAGAACAAATCACCATGGAATGGTTTATATAACTGCACAGCGAGATAAGAACAGAACCATTGTTAAAAAAAAGTACTGCACAAATACAACGTTTTGTAGGCAAAAGCATTTAAACTGCAATAAAATGAGTCTGTTTGATATTTGGCAATCATGCAATTAACTTGCTATAAGCCTTCTATTCAGGTATGCAGAACAGCATCCTTTTGAACAGAATAGCAGTAAGTACATTTTACATAAAAGGAATTGATTTAAGTCGAAATTTCCAATATTAATTGACACCCCCGTGTAAATAAATCTTTTTGTACTCGCCTGTAACAATATGCATGTTTTTCAATTCAGCAACACAACTACAAAGATAAGCCTTGCCCATACATTGTACACTATATACAAGACTGTCTTAAATTGACTGTATCACCTGGACATTGTTGTTACTGTGGGTGTACAACATAAAAAATGATTGAAAATGATTAATACACTGCATTAGCAAAATTAAAAGCAAATGCCTAAATTAGGTGAACACTGTGTTTTAGATATGTCGGTGGAGTCTCCTGTTTATGACATCACCTGTGACACAGTAAATGCAAATGAAGTGCTTTTCAATGGGAAGTGTGTATTTTGCATGCCGAGCCGCAGGTGATGTCATAAGCACTAGACTCCACAGACATATCTAATTTAGGCCTTTGCTGGCAGTTTTGCTAATACAGTGTATAGATCATTTTCAGTCATTTTTTTCCTGCTCTACATTTAGAGTAAAACAATGTTTAGATGATACAGTCCCTTTAAATCAGCTAAGAGTGGAATAATCCAAGGTAGCTATTGTTTAACATATTCAAAATTACAATACGTTCCCTATCACTGTTAGTCGAAAAAAAAAAAAAAAAACATTTGAAGCATTTTATATTGTAAAATGATGAACTTGTCTCTTCAATTTAATATGTGCCTATAAAAATCTGCCTGGCTTTTTTTGTTATTCCTGCCGTGGGCCACACGTGAGTCTCTCTGGTTCTCTTCCACAGTTTAAGACCTCACATGTCTAAGAAACAAGCTTTTTATGAAGCCATATATCCCCACTATATTAATTTATGGGAATGTATAAAAACTGAATTACATATGTCAGCTAGGGACACGATTTAACAAGAACCTTTTCCTTCGTTGTAGCTACACTGTAATAGATGATTTGAGAGACCGGGAAGAATATATTTTATATCGGCATTCTTTATTTATACCATGGGCTGCAATATTACAGTATTTCAATTTAAAAAGGAAACACACTCTCTTCTGATCTCTTGCAAGTTTGATGCTTTCAAATGGTTTGTGGGGAAAAAAAGTTTTTTATTTGTTTTGTTTTTTTTGTTCTTTGGTTTTAGAACTGTGTGTAATTAATTAAGGGTGGGGTTTGCAATCCGTTATATTTGTTGGTCAGACCCAATCTAGTTGCAAAACTCACAGAGTTTGCTCATAGTTATAGTTTGCTTTTTTCAGTGACCTGCTTTTAAAAAAAATTGAATATAAGTGACCAGCTCATGCACTACAGCAGCTAGGGTTCTCACCTCGGCCATTTTTTACTGGCCACATATATCCTTTGTAGTATGTAGAAGTTATATGTGACCAGAAGGAAATCAATGACCTAATCAAGTAGCAGATCCCACAGAACCATGTTGATTAGTTCATTGATTGCCTTCTGGTCACATGTGACCTTTAAATACTGCAAGTCAGTCTGCAAAAGTTATATGTGGCCAGTAAAAAATGGCTGAGATGGAAACCATAACAGCAGCTGAGATGTGGCATTATAAATATATTGGAACTGGGTCTGTATATTAACCTGCAATAAAAAAAGTTAAAGGGATTGTAAAAAATAAAAAAAATAAAAAAATTGGGGGGGGGGGGGGGGGGGTTGGGAATGTGTGCAATTAGTTAAGGACGGGGTTTGCAATTAGTAGTGTGTGTTGGTCTAAAGCACGTAGTAAATCACAGATGATTCTAACAGTCTGCCAGTGGCTGGTAGAGGGTCACAACGTTTCCTTGCATACACGCTCAGTATCGTGCGATCAGTGAAACGCGCAGATCCTGCTTCCACAAACCGTGATACTTTTCCATTCCTGGATCAACTTCTTTGACGCAAAGTTGTTTTTATATGCTACATCGATTCAATGAATTCTTTTCTTCTGTAGCCTGTGAGTTTTATCTTGAAACGGGGGCCAGTGATTCTTCATTTACTCTGGTCCCACACATGGTGTTGTTGTTTTTTTTTTTCATAAGCCCACTAAAGTATTCGAATGAATATTCGAGTCTCATTTACATGATCGGCACTCACGTATGTTTGTGAGAGTATTTATTACCAGCCACTTTATTCACTTTTATGATGTTGAAACAATGTTGCACGATTATGTGTATTTAATTTAAGGTACCGACTACTATTGCGCCAATCTGCGTTCGTTTTCGTGTATTGTGTACAAACATTCCTGGGGAGTTTTTCAGAAGGCAGCATGGTATGTGGTACCACAAATATTCATATTGTTATCCATTTGCACAGATCACTTTATTTATTGAGAAACAAATCTAGAAGATGAAAAGTAAGCCAATGTGGTTTAACGGAGATGTAAGAACTAATAAACGAGAAAACAATCTCATTAACCCCTTAACGCATGTGGACGTATATATACGTCCTGAAAAGCATGGTCCTTAAGGACCATGAGGACGTATATATACGTCCTCCGTTTTCATGTAGTGTTGCGCTCATTAGCGCAACACTACATGTCTGAAGCTACTCTCAGAGGCTGCTTCGGATCCGAAGCAGCCTCTGAGAGGGCTTTCAGCCCCCCCTCGACCCCCCCGCGCGCATACGATCACCGCGAATGTGATCGTATGCGCGCTAACACACATAGGCAGTGAAAGCTTATCACTGCCTATGTGTGAGAGTGTTGCAATGATGCCTCTATCGAGGCATCATGCAACACAATCTGTGCCCTCCTGGGCACCGCGATCACCCGGTGATCGCGGGTGTGTGCTGTATCGGAGGAGCATGCTCCTCCGATACAGCGTGCCCAGAGGAGAGCGACGGAAGAGAGAAAAAAAAAATCTCTTCCGTCGCTCTGAAACCGCTACTTGACTGCCCCTACAGGCAGTTAGGCGGTATTACAGTTCAAAATAGAAAATTAATTAAATAAATAAATTAAATAAATAAATAAATGGAAAAAGCTAACCCTTGATCTACAGAACCTAGATCTAGGGTTAGGGTCCAAATAGGGTAATAATTAGGGTTAAATGGGGGTTCGGATGATTACAAGGGTTAGATTAAGGGGTGGGGGTCAATTTAGGGTTAGATTAAATTTAGAGTTGGGGTAAATTTAGGGTTCGGGTTAAAAAAATCACTGTAGAAGAAAATGGTTAGAAAACAAAAAAAACACTAATATTGTTTATTGCCCTATTACGTGAAATAAAACATAGACAAACAAGGAAACATTGATATTACTAAACTCAGGACAAATAATAGAAATATATAGACGGGGTCTTTTTTACCATTTGTAATTGTGTAAAAAAAAAAATCAGGTCAAAGTTGGAAAAAGTGTTTTTTATGGCATATTTTCATCATATTTTCTATTTTTTTAATAGTAAATGATATCATATGATGAAAATAATAGTATCAAATGAAAGCCCTATCTGTCCTTTAAAAAATGATATATAATTTGTGTGCGTGGACTGAACACAAAGAAAGAAATTCACAGTTCAGTAAACGTATGACAAAAATAATGGAATTCTGGTCTTCAAGGCACGTCAAATGCAACATAGCACTCGGTCACTAAGGGGTTAAGAAAGAGGAGACAAAGCAATATGGATTGCAAGAGAAAACAAAACATTATTCAAGAATATGAACAGCAAAAGGATGAAAACAGACACATGACAACTAAAGGAGGTACACTGATAATTGGGTGAAAGCAGGTGCTCAACTCTTTTTTCTTCAGGAGATCGTACTGTTGCCCACCTCATATTTATGGCTGGCTCACACCAAAACACAAAGGGGATTCTATACACTGAAGGACAAATCTCCTGGACCAGATGGAATTCACCCTTGTGTAGTTAAGGAACTTAGCTCACCTATCCATTTATATTTCATGTTTAAGGACTCCATTGTGGTGGGAAATGAGCCATTGATTTGGAGAAAATGTGAACATTCAGAGCCATGAAACTATCGACGCGTAAGCCGAACATCCATAGTGGGAAGCTGTTTGAAGGACTGTTTGAGAGGTGCTATCCGGGACTTTGTTTCAGGTAACTATATTGGTCAACATGTATTTATTAGTAATAGGTCATGTCAAGCTAACTTTGTGGGAGATAAAATGTATTGATGGTGATGTGGGGGATGGGACTCTTCATCGCGGCTGCTTCCGCGCAGCCCCTTCACCACCGACTCTGCAGCACAACACAGATCGTCGCTGGAGATTTAATTGCGGGACATTTCTTCTCTAAAGGTAAGTATTTTACCTATTTTAGTTTAAGGGTGCTTAGAATTAGGGTTTAGGGGTTTAGAATTAGGGTTTAGGGGGTTAATTTTAGTATTAGGGTTTGGGGTTAATTTTAGTATTAGGGTTTAGGGGGTTAGTATTAGGGTTTAGGGGGTTAGTATTTGGGTCGGGGGTTAGTATTAGGGTTTAGGGGGTTAGTATTAGGGGTCGGGGGTTAGTATTAGGGTTTAGGGGGTTAATTTTCATATTAGGGTTTAAGGGGTTAATTTTAGTATTAGGGTTTAGGGGGTTAGTATTAGGGTTTAGGGGGTTAGTATTAGGGGTCGGGGGTTAGTATTAGGGTTTAGTGGGTTAGTATTAGGGGTCGGGGGTTAGTATTAGGGTTAGGGGGTTCATTTTAGCATTGGGGTTATTTTTAGTATTGGGGTTATTTTTAGTATTGGGGTTTGGGAATCATTTATTAGGGGAGGTTATTTTCGTTTTACTTTTACATTTGTAAGAGCTGACAGTTCAGCGCTGAACTGTCAGCTCTTACATAGCCGCGGCTGTTATTCTTCATTGCTGACAGTTCAGCGTTCTAACTGCCGTGCTGAACTGTTAGCGATGAAGATGCGGCAAAGAAGTGTCCTAGACCCGGTGATGTGGACTTAGTCTCAAAATCACACTTTGCCTCCCATTGCTTTCAATGGGAGTACAAATAACAGTAGCTGTTTTTGAGACCAAGTCCAAATTCGGATGTCGCATATAACTTGGAGACAATGGGACTCTCCAACCTTGGGGTAGGCGAGTTGAAAGCAAACATTTTTGCGACAGTCAATTTGATCTACCAGCTCAACCTCCCCCAAAAATGTTAATACAATTTGTTATGTATTGACCTTGTAAAAGTTGAATTTTACTTTGAGACAAAGTCAAATATGACCTCTAACCAAGATCAATATCACATTTTTGTGAATAGCCCCTGTGTGTTGGTGGTCTTGTTGACAAGGCTGTGCACACTCAGGCAGCTGTATGCTAAGGCAAACAAGCTATTCTCATGTATTTAGCGGGGAATAGGTCCAAGTTTAGAACTTACTTACTATACTTACTTTGAGGTCAGCAATGCATTTATTTGTGTAAAGCATGGGTCTTTACTAGGTCTGTATTTTAGTCTACTTGAACATACCACTTGTTTTAGTCGAAACCAACATCATCATTGAATCATTCCACAATGTTAGTGACAGCTGCAACAAGGCCACAAATAGAGATACAAATTTGGGTTATGCAGGAATTATGTTTAGAATTATTGTGTAAGAATATTACAGGGACTGCCTGGTGCCCAAAATGCTTTGAAAGTTCATTAAAATGCATGTTTTACAGTTTCATAGCTTAAAATATAAAATACAGCTAGATGAAATGGTGAAATTACAGCAGTTTTGCAATAAACTAGAACTGCCCACACTAACTGAGAAAAAGTAATTTCCTTTTTTTATTTAAGGAAACCATGAGTATAAATTCATTGAAATGAATGGAAATTCCTGTCTCTCTAGTGATGTCATCAGACAATGTGTGGCACTGTTAAGAGATCCTACGGTGTACAAGAGTAAGTCCATTACAGTACACACAATGTATTCTATCCCAGGAGCACAGGAAGTGACTAAATGAAACAGAACTTTTTTATGCTCAGTGTCTATATATGCTGCCGTACATGTAATATATATGCAGAGTAATTGCTGGGGAAGGCTTGAGTCAAATATTAAAAATGTGATTTATGCAGAATGCCTGCATCAAGTCACACTGGGGGAAAAAAGCCTGTGGACTATACAAGCAGTAATCTTCATCTTGCACCAAATTGAGTTTGGGGACTAGATTGTCCTATTAAAAAAGGAAGAAAATCCAGACCACTGCTTCTATACAATTAAATATATTTACTAAATGAATTGGTAATGTGTGAGACAAACGCCAAGGAATTATTAACCTGTCTGAATCAGACCCCTGTTAATGGTTTCATGTCCTACAGGTGGCCCAAAAAGTGTCCAAAATAAAATAACAAATTTAAATGTACAGATGAGGAGGTTGGGGAGAAGTGTTGGGAGTTCCTAGGGGACCCAACCAGGTGAGAAATGGTGATTTCTTCTCATAAAACCCAATGTTAATAATGGCTTACATAATACAATGGCACACACAATTTTATTCTGTATAAAAGCCTTATTTTTAACAATTGATCCCCCCCCCCCCCCTCGGACAGACATTTAAGTCTTGAAAAAAAAAAAAAAAGAGGATATGTTTGGGGGAAAAGAAGATGGATGGCAAGCCAGTAGACAGTTGGCTGTTTGTTGCCCCCAGTGGTAAATCCAGAATGTATAGGTATGGTCATTGAATGCTGATGTACTCCTTTAACTACATGTTCTAGAATTCCTCTTCACCATCTAAATCCATACATTGGGCTGCTCATAAGCTAACCCTTACTGTTACATTGTTCACATATATGTGATTCTATCAAAAAAAAAAAAAAAAACACATGAGTTCATAATGGGTGCATCCCTTGTAGCTTGCATTTCTTGGAAGAATGTGTTATATTACTGCTCATATAGTTGCCTACTGATTGTCTCTGACGTGTTCTGGAATATTAAGTCAGCTTTAAAAAATACAGCAGTTTTAACAAATAGATGGAAATGAGACCACTTTATAGGCTACGGTAACTGTAAATATATCGTCAGTGTTAGATTACTGGCATCTCTGATTTTTTTTCCTTTCTTATTATTATTAATTTGTCTGTCTGCATTTCTGTCTGGCGCTACAGCCATCTCCTTTGTGGATTAAGTCATTTACAGAATACTGCATCCTTTCCCTAAGTTATCTCATCCTTTTTAATTTGTAAACCAATTCTGCATCTGTCCAAACATCTGTCAATGATCAAGTTAGAAAAAATAAATATAGCAAGAGGGAAAATTAGCAGAAAAACATAGGCCTAAATAGCACTTCAGAGCCTTTTGCTAAAGTAGTGGGTGTAAGAGCAGGAGAGGCCTCAATACAGAGGCAGAGTTAAAATATGTTGTAGGAGGTGAAGTCTGAAATTGAAACTCTTCCTAAAAGCTTTTTTTTTTAAGGGACTGTATCACTTAAACATTGTTTTTACTGTACATGTAGGAGATAAAAATAAAATGATCTATATATTTGCTTAGCAAAATGGCATGTAAATGCCTAAATTAGTTAAATGTGTCTGTGGAGTCTCCAGTTTGACATCACCTGTGACCTAATATGAAAATTACACATTTTACCATTGAAAATCGGCAGAGCTGCTCATCTTTGAACCAGAGCAGGGACATAGGGGCTACCGCTGTCATAGCAAATCTTAAATCACGCATAGATGACTTGGGTTTTATGTGTAGCATCAGGGCCGCCACCAGGAATTTCAGGGCCCCTTACTGAAATTATTTTCTGTACCCCTCTCCCCCCTGACAATATCTCCCACTTGCCCCACCTACCCTCACATGCATGTTATCCCGGTCTAGTGTAATATGGAGAGTGTTTGGGAGCAGTTGGTCAATCAGTAATATTTTGCCACTCAATAAGTCAGTATTTTTCCACTCAGTATGCCAGTATTTAGCCATTCCATATGCCATTCTTTTGCCATTTAATATGCCAGTATTTTGCCCCACAATATGCCATTTAATATGCCATACTTTTGCCATTTAATTATCCATTCTTTTGCCATTCAGTATGCCATTTAATATGCCATTCAAAATGCCAGCATTATGCTCATTATTTGCACCCTCCCCCAGTACTTGCCACCTTGCTGCTCTGTCTCCCTGTGCTCTGCTCTGTTTAGCCGGTCCGCGACCAGAGTTTCCCTCCTCCGTGCAGTATCGCCCGTCACCCCCTGATGGTGGGCCTGTGTAGCATAGCAGCTATCTTGCTATAATGTATTGAAAGTCATCCTTTGGGCCAAGTTTTTGTCTCCATGCCTCTCCCGTTCACTTGGGGAAGGACACAGTCCACTGAACTGAGATCCTTTCTGGGTGCACTGACTCAGCTCTGCAGTGAGGGCTCAAAGCCAGATAGAAGCGTAGAGCTGCTCAGAAACACCAGAAGGGTACTTAAACTTTCTCTCAATAGGGAAGGTCTCGCCAAACCATTCAACTCTTTATTAAATACTTTGTTGGTCCTCCAAAGGCAACAGTGACAGCTCTGCAGCTTTGGGACATGGACCTTTACTACCTTTCCAATAAAGCAGTTGGAAGTTCATTCTGCCATACCTGTAATATCTGCTGTATCGTTACATCTTGTTTCGTTGTACCCACATGTAAATAAAATTGCCTAGAGCAAAGTAGACCTCTTTCTTCTAAGGAGCTTAATTTATCATCAAGGAGTGATTGAGTTTCCTCAATATGGGCTCTAACCCAGGGTGGGATGAAGGCCTGAGATCTGGGGAGTATGGGAACCACACAAGATATAGGGTAATGCAATATTTTTCCATACTAGTGTATGTATTTTTATTTCAGATTTGATCCATACATTAAGCAGTGTCTCTTCAGTTCTTATTTGCCATTTCCAGGTCCCTCTCCTAAACTCCTTCTCTGATTGGTAGATATATACAATGGTGGTTTATTTTATTTATAGTTTTATGTTTAGATATTTTAGTGCTTTTTCCATACAAGAGCATTGTTTATATGAGAGTCCTTTCAGGAAGCATTGAATCCCATTTTGGAACCAGCGGAGCAAACCCAAACTGGTAAGCAACCTCCGCAATAAAACCTTATCTTCTGGTATAGAAAATGATTCTTAGGGGCCCAGTCTAAAGACCAATTGCAGTTTTGGAAATATTTTCTCTTGATTTCCTATATTCACACTGCTTTAAACCAGAGGGGGTTGCAAATCATGTCTTAGTGGTTAGAAGGCTTTGATTCATTTATTGTTCCAGTAATTGGTTCACAAACCGAGGGAGCAAGTGTGATGCCTACTGATAACCAAGAACAATTTGGCTCAAAATGCGTAGGGGTCAAGATAATTTGATTAAAACTGGTCCAGCATGTTGGAAACGGTTATATGAAATGTGTAAAGAATTATTTTATTTTTTTGGGAAATGTAATGTCTGGCTATCGACAATTACCACCTAATTTCTCATTTAAAAGTAAAATCCCCCTTCTTTCAGTGTAAATTAAATTCCTTCCCATTAGGGTTCCAGCTGTTTTTCAATTTATGCTATTACTGTGTGTTCTTGTCTTTCTGTGACCTGAAAGCCAAAACGGAAAAGGCGAAAAAAGTTAAATTCAGCTTAAGTAATATATTTTGAAGGTGTTAGAAGTCAGGGTAAATGATGTCTCTTAGGTGGTCCAGGAAATGTAATACTGAGAATGTTAAAAACATTAAATAAATCCCTAGAAACAACTCTATTTTTGAGACGAGAATTCAGACTAACATTATTTAGCTTGAGGTCTTTTTTATTTTATTTGAAATGATGGTATAGTTACATGTGATTTGCTAGATCTTTGCATCATTTTAAAAGTAAACATTATTATTATTATTATGATTAAATATTGTATGCAGTGTTTTAAACAGTGGTGTTATATATCCATGCTAAAGTGCTATGTGCAATCACAGGAGTGAAGATGGAAGGAAGTGTCGGGCAGCATGGAGGATGTCTGCACGTATCGTGCAGTCATCCCCCGGCTGCCCCCACAAGCCACCAGGGAGAAACAAAGTGAGTGGGGGGGGGGGGGGGCAGAGAGACACACAAGGGGAGGGATGGGGGCAGAGAGACAGACAAGGGGAGGTAGGGGGGAGAGAGACACACAAGGGGAGGGAGAGGGTTAGAGAGACACACAAGGGGAGGGGGAGAGAGAGAGACACACAAGGTGAGGGGGAGAGAGAGACACAAACAAGGTGAGGGGGATAGAGAGACAAAAGTTTGGGCGGAGGAGAGAACGAGGAGGAGAGAGATAACGCTGGGGGGACAGACAGAGACAGCACTAAGGGGGGAGGGAGAGACAATGCTGGGGGGAAGGGAGGGAGAGAACGAGAGGCAGCATTGGCACATAAAAGGAAATAAAAACAAGAAATGCATTTTTTTTATATCATAATTTTTATTAAATATTAAAAAGCAATTTACATGTGAATATATATAAGTTGAACTTTTTTCCTACAGGGTAGTTTTTATATTCAGGCTTTTAGTTTTTTTTCCTAAAGGAATAATTCAAGTTTGAGGGGTTGTCTTATAATCAGGGTCGTCTTATATTCAAGCAAATACGGTATATTGTTTATATCCATGGAAGTCTGTGATAGTTGATTCTAATTGATACATTTTATGGGGGTTATAATTTTCAGCCCCTTTTTTAGAATCCCAGTTTCACTATGGCTGATAAGCTCTACAATTTTATATGGTCACTTTTCCTGTCTTAGTACTTTTTTCGAAATAGGACATTTTAAAAAAAAATATTTTTAATGTATACCATGCATATATTTTTTTTTATTTTGCATATTTTATATGCATTAGATTTTACTGAGTTTCCTATGCACATGAAGCTTTCTCTACGGCAGCATTCTATCCTGTTTTTTTTTTACATTTATAATATACTTGTATGCATGTACCAAATAACTTATTCTGTATCAACTTATAGGTGTGCAAATGTTGCTTTTGCACACCTATAAGTTGATACAGAATAAGTAATGAAGGAGTTAAACAAGTCGCCTGCATGTGTATATATAATGAAGTTCCCAAGAATACCAGTCAAATGTCGCATGGAGAAACTTTTGGTGAAACGCGTCTGTCAATATGCAGGAGAAGAACTACATATCCTGGAAGTGTCATGTCTACTTTAAACCCAATTCTGTAAGTGCTAATTTTACATGTAAGCAGAAGTTATTCCTTTTTATGCAAGTAAATACTACCTGATTTTTAACTGGTTTCCTTTTTTCCTTGTCTATCCTGGCTATATCCTCACAGCCATACATCTAATTTTTTTTCATGCTGTGAGTCTCTATATCCCTTAAAGGGCCAGTACTACGCAGAGACCCTCTACTGCACCAGGCTTCTAAGCCTGATATCGATGAACCTGGATTCTAAAAGGCTCTACACCAATATGAGTACACTGAAGTTGGGGAATTTAAGGGGACTCTCTACACTACTAAAGCATACTGCACCATATTTCTGCTAATGTTTCTTTTTTTTGTTTTCATGTACCATCCATTTAGTTTATTAACTGTTTACAAGATATACCGATCAGTGCTAATTTTTTTTAATTATTGAGCACCCTCACAATTGTTCTTTTTGGTGGATTCGGAACGGTTAATTGCCTGAGTGGTTGCAGCATTCATTAGTATTTCTTACAACTTGAATGCCTTGTGTGTGTGTGTGTGTGTATGTGATTTTACTTATTATTATTTTTTCTATTTATAATCCCATTTACTACAGTTCAAACGCACTTTAATGTGAGTTTTACTGCTCTCTGATACAGTTTTATCAAAGCCAAAAATGCTGAGCTTCCAGAAAAGAGTAGTAAAGACGGGCAGGGGGGATTTGGGTACAAAATAAGGACTGGCTCTCCACTTGGGAGCTATGGAAGTGTGGTACAGGGATTGAGGGAATACATCCCCCTTTTTGTATATAATGTTTTTCCTTACTGAGTAAAATTGCATGTCCCAGGGAATTATTTGAAATAAGTCTGCACACAAAAAAACATTTTGGCTTTATCGTTATATAGGTTTTTGGACAATGTATTGAGGGTACACTGTGGTTGTGTTGTTTTGTTTTGTTTTTTATGTCCATGGGAAAATTTTGTACTGTGCTAGTATGCATAGGCTAATTAGAACTCCTTGGTCATAATCTGTACACTTTTTGAATTTTTTTTTTTTTAAAAAGCTAGCCCGGCTCGTGCTCTCCATTTTGTCCCATACAAAGTGCTGTATAATATCTGAAATGACTGTATGACTGGTTTCTAGACAAATGTAATGGACCACCCTACCCTCCAAAAAAAAAAGGGCAAATATCTCTACAAATATGTTTTAATTCTACTTTATTTCCTTGCTACAAAATGTAACTACATAACCATAGCTTTTATTTTTATTTTATTTTACTTTATGCCCATGGCGTTTGTATGCTTAAATGTCATACAATATCACATATTGGAAAGATTTTGCAAAGTAATTCTAGATAAGAAACATTATGGAGAAGGAGTCAGTATATAATCCTCGTGCTTTGACATACAAGGAGAGCTTCTATACCAAAATACGAAGGAAACTTACATTTTAAAGGAGCTTCAGTTTTTAATTTTAAAAGAGTACAATGCTGCCGATTTATATGTAAAAAACAGAGGCAGAGAAAATGTAATCCTTAGTTGGAGTCTACGGCATGCTGTGTTATTAATCTGGCTCCATCATTAAAACATCAAGTCCCTAAGGGAGTTTCTACCATCTGGGAAAAGGATGGAGAGAGAAATCCTGTTTAAAGTTGTTTGACAGTTCTTTTAAAATCCTTGACTCCTTTTATAGGAAAGATATAAAGCAACAATATAAAGCCATGGATGTCTTGTGCGCAATGAAATAAATAAGCAAAAACAATTAGATCAAAGGATAAAAAAAAATAAAAAGATTTCTATTTAGACAAGACAATCAGAAGTTTGTATCGGCAAACAGAAGACATTCATTTGTTTTGTATTTACAGAAGCTGGAGAAAAATCAAGCAAGCTGTCAATGTACCTCCAATCTATGCTAGTGGGAAATGAAAGATTTGAAATTCCACTAAAATAACAAAACCATGGTGTGCAGGATGTTGGATCTGACGGTATGGATTGACAAATGTTGATTTAAAGTACACGCTGGGACAAGAGATTATGAAGTCACGTCAATTGACTTGAATCTAAACTGTGCTACTTGCGAGGTGTAAATAGTGCACTATGGATGTAATGGGCAGTAAGTTGGGTCCTGAGTACAGTTATAGGAACGATACTGGAATTATGGTTCTAGAGTAATGGAGATCCCTGATCTACACCATCCCTAAAAGCATATCTTCCATTTGTGTTAATTTCTATGAAATCATGATTTATCCACCACTTTATCCAGTCAGTGATCCAAGAAGTTCTCACTGGAATCATCCTGGAACCATCCTACAATCACTGCCAAAATGATGTCTTTTTTTTGGGGGGGGGGGGAGGATGTGCGGGGTAAAAAGAAAACACAGGAGACTCAGCACGCCGTTTAAGGGAGTTTAATCCACCAAAAAATAACAATGTTTCAGCCCAGCACTGAGCTTTTTTCAAGTCTGGTGAGATGTGTGAAAAATCATCAATACTTAGTACATGGGTAAAGAGACTAAAGAGTTCAAGGGGCGGAGTCCACAAGGACAGCCCATATCTAAATCGCACAGGTGTATAAAACTTGCAAGCATACTAACGTACAAATACAAATACAAAAGTGATGCAAATATATGTGAATACAATGTAGTCAAAAATACCAAAATATAGTGCATATAAAATGATTAAAAACATTGTGATTGCAGCATAAAATGTTTTTAATCATTTTATAGACTTGAAAAAAGCTCAGTGCTGGGCTGAAACGTTGTTATTTTTTGGTGGATTAAACTCCCTTAAAGGGTGTGCTGAGTCTCCTATCTTTTTGCTTTATGGGCGGGAATGACGCTCCCTCGTGGCACCCGATACTTGTAAGTGTGCAGACCCATTCATACTTTTCACTCAGTGCCTCTAATCTGTAATAATGAACAGTGAGCCATAGAAGACAAAAGGGTCTACTCAAAAGAGAGAGAACTGCAGGCAACTGAGTTGGGAATTTCAAACTTCAGGCCAAAGTAGTGGAGTTGGAAAAATTCTACCATTCAGCTGCATTGGAGAATGTTTCCAACTCTGCTACTTTGGCAGTTCTCTTGTTATTGAGCAGACCCTTAAGACTGTTCATTGAGCCAATTGCGATGATGAGTTGTTCTTTCTTGTAAGAGAACATAAGCAAGGTGAAAAATGGAACTGTACCTTCGTGTTCGAGCAGAATTATTGTGTTATCGCGGAAGGCGATCAAGATCCGTATTGACACCCAGACTGATGATGCTCTGTAAGCCTTGTATTCTTAGAAGAAAGCCTAATTGAATAATCACCTACAATTGGGAGTTTGCTATGTTGGACTTTTGCTACTGATACTCTCTACATTCTAGAGAGAGAGGCCACTCTCTCTTCCAAATAGAAGTCATTCTTATATCGCTTTTTAAACGGCAATACATCTGAAGGCAAATGCCATCCTCCTGGTAACTAAATGTGATACATAATAGTTTGTTTTTCTTCTGGATAAGCGATCATGCTACAGGAAAACATATTACCAATCCGTCAGCTCTCTCATTCCTTCAAAAAAAGAACATTTTAAAATAAATCACATTTCCCTATCTTCTCTGGCATTCTTCTATTCCAGTTGTCAAGTGTATTAATATAGATAAATGTAAGCACTTTCCATTATGTTTTGGTTCTTAATATGTTTAGGTTTCTGTTGAAACTCGGTAATGTGTATATACAAACACAGATATTTAGTTTTCTTTCAAACTGCTTTAGGTTTCTAACAAATCAATGCAGCTGAAATAGGTTATAAAACTAAACACTTACGCTTAGATTGCTGAACGAGAGTTATTGCCATGGTTTTCCCGCGTTGCACAAGCTATTTCTGCAAAAATAACAAAGCAATGTATCACTGATTTATGTTTTCTCTCTGGCAGCTTTGGAAAGAGCAAAGAAAAGAAGGTAAAACCAGGACAGGGAACACATTTGTTATGTAGATTTTTGCAACAAATGACATTTAAATAATCTGTAAAAATACTTAAATTAAAATAAATGCTACAGGTAGATTCCATGGGGTTGTGTATAAAGGGAACAGGAAATTTCCATTGGTTTCCACGGTGACTAGATAAAAAAATACATACCTATTACATTTGAATGCTTAATGGAATAGTTGCCAGTCATAGTTGTCAGTCATCCCCTATTTGATAGGATAGTTTTTTGTTTTTTTTTGTAGTGGTTCCAGTCCCTTGAAATTTTGTTTTTTTCCTGTGCTGGTTTTTGCTCTTCAGTTCATCATTAAATGAATACATCTTAGTGTTAAACATAATAAATCAGAGATATAGACATATTTACAATCTATCTCTAAACTACAAAGCAAGTATTTCGACATGCTCCAAAAAATATTGGTCTCCTATATTACAAAGGTTTTAGGTGAGAGAGGGTCTAGTGATGGAGTTTTGTCCCAAAACATATTGTTGGGGAATTTTCCCGTTTTGGGAAAATATTGGGTTATTATCATTTATATATATTGCGTATAAATCACTTCCACTATATATTAGTTTTATCAACTATATAGTGTCAGTTATAAGGCTAAAAGCTAGAATAAGTATAGCAAGAATTTTGAGACATTAAATACATTTCTCTGATTTTATTCTTTTCTGTATTTCATAAAATTATTTAGCTAAACAATGGAATATAGCTGTATATATAAAAGGCTACTGATTGAGGTTATACGTTGACTTCTTTTTCCAGACCTAACAAGTTACAATTATTTGTTTTTATTTGGTTATCCATTGGTTGATTCTTGTCTTGTGAAGGATTCTGGGAGTTCTAGTTCTGCTTTGATTGAAATATAACATAAACACCGGCTTGTCACAGAAAACACCAATTAAAACGAAGAGATTGCTTTAGACTCATTTAGAAGGAAGTATTCAAATACACTATTCTGGGGAAGAGTTTTATTCCAGACAGTCCTAGAAAATGGAGGGAAGCTGCCTGTCTACACCACATATAATTTAATAGAGGTACAGGTGTGGACAACAACAAAAAATATATTCGAGTGCTTCTAATCTGCCCATTAACCATTTTGCAGAGCGGAACGTTCTATGTTGTCCCAAAATACATGGCCCAAATGGGCAGTTGCAGTGGCTTCACTAATGAGAAGCTAAAAGTAACCATCGCTCAAAGTGAACCCTGATCACTAAAGACACGGATCAAATCTCTGCTTCTAAGCCCAAAAACCCCTTCAGGCACTAAGGAGTTAAGGCTTAAAGGAAAACCCCAGGCAAGCACTTAGAACGCAGTGCCAAGGAGGAGTCTGGGTCAAGGAGCAGTGCTAGTGCACATGCATAGGACATCATTGACCCTTCCCTGGGTCAGGGTGCAATCATGACATCACTTGTCATTACTGCCTCTCCCATTGACACTGGACTGAGGAAGCATCATACAGAAGAAGGTGCTGTACAACGATTGGCTTCTATTAATGCATTTTTACATGATATAGTTCACCTCCTGGTGTGAAAATTCTTGTGTCCCATCAGTCGGTAGAGAAGGCTTCAGAATGATATGGTACACTATCTTTACCCAATGGTCCTAGATTTTAAGTGAGGTTTACAATACCTCCCACCATGCATTATGCTTAAAAAGATGATAAAGTACAGTCTCCTAGTTATTGCACTTTGACAAATACAAACAGGCTTATCATACCTACTAAGTGTCCCTATTTAGGAGAGACAGTCCCTATTTGACAACCAAATTTCCCTGTCCATCTTTTCTCCTCTATTGTCCTTTTTTGTGAGCTCAGAATTTTGGATTTGTATAACTATATCACAAAGCTCCAGAACAATACAACTCCCAATAAAGTATATTTAAGCTGCAGTAAATGTTTTATATTCATTTGTAAAAATAAAATCATTTATTCAGTTTATAAATGAGTTAATAAATGACAGTACTAATTAAAAATTGGCCAGAAAGCCAAAGAAAATGGTCTAGCAATGCCCCGCCCATAGCCATCACTTCAGCCACACCCACAAAAAGTGTTTCATGCCCCCTATCATATAGCTCTCTGTTAGTAACAGAGATTCAGACATGAACTAAAACACCAAGTTTTAATATTTTTGGGGTAATCTTTACCTGCACGTTCTAACTTTAACTTACAATGTAAATGAGATAGGCATTAAAATATGGGATAAAGAGTATATATATCGCGGCTCTATAACTAAAATAAAAAATGTGAAAAACATTCAGTAAAGAGAGATTATCACAAGCAATGGAAGTGGTAAATATTACATTTACATAAAATGTACCTTCAAGAGCAATTTGTAATTCTATTTCTGGATTTGTAGGAATTCTATTAGCATCTCCAAGGTTCATTTTGTAATTTGCTTGAGAAGGCTACCAAGCCTACTAATATCCCCATGCTCACTGTTGAA
This sequence comes from Pelodytes ibericus, assembly GCA_036172795.1. Classification (NCBI taxonomy): domain Eukaryota; kingdom Metazoa; phylum Chordata; class Amphibia; order Anura; family Pelodytidae; genus Pelodytes; species Pelodytes ibericus. Next base: position 189,653,309 of record CM069861.1, read on the forward strand.
TAAATAGAGATGGTATCCTCATTTGAGAGCAGGAGGATCTGCAATCTTTCACAGGGATGGCTGCTGTACTGTACAGTCTGTGCTGTATAAATTAATTATTCTTTAAGAAACCAATTCTCTTTATGCCGAGACTAAATGCTGTGCTGAATTTCCCGATGACTCATTTGTGCTTAATACTTTTGGAACCAAAATTCAAAAGAAGAAAAGGGTCAAAGATCTAAGATAATATTTAATTTTGCAAATGTTCTGACTTTACTTTAAAAACCTTGCATAAGAATTCCAGCTCAGTTTTTGGTAGCTACATAGCTGTGAATTTTCTGTCTTTATTTATGTGCCAGCATTATAAATTAGAATGCTGTTTACATGCAAAAGACATAATGACCTCGCCAATTTGCTGCCCTTGACCATAGATACCTTAGTTCAGAGAGTAGGGTGGACGGTTGCCTCCATGCAAGTAAATTTTCTCCTACTGTATGATTCACACAACAGCAGGAGTGCCACAAGGAGTGTCCAGCCCAACATAGCATTTGTCACATAGCGAAGATCCAGCCAACTCCTGTCTTTTTCCCATATCTTTATCAGGAGATGACTGTACCTGGACTTGAACCCTGATTTCCATGTTCCTAGCTCTTTACTAGTTAGCCAGCCCATTCTTCACAATTTAGGCTCTGGTCTAATAACCGTGAGTCTACAAAAGCCATGTTACCATTGTCAACTCACCTCAGATGTGTCTGGTCATGTGCTGATTCTCTGCCTATAAAAGCCACTTCCTGTCACTATACCAGATTATTGTGACCTGCCTTGATTATGATCAAGCTTTCTACTGATCTCTATTTACCTGTTACCGAGTTTGGACCGTCTGACTACTCTGCCTTCTCCTACCTACTGAGCTCGGCTTGCCTGACTACGCTTCTAATTCTTGTTCCAGCCTCTCAGCTCTGCTAAAGTAAGGGGATTAACAATTGTAGTTGCACGGGCACTCTATGAGGTCAAGGTGACCCCTGCGATCATGACTATTGTGGGGGCTATTCACTGAAAAACTGAGCTGAGGGGAGACGAACATTTAACCTAACCAACTTACTTATACACTGTGCAGGGACAAATCTGTGTGAGTTTGCTTAATGTAGGAAACTAACCAAGTTTGTCCCTGCACAATGTATAGATAAACTAGTGAGATTAAATGTTCAACTCACCTGCTACTCACCTTTTGTCGTGAATAACCCCACCTGTGTACTCATATACTGCCACTAGCTTCTGATAAAAGGGCTCACTGAAATGTGAACTCAGCTCTGAGGCAGGGCAGTGAATCATTCCTCTGCACTGGAATCTGCAATATAAATATATAAAAGCTATCCCTCACTAACGGCTTGCTGCTCATGTGTGAGGTTCCTCTGTTTTAGAATTACAAAGACATTTGACCAAATTAAAGAAATTCTGCAAAACAGTGGTGAGAAGCTGCATTCCATGGTCAGTTCTATTGTAGTATTTGAATTTTTAAATTCTCTGCTTCCAAACTAACTTCACTTTAATGGGTTATTACAGATTAAAATAGAACGCTGCATATCCTGGGCTCTCCAAATTAAATAGATCAGATAATAGATCAGATAAGCCTTTGCTTTATGTCCAATGCCTAATTCACCTTTTCCAATTGACAATAGGCAGGATAGTTATTACGTAACTGTCGCATGTTTGTTTTAGCGAATACAAGCCTGGGGTATCTAAATTCCTTCTCTGCTGACTTTCTGCAATCTTTCAGTTGTAATGAGCTGAAAGATTAGATTTGACCCCTGGGGTAAGATTTATGTTTTTCTTAACCATTCAGCCGAAAACGGCTTCACTGGGGTACACTGAGCCGAATCACATCAATAATAAAAACAAGAGCTCTGGGTCTTAATAGCAATAAATGACAATTAGGTTTCTGTGAGTGCTTTGAAATTAAATGAAAAAATAAATATATTTATACATAACGGTTGTCAGGCACAGGATATTGAAACAAATAAAAATACTGTGATTTATATGTCAAAAATCTATATGGCAACATGTTAACATGACAAAGTATTATGACGTTTACTATATATACTGTATGCATAAGTATATTGTACTTTATATAGAGTATGTACAAGGATGTCTGTGTGTATATATACATATATATATATATATATATATATATATATATATATATATATATATATTATACATATATAACATATAGTGTATATATGTAAGTGTGTGTGTGTATATATATACATATATGAAAAAGTGATAAAGTGTTGCCAGTGGTGTATCTTGATTTTGTGCTGCCCTAGGCAGACAAAATCCGGGCAGCCCCCTACCCAAGCTGCACACCCACGTTACACACCTAAGAAATGCCCCATCATTCAGACTCACATCAATCTCATACTCCCATCACACTCAGTCACACACTCCTACTCCCATCACACTCAGTCACACACTCCTACTCCCATCACGCACACTCTGACTCCCATCACACTCAGTCACACACACTGTCTCCCATCACACACACTCTGACTCCCATCACACTCAGTCACACACACTGTCTCCTATCACACACACTCTGACTCCCATCACACTCAGTCACACACACTGTCTCCTATCACACACACTCTGACTTCCATCACACTCAGTCACACACAGTCTCCCATCACACACACTCTGACTCCCATCACACTCAGTCACACACTCTGACTCCCATCACACACACTCTGACTCCCATCACACTCAGTCACACACACTGTCTCCCATCACACACACTCTGACTCCCATCACACTCAGTCACACACACTGTCTCCCATCACACACACTCTGACTCCCATCACACTCAGTCACACACACACTGTCTCCCATCACACACACTCTGACTCCCATCACACTCAGTCTCACTCACACACACACACACACACACACACAGTCTCCCATCAGCACTTACCTTTCCCTGGCAGGCAGGCAGCATGGTCCCTTCCCGGCGTATGACGTCAGCGCGCCCGTCATGTGACTGTCGGCACTTCCGTGTCGGCACACTGCACGGGGAGCCGAACAGGCAGCACGGAGGTTTCTCTGTGCTGCCTGTCCGGCTCCCCATGCAGCCTGACAGGCAGAGCGATGGTGAGGGGGGATCTTCCGATCCCCTCTCACCTCCGTCTCTGCCTGCAAGCGCGGTGGGGTTTTTTTTTTTTATTTAAAGGGCCGGATTTTTTTTTTCTTTTTCCAGTGCTGGGGGGCGCTGCCGCCCCCCAAAATTTGCCGCCATAGGCATCCGCCTAGAATGCCTCGCGGTAAATACAGCACTGAGTGTTGCGCAAGAGTGGTATATATAAAATATACTTATCAACGATTGATGTAATGATCCGTATATGTAAAAGAAAAATATAAAAAAAATAATGTGCAGTATTATCAATAAGTGGTACCAGTGAATATTTCCCCCTTTGGAGATATACTCACAATGTCTAGAGCCTAAAAAACCGGCTCTAGGTGTATAAGACGATGGACTCTAAGTCCTATGATCCCCAAGGGTAAAGTGCTCGTTCATCAGGGGAGTCGCAGTGATATATATGGAAGTACAAGTAGAGGGATACAGTATCCCTCTACTTGTACTTCCATATATATCACATTACATTGTATATTCTTTACTTTTACTTCTTTTACTCAGTCATACTCTGTAGAAATAACACATCAGTGGCCATTGTGCCAGTTTGTTTTACTTGTTGCTCTGGATCCATAGAGAATGCACACAATATACCAAGACAATATACAATATTGTCCTGGTTTTCAAATAAGCAGAAGTTGCAATGTTGTATATTGCCACAATGTACGTTATAAAGAACTAGAAAGGCTACATCTTGAGCCAAAAAACATGGATCTGTTAAATAGAATATATCCAATGGAATATAATACATAATATTACACAGTCTGAAAGGAAGTTGGGTATCCTTGGGTAAAACCAATCCTGAATAGCCAAAAGGGGAAAATAGTTTACAATAAGAAACATAGATACATAGAATGTGTCGGCAGGTAAGAACCATTCTACTGCCCAATTTTCAAAATGCTTTTATTAGTCCCGGCCCTATCTTATAGATAGGATAGCCTTGTGCCTATGCCACGCATGCTTAAACTCCTTCACTGTGCTTACCTCTACCACTTCCGCTGGAAGGCTATTCCACAAATCCACTACCCTGCCAGTAAAGTAATACTTCCTGATATTACTTTTAAAGCTTCTCTAATTTAAGACTATGTCCTCTTGTTGTGGTAGTTTTTCTTCTGTGTTCAACAGTGAGAAGTAAATGAAATGATATTCTTTAATGGCTATTATCCTCAACTAAACTTTTAATTTTCACTTGTGTTTCTAATATTGAAGCACAAGTGAATAATTAGTTTATATAAAGGGTAACGAAGTGTGTGAGTTGATGGGATGGCTTGGTAGTGTTAATGAACATTTTTACGATTAATAGATGAAGAACAGGATTGCCCTTGAGGCAGTACTGAAAGGTTCTGTGCCAGAATAATCTTGCTGTTGTCTTCAATTTAATCAGACACACTATGCCAGATAACAGATTAGATCTATATTTATTGGATAGAAGCTTATCTTTTAAAGCAGAAAAATGTAAGAAATGCAGCAGTCACTGAAAAAAGACATTAAGCTTATGGTGGCAGAAACAAATAAAACGCAATATAAAAAAGTGGTTAATATGAAATGAAGGGAATTGTTGTTTAGTTCACACTAGAGCTGAGCTTAAATTACATTCTCTTGAAATTGATATTTTCAGTGTAGAAAATCTGTGTGGTATTTACAGCGAGGTATCCTAGGCGGATGCCTAAGGGGGCAAATTTCGGGGGCGCCCCCCCCCCCCCCCAACAGTGTGATCTCGACGATCGGGCTGCATGTGCTTTTTTTTTCTTAGGGGGCGGAGTGATGACAGGTCATGTGACCCAACGCTCTGACGTCAGGCGTGCGCTGGGTCACGTGACCTATCTACACTCACCGTGAGGAGCTGAACAGGCAACATGGTAGGACTGTAATTATGTGGGGAGCAACATTTGAGTGTTGGTCTCAGGCAGTACCATGTTTTTGACTGGCCCTAACAATAGGTGCAATGGAAAGCAATGTGGGGGCAATCTGGTTCTCTGGACAGGGATTTGTGGGAAACATCAACAGTTGTTAGGCATGTGGAGGTAATTTGGTGTAGCGAAAAGGTTATGCACAGAAGGGGTATGACAAATGATGGTTGGGCAGTACATTACATTAACTTATATTGCGCTTACAATTTATGTAGCGCTTGGTACAGGGAATAGAGGGGAACTGCATACTAAGTTAGATGAACAGACTGATACATGAGTTTGGTCAGGCTTGGGGCAGCAGAAAACCTAAATCCATATAAATTGTTTCTTCACCAGCTTGATTTTTTTAAGTAGATATTCTGCAGCAACTCTTGTGATGCTGAAAGTGAGATAAGTCAAGTGTCACAAAGTGAAAACCAGAGGTATTATTTATCCATTTTATTTAGGGTTGAATTGCTGGCCATTCATTCTGGCAAAAGGATGAACTGCAGGTAGTGTACTGATGGAGGTGAATGAAAAAATAAAGCATACACTATTGTACTATTCATGCCCCCTGTGACTGCATTATTGTCTCTGCATTCCTTGATACTTCCCATTGTGCAAGAGTCTTTATACTGCTCCAATGGGGGCTGTTTGCAAAAGCCATGTTCTAGAAGTGAAGCAGTTCCCTTGGAAACAATGGAATGTTCCTGCTGTTTAGACCATTTTTAGAAATTTGCCACCCAATATCTCAAAATCAGTACAATTCCAGCAACTACCCCAACGGAGGTGTACTTCTCTAATTAGCTGTCCCCCCCCCCCCCCCCATAGTCTCTATAACAGTTTCCAGTTAATGCAGGGGACATAGAGTAATTGACTTAGTAGCTGTTTATATGGTGAGCTGGCTTGTTTATCCATAGGAAGAGCTCATCAGAGCTCCAAAGAATAAAACAGTAAACAATAAATTTGAAGTGTCAACACATTAGACATCCTAATAATGCTGAAAAATTTGAAAACGGATATGATCCTGAGGTATAAGTAAAGAAACCTTCGGACAACGACTTGCGATGAATATGTCCTCTTATAGGCCTATGATTAAGAGAGGCGCGAAACGCGTAAGGCGTTTATTTTCACCTGTGTGTGACGATCGCCCGCCACATGTTGTTTGCCAGGACATAATAAAGAGGACTTATTTATGGCAAGTCGTTGTCCGAAGGTGTCTTTACTTATACCTCAGGATCGTAGCCATTTTTAACTTTTCCTTACATGTACCCCCGGCTAAGTACCTGCGAAACACTGTGACTACATGTAAACGTGCCGCTGGTAATCAAGGCACCCATCCTTCTCATCTCATCCTAATAATGCTGCTGCACTCGACCCAGGCACTTGCTACCATCACACTTTTCTTCTCTTAACCAAGATGTAATCAGTACCTGGTATTTCTTTTCCCCTCTACCCTTACCCTTCTTCTCCTTTTGCATCTGTGACTGACAGATCACTCCTAGCATGGGCTGACTGAATGGGCTGAATGATTCTAATCTGTTAACAGACTTTATGGCGCTAGTCTTGGTAAGATGGAGATCAATGGCCTCGTCAGTGTTTCTTTACCTGATCCCTGCTTTATGGGCTAAGTATACTTGTGCACCATGGATCTGGCATCAAGCCACAGGTCATGTCATAAGCCGGAAACACCACAGACACATTTAAAATATATTTATTTCTTAATGTATGAATTTGCTTATACAGTGTATAAATAATTTGTCATAATTTGTAATTCTTTGCGGTCACAGTAAAAACAATGATGTTGACAGAGCCGCTTTTAGGAAAACATGCTAAATGAGATTAAAGGGACACGCCCACCAAAAAATTCAAAAGTTTTTATTTTGTATTGTTGATTTCAGATGTCTTTTGTTTTTCTTATGTAACTGTATTTAAAAAAATATGTGACTAAACAAATGTGACTGGTGCTGCCATTTTGTGTAATATAGTGTTTTTGGGTGCCACCCCTCAGAGACTTTACAGCACATATTCCTCATTTTTGGTTTGGGACACAGAATACAGTCTATAAGTCAGAATTCTGACCATAGACTTGCATTGAATGGGAGGGTAATGTAACTATTACATCACAAGGGGGCGGAGTTATGATCCTTTTTGATTAGGTTAATCTACTACTCTGTGTTGGAAGGCAGGAAAAAAATGTTGTACACAGCCACCTAGTCCTGCCCACAAGTGATACACAGGAGCCAGTAAGAGAGCAGGGGTGTATCTTATGACACCATCATCCAGGCTTTGGCCACAGTTGTAAAGTGAGACTGGCTGGAAGTTTTTGGATGATGTTGCATCATGGGAAATATTCTCAAAATGGATGCTGAAGATAAATACCTAATTTTATTTTTCCTTTTATATGCCATTAATTCAGTCATATAAAAAAAACAGTGGCAAATTATTTATAGATGTGTTTGTTTTAAATAACCAGGTTATCTAGTTACATCTTATGTAAGTGGTAGGGCCCCTTAGAAGGAAATACCATGCACATATTGCCCCACTGGTATGTATGCAGTGGTGTACTAACCAAACCCAGAGCAGATTATATCCCCTCTACCCACTTCAAATACAATTGTCTCTCTACCCCATTCCCCACTTGTTTGTCTCCCTTTACACCACATCATTATGTCTCCCTCTCTATACCCCATCCACCTTATCTGTCTCTCCCCTATACTATCTTGTGTGTCCATTTCCTTCTATACTCTCTTTGTCTGTCTCTTTCCCCCTATATCTCCCTTGTCTGTCAACCTCCCATCTATATACACCCTGCAGTTCTCTCTTCCTCTGCATCATCCTTATAGATCTCTCTCACCTTGTATTCCCCTTGCAGATCTATCTCCCCCTGTATCAACTTTGTAGGTCTCCCCCCCTGTATAAAATAATTAAGTAGAAGACCAACACTTAAAGTGAAAATGGTGCTTTATTCCACAGAGACAAGCAATGTTTCAACCCCCTGAGGAGTTTTTGTCAAGGCTTAAATCTTTCTGCTCCTGTATCTCCCTTGTAGGTCTCACTCCCTGTATCCCAGATGTAGGTATTTTTCTCTCCTCTAATATATCCCCCTTTAAGGTTCACCTTGGAGTTCTCACGCCCCTTTCTCTAATATATCCCCCTTGTATTTCTCTCTCCCCCTGTATCCCCCTTGTAGGTCTATCTCCTCCTCTATCTCCCTTGTAGGTCTCTCTCTTTTAGGTCTATTTCTTAATGTATCCCCCTTGTATGTCTCTCTCTCTCTATACCCCAACCAGTGACAACCCCCTGCAACTCAGTACCTGGGTGAAGCTGCCCCCCACCTCCGCACCTGACAAAATATACCACTGTATGTCTTAGCTTATATTTTCTGTTTTCACTAACTAGAGTCATATTATTGGTTGTTGTTGCATACCTAATATTGATTGCATTATTCATATTTTTTTTTATTTGCCTCTGGTCCAAACTATTTCCAAATTTTGTGAGATGTGTAATGAAGTTGGTAGTGATTAATGAAGTGAGCTATATGAATAGGCTGCCAATGAACAGCTGTGGTCATATTCCTATTTATCTGTGCCAGGTCTTGAAAGGTTTTCTTTAGCTGCCCATTTTGTGCAAGATGTTTTATTAAATCCTGACCATCTGTTTTACAGCAAGCACATACCTTTTTTCGGAGATACCTAGTGGAAATTGCTAATAAAATGTGTCCTCGCTGAAGATTAGATTGTATCTAATTAATATTCTTCTAATAGCTCTGTACATTATATTGTTAACCCAGTGCTGTGGGGTGATATTTCCAATAGGGTTGGCTTTTAAGTCCTAGTGTTTACATTTTCATTTAAATGGTGGTCTCTGGTGTGGTAAGAAAGCTCATTGAGTAAGTACTGCAGTACTTTTTCAAGTCTCGAGTTTGATTTTGATTGGGTCAGTTCAGTCCTTTATCAGGGTTGGCAAAATAAGTGATCCAGGAAAAGAAGCACTGCTCCAGAATCAGCACCCATGAAGCACTAATTCACTCAGAGGCTGGATCCGGAAACACTTAACTTTTATTAAAGGGACAGTCTAGTCTTCAAATTCACTTTGGTGCAAAATGAAGATTACTGCTTGTGTAGTGCACAAGCTTTTTTCCAGTGTGATTTGATACGGGCATACATCACATTTCTAATATTTGACTCAAGCCTTCCCCAGAGATTACACACTGATCAATTAAAGTTTTGTTTCATTTTGTCACTTCCTGTGCTCTTCAAATTGAATACATTGTGTGGACTGTGATAAAATTGCTCTTGTACACAGTAGGATATCTTAACAGTGCAACACAGGAAATTCCTATCATTTGAATGGCAATATTCTCATTGGTTCCTGCAGCAAAAAAAAAAAAAAAAAAGGAAAGTACTTTTACTCAGCTAGTGGGGGTGTTCTGACAAATTTCTCGAGTGAATTCTACTGCACAGGCGCAGTAGAATTCACGCATTGCGCGCCACCGCGCATGCGCACAAAGTCACAGCTGTCATTCAGTGGTAACTTTGCCAGAAGAGTGCATGCGCGAGGGACACACATCACCTCACGCCCCCTTCGGATCAGCTGCGTTGACTGGTAAAGTATAAGCGTATTACTGATTATTGTCACTTATTCGCGTAGCCAGGGCCGTCTTTAACGCAGGGCAAACGGGGCAGCTGCCCTGGGCCCATTTACTCCTGGGGGGCCCCAAGGCAGCTGTCCCGTGGGCCCCCAGCCCCTGCTTGCCGCGTTCACAGCGCATTGCGCTTGTGAACGCTTTTTTCCGGCAAGCTGCATCCGATGGATGCGACGGCCGAAATAAAAAAAAAAAAACTGACGCCGGATGTGGCGGGGGACACGGAGCCGGGTTATGTAAGTACTTGGGAACGGGGGGGCGGGGGGCTGACTGGCACTATATTCCTGGGCATCTGGCTGGCACTATATTACTGGTCATCTGGCTGGTACTATATTACTGGGCTCTCACTGGCACAATAATACTGGGAATCTGGCTGGCACAATATTCCTGGGCATCTGGCTGGCACTATATTACTGGGCTCTGACTGGCACTATATTACTGGGCATCTGAATGGCAGAATATTACTGGGCTCTGGCTGGCACAATATTCCTGGGCATCTGGCTGGCACAATATTACTGGGCATCTGGCTGGCACTATATTACTGGGCTCTGACTGGCACTATATTACTGGGCTCTGACTGGCACTATATTACTGGGCATCTGAATGGCACTATATTACTGGGCTCTGGCTGGCACAATATTACTGGGCATCTGGCTGGCAGAATATTACTGGGCTCTGGCTGGCACAATATTACTGGGCATCTGGCTGGCACAATATTACTGGGCTCTGGCTGGCACAATAATACTGGGCATCTGACTGGCACAATATTACTGGGCATCTGGCTGGCACAATATTACTGGGCATCTGGCTGGCACAATATTACTAGGCTCTGACTGGCACAATATTGCAGGCATCTGACTGGCACAATATTCCTGGGCATCTGGCTGGCACTATATTACTGGGCTCTGACTGGCACTATATTACTGGGCATCTGAATGGCAGAATATTACTGGGCTCTGGCTGGCACAATATTACTGGGCATCTGGCTGGCAGAATATTACTGGGCTCTGGCTGGCACAATATTAATGGGCATCTGGCTGGCACAATATTACTGGGCTCTGGCTGGCACAATAATACTGGGCATCTGACTGGCACAATATTACTGGACATCTGACTGGCACAATATTACTGGGCATCTGGCTGGCACAATATTACTGGGCTCTGACTGGCACAATATTGCAGGCATCTGACTGGCACAATATGCCTGGCCTCTGACTGGCACACTATTACAGGCATCTGACTGGCATAATATTACAGGCATCTGACTGGCACAATATTACAGGCATCTGACTGGCACAATATTACAGGCATCTGACTGGCACAATATTCCTGGCCTCTGACTGGCACACTATTATAGGCATCTGACTGGCATAATATTACAGGCATCTGACAGGCACAATATTCCTGGCATCTGACAGGCACAATATTCCTGGTACCTGACAGGCACAATATTCCTGGTATCTGACAAGCACAATATTCCTGGTATCTGACTGGCACAATATTACAGGTATCTGACTGGCACAATATTACAGGCATCTGACTGGCACAATATTACTGGGCATCTGGCTTGCACAATATTACTGGGCATCTGGCTGGCACAATATTACAGGCATCTGACTGGCACAATATTACAGGAATCTGACTGGCACAATATTACTGGGGTCTGAATTTCACAATATTCCTGGTATCTGACTGGCACAATATTCCTGGGCTCTGACTGGCACAATATTCCTGGGCTCTGACTGGCACAATATTCCTGGGCTCTGACTGGCACAATATTACTGGGCTATGAATGGCACAATATTACTGGGCTCTGACTGGCACAATATTACTGGGCTCTGACTGGCACAATAATACTGCGCTCTGAATGGCACAATATTACTGGCATCTGAAAGGCACAATATTACTGGCATCTGAATGGCACAACAATTATGGCATATGTGTGTGTGTGTGTGGGGGGGTAACATTGCGATGGATGGCGGGATTGCATGCAGGGGAGGGGGCAGGGTCCAGAGGGCCCAAGCAAATGTTTGCCCAGGGTCCAATCACTATTAAAGACGGCCCTGAGTGTAGCAATCACTGTATAGTTGGTAAAACTCCTATCAGTGACATGCTACGCTAGTAAGTGAAACTCACACACAGGGGACAGAGGGGGACACACGGGAGCCTAAGGAGGTGATCACAACTCCCATCAAGATGAGGCAGCCCCCCCATGTGTCCCCCTCTGCCCCCCGTGTGTGACTTCCACTTACTAGCGTAGCATGTACAATAATAAGTAATACGCTTATACTTTACCTGTCACCGCAGGTGATCCAAAGGGGGCGTGAGGTGGTGTGTGTCAATCGCGCATGGGCTCTACTGGCAAAGTTACTGCTGAATGACAGCTGTAACTTTGTGCGCATGCGCTGTGGTGCGCGATAAGTGAATTCTACTGCGCCTGTGCAGTAGAATTCACTTGAGAAATTTGTCAGAACATGGGCAGTCCTGGTGTCTTGCAAACTGCTGTAACTTCCCAATTTCATCTAGCTGTAATTATTTTAAATTTTAAGCAATGCAAAATATAAAACATGCATTTTAAAGTACTTTGAAAGCACATGAATATGCAATAACATTTGGAAGATGCATTTTGGCGCTAGACAGTCTCTTTAAGATGAATATAAGAGCTTATGCTTACAAGCAAGAACTTGTAAATGGCAGGAAGGTTTACACAAACACCAAGAGGGGTATACGCAACACCTGGCGCTTTTAGCCTGTGTGACTTAACCATATAGGCTAATTCAAAAATGTCTACCTCCTCACATAAATATACTTAATACCTAACCATGGAACACATTGGAAAAATGAGTACCATTTTTTAGCTTGATTATTTTACATGCATGAAGATTGGGACTGTATGGAGAGAAATTAGCCTTCTGTCATCACAAGAATTGCAAACCTCTTCATTGTATAATACAGAGATGATCTCCTGCTGCTTGTAATGCTTTTTTTTTTTGCTGTGGGGGAAGGAAGTTATGTTTTTACATATTTTATATATTTGCTATAAGTTTATTGTTGATAGCATTCTCCTGTGTTTGTGTGTTGTTTACAATTTTAGTTCTGGAGGAGAGGAGAGAGGTTACGCCTCCCAGGCTCTCAATTGTTAATACTGCTGTAACCGGGTTATCAATTTGTCTCCCTCTGAGAGCATGGTTTCGAAACAAAAATCCTTAGAGCTTGGAGAAGGTCTTGGTCTTGGACTACCAGTAGTTTCTGCAAAGCTGCATTTCATAGATACAGTATCTTAAGGAAAGACATCTTTAGAATTAATTAAATTTGATTCGTTTCAATGTGCATTAAAAGGGTATTTGGACTTATCTGTAGCTTCAAAGCTGTACTTTGAATTCTGTTGTAGAGTGCAATATGCACGGATTATTGTGGCATTGTGGAAAATAATTAAGCAAATGAAGCACAATAGCCCCTTTGTATTTGTTCACAATTTGTTAGTTCATTCTGATTTATTTATTGCATTATGACCTGACTGCAGATAAATTAAAATACTGCAATAATTTACCTATACTTCAGATATAGAAACTGTATTCTTTGTACATCCGTTATCATTAATCCCATAAATTAAAAACATGCAATGTATTCTCTCATATAATATATATTATTGCCTTACATACACTACTTTTGGATATAGCGTCACATATCAGTATTTAATAATTATAATATAACCTCTCTAGAATGGTAGTTTGATTTGCAATTTATTCTATACTGATTGTTAAGTCTGACTGTTATTACTAATTTGCCACTCCATCCAATGCAACACAGGTCAGCATTAGTAAGTAACCAGCATTACATCCCAAGAATAACATTGCATGACTGCTATTCAATAAGATGTGGTGGTTGTATTTCCTAGTATTTAATGGCATGCCTAATTTCATCACTGACTTTAACTGAACCAGAAGGGTTAGAATAAAAGACAGATGTTTTAATGGACAGAGTCTCTCACTCAGAACATATGCATTCTATCAGATTCCTCTGTCAAAGATCACATTATTCTAGTGAAGCTTTTCATAGCATCCGTTGACACGCACCATTGCTAATATTTAAAATTGTACATGTTTTTTTTGCATACATTGTATTGTTTCGTTTCTTATGTTGTCACTAATAAAGTTTATCTAAATTTAAAGTGCATTATTATTTTTCACTTGTGCTTCTAATATGGAAGCACAAGTGCAATTTTAGTTTGTCCCTAGTATGAGGATAAACTGGTGTGTGCGTTTGATAGTACATGCCAGTTTATCTTCTGACTGACAGCTGCCATGATTCCATAGGAAGCAGGAAGCCTTCTGGTTGATTACCAGCTCTCTCTACTAGAGCAGAGAGAGACCCTCATTTTTGCATGGGATCAGCAGTGAGGGGGGGGGGGGGGGACGGGACTTAACTAGGTACCCCCTGTCTAATCCCATGCAAAAATGAGGGTGTCTCTCTGTGCTAGTAGTGAGAGACCCTCACATTCAGAAGTCAGAGCGAGACGACAACCAGGAACTGCTGTGTCTCGCATATGATTAAGATGCACATCGGGGGACACGTTTTGTTTAACCCTTGCTTCCTTCAATCAGATCACATTTTCGAACCAATTTATGGAGAAAACCAGGTAATTCCAAAAAGTCCACTTACTTTTTTCTAATAGAAATGATCTTTTTTAACCTTGATAAATTAAATTTAAAACTCACAATTTAAACAAACATTCGCTTGTTCTGTTTATTGGTTTTAACCTTTTGTGATACTTAACTTGAAAACATACACAGGTGCAGTGACATCACAACTGCTCTGCCCCTCCAATCACTGCTGTAAATAAACATAATAAAGCGGGAAGGTCATGACCTGATTACCCAGCTACCCAGCATCTGTACTGGTTTTATTACAAGTAAGCAAAAGCAGAGGAAATGATAGCGCAGGAAACTTTGCTAGAAATTCTAAACTCAATAATGTAAAGGATAAACATTAGCAGATGTACTAAAGTTAGTCTGATGCCTGGAGTGTATATCTAAGGTCTGGATTCCAACATTTTATTTTTTTTTAAATTTCCCAATACATGTGATAATATCTTGTCCGCTATAATGGGATTTATTTTTGATTTTCTCCTACTTGACTACTTATTTGATTTATAACTTCCTCTTCCTTTTTTTTGTTCATTCATTCTACAGTTTGGTGCAGGAAAAACAAACCCATTTTTAATTACCTTCCTGCTAACGCATTACAAAATCTGTGTTTATTTAGGCCTATTTAGATCTAGTAGAGAAATTTGATTTCTCTGAAACCAGCAGACAGCAATGTTTCCTGGAAGATGATGCACGGAATAATGTATTCGATTGTAAAAAAAAAATTGCTGTTTATGCAGTTTGCATTTTGTAGAACCAAATATAGGAAAACATAAACTTGTTTTTAAATTACCCAAAAAGATAAAACCACTCAGATTATTGTATATCATAATAGGTACATATCTTCTGTCAACACTAATGTTTAGGGGAAGCGTTAATAGTGTATTGTAGGACATTTTCAGAGCTTTTAGGCTGATGAGATAATAATAGTTGTCAGTATCTAAGGCAGACGTGCAACTCTTGAGATTGCGAGATCTTCATGTACATTAGGGTGCTAGGGTGATATATGACACTTTCCTCACTGATATACAGTGAAAGGGTGATATATGTCACTTTTGTTTCAGTGATATAGAGTGCTAGGGTGATATATGGCACTTTCCTAACTGATATCCAGTGAAAGGGTGATATATGGCACTTTCCTCACTGATATACAGTGAAACGGTAAAATATGGCACTTTACTCAGTGATATACATTGTTTATTATCTAGTTATTTGTTAATGTTTAGCGATTTCATAAAACACTGGCAAAGACCAAAGTGCCATCAGGTGGGAAAGGATTAAAAAAGTGTGTACTGAGAGGGTAAGCCAACTCAGGGACCACCCTGGGTGGCCAAACCACAAACTATGCCACTTCCTCCATGCATCTCCTGGCTTAAAGCACGAAAAATATCTACACACCATTCATAAAGGAAAGAACATAGAAGCCAATAGCTTATGACTGTTGGGACAAATAGAACAAGGTGTTTGAGTAGGTTGAGTAATGTTATTTTTTCTCTAGTGATTATTACACACATGTGGACATAGTGTTTAGAATGTGGAATGTCCAAGATCGTGATAAATCATGCTGTTTTAGCAGGGATTAATGGTTCCCGCACTCCGCTGCACTAGCGATAATGTAGATAGAGAGGTACTCTCACACTCATCTACCATGGGTTAATAATTGGTGTTACTCAGTATAGTTGATGGGAAAAATACCAGTGACTACTTCCAGTCCAGACATCCAGGTTCTAAATATGAACATGTTAATGTCTGTGGATCTTTTTTTTTCTTGGACAGTCTCCCTGGTTTAGTCTTGGTAAATAGAGCCCTACATGACTGACAAATTGTAAAAAGTCTATAATTTGCTCTCTGTGGAGATTTTCTTCATCCTGAAGCTAAGCCTCTTTTAAGATTTTTACACAGTTTGTTTACATTGAGCATCAATAGTATTGATTTTTTTTAGGATGTGCCCACACACTCGTGTTATTTTTGAGTACTCTTTCTACTTTCAAAAGGTACCATTGATCTGTTTACTCATACAAAGACAATCTACTGAGAAAGGCAAAAAGCGTTGTATTCTTTCTTAATGAACCTACAGTAGCGTTAGATAATCAGTTATTATTTTTTTTCTCCTATACTTTATAAAACAAACACTTTGTGGTTCTGTGTTGTTGTTAGTTGCCTAACCTTTCTAAGACTGTCTACACATTTGTTTTTCTAAGGAAAAACAGCTCTTGGGATACAGAACGTGCATTCTTGATACATATTATGCTCAACAAAATGGGAAATATTCACAAAAAAGGAGTTGCAGATGAGTTGAAGGGAGATAAACTTTCCTTCAGTATTTAGAGATGTAACTATGCATGATGCAGGGCCAGTTGAGCTCTTATAGTAGGAGAAACCCACCAGGTTTGTCACTGCAGGATGTATATTTAAATCAGTGAGATGGCACATTAATCTCTACTCATTATACATGATACTCATTATAGGCCAGCTACCAATGTCTGACAAAAAGGTTAGAATCTATGCCATTTTGGGGTGTTTATTTGCATCCTTAGAAGAGGAGAAACTGCTTGAGTGTTCAACAATTATCATAGCTGTAATAATAAAAGAGATCCAGAGTTTAGAAATGACCAACCTTCAATGCCTTTTGACACATTTTATCAAAATGTGCCAACATGTTTTTGCTATTTGTTATTATTATTATTATTATTATTTTTATTATCATTATTATTATAAAATGCCTGCAAATTCCTCACAGCTACGCAACAGTGGTCCATGTAAGTGGTCATTACATAGGGATACATAAAGGGAGTTTAGAGTCTAGTGGAGGTCGATGTGGACAAAAGTTGAGATGACCTTAAGGACTGGGGTTCAGTACAAAGTGAACTGCAAAAATCCACCAATCAATAGCGGATTTGGGTGGGCAAGTTGGAGGAGGTTTTCACAGTTTTCTTGCAGTTTACTTGGGTCCACTTTTTAGAGAACAGATCCTAGAAGGAGTTGGTGACTAGGTGGTGGGCTTGTTGTTCCTCTGTGTACTGCCACTCTTTTTATTTTAAGAATTTTTTTATATATTTTTAATCATTTTTTCAATTTTATTGTTGCAAAACATGAATGCAACCTAGAGAGTTTGGAATGTGTGTCTTTGGAGTTATTCCGTCACTTTTTGAATAAACCCGACTATGTATGGAGATGTAAAGCAGAGCTTTGACCATCTAAAGAATGCATACTAAACCAAATAATGAAAGGTAAAAAAAAAATATCATGGAGATTACAAACAATAATGAAATACAAATGGGCATGGTAATTACATTACTTTGTTTGGTAGTATATTATTTAGACCGGTTGCTAAGATACCCTATTCATGTATGAAGTCTGAGAAACCAAGAAATGACAGGCCTCATATATAACTAGGCCACAAAGTCCACAAGTATGTTTTTTCAATCAAACCCACCACATTCCACAGAGTAGTAAAAAAAAAAATAACCAGACATATGGAAAATTAATGAGTTTATTCAAACAAAATAAAATTAATATATTAAATGCAGAGCTAAAATATATATATATATATTTGTGCACAAAATATAATCATTGAACATTCTATGGAACTATGCATTCATTTTAATGAGTGTACAATGATCACTCTTAACACACTGTAAGGGTTTATTCATTAAACTGTGAATTGCGGTGAACCAAACCAAGTAGCAAACACTTTGGTTGAAAATATCAGAGTTGGAAATATTCTGTGACTAGGCTATTTTTTCCAAACCAGCTATTTTGGGCTAAATGTTGCAACTTTGGTTTTCAGTTTACCACAATTCTTTTTTCAGTGAATAAACCTCACTATGCAAAGTGCAGTGACGTTTCAAGAAAACTGACTCACCTTTAGTAAAAGGTAGAAAAACTAAACATTCTATTGTTGGGCGTGTGTCCCAATAATAATAATAATAATAATAATAAAAATAATAATAAAAACGTGTTTAACCAGGAAGGGCACATTCAGATATTCTCTGGTTTTCAAGTACATCCTGGGGACGTTATTATTAACCAATATAATGGTCCCTTATTTTATCGCCTTCTGAAGGACAAATAATAGGAATTGGATACTAATAGCGGAGATGGAAATATAATTTGTGTAACTTCGCTAATAACATCTGATTTATATTATACTCTCTCTTAATGGGAATCTGATTGTATGTATCTGAATGATCGAATGAGAAGATGGGCTGAAGTGTTATTTGGATGCATGAAGGATATATAATAAAGGCAGGGAACATGATAGGAGGTCTATCCCTTGGGCTTACTCTGCTCTGACTTGCCGGCTCGGCCTAGCTATGATGAGGGGGAACCGAAAGTGGGGAGGGAGGACAAGCCTGGCGAAAGAATTTATCACTAGTGTCCCAAACCCTCCTGGCTAAGGAAAAAAGAAGGAAAAATGTAGCAATGCCCAAACCCCCCAGAAAGATTCTCATAGATAAAGCTTGACAAAAGATAGAGGAAAGATGAGAAGATCTTAATAGAAACTAAAGGTGCAGAATGTTTCAGGCCCTGGGAGTGCATGAGAGTGGGGATAGGAATAACAGACAGGGTAGGAAAGGATAATAGCTAAGATAGCTAAAAAGTTGAATTATAGTTAATCCCTGACCCAATAAAGTGACCCACATGGAGTGAAACACCACATTTTGTACATATGTTCTAAACATATGATAAATGTATATGTATATGTCGCATTGAGAAATTGAATATGATACCTCATATTGTTAAATTACTGCTTATTTTTATTTTATTAATAAAGATGAATAAATATGAAAAGGGGGAAAAAAATAAAAAAGAAGAGAATCTTGGGTCAGATCTCCACTCACCTTGGTTCAGATGAAGAATGATCTGACCAAAGATTCTAAACAAAATGTCTGCCTCCTGGTAGAGCTATTTGGAGCAAAGAGGGCTCAATAAGGAACTTTAACTGTATTCTCTCATTAAAGCATTTCTATGGGGACAAAATCCTGGCATATTAAATGGCATATTGGGGGCAATATCCTGGCATATTAAAATGGCATATTGGGGGCAATATCCTGGCATATTAAATGGCATATTGGGGGCAATATCCTTGCATATTAAATGGCATATTGGGGGCAATATCCTGACATATTAAATGGCATATTGGGGGCAATATCCTGGCATATTAAAATGGCATATTGGGGGCAATATCCTGGCATATTAAAATGGCATATTGGGCTTCAAAGTTCTTTATTTGAAATTTAATTTTTTTTTCCTGAAATTTCCTTCTTAAAATGATGTGCGCGTTATACGCCGACGCGTGTTATACGCCGATAAATACGGTAAACATAACTTCATTTTTTGCTACAGTTGTCCTTTAAGACAGATAAAGCATTTCCCTCCGTACATTTATTTTAAAACTCTCCCTTCTCTACATCAACCCAAACCAAGTTGTTTTGGTTTCCACAAAATCCTACATTAAATCCATCCCTACAAAATATATATATCTTGTTTTTACCATGGATAACTAGTGCTACATAAACTAAGTTAACAGCAGAGACATTCTATTTCCTAACCCTTTACTGGCTACATTTACTCACAAATAGAGGGAATCAAACTGTCACTTTCTGCATGCCTGCACTGTCGAACGCCTCACTTCAAAGAACACCACTTTAAAAACTGAGCAATCCTGAAACTCTATGCTTAAAACAGCAGCAGGCAAGAATGTTATTTCTAGGGCCCTGAATAAACAGGGTGTAAGAATGTAATTACTGGGGGGCCTGACTCATTCCACATATATTCATTTTTTTTTAAAAGTAAGCACATTTTGGAAAATTTCCATTCTCAATATTGCCCTTTAATTGTCAGCGTATAATCTTAGACTGTATTCATTGCAGTTAGCACGAGAGAGAGAAAAAGGTTAAAATATAAATAAATAAAAAAGGGTTATATTGCCCGTGGGGTGGTCTTTACCCCCCACACAGAGTAAGATCTCCATCTCTTTGTGAAAGAATTCATAAGTTACAAAGAATTTGAAATTAATTAAAACAAAAAACCACAAACTGAAGAGTGGGAGGTTTGCTCGCAGTTGTAAAGAAAGCTTTTTTGGATTATTATTTGAAGAAAAAAAAAAAAGAAAAAGTAACATGAAGAGGTGATAATAAAAATTCACACTAATATATTCATTCACAGGCAAAAGAGAAAAATATAATGCTGGTATTCAGAAGGATACATGTGGCACAATGTGGTACACTAGCTACTATTTTTTTTATATAGCTAGATAAGGGGCAACAAAGTTTTTACAAGGCCTCATTAAATGATTGCACTCTTACCTATAGCATTACTACATAGAATGATATACCGTATTTGCTCGATTATAAGACGAGGTTTTTTCAGAAAATAAAATCTGAAAAATCCCCCTCGTCTTATAATCGAGGTCTTCTTATAATCTGACCTCAAATTGAGGTCAGATTATAAGACATGGATCCAGGTCCCCAGCAGAGCTGCAGGGGACCTGGATCCCCCTCTCTAGCAGCAGGGGATGTCTGCGCAACGAGCGCAGACTCCCCTGCTTCCGCCCGGCATGACCGCCGGGGCTTCTGTGAAGAAGCCGGGTACTTCCGCTTTCGTCACAGAAGTCCCGGCGAGCGTGCCGGGCGGCAGCAGGGGAGGTCTGCGCTCATCGCGCAGACTTCCTCTGCTGCCCCACTAGGCACCAGGGACAATCGGGCAGCTGGGGGATGTCTGCACTATACGTGCAGATATCCTCCATGCTGCCCGACACGGCAGACTATTATGACGGACAGCTGTCCGTCATAATAGACTGCCGTGTCGGGCAGCATGGAGGATGTCTGCAAGTATCGTGCAGACATCCCCCGGCTGCCCCCACTAGCCACCAGGGATCAAGGTAAGGGGAAGGGAAGGAGGGTGGGCAGAGAGACAGGGGGAGGGAGGGAGGATGGCAGAGAGACAGGGGGAGGGAGGGAGGGGGGCAGAGAGACAGGGGGGACAGAGAGAGAGGGGGAGGGAGGGGGACAGAGAGACAGGGGGGGCAGAGACAGAGTCAAGGGGAGGGAGGGGGTTAAGAGACAGAGACAAGGGGAGGGAAGGGGTTAAGAGACAGAGACAAGGGGAGTGTGGGGCTTAAGAGACAGAGACAAGGGGAGGGAAGGGGTTAAGAGACAGAGACAAGGGGAGAGAAGGGGTTAAGAGACAGAGACAAGGGGAGTGAGGTGGTTAAGAGACAGAGACAAGGGGAGGGAAGGGGTTAAGAGACAGAGACAAGGGGAGTGAGGGGGTTAAGAGACAGAGACAAGGGGAGGGAAGGGGTTAAGAGACAGAGACAAGGGGAGTGAGGGGGTTAAGAGACAGACAAGGGGAGGAGGGAGAGAGAGAAAAATGGGGGCAAGGGAAAGAGAAAGGCAGCATTGGCACATAAAAAGAAATAAAAACGAGAAATACATTTTTTGATATCATAATTTTTTATTAAAAAAGCAATTTACATATGAATATATACAAGTTGAACTTTTTTCCTATAGGGTAGTCTTATATTCAGGCTTTTAGTTTTTTTCCTAATGGAATATCCAAAGTTTGGGGGGTCGTCTTATAATCAGGGTCGTCTTATAATCGAGCAAATACGGTACATTGAATTTTAATATAATTTGAAATGCCCATCCCAATTCCCTGCAATTCTCTCCTTATTGAGAAGACCCTAAAGTATGGATGCCCACCCAGCATTTAGTCATAAAGAAGCTCAAAACAAGATCCAATCATGCAGAGACTTTGGTATCACGCTATGTGCGGTTTTATCCCTTTCTACAGTAGGGATTAAAGAAGAAGAATTTTACATTGTACTATTGATGGGCCTTTATTCCTACTACTGCCAGTGAGTAGAGTTGAGCGGACATGGATGTTCGGGTTCGGCGGGTTCGGTCGAACTTCGGAAAAAAGTCCGGGTTCGGGGTCGGACTTGACCCCGAACTTGACCCCGAAACCGAACCCCATTGAAGTCAATGGGGACCCGAACTTTCGGCCACTAAAATGCCCCTAAAAAAGTCCTGGAAAGGGCTAGAGAGCTGAAAAATTAAGGAAAATGTGGGTGAGTGTCCCCAGTCATACGAATAGGTCAATTGACCTATTCGTATGAATGGGGACTCTATTTCAGTTTATAGAAAGCCAATAGCAATGTAATACTCTTGGCTTTCTATAAACCGAAATAGAGTCCCCATTCATACGAATAGGTCAATTGACCTATTCTTATGAATGGGGACTCTATTTCGGTTTACAGAATAGCAATAGCATTACATGTATTCCATAAACCGAAAGTCTATAAACCGAAAGACATTCGGTTTTTAGACTTTCGTTTTACAGAATACATGTAATGCTATTGCTATTCTATAAAAAGAAAGTCTATAAACAGAATGTCTTTCGGTTTATAGACTTTCGATTTATGGAATACATGTAATGCTATTGGCTTTCTATAAACCGAACTAGAGTCCCCATTCAGAACAAATTCTTATGAATGGGGACTCTAGTTCGGTTTATAGAAAGCCAATAGTATTACATGTATTCCATAAGCTGAAAGTCTATAAACCGAACGACATTCGGTTTATAGACTTTCGGTTTATAGAATACATGTAATGCTATTGCTATTCTATAAACCGAAAGTTTTTTTCAATGGGGAAGACTCAAACCTGTTTTTTTTAGGGTGCACTCGGTTTGCCGAATTTGACTTAGTCTCAAAATGAAGGTCAACCTCCTCGAGCTATTCACGAATTTTAGCGAATAGACTCATAAGAGTTTGTGTTCGAAATCTACTCAGACTGGGTCAACATCTGAAGTTTTTTACTCTTTTGTAAAATGACCTCTTAGCTCTAAAAACCACTTCATTTCTCTTGTTATTAAAATCTCCATTAAATTATTAACCTTCATGGTGTTACCGCTATTATTTTCTTACAACAACTTTCACCAGTTTTACTTTGGATTCCCTGGTGGCTTTAGAATGTTACAAAGAAAATGTGAGATGTGGTTGGACCATAAGGACTGATCCCTAACATTTTTACTATACAGAGATTAAAATGAGTTCATAGGAGGTGTTCCTACCAACAAGTTTTCCGACTGTAATGCCTTATCCATTGATATGATTATTTCAGCTTTCACGACATGCTTGCAAACTCTTTTCACTAAGCCTTGTGTTTTCTTATTTAAAAAAGATGTTCAATTGAAACAGTGTTTGTTCATTTTCCACTACATTTTTTCATTAAAATGATTATGAATTCCATTCCAATAAGTATGTGGAATTAAAGATTTGAGGGGGTTTCAAATGGCTATACTTTTTTATTAAGGAAACAACATTATGTAAAATGAACTTGTTCTAAACTCAGAAATATATAAACATTTACAAGTAAAAAAACAATATGGAACTATACTAAATAAAGAGTTAATTTACTTTTAAACGTATACATTAGTGAATTTATCCTTTTCAGAGACCATTTGTTTTATATTTCTCTGAATGTCTTGAGATTTTCTACGAAGCCACAGAGAAGGGTGGGGTAAACCACCATAGATTTGGCTTCTAGCTATGAAATTACACCCTGGTGCATTCATATTTATACTTATTTACCTCGATCCAACCATTGCTTGTTATTTTTGGAATGTCAAAAATTCACTTTGGACACAGAAGATAATTTGTGGTCTGAGAAATTTAGGGAATTGCACACCATTTATTTGATATCCTGAAAAGCAAACACTCTGGTGTAAGTTATGAAGACATAATAATCTTCTCAGATGTAGCATGAAAAGGCCCTTTAGTTGGATGGAGTTGCATCAGTCCTAGGGATGGTATTAATTTGAAATACAAATAATCTACTTTAACGTATTGAATTATCCATCCATATATTGAAATAATTATGTATGATAGATATATAAAATATTGCAATTAATCTAATTTTTGATTTTCTATGTAATAAATGATTCACAAAATGTTATGATTTTTTTTTTTTTTATTTGATATGGGTACATAAATAGTACATTTTAAGGAATTTAGTAGTGCAATTAAATTTAAGCTAGGTATTCAAAGTTGAAATGTTGTTATGCATTAAATATCTATTCACACCTATTTACTTAAATTAAACAGACAGGTGAATTGCAAGTAAACCACTAGAATCAGGTATTAGTCAGAAAGTTAGTCAAGTTGTACAATGCTTCCAAATAGGAGAAGTATTGGGTATGTGAGGTGTACCCATGTCTACTTTGCATTATGTCCCCATAACTCTCCTTAAAGCTGCGCCGGGGTTTCCACTGTAGGTGAGTATGCCTTTAATGTTGTGAGTCGGCAAAATTTCCATACAAGGACACCAGTATCCATGGCAAAGTCGGTAAAGCTCCATAGAAAGTCATTCAACTGTCTGCCACAAAGAACAGAAAATGTCCACCATGATTATCCCTGTGTGCACACACAAAAGAGGTCTTTGCTACCACTGTATTATGAATGGTTCTGAAAGGGCATCTAAGAATTCCAAGACCACCCAAGTCCAGTAGTGGAATGCAACCCTGGAATAAATCTGCAAAAACACTGATTTGTAAAGGTACGTCCTGAGGTGAAACGATCGGTTTTCGCGATCACAAAAACTGCTCTGACGGTGCTGGTCTAATGCCTTGATGTCGAAGCAATAGCCATCACCTAAATTGCTCCCTCAATATGGCTGTGTCCTCTTGTGGTCAGAGCTTTG